>CM073126.1:13632962-14300462 GCA_037039145.1 Fundulus diaphanus
GAACAGAAAGTTTCTTCCAGAGTAGAACTCTGCTCCACAGCCAGCTTAAAGAGAACTATGTCATCTGAAAAGGAGAACATTTCGTGACAAGAGATACACCAAGAAATCAGCTGGTGGCCAGAATCAATAGTGTTTGATTCTGGCCACATTTTTTCTAATCTGAAAACAATTATCCACTACCAGGTTGTGAGGACAACAACAGTAGGTGTCAGACTCATTACTGCAAGAAGATTTCAATTTAAGCATTTTCAGTATCAGGTGTTTAAAATAAAGTTAGATGAAAACACAAAAGCCTTAAGTGGTAATTTAAAAAGGGAACTATTCCCTACAGAGGCATGGTCACTGTTCTTTCAGCGTGCTACAACACAGTTAAACTTTGACAGGTGCATTTCTCTCACTATTTGGCTCTTTTTCTGTTTCAATTGGTACATTACTAAGCCATAAAACGTAAATTTGTATCGGTCTTGGAAAATGTTTAACAGCAAAATAGCTCCCTCTCATTTCTCTTTAATCTTTCAATTTTTTTTATTTTTAAGCCTTTAACCTCTCTCTGTCATGAAATACGCTGGATTTAGAAAAGTTTGGTACTCTCAGACATAAACTAGGGTTCTGCAGTCTGTACTGAATTCCCACTGAGACTGTTGCCGTACAGTCAGTCATGCTGGCTGAGCTGATTACTAATAAAAAAAGAAAAAGATGAAGATACTTTAAAAAGTCAACTTTATAATAATTTGTTTCTTAATAGTGCAAGCTTTTTTTTTTTTTTTAACCAGTGACTCAACTTCTACACAAGGCGCAATGACACCTCTGCATATGTTATAAATGATGAATGACCGATCAGGCCAGATCTATTTTTAAAACCTATTTTTAGTGCTGATAATTTTAGTCCTTAAAAGAGAAAGCTAAGCCAGCTAAAAAAAGCTTTACAAATTTCTGATAGGTACATCTCTCACCCTGGCTCCAGTTAAAGAAATAAATAACTAATTTAACTCTCTTCCTCAGAGAAAGCTTTTTTTTTTTTTTTTAACCTTTTTTTAAATCTCCTTAACATGTCCTCAAGCTTGTCAAATGTAGTGCAAAAGTAAATCTCATGCAGTTCAAACTCACCAATGCAACTAAGCAGTGTGTATACTTTCACTGAGTTACAGGATTTCTGCAGGACACTGAAACCTGGTGAAAAGGTCAGAGAAACAAACATTCCTGTTCAAAACATTCTGTATACAGCAGAATAACATGAAGGGCTAAATTGGCTAAAAGTGAAAGATGTGTTCTGCAATAATTTGATCTGTCAACAGCTAAATCTGAAGAAAAAAAAAACTGTGGAAAATGTGAAAATGCCAAACTAACGTGCAATGCCTGGAAGTTTAACTCTGTACAAACAACAGGCTGCATTTTATCAAGACCGAACTTCGAGAATCAACTAATGATACCAGACAGCAGAGGCGTTCCTACCCAAAAGAACCGAGACGTGTCGCGTATGCACGATGAACTCATCACAGCTCCGAACACAAAATTAACCTGGAAATCCTAAGGACTTAACTAGGTTCTGTTGAAACCGCATTGCAACTCCAAGAAATCCCCCACGAGTTTATCTTACAATCAGGTGCAATCAGCAAACTCTTACAGATATAAACAATCACACAACTGAGTCAGCAAACAGCTCCACCTCGCAGAACGCCACAACAGAATGGCCATCTTAACCAGTAAACATTAGAATATCAACCAAACATTAAGAGTAGAGCAGCAGAAACTCAGAACAGGGAACAGGAGCATCATCATTATTCATAATTTAGGAAAGGAGATCTTAAGAACATTTATCGAGAGCAGCATTAGCATCATGTCAACAAGAGCAACATTAGCATCATATAAACCACAGCAACGTTCACAACTGAGTATCAGCAAACAACAAATGACAGCAGCTGATGAAGAGAAGAAAGTAAACAGCAGAAAAGAGCAGAGCAACACGTTAGCTAAGACCAATAAAACCCGCTGGGCAACAAAAGATGGAGCAAACCTTCTATATGTAAAATTATCATTCAAGATGAGAACACTGCCCTCTGAAACGCAGCAAAGCTAAAAACTCTGGAAATACAAACTGCCTGCAGTGTACTACACAACTACATGACGCTTAGCATCATCCCCAGTGAAAAGAAACGCTTCACTGCAGATTATACCAATAAGACAACTGAGGAGACGGCCAAATCCTTCGAGAAGGGATTCTCATTGAAGGTTTTGGGGAACAGATCTTCACCAATCCTCACATGCTGGTGCCAATGTGCCAAATGTAGATGCAACACAAAGAGGAGAAAGAAGATAAAAAAAGTACAGCAGAAACCAGAAGAAGAAACCATCCAACCAAAGCTGGATATTCAAGAAACAGCGACGCAAAATGAAGCTGGAAAGATTCAGAACACCACTTCCTGCAAAAAGAAGAAACAAAAATGCAGATTTTTATTTTTAAAAACAGCATATTCAGAATCAAGGAACAAAACACACACTCCAAAAATTCCAAAACAAAACTACCCATGCCGTTTTTGTTATTTCTAAGCCACGAGAACGAGCAGTTTAGGAATTGCTCTAACCCCCCCCCCCCTCCCAGCTAACTCAAACTCTGTAGATATAATATAACCTACAACCAGTGTAGAAACCAAATCTCCGACAAAACAACAAGACAGCATAAAATAAGATGACTTCAGATTCCAATACCTTTTCCGACCTTAATACTTGCTTTGCTATCACTGAAAACTTCTGACTCTGCTGATACACAGCTCCACCGACATCCACATACTGAACTGGAATCCAGAGTACACATACAAACAAGTTATTTATGACAAACTTAGTATGAATTTATCATCAGCAACTCATCCCTCCACCAACAAATTTGAAGTTATGCATGCCTTTATGAAAATGTTCAAGTTATAAAGCCATTCAGAACTTGTGTTATGTTCTATAACAAAAGTACTTTGAGGTAAATATATTTATGATCAAACGTACCACAAATGAGCAAAAATAAAACAGAAGTTCTTTTTCCACCTGAAGTGTCATAACTCTTAAAATGAGTGGCAAAAGTGTCATTATAAAACAGAAAACAATCGATTGTATTTTGCAGAGCATTTGCAAAAGATTTTAGGAAAAATCCTTTTTTAAAAGCAACATGTGAATTTCCGGAGCTTAACAGTTGAATAGTAAGAAACAAACAAGCATCTATGATTGAACAGTGATCTTGAGTCACAGGGTTTTTTCCCCCTTACAGGATTCAACTGAAATAAAGGGCTTCATGCAACGAAATTTCGCTCAAGTTAGCATTGTTACTGTGCAGCTGAATGACAATAAAGTCTATGTCACATATTACCCCAAGATTCAAGCTTTTAAAACACTGTCTTAAAACACCCGTTTAAAGGTTCTGTGCCATTTGCGCCTAAAAATTTTGCTAAAATATATATATAAATAAATATATATAGCCTAAATAACATGAACTACATTTCTAGAGACTTGGTCCTTCTCATTCCAGCCATCGGTCTAAGTGATGAAGTTAGGATACTCTGCCAAGCCTTGTTTTAGCTTATCTTTTTATTCTCTCTCCCTGGATTAAGTCATAATGCTTTGTGTGAAACGCCGCCATTCTGTTTGCCTTTACATTTTGTAGGCAGTCGTAAACATAATACATTGTAACCTTTTTTTAACCTAATCTCACCGGCTGTACCGTGAGCAAAATAACGAATTTCGGTTAGCTAGCTAACGGTAGGTAGCAACAAAAATTACGAGCTTTTAAGCAAAATCCAGCTAAATATTTAGTTGACGCCGTGCAAAGTATACAAATCTTCAATGGAAAACATGTGCGCACATTTACTAAAACTAGATATTAACTAACTCGTTTCCCCCAGCCTGTTTAACTTGTGTTAGCAGCCATTCAAGCTAGCGTCCCTTTAGCAGCCGCAGTTGTTGGCGAAACCTGCCAATCTTTGTGTTTTGGAGCTGCAAAACGAGCCGTACGCGAAGCTCCCTGAGCCGCCTGGGCAGTGTCATATAGCGGCCCGTCGAATGTGGATTCTTACCGAGGAATTTTGTCAATTAACACACTGACGTTTAGTCATACACGGTAGTCTTTTCTTCTCTCTGCGGGGAGTTTCTCACTGCACGAAATGTCGGCACAAACACCGCGATAACAGACGGGATGACGCGTCAGCCGAGAGTGGGCAGCCTGCGCCCCTTGCTGGTTGAATTTGGTTAAAGGAAACTCCTTCCAGCCAATAAATACATACACTTTCCTAAAATAATATATTATTTCTGCATAAAATTATAGATATTTGGAATCTTTTAGGAAGAAAAAGAAAGAGTTTTTAAAAATATGATTTATTTGAAAATTTAAAACCAGGACAACAGACTGAAATATTATATTTAAGAATTGACCATTGGTAGGATAATGTTTGATTTAAATAAATTGCACTTTAATCCAGGTTTTATTCAGAATCAGAATCATCTATATTCGGCCATGATTGCACAATCAAGGAATTTGACTGTGTATTTTATTTGGTCGTCATGCAATAGAACAACAAAAAGGCATACATAATTGGGAAGCAAAAAAAAAAAAGTCTAGATACATGGTATTTAACTTTTTTGGAGTCATCCACCTTTACTCTGAAACCTCCAAGAAATAGTGGAGTAACCCAATTAATAAGTAGAATCCAGCAAGGTGAGTTAGAATGGCCTAGTCAAAGGCCAGACCAAAATTCAACTGAGAATTTGTACCCATCCAATCTGACTGAGCTTGAGCAATTGAGTAAACAAGAAAGACTACACATTTAATTCTCTATGTGTAAAGCTGGTAGAGATACTCTAAAAGACTTTCAGTTGTTTTTTAACCATGTTTTTGTCCTCTTTGCAATTTTTCACTACTATATATTGGTATAATCACAAAACCTAAAGCGATTTAGCAAGTTTGTTGATGTGATGTGACATATGAACATTTATTTCAGCAAGTGGTTAGAAATGGGGAATTTGAAAGCATTTTAGAAGAAAAAAAACATAGCAAAGAGTGCGAGGACTGATGTTTTTTATCCTTTTGTTACTTTTCAGTGATCAGGAATTGAACAAAACCCCTTCAACCTTCTTTGCAAATGGATTATTTTTTCCCTGAATCCATGAATTGTAAACAGTGCATTAACGTACAGGGCTGTGATAAAATGTCCAGTGTTATTTCATTTAAACTTGAGTGTGGTCACATTCTCCATCAAGATGTGTATAATTATTAGGAAGCTTCTATTCCTCAGGGGAAACCAGGTCAAAAAAGAGATTTTACAGACTCTGAAAGGTCAAAAAATTAAAACGTCTTTCAGAGAGATGCAGCCACCCTCTTAAAATTGATAAAATGTTTGGGTAGGATCATGCAATGATTTGGGCAGAATCAAAGGTGAAGCTATCAGGAAACCATTCTCTCCCAGTGCTGTCCCAGAAGTAGATGTCCAGTGCTCAGAAACATGGCCAAGGTGGCAAAGGCTGAAATCTGCTGATTGAAAAATCCAAAGACAGATTTTTCAAAAGCTTTATGGGCATATGAGGTGTCTCTTGATGGACTGGGTGGATGAGTCCGTAGCCGGATCAGTAACAGGCACAGGTCTCCACATCAACTCTAACATCAGCAAGGTGGAGGTGGGGTACTGGTTTTAGATGGCATTATTAAAGTAATATTTTGTCCCAGGAATTGGACTTGTTGTAATTTTTCAGGTTGAAGTTGTACTCAAAAATCAACTCCCAAACTTACCAGATTCTCCAATGCATTTTCTTAAAGCAGCAGTACAGGAAAAAGTTTCCCTCTTTCAGGAAGACCCTGATTTTTATGCAGGAAAATGCGGCATCGCATGCATCAAAGCAAGTTGCTTGACTGAAAAGGCCTTAAAATTGAAAGAAAGTCATGGCCTCCTTCCTCAACTGGCCTAAACCCTATTGAGAAGTATTTTTTTTGTATTTTATTTTATAAATGACACCACAAGATAATTCAATATTTGAATGGCAACGTTACACTTGTTTGTTTTTTGAGGTTATGCAGAAAAAGGATCAGCTGGGTTGGAAGTCATTTTAAAACCTTGGAAGTTGGAACCTCCTACTTCAACTGTGAAACCGTGTACAAGCGACAGAGCAGACTTCCTGAGGAAGCTGAAGTCCTTCAGTTTTTACGTCAGGTCTTCTGTAAATCTGCTGTGGGGAGTGTGATCTCTTCTGCCATCAGTTGACTTAAAGCTCAACAAGCTGATAAAAAAAAAAGGCCGGCTCTGTTCTGGGGACTCCTCTAGAGCCTCTGGAGATGACTATGCAAAGAAGGATTCTTCATAAAATGAAAAAAATCATGCATAACCCTGAGTATCCTGTTCATCAGACTGCCGTACAACAGTGTCTTCACTTTTCAATAACAATAAAATAATATTCATCCTCAAAAACACAACCTGCCTAATAATTTTTACACACATTGTGTTTGGTTGACTTTCATAAAAGAAAGTTAACATAAAATTCAACTAATCCCAACATTAAACATTGATGTCTAATTACACAATGCCAAAAAAAAGGAAACACAAATTGGTGGAAATAATGATTGCATAACCTTAAAGAAGGGATTTTATTGGGTACTGATGAACACTGTGTAACAGCATTTGACAGCAGAAACTGTGATGAAATACAAGAGCCCAGCAAACTTGAGAAGAAAAAAGAAAGGAAAAATCTATAATTGAGATGTTTTATTTCGCTTTCCATGTGTTGATTTAGAGAACCTTCTGGGTTTTCTTTTCTGAATTCAGGCGAATCATAAAAATAGGATGAGGTAAACTGACACCTGCCTTCTTCAGTTTCAACTTTTGTTTTTTGTCCATTGAATTGGACTGTTTCTCATCCAGGTAGCATTTTCACGTAACATTCTCTGTATCAAAAACAAAAAGACTGTTAAATTCAAAGTCTATACAAATGCCTGCTTACAGATGTAACAAAATCACTTCTTTTAATCATCCGAACCATCGACACCTTTTGATTTTATCAAGGGCACCCCCTGAACGCACCGCCCCGACAGTGAAACACGGCAGCATCGTGTGTGTGAAACTCCTCATAGTTGATGGTAGGTGTACACTTTTTTCAAAGCAAGTCATCAAAAGGCCATTCATTTTTCTGACACTGTTCCCATTTTAACAACATCAAAGTTGAACCAGTGAGGTGAATTTTACCATAAAAAGCTTTTAACCAGCCTCTGACCCCAGTGGACACCAGGACGATAGACACGTGATCCAAACGGAGACATACTAAACAGGTATGACTGCATCCATATACAGCATGAAACACTGCAAGACGAGTCTGTTCAAATCTTTGGTCTCTGTCAGGTCATGTGAGCTGATTAGATGCATGTTAACTTTAGCACATTGTTATAAATATGAAAAATGCACAACAGCAGGCAAGATTATTTTGCGTTTGCAAATTAATTTAAATGGCGTAATAGTTGTTTCCCCTCCGTGAGTCTTACTCAAAAGTGGCACACGTGACACATTCTGTTCATTGTACCTTATTATTATCATTTATCAGGATTTGTTGGGTTCCCGTAGCATTTTTTTTGGACTCGGCTTTCAAGCTGCATCTAAGATGGTATAAAGCTGCACACTTTGTGAATGCCTCCTTATAGAATACAACCATCAGAGACTGCGGTGTGCGTTGCTGGTTGACATCTCCTGAGAGACCAACTCGGGCGTTTTTTTGTTTTGTTTTGTTTTTTACAAAGACGAAGAGCTACAGCTACAAACGGACTTCAAGTCGGACAGGAAGTTTGTGCGTGTTTGTTTAGAGAGAGGAGAAGCTGGACCATCCCAAGAGTTTCTCAGGAACCGTAATCATTTTCGGCAACTACGGAGCAGAAATGGGTGGGGGCTTAGTGCTGCGTCCACTTGATGCTCTTCAGGTCGATGCCTTCCTGAACCATCTCCCACAGCGGACTAACAGACAACGAGAAGGGACAGAGCCAGGTTAGGGTGGCCAGAATTATATTGATCAATGTTACTATAAAAAAAATAAGAGCAACATGAGACCCTGAGAAGACCAAAGTGAAAGGTATGCGGTACTCACCTCATCTCTCTGAGTCTGCGCACCTGCTCAATGCATTTCTCTGCTGTGTAATCAACCTCTTCTTCTGTGGTGAACCTGCCAATACCAAACCTGCGACACAGGCAAACAAAAAAGTCTATCCAATGATGTTTTCATGAAAAACATTTTGACGCTGGACGATATGGCCACAACTTATATCAACATATATTTCTTAATTTCTGTCGATAGGCTAAATTACGAAATCGACATAAACACAATAAAAGCCTCAGAAAGACGGCAAAGAATGGCCACAGCAGATGCCTGTACAAACTTATGACAATTATTTTGCCATACTTATAAATCTCCTTCAATATAACATTTTAGAAATATTTGCTTTAAAAAATAAAACATTAAATTACATAAAACTACGAACGTCAGTCAGTGACAAATGCTGTAATCATAGAGTGGAATGTATATTGAAATATTGGAAATGTCATATCACCTTTATTGAATAAAGTTATATCGCGATATACATTGATATTGTATAATTGTCCAGCCCTACCTGACAGATTAAAACAACAGCTCCTACTTCTGCCTAATATATACAGAACCAATTCTTTCTATCCAATTTTCTGTTTAAGTGATTATATTGTCCTGGACTGAATTAGATTGAATAACTTTAACTGATTCTATATAACTTCATATGAAGAGGGCCCGCTTTATCAATAACCTAATGAAGAGACTTTGTGATTTGTACAGTTGATAAATTAATCAAACTGAATCAAATCTATATATTCCCACGCCCCACTAAAAATAAAAAAAGACCAGAATTGTTTCTGGTATTTGTACCTGATGGAAGAGTGAGCAAGGTCCTCGTCTGCTCCGATGGCTCTGAGAACGTACGATGGCTCTAGAGAGGCTGATGTACACGCACTGCACTCATACAAACATACATATTCATCTTTAAAAAAAGGTGAAAAACACGATATATTTTTAAACTGCTGAACGTTAAACGGTTGAGGTCTGACCTCCCAGATGACAGCGCGACATCCTTCAGGGCCATCAACAGACTTTCACCTTCCACATAGGCAAACGAAAGATTAACGCACCCTGCAGACACACACAACACACATGTATGAATAAAAAACGAAAAGTTTAAAACTGACTTTTATGCTCCTCCTTCAAACTTGTTGAATATGGGGTTTAAGGTTTGTTATTAGAGCAAAAGGTTAAAGTTGGGTTGAAGCTTAGAACAAAGAGATCGAGCTCGGGTAGATGTGTGTAAGGATAGGATGCGAGGATAAATAATGCAGAATGTGACTCCCTCTGTACCAGAGTAGCGTTGTTCTGGGTCTCCATTCATGATGACGTCAGGAAGATCAGACATGATCTTCTGCACCAGACGGTTGGCTAGCATGGACACTCTCTGTTCATCGTACTACAAACACAAACGAGCGTTAGGTAATCATCAGAAAGGTGTCAGAAAGCCTTTTTTTAAATGCAGATTTTACCTCCATTTCCTTCTGAGCGATGCTGCAGGCGGCGCCCAGTCCAACGGCCAGCGGGGTGGGCACCGTGCCAGAGCGGAGACCCCTCTCCTGCCCGCCCCCGTTCTGCAGCGGCTCCAGACGAACCCGAGGCCTGCGGCGCACGTACAGGGCGCCCACACCTGCACACATGCACGCGCATTACCAACTTTCTCTGCATGCATGTCAGCGTGTAAAGCGCCGCTAACTTAACGAGAATCTCTTCAGCTTTAGCAAATATATTGCCAGCGATACTTTGTGCAGAAACGCTAGATGAACCAGTTTCTCTACCCCCCCCACCACCACCTGAGTGTAAATCTAAAATGGGCAGCATGCCAAAGAAATCTAAAAAAAAAATGTCTGTTGAGTGTAGATCCATTTCAGGGTAGAGCAGCATTTTCAGATTTTGAACCAGAGTGGATGAAATAGAGACCAGGCTCCTTGAAATCTAACAGAAATAGTCTTTTTAGCGTTTATTTGTAGGTCGACTCATATCAACCAAGCAGATATTTCTTTTTTTCTGAGTACCCAAAGGGCGACGTTTTGTACCTGCTTAGACAACCAAAGATTTTATGTAATTATTCTATATTTCAGTGCAAGGAAATGTAGGTGCGTGCCTCCAATAAATAATATCCATCAGCAGGAGGTCACCTAGTTATCTTGGTTTGTTCAGGGGTCATAATTTTATAACAGTCAGCTGGCAGATATAAGGAACAGAACAACAACAAATGGACATGAGGTGAAAAGGGGCTTCAGAAAAATAAGATATAATTAAATTAACTAAAATTAACAACCTTATAAGTCGCACTTTTTTTTTTTCCATAGTTTGGCCGATCCTGTATAATCAATTTTAAATGGTAAATCATACTAAACAACATGAACCAAGTAGTAAACGTTACAGTCTATAGCCGCCAGAGGGCGCTCTAGGCTGCTCCTACACCACTTAAATTAATTAAAACATTAACTTATGAACAACAAAGACTGAACACATGTACGTATGTTGTTTCGCTGTTTCCGTATGCATTCACACAGCGAGGCGTTGAGTGGTGCAGCCCGAAGGACCCAGACCGTGACAGATCTGTTATTGGGCTGTCCATGAAGCTAATAACAGCTAGCCCTGTGCAATTGAATAAGTTGCTTTTCCAGATTAAATGTCAGTTTTTAGTCTTGGATTGTGTGAAACACATTTCTAAGCAAATGCAACTTATAGTCCGATGTGACTTAGAAATATATATATAGTCATAATTTCTTTATGACGCATTCTTTGACTGATGTGACTTATATTCCGGAGCGATTTATAGTCCAAAAAATACGGTAAATACAATTATACCTTTATAGGATTATCTCCATAATTTCTCAAAATCCATAATGATCGAGAGGAATAACCTGTCATGCAGTGGTTTAAGTGTATAGGTGCCAAACGGTTTGTTTTTAGGACTAAAGTGGAAGTAGGTGGGCAGGAAATGGCGATGTGTAGTTAAAACTATGGGGGCAGAGACTGGTGAAGGGGTGAACTGACCCGGCACTGTTAAGATTACGTTGACACTTAACAGACTAACGGTAATGACGCTAACCTTTGGGTCCGTAGATCTTGTGACCGCTAATGGACATCAGATCAATCTTCCAGTCAGTGACACTCATGGGAATCTTTCCAACAGCCTGCGCAGCATCAGTGTGAAGGAAGACTCCTTTAGATCGGCAAATCTGACCTGAAAGCAGGAAGTGTGACCGTCGATCGGTCCAATAACGTTGGTCAGACATCCATTTAGGCTCCAAGCTACACAGCTAGGTGATTTAGTCTGCAGTTAAAAACATGCATTTGTTATATGCTGCCAGCTCTACCGATTTCCTTGATGGGCTGCTTGACTCCAATCTCGTTATTGATGGTCATCACAGACACCAGTGAGGTTTCCGGGCCGATGGAGGCCTCCAGTAACTGGAGACAGACAGACACAGGTTACACAGTGAACGTCATGATAAACGCTTCCTTTTACATGGGACATTAATCCAGTATAATTCAACTTAAATAAACCAACCAATCTTTAAGAAAACTAAAAAAAAGGTGCATTAGCTCTTCAAAAAGATTCTCCAGATCTATTAGATTGTGAGGACCAGAACGGTCAGATTTAGATCTGAAGCATTTCTGATTTTTCTCTCGAGAAATCCTTCAGTTGTTGGTGTTTGCTTGGAATAACTGCGATGCTCGAATGAAACCCCCTCCATCATCTCGAGCTTTCTAGCAGACACCCAAAGGCTTAGAGCCAAAACGGACCAGCATTAAAAAAAAAAACAATGTCCTAACTTCAACTACCTTGACAAAAAAAATGAGTTGAATCAAAAGAAAAGTAACCCCACACCATAATTCTGCCACCACCATGGTCACGGTGGGTAAAGTGGTCGGTTATGTTTATCATAATTTTGCTCCAGGTGTTTTCCATTTTAGCCCAAAAGTTCAGGTTTGGTTACTGAAATCATAATTTCCCACTAAGTTGTAGGAAAGTTTAGCCCAGCACGCACATATGTTGGAAGAAAGCACTTTTGGCTTTGAACTCTACTACTTGGTCCAGAAATATGGAGAATACAGGAAATCGTCGTCCCTTTTAAAACACAAACAGTAATTGTTGGAAATGCCTGCAGCTTGTTGCGCGTTTCTGGCAGCCTCCCTCACCAGTTTTAGTCTCGTCTGTTTCCCAGTTTTCGATTATTTTTATTGGTCTTACGGCTGAATTATGCGGGATATACATTTCTCATATGCAGGAAGAGTTTTATAAGAATTTCTGTCATATATTAACATCACTGTAACATTTTCACAGGGGTGTGCACATTTGAGAGCCAGTGTATATGTTGTCCATCTGAACACTGTGTACCTCCAGGTCCAGCAGTCCATTCTTCTGGACAGGCAGGTAGCTGATGGTGAACCCTTCAGCCTCCAGAATCCGACACGAGTCCAGAACGCATTTATGTTCAGTCTGCGTTGTGATCACATGACGCTTCTTGGCCTTGTAGAACCTGGCCACGCCCTGCAGGGAGAACATAAGGGTTCTGAGTCTTCATTTTTATGGACCTTTTCATATTACTTGCGCTTTCATCTTATCTTCTCATGTTTAATGATCGTTTATTTCCACACATACAGAATACACGCCGTTTGTAACTATAACAGAGAAAACGACCGAGCGAGCGAGCGTGTGCTCATATAGGCTGCAGCAATTACCTGATAAAAACATGGATTTTTGTTAACTTTCAAAACAAAGCTAGATTGCAGATGTGAGCTAAGATTGTTTGTGTGTTACAATAACAAAATAAAAACGGGACCTTGATGGCCATGTTGTTGGACTCTGTGGCTCCGCTGGTAAAGATGATTTCTCTGGGATCGGCTCCGATAAGATCGGCCACCTGCTGCTCAGAAGAAGAAGAAAAAAAAAAACAAGCAGTCAGTGACTACTTTCAATATTTCAGTGACACTTATCACAACATGGCATTTGGTTTAAACGCCTTATCTTTTGTTCACAATAACTTAATAATATTGTTTACCTGTACTCATATAATGTTATGTCATGTTAAAGGATTGTTGTAGCCTGAACTGAAGAGCAAATCTTACAACAAAATAGAAATAGCTACCGGGACAAACTCAAGACGCTTTAGTGGCTGATAACTTTATCAAACCTGTTCCTTCTGCTACTTTCTTTGCTTTACAATTCTCTCGAAGCTGTGATTTTACCTGTTGCTTTTTAACCTTTTCCAACATCGAAAGCAGTTTCAACAGCCAACTGCTTTCCATTAATATCACAGAATACAGCTTTATGTGAGCAGCCATCTTCTGTCCCTCTTATTTATGTACCTGCCATTCTTCCTTCCTACTTCTCGATTTAATGAAAATCCACTTTAAAATCTAGATCTGCCAGAGTTTATAATATTTTTGAGCGTAAATTTATTCAATTATAATTTTATTACAATTGGGATCTGTTTCTGATCCATTCATGGGGTCCAACTAGCAAAAGAAAATGTGTTTTACAAGCATAAAGCAGCCATCTTATGTCAAAGATGGACTCAGGAAGGGTTTTGGTGAATTGTATTTTTGTAGGACATCCAAAAATGACCACAGAGCCTTTTACTTGCTGAGAACGCGCTGCATTGAGCGTTAATGTTTATAATAATCCAGTTTAAACAGACGTGATCATCCTCATATTTGGATCAGGCAAACATTCTCGGTATATTGAAGTAATCAGGGCACAACGTGAAATAAACTAATGGGTCCTTTTTCAGTTGTAACACAACAGAAAAAACTGACAAAGAACACATTTATCCCGTTGGATCCCGCGCTGCCGACACAAGCGATGCCAATTCTGTCGGGGATAATTCTCGGTCATTTAAGCATTTCTCTTTAATGACCGCCCCTATCAGAACAGACTCTTCACGGCCAGCGCTCCCGATTCGGTGGGAGTTTTTAGTGCAGCCTTCCTCAGAAACTGGGCCCGTTAACAAAACGCAGAAACATTTACTACGGCAGGTAGAAATATGTCGTGACTCTGAGCGCTCTCTCCCCTGGCAGGAGTGTGACTTTACCTGCATGCGAACGCAGGTGACCGAGCTGAAAGTGAAGGAGCGACGACTCAGCTTAGGAGAAACATTAAAGGCGGCCGCACACTTGGTTGTACCGTGCACCGCGCAGACTCCCCGCCGACATCTTAAACTTCATAGTCGAGCGCACTTAGTGGCCATTTCTTGTGACGAATTCCTACATTTCCCACAGCAGACACCGCCTGCACACCTGTCAGTCTGTGGTGCAGAGAAGCTGCAGGCGCTTGCGAGTCGCAGCTGTCTCGGAGACTTCTTCCCGCCGAGCCGTTTATGGTGACGCACTCGTAAAATTGAGCTCTGCACGTATCGGTCTGTGGACTCATGTCTGCCTTATTATGTGTGAGCCTAGAGACAGAAATAGCTCAGGATGCGATCTGCCGCTATTTAGAAAGGGTCATTTTAATATAATTAACCATGAACCTGCAGAGACGTATAATAATTTACTACATATCCTGACCTTTTTGGGGGGGTGTGGGGCGCCCCCCCCTTGTTGAATGGTAGGGGAAACACTGCTATAAGTAAAGATCAGCCACATAACTACGGTGGGGGAGCTCATATTGAAAGTTTTTTTTTTCATGATGAAAGTTTTTTCTACTTGAGTTAAAGTCTTTATACCTTCCTGGCCGTCTCCATGGCCGTCTCGCTCTCCCAACCATAGGCATGAGTCCTGGAGTGGGGGTTGCCGTAGTAATTCACGTGGTACGGCAACATTGCATCCAGCACACGAGGGTCCTAAATAGACCAAAGAACAAACGGCAAAAACACGAGGACCGTGTGAGAGACATAATCCTCTTGTTAATAAAGCCAAAAGTGTTGTGGTGGAAGTGCCGCAAAGGCGAACAACTAACATTTCCTACAAAGCAGAACTATTTATCATGACTTGTTGAATAATTAGGCAAGAGTTACCATAGGTGTGGTCGCCTGGAAGTCCATGTAGAGGGGTCGCAGCTCATCTTTCTCCAGTTCATGCTTCTTGATCAGCTCTTCAGTGCAAAACACAAAGTACACACAATGTTTCAAGCTTACCTGCCAAAACGTCAGAGATAATGTCATTTTATATGGGTTTCAGATCGTTTCTGCGCGTCACAGGAATTAACGATTTTTCACATACGTATCCAAGCTACTAACAATTTTAATAAGGGTAACTAATGAAATAAACTGTTTCATTAACCGACCGAGGATCAGTTCTTTTTAAGATATTTACAATCTACTTTGAATGGAAGAATAAAACCGAATGTTTAACCAGAGATGGAGTCCGGCTCAGAACGGACATTGATTTATTCATCAGCTGACTTTATAAAACCAGGAAGCATGTACTGTCAAGCTTTTACACCTGACCCCTTAATGAAGCTTTTGTTTTGCTTATTATTCTCTTCTTTGTCATGACTGTACTTATCTATAAAAAAAAAAAAAAAAAAAAAACTAAATAAAGAAAAATGGCACTATTTGAATCAGCTTGTGTTTATTTCATTAGCAAAACTGCAATCTTCTTTTAAGTGACCAAACGACTTATACACCAAAAACACACAAGTATTTGCATTTTAAGCAAAAGACGATAGTTACTATTAGATTGACTTGCTCAATATATATATATATATATATATATATATATATATATATATATAGAGAGAGAGAGAGAGAGAGAGAGAGAGAGAGAGAGAGAGAGAGAGAGAGAGAGAGAGAGAGAGAGAGAGAGATAGATAGATAGATAGAGAGAGAGAGCAAATGTTATGGAATTCTAGAGTCCTTAATTCTTAGATTAAGGAAAATGTAGCTCCATGTTTCACTTATTTAGGCCATTAGACCAAATGTGTAAAGAAGTACAAATAACAGAGACATTTTTCAGTTATTTAAATGTACTAAATTAAAAAAAACAATTTTTAAAAAAAAGAACCCCCATATACATAAACTTATTTTCATAATTCATCTTTTTAGATTTATTTACAGCAACTAAAGCGAGTATTTGTGTAATTGCCTCTACACCGTTGCATGATGGTTACATCACAGGTGTTGTAAAGGCTCCCGTACCCCATGATAAACTGCGTCACTTTAGGATTAGCTTAATGCTAGCTGCTTTAGTCGGAATAAAGAGGCCAGTTTGCTCCTGGCTGCTGTTACCTTTTGGCATGGAGCTGACGGTCGTCCGCTCAGGACACAGGCGGAAAGGAACCCACGAGGCCGGCCTCAGCAGCCGGGAGGAGACGGTCCTGCCCGAGGAAAGCATCGGGTCGGCGGGACTGACTTCACGTTAAAAGCTAAACCTCCGTCCACACCAGCACGTTGGCCACAACCGGGACACCGAGGATGTAATGCGAGTTTGTTCAACAAGCAGGTTTCCGTCAGATAAAACTGATGATAAAAAGTAGAAAACAGAGGCTAAACACGAGTAAAGTTTGGGTTTTCGTCCGACTGCCTGTCACTTTTATAAACACAGGTCGCGATGGAATGGGTCAATGTCAAAACGACGTAACAGGATCAGCATCCGGTGGGGACTTTCAAAACAAAAGACGCGACAAATCTGCTACAAAAAAGAAAATACAAATAATTTTACGAAATTAATGAAATGCTGCATATCAAGCTAAATGCTGAAATAGAGAAGTGATGTTTGACTATAATTAAAAGCTGATAATACACATAGGAAAATTGTTACAAATATTTTGTTGAGCAATAAATTACAGCAATGTATATTGTTAAAAGACGTTTAGGAAAATATTTTGTGTCAAAAATATTTGAACATGGCATCATACATTTTTACTTCAACTTTAAAAGCCTTTGGTAGGTTGGCACTATTTAACAGCACTTTGCTATCCATCTGATTATCATTTTACAAGGAATTTGACAGTAACTTCAAATTTGACAGACAGGTCAGTGGAGTCTACTACAGTTTTTATCATCCATCCATTTTCTATGTCCACTTATCCGTGCAGGGTTGAGGGGATTTTAACGGCGACAGGATGTTGTGAGCACATTGCCCCAACACTGCATTCTCTTCACTTGCCTCCTTGTTTCTTTTAGAATTGGTTTTAAAATGTTTAAATATACTGGCTTCTCCTCATCTTTCTGAACTCCTGCATAGTTACTGTCTTTGTAGAGCTCTGGGATCTGAAGTCAAATGGTCTTGGTGGTTCTTAGGACTTTACTCGTGACAAGAGGAAACAGAATCTTTTCAGCTGCATTTTCTAAACTCTGAAATGATCGCTCTCTTTCTGTGAGCTATACTAGCTCTCCTAATTAATTCAAATCTCTTTTATAAACTTTTCTTTATCACTGGCTTTTAACTCCAGAGAGCACTACCAATAGGTTGTCATTTGCGCTGTATTTTGCCCTTTATTGTTTATTTTATTTTGTTGTTATTGCTTATTGCTTTTAATATGATGATTTTATAATGCTGTGCTTTAATTCAGCTTTGCAGCACTATGGTTACCTTATGATATGTTAAAGCACTTTGAAAATAAGATTAATTGATTGACAAAGGCTGGCTCTCTGATGCTCTGAATCTTTTAGACAGGACAATTTCACAATGAAAGTAACACAATAAACTCCACACCATTGTCCAACACAGCACATCTTCAATACTTTATTATGATGAAACAACTACTGATTATTATGGGTCACGGACTTCTGGGGCTACATTGCAGAACAGCAACTGAAGATTTTCTCAGCCTGCAAGTTAATGAATATTTAAAAAATAATAATATATTTTTTTTATCAGGATGATACATACAATTGCAACAATTTAGTGTCCCTCTGAGATAAAAGCATTTATTTTTCATCCAAGATGCTAAGCTAAACAGCTAAATACAGATGCTGAGAAATGGTATAAGCCAGTATGAGATTCTGAAACTATGATAACCTTGAGGGGAGCATAAAAATTACAGTTTAAATTGTTTATACATAAAAATTAAAAGCAAAAATGTACAGTCATCTAAGTGTCTTTATTTAAACAAAAAAACAATGTTCATTCCCATTAATCTTTTTATTTTGCTGCTTCCACCTCTCCACCGTTGAGTTGCGCTGTAACTGTTTGCAACTTGACGTTGTTTGATGCTCGCTCTTAAACAGTTGCACAATGAACGAAAAAAGTGGGCGGGACTTCCGGCGGATTGTCCGTGTTCTCATTGGCCGAGAAGAATTGTTTTGGTTCCGTTCAGGGCGTATGAAAAGCTTTCACGGCATTTGATTGGCTACTATGAAACGTTTATGAAACGTTTTTTCTAAAGTACAGAAAAGCTTAATTTCCAAACATAATTCATTATCAGGACTGTTTTTATTTGTTTTTACGTAGGATAGGTGCAGCTTTGGTTACATATTACTGCCTTTCCTTTTTTTATAATAATAATTATTCTAATATCTATCTATCTATCTATCTATCTATCTATCTATCTATCTATCTATCTATCTATCTATCTATCTATCTATCTATAGATAGATAGATAGATAGATATAGATACATAGATATATGTACATATATACCTTTTGTGACTCATTCAGTTTGAAAATATTTGTAATATCTATTTCCCTCCACTCACTTTTCTGTAGATATCAGTTTCTTTAAAGTATCTTAAATTATCTTTTATATTTACATTTTACAATTACCATTTATCTATTACTTGACAGAAATGTCCTAAAACTTTATGATTATATATATATATATATATATATATATATATATATATATATATATATATATATATATATATATATATATATATATAAACACTTGACATTCTGTAGGGCATGTTGAATCCCAAACAGGTCACTGGTGGCGGTGAACAAGAAGAATTCAGATCACAGACTCCTTTTAGAGAAATGCATTCAGAATAAGATGATGACGCATGCCTGTATAATACAGGCTTTATTATTTGTTACGTTTTGTGTTTTAACGCACTAGGCATTGAAGATACGAGGAGGTCTCCCAGCTGCCGAAAAATGCCATGAAAAGCTGCGAAATCACGAGCGCGTCATGTCTATGGGAGCGCGTGAGGGGTGTGTGCAGATTGTCAACTGCTGAGGCCGGAAGTGACAAATCCGAAGCCAACTTCACCGACCTGCAGTGTGCAGCCGTGTCTACGGTCTGACTTACAACCTGTCATCTCTTGAGAGGTCTGACATCTCTACAAGACTTGTTTCTGGGAACGGCGTAAGAAATGGGAGCGTTTTTATCACGGCGGCGCATCTCACATTGAGGTGAGGATATTTGGTTGTCTGTTGGACTTAGAATGACATGTTGCTATCCGAGGAGCTAAGCTGTCAGGTATTTTCGGCCAAAGACCGCTGTTGCTCTGGGTTTGGATTATTTCTATCAAACAAGCTCACACAGCGAGACTTTAGTGAAACGCGTCGTTCATTAACGGCGTTGAGGATCATCGTGTTATCATGTTTACCCAGACTTCGCTCTTTTTTCATGTAACTATCGCTCACAGGTTCCCGTTTTTCATTACACAGTTAGAAGATAAAGCTGTTCTGCTCCAGGTTTTTGTATAAATTAAGCTCTACTCGGTGTGTTTACGGTTTGTGTGCGCCTTAATGAGAAACAAAAAAAACATGTATATCTGGTTATAAAGGCCCCGCAGTCATTTTATTTTCTGAGCGGGTTGGTGTTATTGACAATAACACGTCAACATAGGGAGGCCAGATCCCAGGAGAGATGGGACCAAAGGTCATCGCCTCCCAGGTCACAGGTCTCTGGTCTCAGATCTCGAGTCAGGAGTCCTGTGGTTTAAATTTAAAAGTTTGCCTCTGGATCCCAGCTAGAGCGTCCCTGTGTGGGACTATGTTGCTAATCCTTAGAGGTCTGACATCTCTGCTAATAAATGATAAATAAAAAAACACAGTAACAGCTAATTTAAGAGCCCCCGTAATTAAAAAATGTGTATATTCCCAGGCCATCATACATTAAATCACTTTAATCTCATCGCCTACTTGCACACTATTATCTCAGAATATCTAAATGTGCATTTCTGTAAATGAAGCCTCAAATCATCATTACACAAAATCACATTATTATTACCTCATTATTTGTTATCTGTTACTCATGAAAGACAACTAGTTCATACAAATGTTTGAATCTTCATCTTTTTAAACTTTTGAACGCCATGGTGAGAAAAAAAAACACTGTAACCCTGTAAAAGATTCTCAGTCATCCAGGTCATGATCATTACAAAAAAAAAGTTAAAAAACAAAACAACTGGAGTTTTTTCCGAAGTTTGAAGATGTTTCGAAAGCTTTCTGGATGGGAAGCGAAACGTCTTCAAACTTCGAAAAATAGTGCAGTTGTTCTGTTTTTTACTTTTTTTGGAATCACTGTAACCCTTGTTCATTGCCTGTTTGTTTGTTTGTCTTTTTTGTGTGTACTCTTAGCCGGAGTGGCCAAAAATAAATCTCACCAAGGTTACACACTGTGACAACAAAGAGTCTTGTATATCCCCTTTTTTAACATTTGAATGTGTTTAAAAAAAGCTTTTGTACAAGGTCTTGTTATGCATCCTGGTTGCTTTTCACGCAGCTCACGTCTCTGTCTGGTTGTTCAGCTGGATACCTCGCTTTTAACAAAGCATTTGAAAGTCAGGAGATGAAAGACGTAATGCGTCTCTGTAAATGAAGTTGAACTACCTGGGGTCAGTGGATCCACATTTAAAGTCCGCGGCCTGTGAAAAATGACAGTCTGTGAGCGTTTTCCTTCCCCGTCACCGACATTATGGAACAGTCGATGTCCAGAGGGAGTGTTGAGCAAACAAGATCAGCTCATCTCTGTGCGTTCATTTTGATGTGGTGTGTTGGATTTGCATTTTCATTATTTTTATTTCTTTCCTGGCATAATTTTATTGTATTTTGCTGGTCATCTAGTTCACCTATGAATGAGTTGGTAAAAAAAGGGACATAATCATTGCTAGACTTAAATCTGATTTAAGATCCTGTGGCGTGACCTCTTAACATGGCGTCCATGCTTGAAAACCCTCCAATATGGCTATCTAAAAATCCTACAAGCCTCACTTTTCTTTAAGTTAAGCATTAATGATTCAAAAATAAGAAAGCAGGTGGAAAATAAATTGCATTCACGGGCGAATTCCAAGTGGGAATCAAAAAAGAACCCAAAGGCCCGTCTCACATTTGTCAACAAACATCTTGATGGTCCCCAAAGCATTCTGGGAAATATTCTGTAGCCTGACAAGCTAAAGGGGAGCTTTTTGAAACATTTGGTGTAAAATGAACACAGGATTTCTGGAAAAAGAACATCATGCCAATTATCAAATGGGCTGGAGTGGCCTAGTCAAAGTCCCGACTTAAACTTGAAATAGACCATAAATAAACCAGTCATGCCTGAACAGAATCGGACAGGTGATAAGGTTGTTTTAAAATGTTCGATTATCCACGTTAGACAAAAAAAGCTAAATCAGAAAATTAGGGTTAGTTATTATTACTTTTGCTGCAGGAATGAAAGCGAAGGATTACGAGCAAGTGGAGCCCAGCTATGGTTGATAGGCGGTGGCCACAATCTCTTCAGTTTCTGAACAGGTGAGGCGACGCCATGATCCCGGTTCCCTGCGCCAGCTGAAGACGCACGCGTGTGACCTCAAAGCTGCTGTCACCATGGGGACGACGACGAGCGAGCCATGCATCTACGACAAGCTGTCCGAGAGCATCGACATCCTGCGCCAGTCGGGCTACCGCTACGGCATGTCGGAGAGGGAGATCGAGAGGTTCATCAAGCAGGTCCTGGAGACCAACGAGCCCAGAACGGAGCCTCCACAGTTCCCCATTCTCAGAGCCACCATTAAGGTGACAAACTCTGTGACTAACGGGACGAGTCTGTGCCGTCTGCTTTCACTGCAGACTTTCACTAACGTCTCTGTCTTTTGTGCAGTTTCTGGTGGCTGTGGGCTTCCTGCTGGTGGTGGTGCTGGCCTTCACCTACCCGCAGAGCTCCCCCCAGCTGGGACTGGTGAATCTGGGCTGTTGCAACTGGTCGTCCCCTCTCAGCCACGTCCGCCTGCTCTCCCTTCCTATTGCCAAGAAGTACAACCTGCAAGGTGAGAAGCGTTGTGACTCTAACAAGGCAAACTCCCAGAGGGCCTTGTAGCGAGCAGATCTTAACTTGGTACAAATAGCTGTTGTATCGTGGTGCATTTTATAATAACTGCTTCTCATTATAGGAGGATTTCTGCTAGTTTTATTTTTTGAATATATATTAGATCCACTGACATGAAACGGCGCCAGATGTCGGCTTTTAATGAGGTTTTACAGAAAATCTGCTTAGAGGTATCCTGGCATGCAGGAAGAAACTAGCATTTTTTAGATTTACCTAAAGTGATCCTTATGTTTTTATTTATGAAAAGAAAATACATACATATTCAAAATGTAAGAAAGAAATGTTGACCGATAGGCTGATGTATAGATTACTTTTAGTTTGATGAAAAACAAACTTGAGCTTAAAATACTTAGTTCAACTAAAGTGGCGTGTAGTTTCAGAGGTCTGGGCGGTTTTTCATGTCAGAAACGCTGATGTTTGGTCGTGTGTGGTGTTTGTGGGGCAGGTTTTCATGAGTGGTGGAGCGCTGGTTCTCTCAGGCAGAGTCTGGTGAACTGTTCCAGCTGCGCAGAGATCTCCTCGGTGCTGGAAGTCCCCGAGACCCTCAGGGGGACCGTGACTCTGCGACGGGGGCCCCAGCTGGTGCTGCTGAAGGTCAGAGCTCTGTTGGATCAAGAGTAGCCGCCTGACGGGTCAAATTATGTTGCTTTTGGATATTTTGATTGCTATTAAAGTCATTTTTAAACAGAGCTATACGGATTCATTTTTATCTGGAAATATTTTCCCCAACTTACTGAATGATCTTTTAATTTTTACATTTTTTTTCTGACAAAATCAAGAAACAGGTTATTGTATCCTTAGTTTACTATAAACACAACGTTGCATTATGATGCGTTCCATACCTGTGGTCATTTTTACGGTTATTACAGTCTGACACATTTAGGCTACCTCGTGTTTTCATGGGATGAATGTGTCTGGCTTTTTAAAATCCAGCTTTTTCTAAATTGCAGTGATCGCATTAAACTAAAACGAGGAGCAGCAATAATACCCATTAGACCTTTTTTCTAAAAGTGAACCGCTTTCTTCACCGCTGTTCCCTGCAGGGCGGGGAGTCCCTCAGCATCCAGCGGCAGCAGCTCGAGGAGCTCTACTTGGCCCATTCAGGCTCCATGTCCATTCTGCTGGAGGAGGACGACGGCGTGCATAACGACAACCTCGGCCTCCCTCAGGGACCTGCAAACTTCACCCTGCTCTGGTATGAATCTCAGCCATTCTAACACACGGACATGCTTTGATTCAAACTCTACCGTTTTAGGTCCGGCTGTGCCTTTAGGGTCATCGTCCTGCTGAGAGGTGGACCTTAGCCTCAGTCTGAAGACCTTTGCAGCCTGTAATAGTCTCCTGGATTGTGATTTGTTTAGCTCCACCCTTCTTCCCATCAACTCTGCGTTTCCCGGTTCCTAATGAAGAAAAGCATCCACAAAGCATGATCCTGCCACCACCATGTCCAACACTGGGATAGTGTAGTTAGCAGTATGTACAGTTTTAGTTTCCTGACAGCATCTTATATGTTAGGTAAAAAGTTTAATTTTGTTCTCACTTGACCAGGGCACCTTCCTCCACCTGTTTGCTGTGTCCCCTTCGTGGCAATCAAGTCTTTGATTGTCTTTCTTCATGCTTTGTCTTCAAAAAAGCCAGATTTTTTAAATGCACAGCTAGTTTTCCACTGGAGCTATGGCTCTTTGCAGCCCCTGCTGTTATTTTATTCATTGAACTTTGGAGTATTGCTGCAGGAGGTGATGCATCCTGTGGAAAACACATTTACTCTCACTGCCCACGTTGGACCACAGACGTAAACGAGCCATTTTCACACATAAACTCAGGACTTATCCTAGAGCAGGGGTCTGCAACCTTTACACCTTCAGCTTCGGCTCTTAAAAACCTAGACCAAAAATGCGGAGGGAAAAAGTTGGTCAATGTTTCTAAATGTAAAGGTAATTTAAAATTGCTAGTTTTAGGATGCATTTTGTTCTGCAATATATGTATGACATTTCCAGAAAGAAAGAATTCATGGTGTGTGGAATATTTTACTATAGCTAAATGAAGTATCTTTTTGTCAATAGGTTGCAAACGACTTGCTTTTTCATAACTTTGATGCCATTTGCTATTGAAACAAATGTCAAATTGAAGAAAATGCATTAAACCTAAACATAAAAATACTTTTGGTTAAATAATAACTGTTGATCTTGTACAAATGTAAACAAATTCCCTATAGTATACTATAAAAACAAGCTCTTGTTTCAAAGAGAGGTGTAACTTTTGTGGCTCTAAACAAAATTTGTTTAGCTGGACCAAGGGGAGAAATGGCTCTGCGGGTTGTAAAGGTTGCTGACTCCTGTCCTAGAGGAACACAGATGTTCAACTTTTATTTTAAAAAAGAAGCATATAGTCCATTAACTGAGTTTAACGCCTTTCCACCTGCAGGAGGTTCAGTTCTGGAACCAGAGAAAAGGTGCTAAGATGGCTGTTCCCCAAGGCGGAGCTCTGCCCCCTGCTGGACAGCGCCGGGACCATCCTGCAGCGATGCCTGGTCATCCATAGCACAAACTCTCAGAGCAAGGCAAGTGCATCTAGGCCCACCTGTCAGAGTTTCTCGATTCTGAGTGAAGAATTTAACGAGAATCACTGTTACTGAAGGGAAATGATGAGGCAAAAAAACACAATTATGATTATTATGGTTATTTCGAACTATGTAAAAGAAGAAGGGTGTGGGGAGGGGGAGGGAATAAATGCATGTTCTACCCCGTACTGGGTAAAAAAAGGAAGCAAAAAAATATATACATACACATATACACAAATATGTGCAATAATCACACATGCAGTACAAAGAAGACATTGTCGAAGTCATCCACCTATTTCTTTTTTTACATAATGTATACATAAATAAACGCATCTAGCTTGAAAACAAAAGGGAAGAAGACAGACTTATGTACTCCCACTCCCTATTTATACGTCTGCAAATGCAAAGCATGTCGTATCCTAGGGACATTATCACTGGTCCTTCCTTCCAGAAGCTGTTAAACTACCATCACTACTCCCAACAAGCTCAGTAGGTGTTTACATTCCTGCAATTTTTTTATTTGTTGGTGTATTTTTATGCATAAACATACATACCAGTACATGCTTGCACATGTTTTCAAAACACCCTACACAGTCGCACATTTCTTTTAAGTAAGCTATCTTTTAATATCTATAATTACTAGGGCTGCAAAGAAGTAATCGACTTGCGATTAATTTTCAATTAATGGTTCATTTAAGTTTTTTTGTCATCCAATTAACTGATTACGTCTGCTTAGACCAGGGGTCGGCAACCTTTACCACTCAAAGAGCCATTTGGACCCGTTTCACACAGTAAAGAAAACACTGGGAGCCACAAAACCCTTTTGAAAATGTAAATGAAATAACACTCCATATTACTTTTTTTTTTTGCCTTTGTGTTACATATAAACAAACTATACTGTGTTACACTTATGAAATCAATGAACGACTGCAGAGAAAATGAAATAACAATAAATAATAATGAAAAAAAAAACCAGACAAACTTAAATTATCGACTGGCAGCAAACAAAAATGCCGTCCTCTCTCTACGTGCCGTCATCCTTTTACTGGCGCCGTGCAGTCAGCCGTCAACCTGAACCGGTGACAACCACTGATGTCCATGGCACGCCCACACCGCTGCCCCCTCCGCTGCTGCTGGGGGGGAAATTAGTGGTAGGCGCGATTTCTTGACTCTGCTTACGTACAGAGCTGCAATACTTTTCATTGTGATTCAGACAGGTGCAGTTCATTTTAAAAAGGCAGTTTTAGCGCGTATTCATACAAGAACACGGTGGTGGGGCTGCGGGGAGCTGAGGTGTGTAGCTATGGGCGTGTCTACCTGCTGAATGTAACCACTTTGAAACTTTTTATTTCTCTGATTTAATAACATCTTTATGGAGCGCTCTGTTATTGTTACTCTGTGCTGCTCTACCAAAGTGCTCTCTCTCTCGTCATCGGACGCAAATCAAATTAAACGTCTTCGTGTTTGTATTTTGCGGCGTAAATTGTGAGTCAGACTCAGATTTAGAAGCTGGTACACAAAATAAACAAACTTAGAACACACACAGGTAGATCATCAGAGTTTAGTCCATGACTCCACCTGGACGGCCGCTTCAGAGACGTTTCAGGTTGTGGGGGCGTGGCCGATCTGAGCGTCTCTTTCTTTCTCTGGCACCTGAAAATCCTCAGGATTCTGTTGTGGATGATGTGTGTAACGTTATTGCAATTTAATTCAAATTATGTTCTAATTTTATTTACACAACCCTTGTTATGATGGTTGTGTTGTAACTGCAACAGATTATTTTTATTTTTATTTTTGCGTCGACCCAGTTGATGGGTGCGCGGCTAAAAACGTTTGGGAACCGCTGTTTTAAATATTAAAATATTTTAGATGTTACAAGATCGCCATAATCTTCATAGAATTACATTTTGAAAATGAACGAACTAAAATAAAATACATTTTAATTAAATACTCATTAATTATTTTCAAAAGCTGAGCCGCATCAGAGGGTTCAAAGCGGCTCCCGAGCCGCGGGTTGCCGACACCTGGTGTAGACGGACCTTCTTTCAGCCTTGTAGTACGGTCGCCATCCACAAGAGGGCGCTGCTGGTCATTCTAAAGTGGAGCAAGACCGTCATGGCAGACGCAACATGAAGTGGTCTAAACAGAGTCCGATGTGGGATTAATTTTGAAGTTAAATGACAATTAGGATGCAAAAATGCTATTTATGCAGTTCTGTTTTTAAATATAAACACTCAACAAGTTAACCTGACTCTTGCCAGATGGATGTAGTTCCACCGAGCGCCACACATCCATCTGGGACTGTTCCACTGGAAATGCATTTGAGAAGGAGTGGCCTTATCAAAAATCCTTGCATATGATTGGATAAAACACTTGTCCGTCATCTTTACTGACGTCCTGCTCTAACCACTCACATTATCACATGTATGTGGTATTTATGTGAGAGCGAGTCCAGATGGATGTGTGGAGCTGTGTGAAGGTCGGCGTAGCTACATCCATCTGGCAAGAGTCAGGTTATCAACTCAGATTGTCAGCCGGGCTGACTGGCAGAGCAGAATCAGCTTCTCAACCAAAACTATAGATAGATATATAGATAGATATATATCTGTGTGTGTGTGTGTGTATATATGTATGTCCAAGTTTAATAATGTGAGAAAACCACAATTTTTATTTATTCAGTCAGAATTTAATACAGGTGGCACAATAAACTGTTAAAATATAATTGTTGTAAAATTCAGCATATTGTAAAAGAAAAAAATCCCTCCATGATATGGAAAGACGCTCTTGATACAAGAGAAAACTATGAATTTTAAGAAAATGGCCGCTTATCAATTAGCCGTTAGTCCATCGATAAGATCAGTCAAATTTAGAATAACTCAATCTAAATTATGAGCATCCCCAGTTATTACTGTACAGGGATTATAATTACTGTAAGTCTCTTAACCTTTTTTTGTTTCATTGAAATGTTTTACTGTTGTATGTATCTGTGTACTTCCAGTTGCTTTTCACTTTGAATTTCCCCACTGTAGGACAATAACAAGTATTTCTATTCTATTGACTTTTCGAAAAGTGACATCAGAACGGTGCGTTTTGTTCACATATCCGTCAGTATAGACAAAATATAGTTACAGGACAGAGTCAGAGTCAACAAATGACATCAACAAATTTGTGTGGACATTCTTCGTTTTTTGTGTTTGTATTTGATGAATAATTTAAGGCTGCACCCCCCCACCCTGAGACTACATTGCTGTCTGTTGCTGATCTTTCAGGGGGTCCGGGTGCTGGGTTGGCTGGTGGTGGGAGAGGGGCTGCCATCAGTTCGAGTTGTGCCTGTTCAGCGGTGCCAGAAACACTGCAGCTCCTTCAACCTCTGGCTTTCGCCTGGAGACATGGGTAACTTCTGCTGCAGCTGCAAATTTAAACTCTTTTAGACAACAAAACCAAACTAGCTCTGTGTTAAGGATTAGATTAGGTCACGGTCTGAAAACCTTTCTTTCTACCCAGCAGCGTAGAAAGATCAGCCTCTGAATTCCTGCTAAGCAAATTTCAACTAAAAGATTTCTGCAGATTTTGATCCAGTCTCTCTCGGTTGTCGACCCGTGCAGTGTATGCGGACCCTCGATACTGGCAGATGGAGCTGTTCCCTGGACGTGGCCAGAACATCATCTGCGACGGGACGACCTTTTAGCCTTCAGACGGGCCGAGCTCAGGACTTGGACACGACACACAAAGCACCTTTGAATGTTTGTGTTTGGATCTTACTGGCCTCTTTGTGCCCATTGTCTGCCCATTGTTGCCTTACAACACCAACAATGTTTTGTTTATAGCGCCTTTCTGCTCTGGTAATCCTCTGAGAACTGAAACCAACTGCACAAAAAGAGGGCGGGGGGGAAAGAGAACCTCCTGCAGGGTCATCTGAGGGTCAGAGGAATAAAGAAAGACTTGTTCTTTGGTTGAACTGCTGAAAAATCATCTGCGCTCATGCCACAGCTTCTAGCTGATTTAAAGCAATCAAGAAATCTTTAAAACATTATTGGTTGTGAAGGGAGAAGGTAATGACACTGGTCCCAGACCCGGGAATCACTGCCACCATTTACATCTTGTTCAGTGACTTTAAACCATTTTTGTTGCGTTCAGTTCCCCCCCAGTGGAAGAATAAATAGAGGTGCAATTAAGAATGGGAAGAATGAGTTTCTTTTTTTTTTTGGGGGGATTTTTTTGCGGCTCTAGTGGCTCGCTGTTTCCGAAAGTAGGCTGACAGGAAGGGGGTAGAAGAGGGGGAGAGACAATCGGCAAAGGACCGCGGGTCGGATTCGAACCCGGGTCGACCGCGTCGAGGACTAAGGCCTCTGTATATGGGTCGCGCTTCCCACAGCGCCACATGCGCGCCCAGAATGAGTTTCTTTTGTGTGCTACAGTCAGAGAATACGTCCAGAAGTGCTGACCTACCTTTGTTATGCAGACACTAAAATCAGGCAAGCTCCTCCTGTGATAAGTTCATCTGTGATTTTATTTAGGTTGCTCTTAATCTTTAACCCGATGTGTAAACAATCCAGCTCCAGGACTTCGTCTCCTCTTTTACGATGCAACCAGTGGCGGCTGGCCCATAGGGGGCGCTCGGGCGCTGCCCTCCCTAGATGTGGAGGGGAGAAGTCAAAATATATATAGATTTTAAAAGTATTATTAATGTCAGTTTTTACCTAATAGTACGTGGCTACATGTAATAAGAATTATTAAAACACTTCTACTGATTTACTCTATCATTTAACAGTGCATTTCCACCAACAGAACGTATCATTTCTCTTCTTCTACACTTTTGGGGCTGTGACTGAAGTAGCCCTACAAGTGTAGCGAAATAACCAATCGTATACTGTTGCTAGGGAAGATTTATAAATATTTGGCCAATCAGCATCGCCAAAATGAATGGCTTTGGGGCTCCTGGAGTAGTAGCCCTAGCTGCACAGTGATAGGTGCACTTCACGCGTGACGTCACGAGCTACATCCGCGCTACATCCGGGTAACGTTGGACGGCAAACACAGCACTGTTTTCGCTTACCAGCGTGACAAAACGGGTGAATTAGAGCGTACTTTTAGTTTATTTTTGGAATCTAAACAATGCCTACGACTTGTTGTGCTCCCGGTTGCACACAGAAGCATTCCAAATCGTCGGATGTACGTTTGTTTCGTTTACCGAAGGACAAAGAAATAAGAAAGAAATGGATCATTTCAATGAAAAGGATGCAGGATGCCAATGGACTGTGGGAGCCATCATACTAAGATAGAATTTGCAGTCTACACTTCATCTCCGGTAAATACAACTTAATTTTGCACTAGTCATTGTTCTACTACTTAAATCATTATATAATTAAAAAATTAGGATACATATATTATAGTCAAGACGTAAACGTTTGTTTTGTAATAATATACGTACATGTACAATGTATGCAAACCCTCTTGCATGAGTCTGTGAAAAGGATTAACAAGACAAAAACACCAAAATAATCCTTTGTGAACAATGTTTTTTTTTTATTAATTAAATGCTTATTGTGGAATCGTAGTAATTTTCCGACTTTTAATTTAAATGCATGTACTGGGTTAGGCAGGGAAATCTATTGGCCAGCCCCACCAAGATTTTTTTTCACCAGCCGCCACTGGATGCAACGTTTCTACCTGCATAACGACGGGGTTATCAGCGTGCGACGGACGCCGACCCCAAACCTTTAGACGTTCACCCGGGCATCATCTCCATGTGCCATACCGCATTCATCGGATGCATCCACCCTTGAACATTTACCAGCTCATAACATGCATTTGCTGCTTCACCTCCTGAGCTATTTCCCATTTAAAGGGCCAGTTCAATGTTTTCTTTTGTTTTTTTCTCTTGCAGTCTGTGCTTGCAGGTCACATCCAAATACAGCTGCATTTTTTTGCAGTATTTTACAATGTAAAAAATAGTTTTCCGCATTATTTACGTAATGTATATTCATACAGTTACAATAAACGAGGAGGCAAGAAATGTAACGTGGTGTTTAATCATAAGTCAAATGCAGCCAATATTCTGTGTGTAATTAGGACAGAGGTTTAACGTGTAAATTTAGCCTTAGTGACAATAGGGGGAATTCAGAGTTTATGGCTCAGACTTTCAGAGTGTAAACTGGGAATGTATAAGTTTGACTGGTTCTCCTGGAGAACACGTATCTGAAACTTTCTGTTTCCTTCTTGATCGGAGGCAGAAGTGAGAACCGACCCCCTGACAAGATGTTCCGCACAGCGCATCACGCAGGAAACATGTTTGATTCTACTTGTTTTACAAAGCTGCTGCTCCTCCAGTTTCCGTGTGCTTATTTATTGTTTGGATTGTGTACATGTCAAATCTGTGATTTTAATACAGATATGTTGTAATATATGTTTGATTATCATTGTTACTGCTGAGCTTTAGGATGAAATGACAGCAGAGGGTATATTTTATGTATGACCAAGAATTAAAAGTTTTAATCATGTATCTGTCTGCCAAACAGAAGTGTATGTATGTATGTATTATATATATATATATATATATATATATATATATATATATATATATATATATATATAAATGAAAATGATCTGCATAGAGATGTAATAGTTTTGACTAAATTAAAAAAAAGTTCAGCTTCTTTTTGTGTGGCATATTAATGCTGGTGTATGAACCTGTGCTATAAATCAATCCGGATCAACACATAATGCATTACTGTAAACAAAATAGTGCACAAATGATTTGGTGAATGTGCAAAACTAAATGTTTAAGTATGTCTGAGGTCATCTTTTAACAGGCATTTCTGGTGTCAAATTTCGAATCAGGTTTTGCATATTAAAAATAATTGTTTCAGCTAATTCGAATAAATTTACAGGTCAACAGCTTTGGAACTAATCGTGCATCAAAATCATGAATTTGAGTCACTAAAAGTAGAATCGTCTGATATTACAGCTGTAGCTTGCAGAGCAAATAGATTAACTGAAGTTATTCCTGCTTTGCAGCATATATGTATTAGACAACTGCAAGCATGCAGATGCAAACGGTTATGTAAAAAAGCTAACATTTTACTGCAGAAACTCACTAAAAAGTCAAAAAGTCATTTTGAGCATATTTACTGTTCTAAAAATATGTGTATTTTGGACACCTAAATTGAAAGTTTTTGAGCAACTGCTAATTAGCATAATTTATATATATATATATATATATATAAAAACTCTTCTGTTTAGCCAGGTATAAGTAATGCCCTTCTGCGTTCTCCAAGTGTCAACACTAGAAGCCAAAAGCTCATTTTAAAGTGGTCTGAACGTACCATTACAAATGTAAACAGCTAACTTGCTAAACATTACTGGGAATTTTAGTTAAAACCCTGGGATTTGGTTGGTTTACACAAAACAAGCTTTTCTGGAACAACACGCTCCGGTTAACTCTGGCAGGAAGTAAATTACGACCATGTGGAGCAGCACCTCATGCCCACAGTTAAATATGGCGGAGGATCTGGGATGCTGGTCTGTTGGTCCCGTCAGCCTCGTCAGAAATCACGGCGTAATGAACCTTTTGAAATACCAAACCATTTCAAGCAAAAACCTGGTGGCCTCCAGTTGAAAATTGGTCACATTTGGGTCTTTGTGCAGGATAATGATCCAAAACACACGGACAGTCATCCTGTTAGCATCTTGGTCCCTAACCTAGATCCTGTGGACACTCAATGTGGCGAGTTGAAGAGTGGATACAAAAAGTCTCCCACTCTGGATCTTCTCAAATGATCACGCGTCGAGGAATGATAAAAAAAAAACATCTCTCTGTTTGCTCCAACCATGTGAAACGTACCAAAGTTCTGTCCTAGTGATGATAGGAGAGTCAATAATTGTTCCACTGCTGATTTTCGGAACTGAATTCATGTTCACTACCAGTCAGAAAATTGGCCACAGCTTCTGTGGGTCACTGGGCCTCAGCGGACAGAGTTGCTCAATTCCTGTGTCCTCCTATGGATGTCAGTCTGCCCCAGAGTCACGTTTACTTGTAGAGCACATTTCAGCAGCAGGGAGGTTCAAAGTGCTTTACATCATTAAAACATAAAAACATGATAAACGCATCTCCACTGATCCCACCACCCAGGCAATGTTCGCCCCTCTCCCATCATGTAAACGCTTCAGAAGCCTCAAAGCCAAAACAAATAAACTTAGAACCAGCTTCTTCCCCAGAGCTGTGAGGGCAATCGCCCCCTAATGGGAGACTGCAGTCCAACAATTTTAAATCACCCCACTGTTACTAACCCACCATACGTTATAATCACCTTAATGTTACTGCCTACTGCACACCATCATCTCTGAATGTGTAAATGGCCATTGCTGGAAATAATCATTGTTCAATAAGCGCCGTACTACCTCATTGTCTTTGTCTGTGACTTTCCTTAACTTTAAAAAACAAACAAACACCGTAACCCTTGTTCAATGGCTGTTTGTCAGTGTTTGCCTTCACTATGTGTAACGTGAACCGGAGTAGTCAAAGAGAAAATTCCCCGCGGTGACAAACCAAATATTGTGATCCTGAAACGGTCACCGGTTGCGAGACCAGAAACAAACATGAAATTGTATCAGGTGAAAACATCCGTACACATCAGATGTGTTGGTCAACAGTCCTGTTATGTGAATGAGTGCAGTGATCGAGCTTTAAATTTAGTCCATTTGTCCAAACCTTTAACTCCTAGCGAACTCAACGGGTTGAATTTCTCCACAGTTTTTTAGCGTGAGACTGCTACTGCAGTAAAACAGGAATTTATTTGAAGACTTTCTACACATTTTAACCCCCAGAGCAAACAAGTGTCGCCGGCCCCACATTCAGTATAAAAACGAGTCGTAACCCGCCACCGTTAGAACAGAAAGGGTGAGCTTTCCATCTGATGCGACATTTACTCATCCTCGCTGAAAAGCTAGTATATAATGTTGAAGTATGAACATAAAAGCCTTAAAATACTCCGAGAAACAACTCCAAAGGTTAAAAAAGCATTTATACATGTTGATAACAAGATATCCATGAAATTTTTTCCTTTGTATATCACAGGTTTGACACACTTCCTAAAATCTCTCATTGATTATTAATGTCAGGCCAGTTAAAATGCTTTACGGTAGAGTTTAAACAATAAAAAATTACCCATCCAACTGCGGCAAATGACAGAATAAATCAGCATTATCTATTAGCAAGTATGGGTTTGTATGAAGGTGCAGATATGTTGACGGACTCGTGCAACCAAATAAATACTTGCATTTTTACGGTCAGATTAATCAATCAGAAAAACGTAATCTCTTCTTATTATTGCTTGTTTGGTTGCACAGGTATTAGTTACTGTACGCGTTTGGAAATCCCAGTAAAAACAGTACAAAGACTCTTACAGAGCGAGCGGCTCAACCTTCATGCTACCCGCCTGCAGCTTCCCGAAGGCGACACAAACCTTTGAGTTGGATCGTTTCTGAAGCTCCGGTTCTCTGACTATACACAGTCCCAAGACAGAGGCGTCGTTTTTTGGGTTCCCCGACCCCTTTAAAAGTCTCTGGATATTTAATGACAATTTGCCAGTTTGCTAAGAACAAGCAAACACAACACGTGAAAGCCGATTGGGCCGCGGCTCCGCGCTGCGTCACGTCGTTCCTGCCAGCAGAGGAGAAGTCTCGGAGGGTCTGCTCTGATGGGAAGATGCGACGCCTGCAGGGTGCCATTCGTACAGATGGCTGCTCTGCAAAACCGCTGCGGCTCGCAGGTTTATTTTCTGCAGAAAAAGAGGGAAGGGTTCAGTTTGTGAGACGGGACGTCGTGTCGGGCGAACACCACCGTACCCTGGAGGTCCCCGCTGAATACCAAACCCAGTCTGACACGCTCCGAGCGTCCGCCTGGATCCAGGCTGAGCAGGAGTTTGCATTTCAAGATGAATTTTCACAACTACATGCTCGTGTGCGAGTTGCCTCACGTCGCTTAACGGTCGCCACGTCTTGTGACGCATCAGGAGACAGGAAGAAGTGGTTGGTGTGCGCGTCCACGACCTTTGGTGAGACCGACGGATCGCACACCGCATGTCTGTCACAGCCACATCATAGCTGATTTTCAACAGCTTTAGTCCACGGGGCTTAATTACTTCCCTTAAATCTCTGAACACAGTCCTTAAATCATGATTATTAGATTTAGAATGAATGATTATTCGTTGTATTTAAGAAAAAATTAAATAGAAACAAAGTAAGACACAGTATAAGATGAAATAAGACACATTTTTAAAATGATTTTAAACAAAATCATTTATAATACGTTGAATAAAAATCAAACAAACAAAACTGCTCTTGAGGTTATTATTGGCTCTGTGTAAAGTGCCAATTTTACCTCTTAAAAACTAGATAGTTTTGTTTAAATTCTCATTCTATGATCAAATTAACTGGTTATCTGTAATGCAACCATGAAGATATGTCTGCGTTGAAGCGATTGTTTTGTGTTTTCGCTTCTAGTTAGACCGGCTCAGCGCTGCTGCTGGTTAGATGCGTCTGAATTGGACATTTTTGAAATTATAGCCTGACAACAGCTCTAAACTGCAGCTGTTGGGTGTAATCCTGTGGAATGAAACTTACATTTAAATTTCACTTCCAGTACTTTGGGGTAAAACAGAAGGACAAACTACCTGAAAATCTCTGATGAACGTGAGGAAGAAGCTGATGAAGGAGAAGGCCAGGGACCACTCAGACACAGTGCTGATGATGTGAGCCACGTAGCCCTGAGAGAGCCGAACAAAGCCATTAATGATGCGGCAACAACATTCAGACGCTTTTGTGTCCAACGTCAACATTTTATCTGGTATTTGTTTTCTGCTCTGGCTGAAGTCGTAGATTTATTATCCGTTTGAATTTGCTCACTAGTACCCCGACAGCATCTGTAAATCACTTTAGCATCAGTACCAAAACCTGACTCTGTAAATATTCAGGAATACAATCGATAGGAAAACCAGATGTGAACTGACTGGTTCTCCAGGGATCCAGTGCAGCTTGCGGGGTACGTCCACTCCTGACAGGATGCTGTACATGATCACCGATGAGATGAACACTGACAGGCTGTTAAGGATAGCAGCTTTAAAGACTCAAATATCTTTTTGTTTCCCCCTCCTCGTCAAATGCATCAACGTTAACCATGTACTTTAAAGCGGCATTTTTTTAAAAAAAAGATGCATATCTCGGTTGATTTAAATGTAAAATCTCTATCAATGTGCTTTGGTATTCAGAGCCAATCAGAATCAGCTTTTGGAAATCACAGAGAAACGCCTCATCAGCTCGTCTCTCGTTTCTGTACGTTGGAAAGGAGAACGGAAGTTCAGATTTTCCATTTCTCCTGTCCCTGAACGCACCATTAGCAACCTAAAGGATCATCTGTTTCTAATGTCAGCTGTCGAAGGTGTAATAAAACCCCCGAGCCACACATCAGCAGTTTATAAAGCTGACATGTGACAGAGGAATTAAGACGAAAGCCTGTTTTAACCCACCCTGCTAGTCTAGTAAACAACCCTGGAGTTTGATGTGGGACGGCGTTTTAATAACCTGGGCCTGTTTAACACACGACTTTCAAATTATGACAAGATTTGGTCTAAGAGACGGATAATAACCTAATGCTGCACCTGCCATGGTAAACAGGTCAGTAAGATCAGTTGGAAAACAAGTCATTTTAAAGTGAAGCTACATAAAGGGCTTTTTGTACTAAAATTCATGACCAATTTTGACCTAAACATGTCACAGACGTCTGATTACAGCCACAGTCTTCTAGAGAAAAATCGGCCTCATATTTCTCCCTTCGCGTGATCGCTACATCTGCGCTCCAGAGCTGGCTGCAGGAGTTTAAGGATACTGCTGATGATGCTGCACAGCGTCCAGACCCCGACGCCGAGGCGAACCAGGTACAGGGTCCTGCTGTGGACGCGCGGCTGCATGTACAGCGAGATCGCCGTCTGGAAAAAGACGTAGAGCGCTCCGACACCGAACGTCAGCACCGCCCCCACCAGGTGCATGGAGAATATGGTGGTCTTCTGCTCAGACAGGGGTACACAGACGCTCAGCCGACACGTTCAACCCTTCAGACGCCCGCACACCGACCCCAGGGCGGCGGCGCTCACCTGGAAGTTGGCCACCACGCACATCCCGAAGGAGCTTATCCAGCCGAGGACCAGCCCGAGGCAGTTCAGCCTCTGGAGTTTGACCTCGTTCTCATCGATAAGAGCCTCGACCTGCTTGTACCGCACGTACACCGTGGCAATGCCTGCAGACGGCATAAGATTAAGAGAACGTTGTGTAGTTACCGCTCACCGCGAAGACTGAGAGCGCAGGTCTGGACAGTTTTACCTAAAAAGGCCGAAATGTCCATCATGATCCCAAACACACAGCGTTCTGGTGCCATGGTTCCCGTGTCGCTGCAAAATAAAAAAGAAAAAACAGCAAACATTACACCTGAAAGGCTTTTTTTCTTAAAAATTAGACTAAGATATAAAAAAGGTAATCTTCTGTCCTCTGACAAAATTATTACAAATTAAATCACCAAATATATGCAAGCAAAAACATAAAATCTCATCACTTTTGTGTCTCTTCTTTATAATAATAATAATAATAATAATAATAATAATGCATTTTATTTATAGGCGTCTTTCTCAACACTCAAGGTCACCTTACAGAATCAACAATAAAACACTCAATCCAATAAACATTGAATAAAAAAAGAGCAGGAATAAAATAAAAAAAGAACAGGAGAAAGGATGGGATCCTTACTATCAAATTAAATTTAAAAATCATAAAGAGTATGCCTGTCTAAAAAAACAACGTTTTATGTGTATTATACACATAAAAGTCCCCCTAGCACTAAAAAGAGTATTTAATGTGGAAAAGTCTACGCTGGTGTTACATTTGGGCTCCAGCCCCAGTAATACCAGAGAAACTATTACCTGATGTAAGGCAGCAGAGGATCCACGTGTTTCAGCACCACCGCTGTGATGTAGGCGAAGATGAAGGACGCCACCGTCCAAACGACCAGGGCGGCGGGCAGGAAGCAGAGACCCTGCTGGAACCACCACATGGTGCCCTCACAGCTTCTTCACACTCTCCTGCATGAAACATCGTTACAAACACCATCAGGTTATGTGGCTCACTGCCCAGGGCGGCACTATCTCGGGGGGTGGGGGTAGGGTGGGCAGCACAAATGCTTGTAAACGATACAATAAGGTATCTGTCCATTGAACCCAGAACAAGTTTTCAGTCTCTTATCACCGTTTCCAGTCAACGGGGAGTGAGCGGCACCCTGTTGTTGAGCACAAGATGAGAACTGTGAGAAAACATGGCAGCACACCGTGGCAGCTTGTTGAAGGGCACCCAAAAAGTTTGACCCAAGTCATAGAGTTCAAAGTGTACCAAGTACTAAAGAGACGGACGTAAACTTCTGACTTTGAAGAACATAAAGCAATTACTAACAATCATCTATAACAAATATGTGAGGATTTAGTAAATCCAGCTAATCGTGCTAATTGTAAAGCTGTAATGGTTTAGTTTGATTTGATGCCAGAAAGTTAGGGGGAAAAAAAGGGCAATATGTTTTTTTTTTAAACAATGTATGTAAAGATCTGCTTGATTATTTGACACCTATTACACATTCTGTAAAATACAACTCCAATTAGTAAATCCCATTATGAAAAAAAAAAAGATTCTTACTTCACTTTTAAAACAACACAGATTAAATTTCTAATCCTCTCATTCTTGGGAGCTCAATGTTGAATCCTGACCATCAATCACAGACGGAGGGACTTTATCTGGTTTTTACTGAACTCATAACAACCCACATCAATTACCATGCCACTTGATACTTGATCCGTTGATATGTTTAGAAACTTAAACAAGTATTTACTTTCAGCTTTACAGATTCTGTCCATACTGGACCTGTTGTTACCGTCTACATGAACCTGGTTGCACTATTGTCTGGTGTTTATTCTACTTTTCTAAGGCCTTTTTTAATTGTCTTTACTGTCGGTTACTTCAACATAGACCGGGAGTTTCCACAGCTTCTATTTTGTTCATATTGCTGTTTTCCCAGGTATAGTGAAAGTAATAATGTATCAGCTCACTGGATCTGATAAGTTTATTTTTCTTAAAGAATCCAAAGCTTCCTGCTTACATTTTAAAATGAGTTTTAGGCTCTAAAAGATTCACCCTGTTTGATCCCAGCATTGGAACATCTGGTCTAGTCCAACATCTATGAAACAAAACCGAACATCCTGATCTATACTAAAATGTCGCTCAGGATCCTTCACAAAAAGAAAAAAAATTATTTTGTTTTAAACTGTAGCTGCTGTTGCTTTTAAAAACCTTGTCAGGTTTCACTTCTCCGTTCCCATGAACTGAAACTTGAACTGAATTGTCATAAAAAAAAATGAACAAAGCATATACAAAGTTAAACAAACTGCAAACAGCGGTCACTTTGCATATAAAAATGTATATGCGAATCAAATCGAAACTGAACTAAATTATCAATTTAACACTAGTTAAACAATGCGGATATTTTTCTCAACATTGTAATTTTTTTCTTAAGCAAATTAAGGTTAGCTTTCCTGTTTTCGCCTTAGATAACAAACATAAACTATCGTGTATATTAAAATATTTATTGCGTATCACATGATAACGTCTTGGCTTTCAGACAGTTGTGAAAAACTTCCCGTATTTAACGTCGTTTCAGGAAAAAATAAGGAAACTCACGTTATTCCGGTCTTCCGGGGAACATAACCTTCTAGCGCCGCAGCAGTAACCTAGATAAAGCTTTCTTAAAACATAAACAGGGGCTCAATTCTTTCCTTAATAAAATAGTATAACCCTACAAACGTCAAGTCGTCTGTTAATGCTAAAAGCTTGAAAATACGCCCCACAAAGTCCACCCGCTTCCTCCTTTGCTGAGGTGCGCATGCGCACGCTAGCAGTTGACATGGGGGTTTTCCACCCTGCGTTCTGACTGGCAGGCAGGACGTCGTCAAACACGGATTTTCTGTTAATAAACATTTGTAATTAAAATATAGAAGCTTGAAAATAATTCAGTTAGACTGCATATGTTTTAATGGCTCATGTTAAAGTGTAAAAAAAATCAATCTAGATACATCTCATTAAATTATTAGAATATCACTAAAAAGTTAATTTATCAGTCCTTCAATAAGACAACAAACAAATAAACATGACAGGGTGCAGAGAGAGGAGCTATGGTATTTTATGAGGAAGTCTGGAGTAGCAGAGAAGTATATTAGAGTGGTGCAGGACATGAGAGCTGAAACAGTGGTGAGGTGTGCTGTAGGTGGAAGTGGGAATGCATCAAGGATTGGATCTGACCCCCTTCCTGCTTGCTGTGGTGATGGAAAGGTTTTCTGATGAGGTTAGACGGGAATCTCCTTGTTATTGTGATCTGCAGTCAGAGCGGGGAACAGGTGGAGGAAAGTCTAGAGACAGATTGAGGATGGAGAGGACAGGAAAGAAGGTTAGCCTTAGACAGAATACATGTGTGTGTGGATGAGAGGGAACCAAGTGGTTACAGGGAGCAGAGACAAAGTAGGTGGAGGATTTTTAGTACTTAGGGTCAATCAGGACTCACAATGCTGATTGTGGAAAAGAGCCGAAGAAACGTGTCCAAGCCAGTTGGTGGAGAAAAGTGTCAGGTGTGCTGCGTGCTAAAAGAATATCAGCGAGAATGAAAGCGCTGGTGTACCACAACTGTGGTGAGTCCAGTGATGGTGTTTGGTTCAGAGACAGGGCAGGCAGGAGGCCTAGAGAAAGAGAAAAAAGGGAGATTTATGGATGGAGCGAACGAGGACATGAAGGAAGCTGCTGTGGGAGAAGATGCAGAAAATTAGATGAGAAGGGGTAGATGGGGACATATGACTCGCCAAGGCAACCCCAGAAAGGGAAAAGACGAGTACACAGTACTGGGAACTGGCTTCAGTTCACTGATGTCCAGCAGACTGTCTGACAAAACAAGGGGAGTAAGCCACGAAAGGACATTCCTAAAGAAGAGGACTGTTCACAAAGACTTCTGTGCAAGCATCTAAAGGACAAAGGAGTGGAAGGAAAACAGCGCACAAATCACTGGCATTATCACAACCTTGGAAAAAAAATCATGACGCACATGAAGCACATGAAGCACATGAAGCACAGGCAAATAGTCTTTGGAAGAGATTCAAACGACAGACATCAGCTGCAGGAAGTGTTTCAAGAACCACCTTTTGTTGAACTAGGGCTGGACGATATAGAAAAAAACCACATCGATGAAATAGAAACCATCTTGATCGATATTGATAAGTATCAACAAATTCAAAATATATATTTTAAGTGCTCTTGCTTAGTGACCTATGTGTGAATAAAGAACACACAAGCACTGAATTAAAAAGCAAGCCTTTATTCAACCAACTTTTTACCAAAACTGAAAGTTTAAAAAAAAGAAAGAACACATGCTCTCTGAACTCTGAAAGGGGCAGAGCTTTGTTCCTTTGTCTGCATTTGTGATTGGTTGGGAGGCTGTAATGACTGTAATACTAACATACATGATAGGCTGGAAAGGAAAAGGAAGGAAAACTGTTCTTCTATTGAACTTTTTATTGACCCTTTTCCCCCCTCATCATCGATATACGTCCATCGATCGATATATATTGTTATTGAATTATCGTCCAGCCCTATGTTAAACCAATCCTTTAACAAAGACATCAAAAGATCCGGAGATCACTGGAGGACAGGCAGAGAGCCACAGAATCCAAGTTGCTTTAGGTCCAGTGTGAAATTTCCAAAGTCAGGAGATAATTTGAGTAGCCACGTCATTTTCTGGTGTTGGTCCACTATGGTTTTTCTAAAACCAAAAGGATCACAGCCATTTCAGAGCTCTTCATGCTGTGCTCTGCTGATAAACTTTATGGAGATGCTGATTTCATTTTCCTGCTCTCACCACCACAAATACCAATACCTACTTTACTGACAATATCGCTGTGCTCGATTGTTTTGGCAAATTTAAACCCAGAGAATCTACTAGGGCTGGGTATCATCTAGGATGAACCGATTTGATACGATTCTCGATACATAGCTCAGCTTGATTTGACTCCAATATCGATATTTATTACTTTCAAATTAATGCTCAAAGTCATTCAATCAACAAAACCAGCCAAATATATTTATGTTCAATGTATTGCCCACTGATATGTTAACAGGAAAATAGGTTCAACGCATTTAACGTATCACAGAAACCAAATATGTGCCCAAACGTCTGATTTTAGGGACAAAGGTGGTTCTGAAATCCTAGGGGTTGGGAGGTATGTCGATATTGAAAGCCAGAATATCAATATTAAATCGTTTTTAAAAACATTGATATTAATCTTTGTATCGATTTTTATGCACAGCCCTAGAATCTACAGTGTATTATCGACAGATAACTTTTGATTTTTCAGCATTCATATTCTGTTTTTAGTTTAATTGGGGAAATATATAGGCCTCCTAATTGTAATCTTTCATCACTGCTGAGGGGTGGCAGACAAATGAGTATTTATTTTTGTAACCTTTTGGCTTTATTTGACTGGTCTTAATAGGCAATTTCAAGATCATCCACTGGGCCAATCAGCACTTTTTGTGTCATTCTTCATCCAGTCAGATTAATCAATCATGCCTGTGAAAGACACCCCTGGCAGCTCCGACGTCACTCATACAAACCAATGGAAATGGAAGAGTCATAACAAAAAGAAACAACAGTGAAGCAAAAGAAAACTTGGTCATTTATTTAAAATATATTTCACAAGACTTTTGCTGGAGGAACGAAAACATGGGATGGGAACTTGGACTGGACCGACCAGATTTACGAATCCAGCCACAGGCAGGTGACCGTGGATCAATTTATGTTCAAATGGAGTTTATTGTTGTGCGGTAACCTCCGATCTCTACTGGGCCCCCTTAAATCACCAGCCGCCACTGGACTGGACATAATGAACCGAATGGATGTGCATTTTAGCCATTTTTAAATAGTCTAATGCAATCCACTAATTGTCAGAGAAACAGAAATAATTTCAGCTGTAGGTTATAAGCATCAGAATCTACAGAAATAAACACTACTAATACATCAGTTGTTTTTTTTCTTTTTCTTACACTTTACTGATGGTGGAACTCATACTATTACCCAACTAAAGTAATTTTACTTCAACAGAAAACTCTTAATTAGGAACAATGTTCCCTGAGAATCAGCCAGGTGGAACAGCAAGCCCTCCACATTTACATAGAATTAGACTTTATCTTTTTGTCCAGTTTGAGAATTAAAGAAAGACGGCTTTCATTTTACAAAATGGCCAAAAAAAAATAATCATCCTTGTGTAGCCAAAGACCAGTTAAAGCAGAATGAGGCTTTGATTGAGCCATTACTAATCATCGCCTCTAGACATTCAGGAACTTGTTAAAAAGAGAAGCGATGGGACAGTTTTAAAACCCTGCAAGAACTATTTAAAGTTTCATCTCGCTTGTATATTTATTACTACTTTTATGATCAAGACGAACATTTTCTTCATCCAACAAGCCCATAGCAATAATAAAGAAAATCTAGCAGTGCATAAATTAGACATTTCCAGTGAGACAATCAGAATCCAGCTTTCAGGTGGAGTATGAAATTTATTTGCATTGTTAGATGAAGCAGAGATTGTCAGGTGATCCAACACATTGTGGTGCACACTGGTGAAATACCTGAGCTTTGCATTCTGGCCAACAGAAGACAAACTTTTCCACAAGCCTCCCCCCCCCCCCCCCCCCAAGAGCACGGACACACAGTGACAACACGCTCTTCGAGAAAGGCTTCGTTTTGTACAAAGTAATAGAAAACAAATGAGTTCATTAAGGCATTTTTTTTTATGTCGTTTACTTCACAGATGAGTGGACCTGATGCCAGGAACTATAAGCACACAAGCTGCAGCGCTGATGATGCTCCCCACAGAGTTGTTATGAAAAGTTGTTGAGCTGAGTTTTCAGGTAGAAGTCATACAAAGCCTCTCCAGGTTACAAACTGTACAGTGGAACATTACAACATGCAAAAAATGAGGAATCAGCTCATTTCTCATTTTGTACTCGAGCACTGAGCAAAACAAACAAAAGACAGAAAAATGACATTCTCTGACTGACCTTTCTTAGACGTCCCTTGTATTTCATACCTAACCTGCGACGTGGAGCCCTCAGCTATGTTCTTTTGATGACCCAGATCCCTGCAACCTGTTACATCATTAGAAATCTTTAAGCCAAAATAATATATCAAATGGGAAAAGGTTTCATTTGGAGTCAAAGAAAGTTTGGGGAATTGTAACTGCTAAATGTTCAGTAACTTTTTTTTTTGACATTTAAAACACTTCTTTTATCACCTGGTTTATAATCGGGGGAGTTTTGGAGATCATAATCGTAAAAATATTGGACTTTGTTGACGTTATTTGCCCATTGATTTATTTTTACATTATTCTTTCAGTGTCTCCCACACAAATCTAACAAAACTTTATTTTACCATTAACAGCATGTCCTTTTATTAAAAACAACTTTATTCGTCATGGCTCAAAAAAAAAAAAAATGCTTTCTCTATTAAACTCCAACATTTCCACTTCCAGTTATATTGCTTCAAAATGTACAAAAAAAATTATTTTTTTTATAGGGCCAAAACACATTAAACACACTTCCAAATTAAAGTTTTCCTTTTCAGGTAACCATATGTTTCCAATAATATCTTTAAAAAGTAACTATAATCTGGGTCATTTAACACTTACGTAAAGATATATTCATATATTTGGATAATTAACACCACCACCGACCTGAAACCAGTAAAGAAAACTGAGATACTGCACGTTACTGAGACTCAACACTTGGCATTACTCACGTTATTGAAGAAAACTGTAGAGGCATAGAAACATACTCTGCAGAAGAAACCTAAATATAAACAGGCACAAAAAATGCATAAGCAGGAAACTATTATCTGGTCTGCATGAATCCAGACCATCATTGGGAAGAACCCCCTCCAGGAGCAGCAATCTTAAACACAGCATCAGTTTGAGGTGAGCGAGCAGCAGCTGCACAGAATAAACAAGCTTCTATTAAACTTGTTCAGGTTCTCATCAGTCACTTTAAAAAAAAAAAAAGAAAGAAAAAAAAAAAAAAGAATGTGAGCCTGCTATTTCACCTCATCTCCTGCGCACTCATCCACATGTGCGCCTGTTCTGCTGCAGCAGATGCGTTTAGGGGGGAAACGGTAAGATCGACACGGCTCACACGGGCGATCCAGGTAAAGCTGCTGCACTGAGAGTTCATAGGTCTGGTGAGGCTGTGTTGCTTGCCCGTCCACAAATCCAATGAAAAGACGGAAGCAAAAACAAAAAGAGGAAGGAAGGAGCCCCAATGGATGAACTAATGAGGATAATTCTGAAATCAAAGCCACGACTCGGTGACATTTGCACCATTTGCGTCACATCGTTAACAAACACACCCTCGTTTTAATCCCCTCGTCAAAGCAAAAAGAGTAATAAGGAATAAGGTATAAAATAAAGGAAGAAGCAGCTTAGAAAATTAGGTCAGCTTTAATCAAAATAATGTACCACACCGTAACTACTCAATAGGTGCAAACATCTTAGCAAAAGCAGGCGATAAAAGTGAGACGTGCAGGTATGATTTGGTCTTTTCATGGGATTTTTTTTGTGGAGGTGCAGCCAATGAAGTGGCCAGTAACGGGACCAAAACACATGCTGCTGCAATTAAATTTTAGTTATTAACAGCTCTACTTGCGTTAGATTATTGTTTAGATCAAAAGGCCACTAATATCTTGAGGCCTCCCATAAATACCGGCAAAACTACAAACGGTATTAAAAACAGTCGTGTAACTCAATATAGTTTTGTTAGTGAAAATTTCAAACTGCGCCCAGTCTTTTCCCCAAAAATGTGTTTGTTTCTTTTGTAACCAAAACTCAAAGTAAAGAACCAACTTTAAAGTGTACAAAAGTAAAAAGAAAAATTTACAGATTTAACCAAGACAGGAGTGGCAGTGAGTATTTTTGCAGTACAAAAAAAAAAACAAAAAAAAAAACAAAAAAAAAGGCCGGATATGTTACATAATAAAATAAAGTGGCTGCTGTTTCCTCCAAAAACATATTTTGCTGATACAAAATAGCAGCACAGTTTTGATTCATGTGCAGAAGATGAAGTTGCTTTAAGAAAAACAAAAAGAAATCATATACATGAAGACAATATATATATATATATATATATATATATATATATATATATATATATATATATATATATATATATATGCAGGACTTTTAACTTGAGAAGCACAGACACTGTAACGGTTTCTTATTTACAATAGCAAAAGTTAAAGTTAGGCAAATATTACAAAAATCCTTATCATGAAAAGCAAAAACCTTGATTCGTTTCTTCATCATTTTCTTGCACTTATACAGTTAAAACACATGTAGGTTTCTCTCCTTGGATACGCCGAGTAGCACCTGTACTCCTCTGAAACATTTGCTCTCTGTAACCATGAATTTGTCAGAAATTCAGATCTGCACTGGTGGAAAACAAAAAGTGACGGCATTTTTCCAGTATCTTAATGTATGTTATTTGTCCTCACATTCAGTTGGCAGAAGCACATACTTTACACCGGACCGACTCCTGCCTCTTCAGGAGGAAAACCGAGGGAAGGGGAGATGAGTGCGACTAAGTGGAAGGAACAGAGTCAGTAATGGCTGGCGTGCCCTCAGTGATTAGCTGAACTGGGGACTATACAAGGCTTGATTTTGAAAACAAAAATGTGAAGATGGGAGGCAATCTGGTTGCAAACACTGACACAGTAGCGCACCAGGTCAAAGAAGGAAATGATCTGCAAACGACAGGGAAACGGTCACCATTTTAAGGATGAATAAGCAAAGTTGCAGACACAGTGAATGCACAAGAAAGGCAGCAAGAGACGAAAACTAAGGAGAAACTTCTACCAGGAGAAAAAAAAAAACATCAAAATGATTGAAGTCCTTACCAAACTGTAATTCAAAAGTTTACAAAATCCTAACTAAATCATACAGAGTGCCGGTCTAAGATACAGATGTGGGGAAAAAGAACATTTCCAAGAGTTTGGGAAAAACTAAGTACATCCCTGCTGGTTCAAAAAGATTTGTTCCTTTGGTTATCAGCAGGTTATAGCTTCGACAAAAGTAAGTTTGCCTGAATGGGCCGTGAAATAACAGAACGTCAAGCAGGACAAACATCAGCAGCGACTGTAGCAGACCACCCATCTGGGTCTGGCTTGAAAGGTCACATCCAAACTATTTAAATAAAACAGTCAGTAAATTTAGACTAAAGATATTAAGGGTCGTCAGTAGGAAGTCTGTTCTCTCTCTGAAAAATTTGATTACTGTTATGACATTACTGTATTTTTCGGACTATAAGATAAATCCTTACATTTTCTCAAAAATTGATGGTGTACCTTATATACAATTACCGTTGTGCTTACTGACTGATTTTATGTGGTGCAACGCGCTCAAAAATCTGTTAAAATGTCTACGACTTTGGTTAGCAACGAAGCCGCTCCGCTCAATGGACATTCAGAGCATTGCGGTACACTGTGTCACTACCTGATAGGACCCCTGAGCTGTCTACAAGACTGCCTGACTGTAATGTCTAAACTAGAAGTGTGTTCATGTAAAGGCCCCCACATACTCAGGCGTGGTTCACTCCACGGAGGTCCGCGCGTACAGATACGTGCACAGCTCAATTTTTCCGACTTCTGGGTGGAAAGAAGTCTTCAAAATTAACTGTTTTATATGTGACACTGAGCTTGATACAATGAGCTGCTCCAAGCAGGCGGTCTCCAGGATCACAGTCCCTCCATGTTCTCACTGACAGGTGGGAGTCTGCTGGAAAAGAAACGGCTCTAGGTGCTCAGCTAGCTAATCACACATTTTACCATCCATTCCACCACTTTATCCCACTGGCAGAAAGTCTGGGATCTGTACGAATTTAACACAAGAAATGGAGGCAACAGTACGCTGGACTATGAAGGGTAAAACATCCAGAGTGAGTCAGTGCTAAGTCCACCAAGCTCACAGTATGCCTGAGTATGTGGGAGCTTTTAGGCAGCCTGGAGTACGCGCTATCAACAATAAACCTAGTTAGTTAATTCAGTATAAAAGTTATGTTTATTTTGGCTTTATGTTAGAAACAGGGCACTGTAGTCCAACTACTCTGTCCTCCCGACAGAGACGGATAGAGAGCTGTGGATGTGAAGGAGTGATATTACACACTTGGGAAGAATATTTAGTGCGCCTTATGTGTGGACAAAGACACACAAAGACACGTTAATTCAGTGTCCATGTTCGCCAAATAGCATCTGAATGAAGAACAAGACTTCTGGAACAACGTCCCTCGGCCAGATGAGACCATTGCAAAGATTTTTGTCTAAATTACACACTTTTGGAAGAAAACCAAATAGAGCGCATCTTCACAAACATGTAATAACCATTAATTCCCCTTTTGGTGAACCGCTTAAGGAAGCTGTGCAGAAATAACTGCCTGCTAACCTTAACAAAGCGAAGTAACGTTGTGAAAAATAACAGCCGTACGATCTTCAGCAACAAGTCAGACTAATAAAGTCCTCCAGAAAACAAAAACAAAAACTTCTACTTAGTGCTGAAACAAGCAGCTGAATCATGGGGTGTACTTAGTTTTTCTGCGCTTGCAACCATTAAAAACTTTCTTTTTCCAAAAACTGTACCGAAGTTTCAGCATCTCAGAAACTAAACTTGTTTTTCATTTGAATGTCGAGTCCCTTAAACATTTTGTTCTCATATTTCATTATTCTGGACCATTGCCATTGAGCTAATGTCTTCTCATTGTGGTAATGAAATCTAAAACAACACGTCAAGCTCGTACTTACCAGTGCAATCCAAAGCACCAGGTACTCATCAATAAAACTATTGAAATACTGATCGAGAAACAGTAATCCCGGCCCCAGGAAGGCTAAATCGTGGAGGTGCATCTCGCTTTTTGTCATATGTGCTACCTGTGAAAAGAATGACATACAAGTTTAGTTAAAATTGTTTCTTCAACCTCTAAAAAAAATAATAATAATTAACCCAACAATGAACATTTCTACTGGCCCAAGAAGTCCTATGAATGCGTGTCAGAGCAAAACCACGTTTATCCATGTTGGATATGGGAATAAAATTTGATTAATTTGTATTATTGATTTCCATTTATTAATTAAAATTTTTTTAATAAAAATCCATGTACTCACTTAATGCTGCTAGCATGAAGTTTACAAGGTGAATAATAATTGATACATTTCCACTGGTGTACTAACTTTTGGCTCTAGAGGTCGGAGAATGTGCATTTATAAATAGTGTTGCAGCTTTTAGATGTGTCTAATGTGACTCGATTAGAGAAATTTAACAAGTTTAAAACTGGATTCTGCCCACAACTTTATCAAACGCCATACAGGGAGCGTGCCTCATCATTTTTCAGAAATCGTTATATATTACTGTCCTTTTAAAGTCAAAACTTTTAACTATGCCTTCAATTGAGAAGTGTTAAACGTTAAAAGCTCAAATGAAGGTCAGGTCGAACACTTAAAGGTATGACCAGTGTTGCATAAGTTACACTTCAAAGTTGTCACCGTTACTTTGGATAAATGTCATGTTTTGCAAACTATGAATGCCAGACGTCTAAACACTTGATAACCTATTAAACCGGTGATGTAGATTTGAATAACGCCACTGCTCCCTGTTCCTACAGAAGGCTGCTCTAAAGCATGATGCTGCCACTACCATGTGCTCACAGCCATGAGAGCTGTCAACGCGCTGCCATTCTGTGTTTTACATGTAAACTGACAGATAAAAAGCATGCAAACAACCATGACTTACTACTAATTTATTTGTGATTTTGGCTGATACAAAGCCGAATGCCAGGATATAGAGACATGGATGTTTCTCAAAGAGCTGGACGGCAGACTTCTTGTATATCATCACCGCCAAAACTATTACTGAACCAATATGGAGGACAGGAGAGAGGACGCTGGTTCCCTGGGGACGAAGAGAAACAAAATCAGTGTCTGGAAAATAAACAGAGGATTCAGATCAATTCACACAGACATGAAAGTTGTCCCCGTTAGCCGCTGGTGCCAACATGCGCCCTGGGTGACCCAACCACAAAAAAACAGAGCTAGAAACAGGTTTATTTTCTAGAAACATCTTTCATGTTTTCTGCCAGGTTTATTTTCCAATTAATTGCGCCGTCAAGCCTCTCCTTAACTACCTGGCTTAAATCAGGAGGCGGCTGCAGCTGAGTCTTCTGATTTTAATCAGAACGAGACAGCAGCCATATTGTTTGGGTCAACTGGCACCAACAGGACCTGCTGTAATCAACCTTTCCTCCTTTCGTGCACGTAAACCAGTATTATGCCAATATATTCACCAGTGAAAATCTGGATGTGACAGTAGATGCTTCCCTTTGCAAATGATGGTCAGTTAAACAAAGGGGTAAAATCCTTCTTTTTCCAGTCGAGGCAGTTGTCACAGATAAAACCTAATCTGTCTAAAAGAAACTTAGAAACAATAAATCTATGCTTTTATAACCCCGGGAACTAACTACTTTGTTTCTTCTGGAAATGACTCCTCCTAAATTTCTCCCTCACAACTGGTACGAAAATGCCGGCAGCACATTTGGCGATCCGAGCATCTGTTCACCGGCTCTCAATTAATTTCAAAACACTATTTAATGTTCATTTTATTTAAATTCTTAATAGCTGTGCTCCATTTCATCTGTCAAAACTGCTGCACACACACACAGGTACCATCTCGCTCTGCCGGGTTAGGAAACCAAGAGACGATGGAGCTTTTCCTCTTTTAGCTCCACAAAGATGGTCCCTTTACTTACCGTTTTTAAAATGACCTCCTCCTCAGTCTTGTGAACTTGTACGGTTTGTCTACATTTCATTCTGTTGTATTTTTCTCTTCTTAAGTTTGGTTTCACAGTACAGCACCTTGATCAACTTTAAAACACTGTACAAATATATAAATGACGTCATTTGGGTTAGACATTAAGATCCGGTTTTACAGAGGCACGACAGAGGATCTGTTCATGTTTCTCAGAGCTGACAGAGAGACGGAGACGATGCATATATTTGCATTGGGAGCAGGTGAGATCTGATTACCAGAGGTCACACAGGATGGATGTGAGCACACCGGCTCAGAGATGCCGTGTGATCGAGTCGCCCAAGAAAAATGACACCAAGCAAATGCTTCACAAACATCTTCACAGTAATTCGATAAAAAAAATCCCGCAGGTCCAGAAACAGCTTTCACTCTTCCGACACAAAAGGATACAACTATAAGCAACAAGGTTTCAGTACTTACAGCTATTGTGGATCCGTTTTTACCGACACCTCCGGTAAAAATAACTCTGAAGTAATTTGTGCAGGAGAAGATGGCTCCTAGTAAAGTGCAGATGGCGGGAATCATTTTCATCTGGATGTTTAGGACGGGAATCTGCCAATCGAGACAGTCGCACAGTAAACTTACAAACGGATTAAAACCAACGCTGGTCCAGTTTTCAAATTAGTACTTTACAGGCACACCCAGAGTGGCAACCACAATGATGAATAATGTTAGAGAATGATAAAAGCGCTATGAGGCATTGTCTTTTTTGTTTTTTTTACAAAACAACATTTCTATTACAATTATAAAGATTACCACAACATATTTATAGCTTTATAAGAATTATCAGCAATTTGTTGGAATTAGAACCATTCAAAATTACCAGTGACTGCCAAAAAGCAGATCCTCCCACGGCGGCCAGCAAATACATGATTATAATGAAGATTTGCACCTCAGTCACATCAATGCTGAGCGGGAGGAGAAAGCAGAGAATTCACAGTGAAGTTTAGTAAAAGTCTACCAGCACATCAAATTCCTGCAACCTTCCTCCACAACACACTACTGGACACGGAGCCATGCGGGTTGGTTTCCATGTCTAACTTTGGGGGGGTTTTCTACACGTTTTTGTCTCAAAGTGACTCCGTGCGGGACAGCGGCCGCTGTGGAGGCAGGCGGCAGGGAGCCATGCAGGCAGCAGCCAGGAAGTTTACCGTCACGTTCCACAGGGAGGGACCAACAGCGGCTGTGAGCATCTGTGATCCTGCTAGACAGAGCTGCACCTCTGTTATGTCAAATCTACGCACAGGACACATTACATTTACTCCACCTCAACTGCACACCTTACTGCTATAAGCTGATGAAAGGATTAATATCAAAGTATTACTGGTTGATCCACTTCCTCAGACTCGATGACAAGTCGCCAACAACACCTTGTTCCTGGGCACACCCCTTGTTTTTGTCGTTTTTCACATAAAGAAGGCCGTCTTTCTAGCAACCCACATTTTAAGACCAAGTTATTTCTGCCGAGCTCGTACGTTAATCGCTTCTGGCAATATTTTGTAATCGCATAATCAGGCCCAAGGTTCTCGCACAAAGCTGCAGACGAGCAGCAAAAGAAGTAAAGTCAAGAGAAAAGAAATTATTCAGGTTTTTTTTTTTTAGCAATTCACCAAGTAGCTTTGAAGCAAGTGTTATTTAAAAAATAATTTCAGATATAAAACTTCAGCCTTTTTAAAAGCATGATTAGCAGGCTCTCGTTGATTTTAGTACAACTTCACCTTCTGGCTGAATGACAGACAACTGTATACAGTAATATTAAAACTTCACACAGAAGGCTAAACTGCTGGTATGAAGGTAGAAAGTACAGCAGCAACATCTAGCAACATAATTTGCCTATGGCCGCCAACTCAGTACCTACCCATCATGCTGTTGCTTCAAGTGTGTAGAAAGAAAACAACTTTTATGGCCAAGAATCGTAAAGAACACGAGAGAGTCAGTGTGCAGTATAACATTGATAATCGTGATATTAATCTCTCTACAAATCAATATATTAACGGCTTTGTTAACGCCGCACCAGTCACAAGGCTCTTAACTCTGTTTTTGTGACACTGCTGAACCTCGTCTGATTAAAATAAGCAATTTCTGAGTGAAAGGAGATGTTTTTGCTCTGCTCTGCTGATAAAATTCAAATGCGTCTGCAGCAATATAAAAAAAATATATATACTTTTTAAAGCAGAAAACGAGCTCAAATTGATTTGTCGCCATTGACTGGTCTGAAATAAGCCCGGAGAGACTCAGTGCTGTCCTCACACACGGGTCAGGCGGAGACGGGACAGATTTGTGTTCAGTATTTCCTGACTTACATGCCGAAGCGCAGCGTTCCCGACACATAGGTTTGCCAGTGGGCACAGTAGAACATGAACATCCCAGCGAAGCAGCAGAAGAACATCCAGTCTGGGTTGGTGCCCAGCTGCACTGCTATACTGGTTCCCAACACCACGAACACTGCGAAGATCAAACACAAGTGCAGACACCGTTACCATGGGTACTGGTGCGCCCTGCTCGCTCCGAGCATTCAAGGTGAGGCTGACTGCGGTGGAATAAGGCGATGAGGGGTCAGGCTGTTGGTCCGCTGAGCTCCAGCAGAAGCAGTGACGCAGACAGACAGAGATATGTGCGACGCAGAGGCAGTTTAGCTGGTTGGTTCAGGCGTGTAGGACAGGGGACAACAAGACACTGACCCCACCGCACCACTGGTGTAGTGGAGGGTCAGCGCTGGAAAACATGCTGTTCTGCTCATAGACAGGGATTCTAGCACTAGTCAGCACACAACAATACTGTGGGAAGTGTAATTCAGTCTTACCGTATTTTTCAGACTATAAGGCGCACTTAAAATCCTTAAAACTTCTCAAAAATTGATGGTGCACCTTATTTATGATTAAAGTTGTGCTTACTGACTCATTTTATGTGGTGCAATGTGCTCAAAAATCTGTTAAAAGACTTTGGTTAGCAACAAAGCCGCTCCGCTCAATGGACATTCAGAGCATTGCGGTACACTGTGTCACTACCTGATAGGACCCCTGAGCTGTCTACAAGACTGCCTGACTGTAATGTCTAAACTAGAAGTGCGTTCATGTAAAGGCCCCCACATACTCGGGTGTAGTTCACTCCGTGGAGGTCCGCGCCTACAGGTACATGCACAGCTCAATTTTTCCGACTTCTGGGTGACAAGAAGTCTTCACAACAAACTGTTTTATATGTGACACTGAGCTCGATACACTGAGCTGCTCCAAGCAGGCGGTCACAAGGACGCGCAGCATCCCAGTCCCTCTCTGTTCTCACTGACAGGTGTGCAGTGGGAGCCTGCTGGAAAAGAAACGGCTCTAGGTGCTCGGCTAGTTAATCACACATTTTACCATCCGTTCCACCGCTTTATCCCACTGGCAGAAAGTCTGGGAATTGTAGGAATGTGCCACAAGAAATGGAGGCAACAGCACGCTGGACTATGAAGGGTAAAACGTCCGGAGAATCAGCACAGAGTCCACCAAGCTCACAGTACGCCCGAGTATGTGGGACCCTACAGCCCACACCCAGAGTACATGCTAGAAACAATAAACCTAGTAAGTTAATTCAATATAAAAGTTACATTTATTCTGGCCTTAGGTTAGAAACAGGGCAATGTAGTCCAACTACTCTGTCCTCCCGACAGAGACGGATAGAGAGCTGTGGACGTGAAGGAGTGATATTACACACATGGGAAGAATATTTAGTGCGCCTTATGGTCCGTAAAATACGGTAATTACCAAAGGGAACTACTGCAACGGCAGACTGATGTGTTCGCTTACAGCTGTACAAAAAAATAAACTACTAATGAGGAGAGCCAGACATCGATCTAACCCACCTGTAGAGAGGGAGTCACAGCCATGGTCAAACAGCTCGCCCAGAGGAGAGCTGCTATTGGTGCGTCTGGCCTGCTTCCCATCAATGGCATCCAAAGACTGGTAGATAAAAAGACCCACTGCACACAACAGGTATGCCCAGAGAGGAGCCTGGAAAAACACAAACAGGAAAAAGAAAGTAATCAAAGTGAACATTTTTATTACAAAAAGTCATGCCTAATTACCAGAAACCAAAGGATAAGCAGCAGAAACTATTAAAATAACCACACTTAATGTTTAGTTAATAATCAAAATCACTGCAGAACATTTTTAACTTTCAGTTGAGAGTCTACAAGGCGCTGTACACCATCCCAAATATAAACCAACAGGTTGCTCCTTCTTGTCAAGATAAACTGTTTGGTCCTAAAGTGGAGAAAAATAGATTATCTGAAGAAAAATGTGACAAAATGTTAACTGATACATAGAATTAGCAGAAGAATAAGTGCTGGTAAGGAAAACAGGGACAGAGGATGCGATGAGGATCTTGTGAGAAAAACAAATATTTTGTTAGTTTATAAAGAACCACTTGTTTTGATGCAGCAATTTTCAGCATATCTTGCAGAGGAAAACGGTCAAGACAGGAATTAAACTAAGAACAAACTTCTCACTATATTAACGACCATTTCCTGAGCCTCCTCGTCACTTCTCCATCAAAGTATCCTCAGAGTAAAGCTTTGGGTCCACCACAGCCTTTTTTACTCTCCTCAACATTTTCAGGGGCCATAACCAAAATCCATTCCTTACACATTACAAAAACACTAATGAATAATATCTGACACAATAATGTCACTGAAATAATATGAGTGCACATTTAGTTTAATTACCAGCTTCATGAAACGGTGCTCAACAGTGAGGGAATCAACTTAATCTAATGGTTGTGTCAGATGAGCAACCCCTGGGGGAGAAGGTTGACCCACTACAATCATCTGCAGGTCCTGCATATGGATGCTGAGCCCCTCTTCACCATCTTTAGTTTTCCTTCTGACGTTTTAGAAGTAGAAACAAGAGTCCCCCTTGTTCCAGGACATTTTGTACTCACAATAATTATTTTTGCTCTTTGCTTAATTTCATACAATTAATGAGTTACAGCAATCCCTTATGGAAAAAGACCGAGTTAGATGGAGACAAATGACTCGCTGTGGCGACCCCTGAGAGGGAAAAGCAGAGAGTAGGAGAAATAATCGCCTTTAACCTTATTGGAGATGTGCAATTACGAATCACTTACTGTGGAAAAGAAGACTTTCTGATAAAAACTGGTTATAACTGTGATAATAATGAGAAACTAATTGACGAGATTTGAAAACAAAACCTCAGAAACAAACAGGAGGACTGCAACTGTTAACTTTCCTGTCTGAACAGTTTTTTTCCCCACTGATGGCCACTGAAGTAGTTTCTTTGATAATATGCACGTTATAATATTTGAGCAGTATTTGTTTTTCCTGTGAGGCTCTGACTATTTATTGATATATTTACAGCAAAAACACTGAATCTAAAAGACTTCTAAATCAACACTTTTACTCTCACCAAAATAAACGAATTTGATCAAAAACATTTCGTCCCACTGTCTACTGTAGGGGAAGGTAGGGCTGGGTGACATGGCCTAGAATCAGTATCACAATATATTGAGTGGTTTACCTCGGTGACGATAAATGGATGATAACACTAACTTAATGTTGCGCAGCGTCTTAAAGGGACATGAGCACAGCCTACCTATACCTTGAAACATGACTTTTACTTACATTTTTTTTAATACTGAAAATACAAACATGGGCAAAATGACGTAAATTCCGGTACCGGTAAATTTTCGGTGTATCGCTCAGGTCTATGGGAAGCTGCCAGAATTCTGTCTGTTCAGGAAGTTGGTTATGTGACATTTTTGAAACGAGCAAACAAAAAAAGACTTATCTTCTGGAAACAGAAAAGTCCAAAAACTTAAGTTTACATTATCTGTTAAAAAAAAGAAGGCATTTGAACGTTTTTTTAGCTTTGATCCTGATTAATTGGATGATAAAACCTCACTAACAGTTTCTCACCACTTTAATAATCAGATTTTTTCGTGAATTGATTTTATTTTATTTATTTTTTGCTTTTTCTGTGTTTCCTAATTGCAGCTTCCAGAATTATTTTGGTAGCAATGACGGGTTAGTGGAATAAACGTTTTCTAACCAACCTGCTCAGTGGCAGTAGGGCAGTAGTAGACAAGCACGAGGGTGGTAAAGACATTGGTGGCCAGGCCGACGATGGTGATGAGGTTGGGGGCAATCCAGGAAGGGACCTGTCCCACCAACCACTCCCAGTACCGCTGCATCAGAGGCTCCAGGAGCGAGCGGCCAGCACTGCTGTACCTGCAGAGACAGAAAATAACCAGGTGAGGTGCTGAGGATTTCTCCAAATACTAGAGACAGAAACGACGGTGTTGAAGGAATGATCAATTTACCACTCAGCCGATGACGCATATCTATTGATAAATATGTGCCTCATCCGCTCATATTATATAAACTTATATTTCTTTACTTTTTGTAATAAATAAAATCTTTAATTTCTTTTAAGTAAGTCCTGTATATGGTGTACCAGAAGAGTTGTAAAAACGGTTGGTATGAATCATTTATACATACATTTCAGACCAGACATACTTGTTGTGCTAAAAACAAAAACACTAAAACCGGAGCTTAACATAAGGGAGCCGGACTCTTATTTAAAGGAGCCATATCACTGCCCTTTATCACCTGAGTGAGGTTAAGTAAACACTACAGTACAAGCCACTGGGAACAAGCCACGTGTTGCGCTCCAGCTGAAATCTCCTCAAATCCCCAGGGCTTCACCGTCAATCTGTTCTTAAATGTTTTTTAAGAAAAACAAATCTAAAACATGCGGGACACCAGCCATTGAGAACGTGAGTTGGACACCCCCGATGTAGTGTTTACCTGTGCTCTTCCAGTCTCTTAAGCTGGTGCCGAGACAGCGGTGGAGAAGGAAGCTCGATCAGCCTCCGCAGCACTCCAGGAGATAGCCAGCAGGCTGCCTCCATGCCCATGCCTTGCCCCAAGTCCTTGTCCCGGCAAAGGCCTCGGCGAGAACGCAGCCCCCCAACGTGCTGCTGCCCCGTTGTGCTCATGGAGCCCTGCTGGCCTGATCCCTGATGGCTCTGCCTCTGCCACTGTCCCGCCTGGAGGGCTGAAGGTCTACAGAGTGGCTGGATGAATTCTGAGGGGGGATTACAAGATTACAAGACTGCCCTCCTCTTTTTACTCAACTCAAAAAGTGCAATAACATACATGTTTTAGGTTGATATGTTTACACAAAAACGTTTTATCATAGTTTTGATGCACGTAACAAACAACCTTTATGTGACCTGCTGATCAGACAGAAACTAGACGATTTTGATCTCTTATTGACCGAGAGATCTCTACCTCAGCTCAGTTTGAGTTCAGAAAATACAACATGTATTTGTGACATTTTGGACAAGAAAAAAGACACACAAAAAAACAGTATTTCCCCACCAGTTCAGATAAGGAATGAAAAAAGAAAAAAAACTTACCTGAAACACAATCAGGTAATAAGCATTAGGTTTTACACTGGTCTTAATGTGCTGAAAGAGGCCCTGGGAAAAACTATAGATAAAAATTGCTAATTGCTACTTGCTAAACCAATACTAGTTAGAATCTAATGTTGAAATAGCAAGCATCACAACTGATTAACTCATTAATCACATACAAGTCCCCTGGTTCATTCTTCATCTAAATATCTTCAGTGTTGGACAGAAGTATTTTGCTGTTAAATATAAATGTCCTCGGACACAGCAGGACACGGTGACCCTTGAGAATCCTGTCACATGTCTCTGTCCCTGATCAATCAAGATAGCATGGACCATCCAGACAAGTCAAAACACAACGTGTCATGTTGCGCTCTACTGTTACACTGTCGCTTCCAGTGAAAGTTACTCAGCACGCTTATTATAACTATAAGAACCCAAGGCTATTCATTTACGACGTGTATTTGCGGCTCTAGTATACTCACTTAACTGTAAACAACACAGAAACTGATGACAAATCATCTCCGACAGCGAACATGGTTTTGAGTAGCGTGTTTGTCTTTAGCTTGGTTCAAACGGACCAAACGCAACGAAATCAAATACCCAACCCCGTTTAACGTTTTCTCGGCTCTTCGTGATTATGTGAGCAAAAACGGCATTACAGCTTTTGGTGCGAGAAAGTGGTGCTGACTGGGAGCAGCTTTGGCTAGCCTGACTAGCTAAGCCAAATCCAGCTAACGAATGCTAACACCGACTGACCTGCCGATTAAAGGACGAAAGCCGCGGACTATCCAAGGGTCAGCTATGAAGCTTCAGTCCAACAACCACTTTCTCCTGGTAGTGTCCGCTGTGCTTCACTGTTTTTGGCTTAGAACACAAGAGCAGCGCCTGCAGCTGTAGGGAAATAACCACGACCCGGTGTCCCAGCACCTACTTGACTCGGTGAGCTAATTATCGTTAGCCATCGCGGAAATCTCGCGACGTTTAATTCAGTCGGGGGAGAAAGTTATCCAGAACTGCGTCTCCCAGGCAACCAGTCAGTGACGCACCCTCCGCTCTCGTATGATCCAGTGAATAATAATAATAATATTAATAATAATAATAACGGAGTAATATGTGCAAAATAAACACATTAAGGTAAATTAAATGGTACATTTGCACAAATTTTCCAAATTTAACATCTTATTTCCTCTCAGACGACTGATATACCTGCATTAACAATGTCATTTCTACATCTTTAAGTTTGAACCAAACTTGGTCTAGACGTAAAAGCAATTATCAGAAGGGAGTCCGAAATAAAACAAAAAATGACGATATGGCTAAATCACAATACTGGTTTTTCCTGGCGATTCAACAACTCCTCAGGGTAGAACAATTTCTCAAGAAACCTTGTTTATTATGAAGACAGCTTCCTCTCAAGAAGCAGGTTTTTTTTATATCCAGTGTCAAACAAAATATTTGTATTTTGGCTATTCCAAAATTTTGTGACAGAGAAAGTTTTTACTTTAACAAGAGCTTAGCAAAATAAACATAATAAAAGATAAAACCGTTTTAGTTGATCAACCAAAAAAGATCAGTGTGCTGATATGTATTTTAATAGAAATGTTCATAGGTAAAACTACAGAGGGGTTCCTTTAAACATGCTTGCAGAAAATTGGTGTGAATTGGTATTTTGTGCAATTCAACAGTCACTATTGCACTGTTTTCATATTTTGATCAGATTACTTTTGGCAGACACCCTGTCTACTTTTAAGACTAATCTTAAAACTTTCCTTTTTGACAAAGCTTATAGTCAGAGTAACGTAGGTTACCCTGAGCTACCTCTATAGTTATGCTGCTATAGGCTTAGGCTACTGGAGGACATTAGAGCCTATTTTTCTCACTCTACTGAGTTCTACTGTTCTCCAGTTTTGCATTGTATTACATTGAAATGACTGTTGTCATTTCAGCTTTTAACTTTCTGTTCTCTCTCTTTTTTCTTCATAGTAGGTACACCTGGTCTGACGTTCTGTTAACTGTGACATCATCGAGGGAAGACAGATCACCCGCTATTACCATCTAATGTAGAACAGATTACTGATTCATTGTGTGCTTCTGTGCGTTTTGTCTCTCTTGTTGTGTCTCTGCTCTGTCTTCTCTAACCCCCAGTCGGTCGAGGCAGATGACCGTTCATACTGAGCCTGGTTCTGCTGGAGGTTTTCCTTCCCGTTAATGGGGAGTTTTTCTTTCCGCTGTCGCTTCATGCTTGCTCAGTATGAGGGATTGCTGCAAAGCCATGTACAATGCAGACGACTCTCCCTGTGGCTCTACGCTTCTCCAGGAGTGAATGCTGCTTGTCGGGACTTTGAAGCAATCAACTGGGTTCCCTTATATAGGAACATTTTTTACCAATCTGTATAATCTGACCCAATCTGTATAATATGATTGAATTTGACTTTGTAAAGTGCCTTGAGATGACATGTGTCATGAATTGGCGCTATATAAATAAAACTGAATTGAATTACTTGGGTTTTTACAAAGATATTGTGTAGATTTCTTTACAGGGTTCCCATGTAAAGTTTGTTGACAGAGAAACATATTCACTTGTTCTATACTCATTTCTCCCTCTGTAATGAAACAGAGGACTTGACTTTTAACATTAATAAAGAAGGTTGTTTCTTAAAACGTAGTTAAAGCTTTAATGCCTTTTAGTTATAGGAAAACATCAGTTTTACAAAATAATTGTCTTTAAATAAAACCTTCCTACTTGAAGCTGTCTGTTCTGTTCACTTTACCTCACCATTTGGAAAAACATCCACAAAAATATTACAGAAGTGTTTAAGGGCCTTACTGATTATCCTGCATGTTGCCAATGCATTTAAATAATTTCATGAGTTTAACATGCCTCATTTAAGATGAAGAATAACGGGAATTACAGGGGACAGCGTTCAAGTTTTCTGTATGCACTGGACAGAGACGGGTGTGCAAAACTAACAAAATGTGCAGATATCAAGAGCTGAAAGGTGTGCTTGTAGTGGGCTATACAACGATGCCGCTGTTGACATCATTAATATATCCGCTGCAGCTGCTATTAAGGTACAATTTGATAATAATTATTACTTCATCATTTTACATATTAACCCAGACATTTGGGTTATGTGGTCATGTGTTTGATGTAATTTGTTGAAGTCAGAAAAGCAAAAATTCTTTTTGGTTTTGAAATAAAAACTGAGATCATATATTAAACTTTTGTTTTAATTTGACAAAACCACCAATAAAACAAATACCACTGTTGTGGATGGATTTCCTTTTGCATGTAATTTTTAGGCAGGATTTCAGTAGTTTCTTGAGGCAGCGTTAAAAAAAACAACTATATTAAAAGTGTTAGAGGGAAATGGCGCTCAAAAGCAAAACTTCCTTCATTTTCAGGTATTTTCAAAGGTAGTTTTAATACCTATAAAGTTTGGGGTCAACCAAAAATGTACTTTTTTTCCAAGAGATAGATACATTTTATAAACCGACTGAGTTGCAAAATGAAAATAGAAAATATATTTAAGACAAGGTAAAAAGTAATGATTTGTACTTGAAATAATAAATCTCCGTTAAACTTTGCTTTGATCAAGAATCCTCACTTTGCAGCAATTTCAGCCTTGCAAATCTTTGGCATTCCGGCTGTCATTTTGTTGAGGTAATCTGAAGAGATGCTTCCTGAAGCATCTCCCACGAGTTGGATTTGTTTCATGGCCATTTCTTACGTACCATACGGTCAAGCTGCTCCCACAACATCTCAATATGGTGGAGGTCTGGTGACTGTGCTGGCCACGCCATTATAGACAAAATACCCCACTGACGAAGTCTAGAGGATATTTCTGATTACGTTGATGTTATTTCAACTAAAGAAAAGGTGATTTTGATTAACAATATAAGGACATTTCTAAGTGACCCTAAATATTTTAGTGGTAGTGTAAGTCTTTATAGAGAGAGAGAGAAAAGAGAGCAAACGACACACTGAATCTGTCTGTATATTTTATTTTACGTTTCTGCATTTGTGTGGCGTTAGGGCTCTTCATCCAGGAGATGATTCAAGTGGGGATAAAAGAAGTCTCTCAGCATATTCTGGACCTGAGCAGGTTGGGGGCTCTCTTTAGCTGGGACCAGGACTGGATTCAGAGGAGAGTTGAGGAGCTTTGAAGGAGTGAAAGCAGCCACAGCGGAGCGGGTCTGCGCCGTGTGAAGACCCTCGATAGCGCTGGAAAGCCAAATGAGCCTTTTTAGGCTCTGGATGCTTCGACCACGATCGTGCATCAGCTGGTGTTCAGTCACTGCTCGACGGCTATAGGGACGCCGAACACAAGTCAGAAAACGTTTCGGGAATGCACATCTCTTTCCAAACATATGTTAGGATTCATCTAAACACTTTCTATTCACTTTAGGTGGATGCAAAAAATAAAAAGGTTGAATGCTATGCTTGAAAAATCCATGTTTATTTCAATTATTTACTGAAAACAAATTTTAAATAAACAAGACGCAATCAGGCGAAGGAGGTCCATCTACGTACAAAGAAATGTCACTTCTAGAAAAAGGTTGAAAGTAATGCATAGAGTAAGATGGAAAACAGAACTTACTGTTGAAAATTAAGAAGAGATTCTGGATTAATGAATTCAGTTAAATGACTTAAATTCACTGATATTGTTTTATTAACAAATTTATCTTTAATTTCTCTTTAGACAAAATAGCTTTTTTAGCATACGGGCATAAAAGCAAATTTGGCTCTTACCTTTCATTCTGTTGACAATGGCCAGTTGTAAAGATGACAAGAACCATCACAGCAAACAACTGCACAGGCCGGTGAGAGAGCTGCATTTTCTGAATCAGAAAAAAAACACACATGTAAAAGAAGTGATGGAAAATCACATCTAGAGAGTATGGCATCTTTTAATTTAGTCAGATTTGCTCTTGAACTCTTTCACTGGGAATCCCAGTTAGTGATTAGAGGAATAACTATATGGCAATATGCAAATCCTGAGTCATAGGTTCCTCCTATGACAATTTATTGTCACAAAGCAAACTCATTTGACCTTGAGTTTTAAAAATTTCACAAAATCACAATTTATTTAACTGGTTTAACATTCTGCTAAACAAATTGCTACAACTGTGTCAGATTATTACTCTATAATATAATGAATTCTGCATACATTTTTAGCAATACTTACTATTACATTATTACACAATTCTTGATCTGAGGAAACATTTCAATCGACGGGTCATTAATAGTTTAAATTTAAAAGTATACTTTCTAAATTTGCATTATAAAACTTAAAATGAAAATTGTGAAAAAAACAAGACACGCTGGCAGATCTCTGCGATGTTAAAGGTAAAAGCAAGGAAACAAACAACATCTGGACTGATTTGAGAAAGAAAAAAGTTAAATACAAATAAAAAATTATCTCCAAATATATATATATATATATATTGTTATGCCTTCACTTTTACATTAACACGGTTTCAGAATATTGATTCCAGTTTTAGAGTTACTCATAAAAAAGTACAAATACATAAAATAAATTTGAAGAACAAACAAAGATTAATTGGTACTTACATTTCCTATCTGAGTGAAAACAGCTCCTCTGATGTTAAAACTCTTAACTGAGATCTGATTCGACCCTTCAGACCTTTTATAAAGCCCCCTGACACACACATACATAGGCACACATTTTGTTTAGCCCACCCACACAGAAAAAAGAAATACAAATTTAAAATAGGACACTTGATTTTGAAATGAACAAACGTCAGCAGCATCATCTCTAACATGTGACTTTTGTCCGGAGAGATAAAACGTCAAAGCCTTTTAGGCTTATTTGTATTAACATAATCCCAAACAGACCCCTGTCCCTCAGAGCCTCGGCTCAATCACATGTGTTCTTTATTTAATCAGGTGCTATGGAAAGAATGATCGAATTAAACTGAGGGATCAGGATTCCTCTATTTTGTAACCTAATCCTCCACATTCCTTTTTTTAAGAGACCCTGGCACCTGAGGAAAAAAGACAAATTTAGAGAAGGGTTGAATGGTTTTATTGATGCGGTGGACAAAGAGACCCTGAATGAGTCAGCGCAGATTAGCTAAACCTCAACAAAGTGTGTGGAGCTTCGGGTTTAAACTTTTCCAAACACTCCGTAGTTAAAATGTTTGCTACCTGGAGCTCTTCACCAGCTCCTTGACTTCAACGACCCCAACATTTAATGAACCTAAATGGACCAAAGTCTCCGGTTGCCATGGCACCTCCACAGCCACCAATAGAAACACAGTCGTCCTGACAACATCTTCCAGGAGAAGGTTCTTTCTCCGTGAGGAATGTTGGCTCCCATCTGAAGCTCGTGGGCAGAAGGATGGAAGAGGCATGACATGGTTCAGATCATTAGGGAAGGAATCCAAAAAAAAAAAACAATTGCATGGACAGAGCAGTAAAAAGATTGTAAAGTGGTGAAAAAAGGATGCTTCGTTCAAGTCTGGCAGATAGAAAAAAATCTAATGTAAAACTCTATCTGTGTGCAGAGATATCATATGGTGTACTTAGAGCACCGTGAAAAAAAGATTACTCTCCCTACAGATACATTGTATTGCTTTTTCCCTCCTACTTAAATATTTAAAATAATTAAACCTATTTTAATATCAAACAAACAAATTCTGAGTTGATAAAAAAAACAATTTTCCAATGATATCGTTTATCAAGGAAAAAAGGCTATCAAAGCTAAGTGGCCCTTTGTGTAGAAGTCCTTCCCCCTTAAACCTAATAGCTTAAAGCAACAACTGCCATTAACTTTTGTAATAACTGGCAATGAGTCTTTTACATCACTATGGGGACTCTTGACCCTTTTTTGTCCAGGATTATGTTAATTAAGCCACATTCAAGGGTTTTCAATTATGAATGGCATGTTTGAGATCATATGACAGCATATAAATTGAAAATGATGTCTAGACCTTGACTAGGCCTAAACCTTTATTTTGATTTTGTAAGGTATTCAGGGGTGAACTTGCATGTATGATTCGAATCCTCGTCCTGCTGCACATCCCAAGTGTGCTTGAGCTTCAGGCCATCCATCGTTTGGGGGACACTCTCTTTCAGGATTTTCTGAAAAAGCAAAGCAGCCCCAGAGTGAGACTGTGAGAAACCAATTATATTTTCACAAAAGACCAGGTTGGTTTGGATGGCTATTTTCTATTTATCAAATAAAATTCAAATTTTGGAAAAGTTGCTTGCATTCACCCAGATAAAATTTGTCTGACATTAAGAATCGTTTGATGACCTGAAACATTTGGGGCCTGGCAGAAAAACAAAACTATAAGAAATCTATATTTAGGCAAATCATTTTCAGAGCATTGTACTTTGAACAAAGGTTGTAGAATATGGAGCTGCCATTGTAATATTCTGTCTTGGTTCCTGTTTATGATTTGGTTAAGTTAGCCTTTTTCCTGCCTTTTGGTTTATTTGTGTTTTAGGTTCTGGAGTCCTGTTTTTGCCTGTTCATTATTTTTGTTGTCTGTTTTCTGTATTAGTTCTAATTTTAGCCTGTGCCCTGTTTTCATTATTATCCTCGGTTTTTGGTTTATTCCCCAGCTCCTGTCATTCTCAGCAATTGCTTCCACTTGTCTCTGGTTAATTAGTTTTCATTCTGCTCACCTGTTTGTCCGTTTATTTAAGCCCCACTCCCTCCTCAGCTAGTTGTCGGTTTGTCTCTCATTCATACATGCACTCCATCCCGTCGTACCCCTGAGTGCATTCTCTGTTTTTGGTCCCGTCTCTGGTAAGAGCTCCCAGCACCTTGATTCTGTTTTAATGACCCTGTTCTGTCTGTTTTGCCCAGTTCTGTCCCCTGTCAAGTGTTGCCTGGATGTCTGCCTTACCAACCGTTGGATTCTGTTCTGTTTGCCTGTCTGTTTCCCACTCCTCATCATCCCCTCAATAAATCAGTTTACAGCATAGCAGTGTCTGGCTGAATACCGGGTTCATCCCTACTCAGATCATTACAGCCATGAAGGAGAAAAATAGGAAACAGGTAAGAGTATTAGATGAAATGAAGGAGGATTTACAGTGTTGGCGTACCAGAGGGAGAGGCCAGAAATACTCTTAATTGCACTGATAAAAAATAAAGAAGGAAGCTGGTTAACCAGTCTGCCAGAGCATAAGTCTGCTGCATTATATTAACATTTAGCTTCTGAAATTTTACACCTGTTGATTCGGAGAAAACAAAACGTATTAACATTTGTGGAACTTGGGCTATTAATTGAATACTCAGTTAAAAAAAAATCCTGCAAGGTTAACTGGCAACTTTGAATAAGAACGAGCGGGTTTGTCTCACATGACCCTGAAAAAGATAAAGCTAGAATTAAAAATAAATGAATAAATTCCTGGCAGCTATTCAGTATTCCCACCCCACCAGATGATTATAATTTGTCAGAATATTTGAGTATTTTAAAAACATGCGGTTCCCACTCACACCATTGGCGCTGTTTATGACTACGTCTGTTGTTACACTGGGGTGTTCATTTCCTCGAGTGAACTTTTTGGCATCAACGCTGACTTGAAGGCAAAAATGAATGACGTCAAAATAAGAGGTTCAAAAATGATTACGCTGATATAGAATTGGAACGCTAGATTGTATGCCCAGTCTAGTGGGCCATACAATCTAGTGGACTTTAAATTCAGTCATTTTGGTTTTCAGTTTTGCATCAGTCTTCCTCCTGTTTAACTTCAATGTATAGCTAATTTTCCTGATCCTAATGTTTTTCTTTGAATTTGCTATCTGCACGGCACCTAAACACACATCCTCTTGTTCCACAGTCACCCTGCTTTGCTTATTTGTTGGATCATTCTGTTCTCTAAAAGTGACTTTCGGGATCTCCCCTCATTGTCTGCTCCTCTAGGACAACATCAGCTCTTTAAATCTCTTTTTTGCTTGATTAAACGGTCTTCCAGCAGCATCTTGCCTTTCACCTATCTGCGTTTTTCCTCAACAACTTCAGAACATGGAGTTTAGTCAAAGTTTGAAATAATGTATTTACCTTACTATGGAATCTTGGAATAAAAGTGAAAACCCTTCAGCATGTTTGCTCTTTCCCCAATCTAGTCATTTCCTTGTAACTTTCTGACCCACATGCAGAATACACCACAAACACAGCAAGTAGAACAAGATGTTTTAGCACAGAACATTCAATAAGGATTAGTTATCTCAGCAGAGGAGAGTGTTGAAGAGAGGGAGAATCCAGTGGGTGGCTGTGGGAGCTACGGTAATTTCCAGCTGGGTGAACTTGGGTTCCAAAGGACCTGGAGCTTACACGAAGGAAAGTGGGCAGGCAGGTGGAGACTGGAGGGGTAACAGCTACGGTGGGTGAATGGCTGAGAACGGAGATCGAAACCCTATCTTGTTCAGAGGAAAGAGCCATGCCGCATTCGCCATCTGCTTGGAGAGACTGGAGGAGGACCCTGATCTGGGCCAACTCTGACATCAGATGGTCCACCTTAGTGGAAAGCCTCGCTGTGTCAGAGCGTCTAGGTCTTTTCCCTGACGCTAAAGGCGGATGACTTTACATTGAACATTACATGTAAAATCTAAACGACCCAAATAATTAGCTGGACCTCACATTCTCATCTCCAAGAAGAGAAATGTGACACTTAATTCTGTTTTCTAAATCCATGTCACTTTGTGTTACATGCTCAGTGCAAATGTCACTGGTAACTCTATTTAAAAAGGCTTGATTTGAAACCCCTAGCATTTTCCCCTCTTTATGGAGGTGGAAGATTTGCCTCTCCGTACAAAATATTAAACAATATTGTCTCCTGGACACAAGCTCTGTGTCTTGGTCACATTTGGCTTCCACTTGAAAACATAAAACCTGTGATGTTCTTTAGTATACAGTGTATGTATGTACACGTATATATATAATCATGATTAGCCAGCCACAATTAAATCCTAGGTTACATAAAAGCATACATCATAAGCCACTTTGAACATTTTCCAGTAGGAGCAGTCCAGTGTAGGTGGGGATAGTGATACCAATATTCTCCACCATGAACTGCATGGAAATACAGGACTGTCTCAGAAAATTAGAATATCGTGAAAAAGTACTGTATACTAGTAGGCTAGTCAACTAATCACTTGAATCGTCTAATTAACTCGAAACACCTGCAAGGGTTTCCTGAGCCTTGAAAAACACTCAGCTTGGTTCAGTAAACTAAATCACAAGTATGGGGAAGACTGATGATCTGACTGCTGTCCAGAAGACCATCATTGACACCCTCCATCAGGAGGGTAAGACACAAAAAGAAATTTCTCAAAGAGCAGGCTGTTCACAGAGTGCAGTTTCAAAGCACATTCACAAAAAGTGTGTTGGAAGGGGGAAATGTGGCAGGAAACGCTGCACAACCAAGATCTGGCACCTGCCCACAGTGCCAAAACCACCAGTAACTGGTGTACTGACCATGGCATTACTGTCCTTGATTGGCCTGCCAATTCCCCTGACCTGAACCCCATCGAGAATTTGTGGGGTATTGTGAAGAAGAAGCTGAAAGACACCAGACCCAACAATGCAAATGAGCTAAAGGCTGCTATTGAAGCATCCTGGGCATCCATAACACCTCAGCAATGCCACAGGCTGATTGCCTCCATGCCACGCCGCATTGATGCAGTAATCTGTGCAAAAGGATTCCCAACCAAGTACTGAGTGCATTAATGGACATTTTCAAATGTTTGATTTTGTTTTGCTGTTATAATTTTTTTTTACTTGGTCTGAGGAAATATTCTAATATTTTGAGATAGGATTTTTGAGTTTTCTTCAGCTGTATGCCATAATCAGCGATATTAAAACAATAAAAGGCTTGCGATATTTCAGTTGATTTGTAATGAATCCAGAATGTATGACATTTCATGTTTTTTAATTGCATTACAGAAAATAAAGAACTTTATCACAATATTCTAATTTTCTGAGACAGTCCTGTAACTTAGTTACTGGTTTCTCATTCTCTCCCTATATTTCAATGATTTCTTTTCAATCTCTAAAATGTATCCATTGTGTCAATAAAAGATAACTGAGAAAATGTTATGTTGCCAGCCACATTAGTTAAGGTCTTAAAGTTGACTTGCTGCGGTTGGAACCCCAGCGAAGCAGGTACCAGAAATGGTAACGGTTCCAAGTAAACGTTACTAGTGGGAAGACCCAAAATGTGACACATACCGAAGCAAACCGCACTAAATTGGTACTACTGGAAAAGGGGCATAAATGTACTTTTCTGCACTTCTGTGATGATTGAGGGAAGTACATTGGTAGGAGTCTTTGTTAATGAGGAAAATACATATTTTCATAAAAATCAATGGTACTTTGGCTGCTAGTGGTAGAGACCTTCCTGCTTTAAGCTAAGGTTATATGTTTCATTCCTTGTGTTTGTTTAGAGTTATTCAAAAGTATAGAAACTTAACACAAAATGAAACTAAATTTTATTTTGATGGCAGTTAGTGTTCAGTCTGGGGCGCTCCAACCTGATTATGTGCTGTGGCGCCTTTGCTGTGCAGCTGACATGCCAGGCTACGGCCCTGTTGGTTCAGATAGACTGTGTGCTTCTGTAAAGGTTTGGGTATTAAGTTGCCTTGTTTGAGTTTCCTTAGAAAATAGGGTCTCTGCTGAGTCTTCTTGACCATTTGGGCTGAGTTGTTGTCCCAGGTAACCTGGTTTGTTAATGTAACTCCTTAAAGCCTAATGTTATCCACCTCTTCTAGTGAGTGTGAAGGGGGGTGTTTGATACAACCTCAGTCCTTTAGAAGTCGATGATCACCTCCTTAGTTTTACAGGTATTGCAGATGAAGTCATTGTCGGCACACCAGTGCGTGATGTGAAGCCCTTAGTTTTTATAAGCAAGTGGTCAAGAAACGAGAAACCTGGTCGACACGTTCTTTCAGAACCCACCCAGTCACTTCATCTGGGCAAGCTGTTTTTTTTTTTACATTGACCTTCCTGGATCTCACCTGAAGCTGCTCTGGGACCAGCATTGATTCATCCCTGGCTGGGCTGAGAAGAAGTGTCACTTTCTCCACCTGGGTGTCGAAGAGGGCAACTAACTTGCTGGGAGGGATATCGGGGAGTCAGGTGTCCTTATCAGGTAACAAGCCAGCAGTTTTATAATCCGTCATGACCTATGCTGTGTGAGTTGTTGGTGCTGAAATGCTCCTCAATGTGCTGTTTCTACTTGTGTTTTGCCTCCTCAATGCCTCTGCAGAGGTTTCCACTTACTGTGCTGTAAACCTGCTTGTGTGTTGGCTCTTGAAACACTGTCTGCAGCCTCAGTCTGTGAATCTCTCCAACATATTGAATTGGGTTTCACTGTTCATGCACATTTTTCTACCACACTTTGTCCTCCCACTCAACTTTCCATTATTACCGTATGCTTGGACACAGCACTCTGTAACCAACCAGCTTCTTTAGCTTCTATGTGGAATACCAGCTTTGTGTAGGATGTCAGAAACTGTCTGCTGGAAAACTATCTTCACCAAGATTGTAAATCAAAAATCCTTTTTCATTGGTTTTATGTAAAATTATGATTTTCTGAGATTTTTTATTAGTTACAAGTGTCAAGTTTGTAGATGTGAACCCAAAATCCAGCCAACACAGAATACATTTTAAAAGGTTTATTGAGACGTTGAATACCGGCAGACGAAGCAGGAATGGGAAGGAGACCCCTAGAGGAAGCAGACAGAACCAGACTGACCAGGAGTTGCAGGCAGTGATGAACTTGAGCCGGTGGTGAAGGCAGGAGTTGACTTGAGCAGATAATGCAGGCTGAAGCCTCACCAGAGTAGGAAGAGCAAGCAGCAGGACATCACAGGAAACAGAGCAGACTAGCAGCACGCAGACACTGGAAACTAGTGATGTTACGTTATGTGCCGAGGCTTCGAGGCGTGTGTCGAGTAATGGAGGGGGCGTTTCCATAAAGCGCGTATCGAGGCTTGCTTCATTTAGGGGAAGAGCCGAAAACGATGACGTCCGAAGCCTCGCTGCCCGGCTGTACCACGTGACTGCTTCGGGAAGTGGTTCAGATTTCGGTGCGGGGTTTGACAGCTTTAGAAACCCCACAGCAGTGTTTCCCGCAGCACTATGTTGGCGAGGCGGCCGCCTCGCCAAACTCACGTTGCCGCCTCGCCAACATAGTGCTGCGGGAAACACTGCTGTGGGCTTCGGAATGGCAGGGAAAAAACAGGCAAAAATACATGGATACTTTGAAGCGAGAAGCGACTTCACCGACGCCCCCCCCCCTCCGCCAGTAACGCCAGGATGACTGGCGCATTACTATATTACAAACACACTATCACAATTTTTGCATTTATTTATTTATTCCCTTTTAATCAGCCACCAGAAAACAAGAGCTGGATGAAGCTCTAGTCTCCATGATAGTGAAGGATACCCAGCCTTTCACTATTGTGGATGACGTTGGATTCAGGACAGAGGCAAACATAAGCAGGCTGGAGAACCCCCTGGAGTACTGGGCTAATCATCGGTCACTGTACCCCAATCTGTACAAACTTGCACTTATTTATTTATGCACCCCGGCATCATCTGTGCCATGTGAGCGTGTCTTTTCAAAGGCTGGGGAAGTAGTGTCAAAAAAGAGAAATCGTTTGAAACCAAAAACTGTGGAGAAATTGTTGTTTCTTAATAAAAATGCATGAAATCATCTAAGTTACACAAGCATTAGCCTAGTCACTACCCCCTCCCTAGTTCCATAAGCACTTTCACTGTCCTCTGCCTGATTAAGCCCATGCCATTTTTCTAGAGTCACGGAAAAACATTATTACACAACATGCCATATCACATGACACTACTATTTTGGGAATAATTACACACAGAGAATACATTCAAACAATATTTTATTATACACGTGTATACAAAATTTATGTAGACAAATGATTTCGTCCTACACCTTTTGTGAAGTGATTCCCAAGAGCCATAATAGACAAAAATTCAATGCATCACACGTGTTAAGATACAGCTGGCTGTGATTATACACCTCGCCACTAGGTGGTGTCGTGTGCACATGAAGCGTCAAGAAATGAACCCTTTCTCGAACCAGTTGGCTCAAGTGGTTCAATGCCTCATGAGGCTTCATCTCACCATCACTACTGGAAACCTTCTTCAGTGAAGGCTGAACATAGGCAGAGTTTCCACATCCAGTAGGTTGAGCACACAGAACTGTGCGCTTTACAACAGCAAAGCACATGAGCGGTGATGAGACAACCTGGCAGTGAGTGGGAAGGTGAGGCAGGTGTATGAAGGCTGGGGAAGAGTTGGGACTGATTAGTGGCAGCAGGTGGGGCTGGTCAGAGCTGATAGGATGGTGGCTGGTGACAAAGGAATGGACTGAGCTGATAGGATGGTGACAGAAGGCAGAGGGGAGTGGAACTAATTAGTCCAAAATGTCCAAGACTATGACAGTAAGTCATTACTATCAAAATTAAAATAAATTATTAAATGAGGGCTGCACAGTGGCGCAGTGGGTTCAACCCTGGGTCTTTCTGCATGGAGTTTGCATGTTCTCCATGTGCATGCGTGGGTTCTCTCTGGGTACTCCTGCTTCCTCCCACAGTCCAAAAACTTGACTGTTCGGTTAATTGGCCTCTCCAAATTCTCCTTAGGTGTCCTTGTGTGCGTGAATGGTTGTTTGTCCTGTCTGTCTCTGTGTTGCCCTGCGACAGACTGGCGACCTGTCCAGGGTGTACCCCGCCTCTCGCCCATTGAATGCTGGAGATAGGCACCAGCACCCCTCGTGACCCCACAAGGGACAAGCGTGATGGAAAATGGATGGATGGGTACTCTAAAATTATTCTATGTAATGAGCTTCACTTTTTTTAACGGAATAACTAGAAAGAATCACTTTTCAGTTATATTTTCATTTATTGTGCTGTACCTTTAATTTCATCATACCCACAGATTTTTCTTTGCATTCTTGAAAGTGGCAGAGACTTACAACACCATCGGTCAGTATCCACATTCAGAAAATTGCTATTTAGATAAAACAAAAGTATTATAACAAAACAGCCTCAGCAACTTCACTCACCCTACTAGAAATTAAAGCTAAGCACATAGATCAGAGATGGTTGCGTAAATTATTTAATTTGTAAGGAGGTGATGCATCTGGAACAAGTATCTGATGGTGTAAGTGGCGGCATCATGAGTCAAAGTGATTTATAACAAGGGACCTCCACAGAGGGTGGCTTATAGTAACATTAGACCATAATGCCAGCCTTTGAAGATTTGTAGGATTGTGTGTTTGCATGAGGCCGGGTAATTATATCATGACATCTACCCAGATGCATGAGGCATGACACACAGATGTCACAGTGACCCAGTGTAGGGACCAAAGCGTACATGATAACATCCACGCACTGTTTTACCTTGTTCTGTCATTTCACAGTCCAATAAATTGTAGGTTTGATTTCAGCTTCCTCCTGCTGTGGCCCTGTTGATGATGTTGATGTACCCCTGGGCAAGATCCATATGTACCAAATTGGACAACCACTTCTGTGGGTTTCTCCAATTGAGATTCCTGTATTTAATCGAAATTTGCTGTTCATCACTGTATTAGATGAAGCTTTTTTTAAAATCATCGTAAGACATCCCACTTGAGGTTTTATCACCTGAACACGGTCATGTGACTAATAGACTTGCATTCATTACATCATTCATCATCAAATAAAGACAGCTCTTCAGGAGAAGTAAACGTAAGAAGCTAGTGTTAGAGGTCAATGGGAAAAGGTCACCGCAAAGACCAAATGTGTACCAAAAGCTGTGTGATGTTCATCCCATTCATTGGGGTTCAGCTCAGTGGAGCATTTCTAATATTTTTCCTAAAAGCATAGCTAGTCTGACTGTTCCAATAATTTCATGAATGAATCCATCCATCCATCCATCCATCCATCCATCCATCCATCCATCCATCGTCTTCCGCTTATCCGGGGTCAGGTCGCGGGGGTAGCAGCTTCAGTAGGGAGGCCCAGACGTCCCTCTCCCCAGCCACTTGGGCCAGCTCCTCCGGGGGAATCCCAAGGCGTTCCCTGGCCAGCCGAGAGACATAGTCCCTCCAGCGTGTCCTGGGTCTCCCTCTGGGCCTCGTCCCGGTGGGACGTGCCCGGAACACCTCACCAGGGAGGCGTCCAGGAGGCATCCTAACCAGATGCCCGAGCCACCTCAACTGGCTCCTCTCGACGTGGAGGAGCAGCGGCTCTACACTGAGTCCTCCCCGGATGACTGAGCTCCTCACCCTATCTCTAAGGGAGAGCCCAGACACACTACGGAGAAAACTTATTTCGGCCGCTTGTATCCGGGATCTCGTTCTTTCGGTCACGACCCAAAGCTCGTGACCATAGATGAGGGCAGGAACGTAGATCGACCGGTAAATCGAGAGCTTCGCCTTTTGGCTCAGCTCTCTCTTCACCACAATGGATCGGTACAGCGCCTGCTTCACAGCAGAGGCCGCACCAATCCGCCTGTCGGTCTCCCGCTCCATCTTCCCCTCATTCGTGAACAAGACCCCAAGATACTTAAACCCCTACACTAGGGGCAGCACATCCTCCCCAACCGGGAGGAGGCACTCTACCCTTTTCCGGCTCAAGACCATGGTCTCAGATTTGGAGTCACTGATTCTCATCCCGGCCGCTTCGCACTCGGCTGCGAACCGCTCTAGTGAGAGCTGTAGATCACACCCTGATGAAGCCAATAGGACCACGTCATCCGCGAATAGCAGAGACGCAATCCTAAGGCCACCAAGACTGATCCCCTCAACACCATGGCTGCGCCTAGAAATTCTGTCCATAAAAGTTATGAACAGAATCGGTGACAAAGGGCAACCTTGGCGAAGTCCAACTCTCACTGGAAACGAGTCCGACTTACTGCCGGCTATGCGGACCAGACTCTGACACCGGTCATACAGAGACCTGACAGCCCTTATTAAAGAGCCCGGTACTCCATACTCCCAGAGTACCCCCCACAGGACCCCTCGAGGGACACGGTCGAATGCCTTCTCCAGATCCACAAAACACAAGTAGACTGGTTGGGCAAACTCCCATGCCCCCTCCAGGATCCTGCTGAGGGTGTAGCTGGCTCATGAATGAATATGAATTTCAATTTAGAACAAGGAACATACCGATTACATATATTAAGTTCAATATTCAGCGAGTTATAGTTGATTAAAATTGATTCTGCGCCTGGTCAACACATTACACTGAGCAGAGCTGTCGACCGCCCCAAGATGGCGCCCCCAAATCTCGTCAGCGCCTATAGGCGAAACCGGTTGACGCGGGGTCTACGCTTTATATCCCACGACCTGAACACACGCTTAGCGGAAACAGTCAAGCTGTGAGCAGTTCCGCTTGGATTCTGGACTACAACCCCCATGAGAACATTCGTCCGTTTTCGTCATCGAACGTCGCCCGGTCGTTTGGTGACGTATCGCACGTTCGCCGGGGGAGAAGTTTGAAAATAAACGTGAAACTTTTTTCTCACCTTAAACCTGTCCTTCATGGATTATTTTTTCGCACCTTTTTTTGCAAGTTGGATAGGAAATCAATAGAGGAACCGTTAACGAGTTAGACGAGCGACACGAAGCGGAGAAAGCGGAATTCTCAGGTGAGTAACACACACACAAAAAAAACTGATGTTGCGTTGCTAGCTAAAACTGTTACATGAGGCAACTGTCAACCTGCTGCTGGAGAGTTCGGGGGCTCATTTGAGGAGCTTATCTCTCCGTAACATGAACGGGAGATATTTATGCAGAAGAGGCGGTGGGTGTAGCTTAAAATTACTCTCGGTGAATGAGTTTGCTACCTGCCGCTGGAGCTCAGTAACCGAAGCAGCAACAAATAAGCCAGCTGTCCTGCAAGCAGACAGACCCACCTGTTGGGTCGGGTTTAAAACCCCCAGTTTGTTCTCACCTGCCACGACCTCTGACGGCCGCTGTAGGGATGAGGCCGCGACGATCCCCACGGCAGCGCGCGGTGAGTGTTAAGGAGGCAACGTGAGCCAAAGGCGAGGAGGAGATTTAAGGCAACAGAGACGTTTCTAGTTGGAATCCAGCTGCTAATAATTTCAGAGGGGGCTGAAATTCTACACAATCGGACAATAAAAACTATTATAAATAAACTCGATTTATTTTTGCTACCTGCTCCTTCCTCCCAATTCTTTTTCTGTCTTTATTTGATCAGAGACTGTCTGCTACTTTCTTGTTTTTTTTTCTGAAAACTAGATCAATAAAAGATTACAAACAAAACAAATGTGGATCTAATTGTGGAGTTTCTGATTCCGTTCAGCGTGTGTTTGTAAAATGCACTACTGAACACCTGGCGCTGTTCTCTGTAGATAAATATGAGATATTTTATTAAAAAAAAGAACCCCGAAGAAGGTCTGGTCATGTACATTTCGGCCTGCTGGAGGTGCAGGCTGAAATGTAAATAAAAGTGAATTCACATTTCTGCATTTGATCAAATAAACGTGACATTAAACGCAGTAAATAAAACATTTTGTTTTTCAATTAACGATTTCCGTTTTCAGTTTTGTTTATGTTATTGATGCTGTAAGCGTTTTTTATTTTAGTTTGGGCTACCTTACAGTTCAAATTAAACGATCACACACACACAGAACTAACGCATTAATTAATTGTTGAACTGTGACGCGTTTGGACTACCGTGCTCCACGTTTACATTTTATTTGGATGCAATACATGCTGTGCTTCACCACATTTATCTTGTTTATTCCACACAAAAAAACGACTAAGTTTAAGTCCGTCTTATCCGCTGTAAATAAATTCCAGTTGCTCCAAAATGTTGCTAAACAGAAATAGAAAAGAGTGAAAAGAAGTCCATTTGGTCGAATTGGGCTGTTATTTTTAGCTCTGCTGCTTTATCTTTAGACCTTTTCGACGTGCTCCACCCTTTGTTTTGGATCGACGGTGACTGAAGAAGATGTATAAAGTCAAACTGTTTCCCACCCAAGCAGCTGCACTAGTATCAGGAATCTTGATATAAAACATGATGTTTACTTTTTTTTATTTGCATATTGAGATATTTTCTTTGTTATACTTGTTTAGGACATTTGACATTCTGCTCCTTTTGCAGTTGTGATTTACTGAAATTGAGAATACTGTTATGATGCTTTTTTGATTTTGGTAGATTTTAAATTTGATCATTGTATATTTTCCACCTCCGTCATAAAGGTGGTTTGTTTATTTGGTTTGTTGAACCAGGACAGCGTAGAGGGACATTAATGTCAGAGCTGATGTTTTCACAGGCTGAAAAAACGGTCAAAGTTGTTCAAGGGAAAACTTTTTTTTTTTATCACTTTTATTTCTCAGTGTTATCAGCAAGAAGAGTGCGATTTGTCTAAACGATATATTGAATTTTTCCCCTAAATATGCCTAAGGCTAATTGGATCAAATACTCACTAGTCATAGAAAACCTGAGACGTAAATATGAAACAATTTTCTCCTGAAACCTTGGACCTCGTCTCTCGCAAATGCTTGTGGACTGAGTTTTACATAATTTTCTCCTAGTGACTTCTGTACACCGGTCAGCAGGGGGCATCCATTTTTCACTGCAGAAATATATTAAAAGTAGACTTCTCTACTGGCACAAATGTTTTGCTCCAACCTGTCAACCCATTGAATGTTTCTTTGTCTCAGCTCTGCTGCTGTTTCATCCTGTCCTCTGTCTCCTCCAGGCTACGATGTCCTCCCAAGATGAAGATCTGTCGGCTGTCCTGTCTGCTGCATGGACAGCTGCTTTGTCCGCTGCCATGGCGGTTGCCATGAACGGGGACGCCAAAGCTGATCTCACCAAACTGTTAGACGAGTGGGAAGAGACGCAGCAGGGTACCACAGAGCAACTGGTGTCCATCTTAACCAAGTCAGATCCTTTCCTTATTTTTCTCTGAAGGCTTTTCGGGGACTGGACTGTATCTCATCTGTGTTTCGATTTTTACTTATTTTTTTACAGAATGTCTGAGCTGTTTGAACGGGAGACAGAAGAGTATTACAAAGCGGATCCTGATCCCTTTGATGATCGTCACCCAGGTGGATGCTCGTTCTTTTTTTGTTTCTTTCTAAACGTTATTAAACCTTAAAACCATAGTCAGACACATACATTTTTATTAAGTCCTTTTAATCTAATAAACCTTTGGCCTGCTGCTGACTTTTTGGCTTGTAATCTTTCAGGACGAGCTGACCCAAACTGTATGCTGGGGCAGCTGCTGAAGATGCTTCTTTTAAATGACGACTTCACTAATGCGGTAACCATAATAGTTTGCATGTTTATGTGTGTATATATATTCTTTATTAATCTGACATATCTATCAAGTTAGCACATTTCCATCATATTAGAATATTTACATTATAACATAAATGCTCTGTTTCAGAGCTGTTATGTAAGGAAATTTGAATTAAATAGTTGTTTTGATAAGTTTTTGCATGTGTCTTGCAGCTTTTGGACACTTATATAATGAGCAGTCGAGATGTTAGCCTCAACACGGCAGCATGTCGCCTCCTTCAGAACATCGTCCCAGGCCTGGATACGGCTGTCATCTTTGAAGAAAAGGTACTTTTTACATTTATGCATATAGATATATGTTTACCCATGACTCCATGGATTAAATGTGGATATTATAAACTTCCCTTCTGCTCATTATACTCGTGTACTTGAGTGTTGCAGTGCATTTAAGAATCCCTGTTTGTTGTAAAATGTATACACACCGATGCTTTTGTACAAGCCATGCACTGTTGAAATGTGTGTTGGCAGTTTGAGAGGAACCAAGTTGGCCCTAGAATTGGGACGGGGATCACTTTCCGTTTTGTTTTACACACTATTAAAAAAACCTGTTGCACTGTATCCCTACAAAGATTAATATCATGTTTAATATCAATATTATGGCTGAAGTAAAGAGTAAAGGGGCTGAATATTCTGAAACACTTTCTGTGTTTATTTAAGAATTTTGGGCAACACAGCCCAAAATGTTAAATGTTTTGGGCTAAAAGCTTCCACACTGTGGTGGGAAAACAAACCCTTACCACACCATCTCCACTGTGAAACATGGTTGTGACAGCATCATGCTGCAGTGATACTTTTCTTCAGGACTGTTTTGTGCTGTGTGGGCTACAGGAGGGTCTGGTTGGGAAGCTGTTCAGCTGGGCCCGTGAAGCTGAGCGGCCGCTGTGCGTCTACGCCACAGGCCTGCTGGCCAGAGCCATGAGCCACCAGGAAGTGGCGACTCGGCACAAGGAGGACAACGCTCAGCTGGTGGGTTTCACGCACATCATCAGTGGGGGTGGCAGCTCAGGAAACAACCCCAAACCTTTTTTAGAGACTCAGATAAAAGTTGGGACTCTAGAAAAATCTGTTTCTCCTTCACACTGCAAAAAAGGAACACAAAGTAAGTAAAATTTCTTGAAATTAGTTTATTTGTCCTTGAATTGAGCAGATGAATAAGATTATCTACCAATGGAATGAGTATTTTTACCACTAAAATAAAACAAATAGATACACTGCACTTGAAATAAGATGATGATGAGTTGTTCCTATTTTAAATGCAAAAAATCTTATTCCATTGGCAGATCATCTTATTTACCTGCTAGAATCAAGGATAAATACACTCATTTAAAGAATATTCTACTTACTTTTTGCAGTGCTGCCTTTACAAAGGGACAGACAGAAAACATTAAATGTTTAGTCATGGCTGTAAAGATGGCTTCGTCTTTCCAAACTGTTAAACAATGATCGCTTAACATCTGTCACCCAGTTTTCAGAAAGCTGAACCTCCCACCTCTAAGAAATTCTGATTTATTTTTCATTAGCAGTTGTCTGGTTAAATAAAAGTTTTGTATTCCAATAATTTCGCTTTGCTCATCCAGGTATCCATGATGATTAAACGTCTACACGAGCTGCAATCCGCCGAGCCCACTAGTCACTTTAGTCCCAGCCACACTGCCCAGAATCTACCTCGAGACGCTCAGGATGAAGCTGCTCAAACCTCAGGTGTGACAGAAAAACTGCAAATCCAGACAGAAGAGGAAGAGGAAGAGGCTTCTGAAGAGAAGGGGAGGAAGGAAGAAAATGGAGAAAGCAGCGGGTCAATGTCAGAGGCCAACTCTTCTGCCCAGCAAAGCAGCGGTGGTAGCAGCACCTCCACCCTCCCTCTTCCAAGCTCTCCAACTTCCATGGAGAAGGAAGACACTCAGGGAGGAGAGGAAGGAGGAGGAGGGAAGAAACTGGTTGGAAAGGAGAACGAGAGGACCGAGGAAGAGGCAGAGATGGCTGGGGCCAGCAAGCTGGCGGGCAACAGCTCCTCCTGGTCTGAGATGAGCTCCATCCTGATCGGCTCCGACTACCGACTGTCCCCGCTGAGCCCAGCCATGGAGCAGAGGCTCATCCTGCAGTACCTGACTCCCCTCGGAGATTACAAGGAGGTAGGAGTTCTAACGGCTAGATGAGATAAGAGATTAAGGAGGAAAACATGCGAAGAATGTAGACTTGGGAATGAAAATGTTAAAACCAAACTCTGTTTCACACGATGGTACTCCACTAACAAGCAGCTGAGATGGTATAACTTAACGGCTGATACTTTGGTTTTGTTGCCGCCTCATGTTACCAGAGGCGAATGCATGAAAGCCACCGATGGAAGCTGAACGCAACTTTGTAGACCTCACACACAACGTGCAAAAAGCATTTCTCCCTGTTGAACTTTGTAACATATTCCCACATTACAGCCACATATGTCATTGGATATCATTGGGATGGTATGTGATAGAGCAACACAAAGTAGCAGCTTATTAAGAAAAGGATACGGCACATGGTTTTCTGTCTCCTTTATTTTGAATAAATAAAAATAAAATCCTGAAACCAGCTGACCTCCGAAGTCATGTAAGTAAAGGAGTCCAGTGACGTGTGATTTACTCTCATCATAAGTCCAGACCAGAGAACGGTCCAGACAGGCCGGGGATCAGGTTGGGCTGACAATGAGAGCGTTTTTAGGTTTCTAAAAGAATAGCCCGTATTTATACTTGTTATGATTGAACTCGGCTTGGTTTCATTTTTCTGTAAGTTTAGATGTTTCTTTCCTCTTGAAAGTCCTGATTGATGTTGCCTTGAGTACTTTAATACATTTAAAATACGTTTTTTTTTTCTGGGTCTGCTGATCGACTAAAAATGTCCAAGACGTGGCTTTCAACTAAACTGTCGCTGATCAAGGAGGGCATTAATCAAAGAGGCAGCCTTGAGTCCCATGTTGACTCTGGAGGAGCTGCAGAGATCCACAGCTTGGGTGGAGAGCTGGTTACAGGACAACTCTTGGTCATGCACTCCACAAAGCTGCCATTTTTAGAAAAGTGGGGGAACAAAGCCGTCGTTGATCTGAAAGCCCAATCTGCCTGAGCGTTTGCTGATTTGCAAAGATTTAGCAAAATAGTGCACCATTTTGTTTTTAATTTATCCCCCCCAAGAATCTCAATAAAATACGTTGAAGTTTGTGGTCACAGCCTGATTAAGCCTGAGTTGGATGGATATTTTTGCAAGTAAGTGTTACTCACAGTGTAGAAACTCAAAGCTATACTGTACAAAGCGCTTTGTGCATTCCTATATAAAGTTTTAGAACATTCCTTTAAAATGTTTTGAAAATAATTGTAACTCTGCATACTTCAAGCAGCCTCAGACCTTTTTTAGCCAATTAAGTTTGTGAAGTGAGTCTGTAATCTAAAACAATCTTCTTCCTCTCTGCAGCTGCTGGCAGTCTTTATGAAAATGGACATTCGGTCGCTGATGATGAACTACATCGACCTCAGGAAGACCAAAAATGTGCAGCTTACCTTTGATGCTCTGCTGGTAAGATTATTATTATTATTATTATTATTATTATTAGTTAATTATTTTTATTAAATGAAACAACAAAGATGTAGAAAATGTTTTTTCTTATAAATCCAACAGTCTATTAGGTATTGTTGTCATTAGTGTCAGTGTTATTATCCACTATCCCCAGTATATATATATATATATCTGTCTATTTCTGTCTTTAATTTGATGTTTATTTAAAAGAAAATCCCAGAAAGCTTTTAGTTGAATGTAGTTTTTTTTAAAACAAAATGCCAAAGCCCAGCCTTAATGCAAAGAATTGTTTGTGAGGCATTTTTAAACAGGTCGGTCTAGACTTAAGATGACAGAAACTGTCTGCTGACATCTCCTATTGTGAAGATGAGATTATTTCTAGAAAGCTTAATATTTATTCTAATTCCAAGTCATGGATGGCATAATTAGTTATGGATAATATTATTAAGAAGGTCTCATGGCGTAGTCGTGAAGAGGAGGGTGCCTGGACTGTGAACCTCAGGATCTCATCTTTGCTCTTTTCGGATGATGTGGTTCTGTTGGCTTCTTCGGGCCGTCACCTCCAGCGCGGACCGGAGCGGTTCGCTGCTGAGTGGGAAGCAGGAGGAGTTTATGTGATGGTAGGATGAAACCAGAGATGGACAGACAGATTGCAACTTTGTCTGTTGTGGTGGAGAAAGAGCTGAGCCAGAAAAAGCAAAGCTCTCTGTTTATTGGTCCGTTTATGTGCTGAACGCACAACGCAACCAAAATGAGCTTCCTGTGGAGGGTGGCCAGGCTCCGCCACAGAGATAGGAGCTCTGTAATCCAGGAGAGCTCGAGGTAGAGCTGCTGCTTCTCCACATCGAAAGGAGTCAGTTGAGGTGGTTTGGGCATCTGATCAGGATGTCCCCATGGCGCCTCACTTTGGAGGTTTTCTGGGCAGATCCCACTGGAGGAGACCCTGAGGAAGACCCAGAACTCTCTGCAGGGACTATATATATTCCATCTGGCCTGGGGGAACACCTTGGGATCCCCCAGAATGAGCTGGAGGATGTCACTGGGGAGAGAGATGTTTGGGTTTTCCCTTCTGGAGCTGTTGCCCTGCGACCTGATCCCGTATAAGCTTTAGACGATGGATGGGTAGATGGATTATTTACAACAATGTTAGTTTTATCCAAGGAAACAATGATCAACATAGGAAACAGTGGTTAGGGAGCTGGGTGTTTGTCTCTGGGTGGGGCCGCAAAGGTTGCCGGTTCGATACTCGGTCTGTCTCGCTGGGTCTCCGGCTCCACAGATTGACCGCAGACTGCTCTCCGTGTGCCGCTCAGCGTTGGCAGCAAACTGCTCCCTAAAGGATGCGTTAAACGCTGAGACAAAATTGACCCTCCTGCAGATATATGCTGTTTCATTTTTCAAATGTCCCTGCATCTGCATAAAGTTCCTCATTCATGGAAGGAGTCAGTAGTTGTACCCGTCCCAAAATCAAAAATACCAAATAATTTTCTTAATTTAAGGCCAGTAGCTTTGACATCTTTAGTCATGGAGACACGGTGCAGCACAGACCCAGTTTGCCTATAGGTCAGGAGTAGCTGATGCAATCAGGAGAGAGGTAAGACATATCATTTTTATTAGTCTTTTAATGGTGTCTAGCCTCATATTTTAGCCCAAACATTAAAAAGTGTTTATGATATTAACCCTGCTTTGGTTTCATGTTTGATGGATTTGGACATAAGTAGTCAGATTAAATGGTATTTTATTAGAACCCATTTTTTCCATAGCCAATACTCCCCTGGTTTGTGTCCCCCCCCCCCCCCCCCCCCCTTTTATTTGTCTTATAAACAAATGACTGCCAGAACCATTACACTGGGCTAAATTTGCATATATTTCCGTCATTGTCGCTTTTAAGTAGTGAAAAGACGGAACATGGCCTGGTAGTTAATGACTTATTAAACATGGTACAAAGCTTCCTTTTTAAACATAAATGTGGATAATTTTCAATTCAATTCAATTTTATTTATATAGCGCCAATTCTTGAATCATGTCATCTCGAGGCACTTTACAAAGTCAAATTCAATCAGATTATAAGATGAAAGAAAACTAAGAAGTGTTTGCAGGGCATCGTCAAAGAATGCAGTAAAATCGCTGGCATCCCTCTTAACTGTCTTGGTCACCTCTATATTATTACATCATTAAAGAAAGCTATCGCTTCTCGGCCTTTTGGCTAAGATCAAGTGTAGTATTAAAGAAAGCTAATGTCGTTTTATCCGACCCCGGCCATCCTCTTCGGGCTGAGTCTGAACTTCTGCCATCAAGCCGGAGATAAAGAACGCAGCGCTGCAGAACCGATAGGCTGAGGAAATTCTGTCAGACTGATAAAGTCCAGCATATGGGGACTGTTGTTGATGAGGTTGTTGTCTGTTTTTTTTTTTTTTTCTGTGTGTAACTGGTGGCTGTATACCAAATTTCCTTTCTGGGCCAATAAAGGTTAACTGATAGTGGCTAAAATATATATTAAGCCATCAGCCTCCTCCGCCCTAAAAAGGGCTTCTGTGTTTACAAGATAATTTCTTCTGTGGGTGGAGCGCCGCTGCTGCTTGGTCTTTCACACCTGGAGAGCTGGAAACTTTGGTTCGTCATTAGTTAACTGCAGAAAAGAAGTGGTGATATTTTATTTGAGGGAGTTTTTTCTTTCTTTTTTAACATTTTTTGAATAGATCAACAATTTACCTATATCTTAGGATAATAAAAAACTCAGAGAAGCCACGCCTCGCTGATACTTTTTTTTTAATTCAATTCAATTCAATTTTATTTATATAGCGCCAATTCATGAAACATGTCATCTTGAGGCACTTTCCAAAGTCTAAATCAATCATATTATACAGATTGGTCAAAAACTTCCTATATAAGGAAACCAGTTGATTGCATCAAAGTCCCGACAAGCAGCATTTACTCCTGGAGAAGTGTAGAGCCACAGGGAGAGTCGTCTGCATTGTACATGGCTTTGCTGCAATCCCTCATACTGAGCAAGCATGGAGCGACAGTGGAAAGAAAAACCACCCATTAACGGGAAGGAAAAGCCTCCAGCAGAACCGGGCTCAGTATGAACGGTCATCTGCCTCGACCGACTGGGGGTTACAGAAGACAGAGCAGAGACACAACAAGAGAGACAAACAAGCACAGAAGCAAACATTGATCCAGTAAATTTACTGTAAATATAATTTTCAAAATGGAAACAAACTAATCTGCTATGTTGTAATAAATTGTAAAATTTATAAAACAGTATTTTTTTGTTGCCTGGCAACCCATCACCTTCTAACACGAACAAAAAGACATAAAAAGCTGATTTAGTTTTGTTTGATCATTTTATATTCCTTTTAAAAGATTTTTAGCTTTCCTGTTTTACTTTGTTTTTTTTTAAACAAAAGACAGTAGAAAATATAAATGATACTGCAGGAATCAACCTGCGGTATAATTGCTCACTTTCTGTCACTTTTTAATAAACTTATTTTAGTTGATCATAATAACCTCCGGGTTATCTCCATACTGTTATATTTAAAAGTTAAGCTTCACATGGCTTTCCGTAGTTACTGAAAGTTCTGTAGTTTGTAAGGTAGTAAATAATTGCTCTGTTTTATTCCCGCTTCTCTCTTCAGTGTCTCGCCTCACTGCTCCTTCATAAGAAGTTTGCGTCCGAGTTCATCGCTCAAGGAGGAGTGCAGAAGGTCCTGGAGATCCCGAGGCCGTCCATGGCAGCAACAGGAGTTTCTCTCTGCCTCTACTACCTGGCGTACAATCAGGATGCAATGGAGAGGGTACGGTGAACACGAACACAACCTATTTTGGCATGAAGATCCTTAATAATTCAGATTTTTAAAGATTCAAGGCAGCCTTGAAAATTAGGTCAGACTTGATTTGATGTGATTTACGGTTGCCGTTGGGAGAACGGCCGACTGTAAATCATGTTTTTCCTGTTGCTGCCATCTTACCTCCCCGTTCTTCTGTCCGTTCCCCGTAGGTGTGCATGTTCACGGACGGTGTGCTGTCAGACATGGTGTCCTACGCTCTGTGGTTGTTGGAGTCGTCCCATGCTTCAGGCATCTGCCACGCCACCATGTTCTTCTCCGTCTCTTTTTCGTTCAGGGTGGTGTTGCAGCTCTTTGACCAGCTGGACGGTCTGCGCAGGCTGGTCAATCTGGTTAGTGCTAAGTTGTACACATGCTATTACTCTGCTGGTGCACTGCTTTCTATTTTACTTGGTGAAGACGAAATTGTATACAATGGCAACAAAAAAGTAATTAAAGTTGTATTATGATGGTGAATATTTGCTTGGCACAATGATAATGTGAGGATGTTTTTCTTTTATATCTTTTGTCACGCAAGGGTTATAATCAGATCAGTCTTAAATAACACAATAACTTTTGAGATGAAGCCATTCAAAACATCCCAAAAGCAACTCCATTGATTTTTTTTTTTGATGCCATATAGTTGAATAATGACCATATAGGATTCTTTATTCCATTTAAACTCTTTTTCTTGTGCCAAACTAGATTAAAGATGGATAGATTAGTTTCTTCTGTCAGTCTCTCTGTTGGTGACCATTTCTGAACCGTTAATATTCAATTCAGTTAAATTTTTGAATATATTGTCTTCATGAAAGATGTATAGCCTCATTAAAATCCGACTTTTTTTAGACAGAATTTCTATCCTGTGCAATTATGTATTTGATTTGCTTTTGGTTCTCTTTGATCGTGGCACACCAGGGTGTTGGGCAGAGGGGAGACTCTTAGCAGTCAGTGGGTTCATGAAGACGAGTGAGGAGGTTTCTCTGTTAAACCGAGGTTATTACAAAACACCAGGTAATAATTAACAGCCATTATAGTTTTATTTTACCTGTCTGCAGAGTAGGGCTGGACGATATAGAAAAAAAGCTTATCGATAAAAAAAATGCATATTGATCGATATTGATAATTATCAAAAAGATTTTAAACCTGGCTCTTATGATATTGCTAAATGACTTACTTTTAATAAAGAACACATAAACACTAAATCTCAATAAAATCCTTATTTACCCAACTTTTTTACCCATAACTGATTTTTTAAAGAAAAATAACTCAACTTAAGAGACCTGGGTGATGTTATTAAATACTGGCAAAGAATAAACTGACCAGTAAAAAGACCAAAATAAATATAACAAATAATTAAATAGAATAGCCTATTTAGGTGGGAATAGTACACTAGTTAGTTCTCAGGTTTCATAATTGAGAGGCTGACGCAGCGCTGAGCCTGAGGTTGTGGCGTGGGAGGACGCAGATTGCAGCTCATTTTGCACTGATTCCCGTCACACGTTGCACAACTAAGGGAGCGCTGTTAGAGAAAAACTTGCGGCCCGGAACTTTATTTCGCGGATCAAGAGTGGCGAGTAGTTGTTTGAAGCCAGGTTTTTCAGCTGCAGACAACAGCAGCATGTCCATCACTATGAAGCATTTTACTGCATGCGTGATGTCCTTATGCCACTTGGACGCATTATCATTTTAACACAAAGACGGGAGCCCAGTTTAGCTGCTATACCTGCTTTGTTTTGGAAGAAGCTCCATAAGATTCCTCCGAAGACGACGCGGAGCCACGGCGGGTGTGAGCGGCTTACGTGATGAAACAAGTTGGTTGCGTTACCAGACTTTGTTTTTACCGGTTTCTTGCAAATTTTACAAATCACTGGTTTACTTCTGTCAGGCTGGCGAACTAGTAAAACCCCGTTTTGGAACAATTTCCTCCGCCGCTCCTTGCTGCGACATATTCACATGCTGTGTGTTGTGGTTTGAGAGGGCGGCGCTTTGTGACTGCGTGCCTGGGTCCGCGATTACGATTGGTCGAGAGGAAGTAGTGACTGTAGCATCAACTAATATGATAGGCTGAAAGGAAGAAAGGGAAACTGTTTCTATATCGACGTTTTATCGACCATTTTTTTTCCCAGCGCGCCACACGTCTATCGATCGATATATATTGTTATTGAATTATCATCCAGCCCTACTGCAGAGCAGGGACGTGCAGAGACCGTTGGAGGGGCGGGTGCTCAAAGTTAAAAGAGGGCACATGGGGCACGGATTTAAAACATTATACAGAAACATACCTTGCTGTACAACTGGTTGAAATGTACCAACCCATACTATAAATAATGGAACGTAGAATCAAAATACACCCTATCACACATACTCACATAAATGTTTGAGGTCAGTGCAAAGCGAAATGAGTCTGTGTTTTACCTCATGGAACAGCTTCTGTTGAGGGGGTTGGTGCTTCTGTGTTGCTGGAGTTGGGCTGTATTAATCTGATAGTGCAGACACTAAAAAGAGCATGGGAGAGATAGCAGCTGATTAAACAAGTGGTGTGTGTTCATGCAAGATGCAAAGATAACTAACATTTAAAATGGCTCACTCTGACTGACCTGCCACACTGCTGAATTGCTAGAGTCTGTTGCCAAGGCTGACTGCTTAAAAACCAGTTGCTCATTCAAAGCCACAAACACAAACAATACTTCAAGTTTAAAGGTTTCAACCTGTATTTATTAACAAACATATATTCACATTGTATAAGTAACTGTAACTGAAAGGGTAATATTATTCGTGGGAGAAAGACAATAGAGAGAAGGTGGCTCTGTCTTTCTGTCAGTTTCTGTCAGGGTCTGTGCCTTAGTTTTTTTTTTTTTTTTTTACACATCACAGTGGCATTTTTATTTTTTGCAGTTATAACAGCAACCTCCTGTTGCCCATGCTCTTAAAAATGTCAATGACTTCACTGAGGTTGACTGGAATATCCTTTTCAATTGCCAGTAAAAGAAGCTCTGACAACCTTTCTTCTGTGCAAAGGGTGCGAAGTTTTGTTTTCACCAGTTTGAGTTTTGAGAAAGAGCGTTCAACAGTAGCTGTAGAAACTGGAAGAGTGCCATAAGTCTTCAGCAGCTCAGTCAAGTTGGGGAAAACCAGATGTGCATTGTTTTCTTTGACCACTGAAAGAATAGATGTCACACTGATGGGTGAGGGGCATGAGTATGAACTATGGAAGACCTTTAGTTCTGTCTGCAATTTGTCTTCTTCATCAATGTTGTAGAACTTGCAGAGCCTATTCAAAGCTTGCAGTGCCTCTGTTGGAATTTGGGCTGTTTTCCAGTTCTCTGGGACTATCAGGCAGTGGAGGGCATTCAGGATTTCCCATGTGGAGTTATCTTCAGCTTTAAAGCGTCTCTGAAGCTCTTGTGTCATTGTGTCCACAAAAACGTAATACACCTTAACACGATAGTAGTCCTGCAAAGTAGGGAATGTGTGGTCAGCAGTTGCTGTTGTGGCAATGACCTTGAACTTTGCTGGCATTTTCCTCCTCCGAGCTTGACCAGGAATCTCAGTTGGGGGGTCAAGGCCCACTGATGCAGCCTTCTCTGTAGCCTGTTTAAACATCTTCTCAAACTCCACCTCTGTTCTGCTGTAGGCCAGCCTCTGAAAAACTCCATCTACAACTTTGTATGCTGTCGCTAGGTCTATGTCTTTCTGCTGCAAAGCATCAGAGGCCATCGCAGTCACCTGGAAGATTGGGCAGGTGATCTCCAGACACAGGAAAAATTCAAAGTTGATGCTCCTGAGAAGAATCAATGCATCACCTGCCGAAGAGTCTGGTGGGTCTTGCTGTGTCATTTCCTCAAGAAACTGCATGACAGCTGGGAGGACCTTCCTCAGAGTCTGAAGGGCAGTTTCTCTGCAGGCCCACCGTGTGTCTGAGAGCTTCTGCAGCTCCAGTGGACGCCGATCAGGGTACATAGTCTTCTGCATTTTAATAAATGCAGAGTGTCGTTTGGATGAGTTGGCCACAAAACTATAAAGTTTTTCAACTAAGTTGAAAAAGCTGACAAAACAGATGGTAGACTTTGCACTTTCAACTAACACCAAATTAAGACAGTGAGCCTGACAGTGTACATACAAGGCCTTTGGATTTCTTTTTAGAATTCTTGCCTGAAGTCCCTTAAAGCATCCGCTCATATTTGCAGCCCCATCATAGCCTTGACCCCGGATGTTTTCCAACTTCAGGCCATTTTCTTCCAGTAGAGCTATAACTATCTTTTCAAGAGCATCTCCACTTGTGGTATGAATGTTACACACCTGAAGAAAGAGCTCCTTGATTTGCATGTTATGCACATACCTAATCACAAAAGAAACCTGTTCAGTGTGTGCAGCATCCGTGGTTTCATCCATGAGAATTGAAAAGGTTTTGCTCTCTTGGATTTCTTTTTTGATTACTTGTTTGACTGATATGGCCAAAGCTTTGATCATATCATTCTGACTTCTGTTGGAGAGAAGTGAGACAAGAGGTCTTCTACCAGGTCCCTGCTTCTCTTTTATTGCTTCCAGGTGTAATTTAATTACACTATCATACCTGCTAAACAGCTCCACCAACTCGAGGAAATTACCTCGATTTTGGCTGGACAGGGTCTCATCGTCTCCTCTAAAAGGCATACCCTGTCTTGCCAGGTAAAGAGTGGTTGCCAGTAATCGGGACACGATTTCTCTATTTTTTTCTCTTTCCCTGTCTTTAGCAGCTTGTGATGCGCGGTCACCCATTTCAAAAGCTGCCTCCAGTGATTTCTTTTTTAAGTTATTCCACCTCACCATACCACACATGTGTGATTCTGAGGCACAGTGTTCTTTAATTCTCTCTAGAGCCTTTCTCCACCGATTAAATCCTTCTGATTTCCATGTTTTGCGCCCTTTGTATTTATCCTCACACAAAAAAAGACGGCAGCTGAAACAGAACATGGCATCAAGACTTGGTGAGTACTCCAGCCATGTGTTGTTCTCATACCATTTCTTTTGAAATGATCGCCCCTCTTCATTTTTTGGAAAGGATGAGAGCGCTGGTTGACACGGTCCAATACTGTTGCAAAACTGAATGAAGGCCTCATCACATTTAATATTTAATTGTAGGACATGGGCAGGATCATTTGGGTGAGTAAGTTCAAGTAGGTGTGAGAATGTTTGCCTATCTCTGGTTTCAATCTCCTCCTGGTTTGATGCTCCTTCTACCTCCACATTTTGTGTAATCTGTAAATCAAGCTTTCCCTCTCTCACCCCAACCTCTGTCTCCTGGTTTGCTGCTTCCTCTACTTTAACATCCTGTGTGGGCTCCTTAACCCCTGAGACCATTCCTTCAGTCTCTGGCTCCTCCTGACTTTCTGTTCCTAGCAAACTCTCATTTCTCTGAGGCACAGTGTCTTCCCCTGTCTTTCCTTCCATCTCCTCCTCTTTCTCTCCTTTCATCTCCTGCTCTTTCTTTCCTTCCATCTGCTCTTTCTCTCCTTCCATCTCCTCATCTTTCTCTCCTTCCATCTCCTCCTCTTTCTCTCCTTCCATCTCCTCCTCTTTCTCTCCTTCCATCTCCTCATCTGACCTATGATGACTCACTCCCTGTCCATCTGGAAATCAGGCAGAATTTGCTCTTGGATTAATCTAATTAACACCATACACCTAATCATTAATCGATAAATGTATCAATCAATCAATAATTAACACACTATACATATTATAATGTAACAGAACAACATTGAAATTTTGTTTGTTACTGTTGTTTTCTCTAACTGAATATGGCTATAAATAACTGGTGCATGTGTTGCTCTTACCTTTTGTGCTCTTTGTCATCCAGCTGGTGAGTGATCCACTGCCTTTTGCAGCCTCACACAGCTCCTTTTGTTTTTGTTTTAACCTCCTCTCCTTACGAGGCATCTCTGCAAAATGAAATAAGATACTTAAACTACAATCTGATCCACATAAAACACACATACAAACAAAAATTGACATTGCATACCTTTTTTAAAAAAAATTGTACTGCATAGCCACAAGTTTAACCCATTAATATTTTGCCCTTTATTATTCCTAATGCTATAAAATAAAAAATTATTAAATGATATAGAAATAACTTTTTAAATGTTTTTTTGCTTTTATTTAGTTTGACTATTAAGTTTGCGCATGACAGCAAGGGTCCAAAAGTTATACAATTTGTCTGTATGCATATTAGCCTATATGGGCATATTTAATTTTTTTGTGTAAATAAGGAGAGGTTTAGAAATTCAAAACTCAAATTATTTTTGTTGTGCAATGGTCCAAAATGATGTGAATATGCATACTGCACAGTTTTAGTGAAATAAAACAGGAAAAAAACACACCTGTTTGAGAGTAAGATACATATCTCTCTGCACTTTCACATAGCAGGTGAAACAGACAGTAACAACAACAGAAACCTGACGTACTTCCTCCCCATAGCACGCTGTGCGTGTGTGGTGGTCAATTAGCTAGCGGCAGGGATGCAACTACCTACCTACATTCTGGGGCAATGAAAGTATTATCAAAGTATTTAAAAATGACTGGCGGGAATTAATCGGTGACATAATCATACTGTGCATAAAAAGAAGTTAAATACAGAAAATCATTTTACTATGATCGTTTCTGCGCCTCCTCCAGTACCGGTGCCCTATAGTGCATACCCACTTTTTGCGCCGCTGGCTAGGGCTATAACTTGTGAGAGGTGTGTGCAAATTTGCACAGCACAGAGGATGCTCATTGCTTACTTTACTCGGTCAGTCTACTCATCTTGCAACAATAAACCTTGCACAAACTAACACCACTGCAGCACCTACTTACCTGACCAGTTGTTTACTTTTTCTGGAATCGGGAGTCGCAGTGGTTATCCGCAGCAGCAGGGCACGTCACGGCAGTAAGGTTAGCTTGAGGGCACGTTGTGTGAAGCTGACGCGGCCGGTCACATGATCCAGTATATCATGTGACCGGCCACGGTTACCATGGAACAGTAGATCTAAATTATTATTGTTTTGGACATGCACAAACACATAAATACACACACACACACGCAAAAAAAAAAAAAAAAAAAAAAAAAAAAAAAAAAAAAAAAAATTAAAAAATAATAATAAACCCTACAAAAGGGCACTTTGAGAATCAGGGACAAAGGGGCAGGTGCTCAAGCACCCTCCGCCCCCCCCCCCTCTGCACGTCCCTGCTGCAGAGACTCTTGTTTTGACCCGGAGGAAGTTTTGTAATAATCTCCGCTCATCTTCATTAACCAACCGACCAGCTAACTAATAAAAGATTCACCTCTGCTAATAACCGCTTGACTCGATCTAGTGCTAATTGCTTTGGGTTGTGTCACCAGAAGGTCAACACATTTGTTTCTGCACGGGAATTCCTGCTGGTGAAACTCATGTTGGCAAATTTAAAGTAAAAAAAAAAAAAAATCACTTGCATAATTTCACAGGATAAAAATTCTGTTATAAATTCAATGTCTAATAAAAAACGTCTGATTCTAATGAGACTACATTTCTTCCATATATCTTTTTTAACAATTCCTCTGAAGTTACTGAAAGGTTTTCCAGAAAGAAAGGCTATTTGAAAACACAAAAATAGCGCTACCCTTGGCTTTGTTAGGTGCTTTGTTTAATTATAATTCTAACGTTCTATCTTTGCTCACTCTCTCCCTGTAGATCAGTACTTTGGAGATCCTTAACACAGAGAACGAGGTTTCGGCAATGAGCGACGACCACGTGTTCTCCAGCAGACAGACAGCCAAGCACACCTGCATGGCACTGCGCAGGTATGAGATGCTGAATTCACAGACATACAGCTCTGCTTATTGAGAAGTCATGAATTACGTCTCAATATTTCAGCGTTAAACCTTTATTTTTGCTATTTTCACTTCTTAGTTAGTTTCTACTTGACGTGACATAAATTGTTTGATTGCAGCAGTGTACTGAAGGAAAAAGTGTAGCATGAATTAAACGTTATTGTATCATTAATTTGTTTATTAAGGTACTTTGAGGCTCACCTGGCCGTGAAGACCGAACAGGTGAAACAGTCTTTGCATAGTTCAGAAAGTGGTACCATCATTCCCCAGCAGCAGTTTTACAAGGTACGAATTCACTTTCTTTTACCATTCTTTCCTCAGACTGCAAAGCTAATGCAGGAAAAACTATTCCTGTATCATAGCACCTCCGAGGGTGGCTCGGGAGAAACCATTCTGGGTTCCTGTTTTTCTTTTATTTCAATAGACTAGAAAATAAAACAATTTTTTTCTCTTTAAATGCACATGTTTATGTTTGTTCTCAGTGAGCTTAATATATCTTTAGATGGTACTCCCTATAAAAAGTTGGAGAACCCCTGATCAGAACATTGTTATGAGCCGGAATGACTCATGGATTTATATCCAATTTATAATCTCAATCAAAAGTAAAAAAACATTTTCAATCCAACTAAACTTGAGATATTTGCCCAATTAACATAAGAAAAACTGACATAACCCCAAAGAATTGGCGCTGTAATTACAGCAGCAGGTGTATATACAAGACAAATACGTGCAACAATTAAAGTGCTTTATTTGTTTAAAAAAGAAAACCATGTATCATTTTCCTTCCACTTCACAATTATGCATTACTTCTTGTGATCTATCACAATCTGAATGAAATATACTGCAGTTTGACTTAGACTTAGACTTTCTTTATTGTCATTTTGTATACACAGAGTGGATACAGAACGAAATTTCGCTTTCACACAGCTCAGAAAGATTGCAGTAACTCTACAGGATACCTTGCGGTGAATTACAGTACAGGATAAAGTGCAGTGATAAATCGCAGTCACTTACAGGATAAGTTTCAATTGACTTCCGGATAAAGTGCAGCAGTGAGCAGTAGGCAGTTGAAATGTAAACAGTGTAAAACAAATGTAAACAAATACGCAGTAAGGTGCAGCAATGATTTAAAAGTAGACAGTTGCATTGTACACAGTTTTGCAGTACGTTTCCCGGTAAGGTGCAGCAGCAATTTTGCAGGATACGATACAATGTGCAAATGTGCAGATGTGCAAATCAGCGAATCGAATGTGGTACACAGTCCGTTTTTATACTTTAGCAGTTCAGCAGTTCAACAGTCTGATGGCAGCAGGGAAAAAGCTTTTGCAGAACCTAGTGGACCTGCAGCGGATGCTGCGAAACCTCTTTCCAGAGGGCAGCAGGGAGAATAGTCTGTGGTGGGGGTGTGAGGGGTCCCTGATGATGTTACGGGCTCGAGACACACAGCGCTGCGATGAAATGTCTTTTATGGAGGGAAGAGGAGCCCCGATGATCCCTTCTGCTGTCCTCACCACTCTCCTCACGTTCTTCCAGTCGGAGGCACTGCAGCCTCCACACCACACAGAGAGACAGCTGGTCAGAATACTCTCTATGGTGCTTCTATAGAAGGTCGTGAGGATGGGCGGGGACAGGCGGGCTCTCCTCATCCTCCGCAGAAAGTACAGTCGTTTCTGTGCCCTCTTCACCAGCGACGCGGTGTTCACAGTCCAGGTGAGGTTGTCCGTGATGTGCACCCCCAGGAACTTGGTGCTGCTGACCACCTCCACCGCTGAGTTGTTGATGAGCAGTGGAGCATGGTGAGGCCGGTTTTTCCTGAAGTCGACGATGATCTCCTTCGTCTTCTCCACGTTCAGGATCAGGCTGTTGTCTCTGCACCAGCCCACCAGCTGCTCCACCTCCTCTCTGTAGTCCTGGTCGTTGTCGTCTCTGATCAGGCCCACCACCGTTGTGTCGTCTGCAAACTTCACGATGTGATTGGTGGTGAACCTGGGGACGCAGTCGTGTGTCATCAGGGTGAACAGCAGGGGGCTCAGGGCGCAGCCCTGAGGGGAGCCCGTGCTGAGGGTGATGACATCAGAGGTGTTCTGTCCGACCCGGACTGACTGAGGTCTGTTGGTGAGGAAGTCTAGCAGCCAGTTTCGTAGGGGTGTGTTGAAGCCCAGATGCTCCAGTTTTGCCACCAGATGTTGTGGGATGATGGTGTTGAACGCTGAACTGAAGTCCAGGAACAGCATCCGCACGTGCGTGTTCTTCTCCTCCAGGTGTGCCAGGCTCAGGTGAAGAGAAGAGGAGATGGCGTCCTCAGTGGAGCGGTTCCGTCGGTAGGCAAACTGGAACGGGTCGAGTGTTGGGGGGAGACTGGAGACGATGTGTTCCTTTACCAGCCTTTCAAAGCACTTCATCATGATGGGAGTCAGTGCAACAGGCCGGTAGTCGTTGAAGCAGGTGACTTGAGGTTTCTTTGGCACCGGAATGATGGAGGCAGACTTGAAGCATGCTGGCACTATGGCTTGGTCCAGCGAGGTGTTAAAAATGTCTGTGAGGACACCAGCCAGCTGACCTGCACACTCCTTGAGCACCTGCCCAGGTATGTTGTCGGGGCCTGGGGCCTTCCGCGGGTTGACTCTCCTCAGAGTCTTCCACACGTCGGCGGTGTCAAGGCAGAGGACCTCCTCTTCCTGATGGGGAACAGCTTTCACTGCTGGAGTGCTGTTTAGTGCCTCAAACCTCCCAAAGAAGTTATTTAGTCCATTGAGGAAGTCAGCATCAACTTCACCCACCGGGGGGGAGGGGGTGTTGTATTCAGTGATCGCCCGGATGCCTTTCCACATGCTCCTGGTGTTTGTGGTTGTTACATGACAAAAAGTGAAAAGCTGTAACTGTATGATACTTAACCAAGACAGTATATTGTCCTACATGTGTGTGTATGTATATATGTATATATATATATATATATATATATATATATATATATATATATATATAATTATTCCCTGTTTCCAGGCCTATACGTACACCAGAGAGCAAATAATTGAGATGATGGAGTTTCTTATCGAGTGTGGACCTCCTCAGCTCCACTGGGAACCCGTTGAAGTTTTCTACAAGTTGTCCTGTGTTCCTTTGATGCTGCAGCTCATATCTGCAGCCTGTGACTGGACGACCTACTACGGCAGGTAACGCGATAATATGAGCCGAGATGAGTTTTGAGAAAGTTCCACAATGAAATTCAAGAATGTTTTCATCCTTTTGTTTAAATTCTGACATATAGCAGCAGTGAAAGAAATGACTGTTCAGTACTTAACTTTTCTTCATCCCATGGTACGTTTCTCTCTCCAGGAGCGAGACGGTTCGCTATGCTTTGGACATTGTGGCGATCCTGACAGTTGTTCCTAAAGTCCAGCTGCTGCTGGCTGATACTGTGGACGTTATTGATGAAAACAGGTCCCTGGTTCCCACTGTAGGTCAGTAAAACTTTTCTGTGTTTACTCTGAATTTTTGTAAATTTCCATCCAGGATTTTCTTTTTTACGCGTCTCTGTTTATCACGTTTTGTGCTGCAGGTATGAGCATCATTCTGGGTGTTGCTGAAGGTGAAGTGTTTCCTAATGATGCAGAGATCCAGAAGTCTGCTTTGCAGGTAAGCTAATGCTTTGACTCTGAGATTTCTATATTTGTTCACTGTTTAAGATAAAAATGATTAACATTAAAGCAAGACCTTGTTGGATTTTTCAAAGCTAATTAAGGATTTTTTTTTTGCCTCTGTAAAATCCTAGTTCTAGCTGTCTAACTAATAATTTTTTAGGGGGGTATACAAGAAAAATATATTTAACTGCACATTTTTGGCCAGGTTACATAACTTGGTAAATCAGTGATCATCAGTTTCTGAAGCTGTGTTAATTCTTTATTGTTGTTTTGTTAATGGCCGCCTCCATCTTTGTTCCTGTCCCCCGCTTACCTCAGGTGATAATAAACTGTGTCTGCGCTCCAGATCAGAGCCTGAACAGTGTCAGTGCTTTTGCTGTTGCCCCCCTCAGATACCCTTTGCACCCCCAGCCGCCCCCAGCCACCCACAACAGGGTGCTGGCCCACATGTGGAAAGTAGTGCAGAACAATAATGGCATAAAGGTAGGCATCAAAATGCCTGTATTTGTTGTGATTACCTCTGCAACGTATTGAATATGATAAAACAGAGAACATTCCTTCCTGTCCCAGAGTCATGTCGTCTTTTGCCTCTTCTACCCCGCAGATGCTTCTGTCTCTGCTGTCGGTGAAGGTTCCCATCACGGACGCAGACCTGATCCGCGCTCTGGCCTGTAAGGCTCTGGTTGGACTCTCTCGCAGCTCCGCCATCAAACAGATCATCAGCAAGTTGCCGCTTTTCACCAGCAGTCACATTCAGCAGGTGACAAAAAGATCTGCAATCCAAACTCCAGCAAAACCAAATCCTGTGGTTTAAAAACCTTAAAGAATCTTTGATAATTAGCACAAAAGGCTAAAACTGCTCCTCAAAATCTTCTCAGCAGGTTTTTTTTAAATGTTTCTTTCTTTGCTGTTATTATAGAGCTGTGTGCATAGATTGGTTGTAGCAAAGTGTAAATGATGTTGTAACCTCCTAAACAGAGAGAACAAGGAGATAGACATCCTTCAAAATAAGAGAACACAACAACAGGAACCCATATATCTATAAATGTGTTGTATACATATTTTCTTATACATAAACTGTGGACCTTTTAGCGAAATATGCATAACTCATAATGAATTTGTGATTAGAAATAGTTTTAAGATCTGATATTTCCCCCCCATTAACATATGCATGGATATAATTTAATTTAATCATAGTCGGACTGAAAGAGAGTCCTCAAATGAACGTTTATCTTCATTTTACAGCCAATGTTCCCAGTTTTGATGCACCAGTGTTCTTGTCTAAGCTGCTGAGAAATACATTAGTTGTGTTTTAAAACTGTCTAGATTCAATGCTAATTTGAAAAAAGAAATTGTTTTAGAAATGTTTTGTTTTCTGGTTCCAGTTTTCTGTTTATTTATTTTTATATTTAGGGAAAGTTACAGATTTCTCTCGCACGAAAAAACGAATTATTGACGACATTCCTCATCTCATTTTGTGATAAATGAATGTATTTCTTTCGCATTGTCACTTCTAAAGAAGAACGACACGTTTCTTCCTCAAACTACTGATTTGCTACCTAGAATAATAAAGGTTCAGCAGAAAATAAAATCCATAAATATTGCAGAAGAGAGCATAACTTCAGCTCCAGTTTTCAGACGAAATGTTTCATGCTTTTTGTTTTGTCCTCTGCAGCTCATGAAGGAGCCGGTGCTGCAGGACAAACGCAGCGAACACGTCCGCTTCTGTCGCTACGCCATCAAGCTGACCGAGCGAGTGTCCGGCAAGCCCCTCATCATGGGTGCCGACGTCTCGCTGGCCCGCCTGCAGAAGGCCAACGTGGTTGCCCAGACTCGCATCAGCTTCTCTGAGAAGGAGCTCCTCATTCTGATCAGGAACCACCTTGTTGCCAAAGGCCTCCATGACACAGCAAACACCCTGGTTAAAGAGGCAAATCTACCTGCAGCCTCTCTGTGTCCAAGCGCCGTCTCCTCATGCGTCACCCCTACCTCCTCCACTTTCAAACCTAGGACTTGTCGGTTATCCAGTGGCAACGCGGCTCGTGTCGCTGCCCACCTCGGCAGCTCTCCTGCGTCCTCGGGTAATTCAGCCGCCGCTGGTCCCTCTGCTTCCCGTTCGCCAGCCATTCCTCACTTGTCGGGTTCCTGGGCGTCAGCCTCGGCTGTTCCGACTACCCCTCCTCATCCTTCGCCTCAGAGCTCGCATCCCGTTGGCCGGATTTTGTTCTCTCGGGAGCGACCAGCAACCAGCTGCAACTCAGGGAAAAAGCTGCGTGCACTTAAACAGAAGTCTGACTCTGGCACTTTCATACAGGTCAGTCATCCCTTTATGTATGTAACACAAAGCTGAAATCCATAAAAAGTCCTTCAGTGTGGTAGTAAAAGTTCAATGATTGTACGACTGTAATTCCAGGTTTTCCATTTAATTAATTTGTGAAAATTAAGTCAGGCCTTTGACAACTGAGTTGTCCATGTTCCTACAAAGCCGTCTATATGGTCTGATGAGAGAAAATGCTTTCTTTCTTTCTTTCTTTCTTTCGTTCTTTCTTTCTTTCTTTCTTTCTTTCTTTCTTTCTTTCTTTCTTTCTTTCTTTCTTTCTTTCTTCCCTCCTTCCCTCCCCTTCAATGTTTTTAATTTTTTTGAGAAAATAAACAAAAAGCCATTTTAAGCTCTGTGCATCATAAAAATAATCAAGTTTCATTTGAACACTGGTAATACTATCACGGTTTGTGTCTGTCATGTTAAAGAGTTATAATTACGAGAATGACAAAGCGAATACTGCTTTATTCTTGGTATTTTTCTATGAACTAAATCCTAAGAGGAAGTGAACAATGACAATACCTCAAAACCAGAAGGTAACAAATGCTGCAGAGGAATTATTTGCAAACATTGAACTACTAAAATTGTCTTTTTCTGTTGAGTTCAATAATCTCTAATTCCTCCAAGATGGAGTGAACGTTTCATGAATTGTGACCAGAAATATTCTCGCTATTTTGGCACATATGTCCTAAAAACGAATTTTATTTTTGGTGATTTATATTTTTGTGCTAATTTCTATTAGCACGTATTATATTGGTCATACATATTTTTATTAGTTGAATAGTCGTAGCATGTATTACTGATGTTTATTTGTTGAATATAAAGGAAATTTGTGATAAAGTCTGAGGCTTTATTGTTGTTTACGTCGGTATAAGTAAAACATGCACTAATTAAAGCCTCGATCTCTTTAGCGATTGTCCTGAAGCAATGAAGCGTATACATTTCCTGACACTTTTTATTTAATTAGAAGGTTGGATCCAAGTGAATATTTTGTTTTCTAATCAAATATGCTGACATCTGAGAGACACAATCTTGTCTTCTCTAACTTTGAATCAGACCCCAGCTATGAAAAAGCAGTTGGAGTCCCACCTGCCTTCTCTGCCGACCCTCGACAACATCATCACAGAGTACCTGAGGGAACAACACGCCCGCTGTCCTAATCCCGTCACCACCTGTCCACCTTTTTCCCTTTTCGCCCCTCACTGCTGCCCAGAGTCCAAACAGAGGCGACAGGCGTCACCCAACTTCACCACCCGTCTGGGGAATAGGGTGCTGTATCCAAAATATGGAGGTGCGGGCAGAGGAAGTCTGGACAGACATCTGATATTCAGCAGGTGAGAAACGTAAGCCGTCTTTTATAAGATCAGATGTAAATTTGTATCAGTTTGACTCTGTTTCCCTTTGCTTTCCTGCTTTGAGGTTTCGACCCATGTCAGTTTTCCACGAAGGCGACGGAAGCGATAGCAGCTTCACCTGTTGTGCCTTTTCAGCCTGCGAGAATTTCCTGATGCTGGGAACCTTTTCTGGTCACGTCAAAGTTTACAACATCTCCTCTGGAGAGGAGGAGGCCAACTACACCTGCCACGGATCGGCCATCACTCACATCGAGCCGTCCCGGGTAGCAAGACAGAATTCACATCTCCAGCTTGATTAGTTTGATCAAATCCTTGTACAGTCTTATCCGTTGCATTTATTTTCCAGAACATTTTGTGTGATTTAAAAGGATAAATGTTTTTGGTCCTTTTTGTAGGATGGTAACTTGGTTCTTACCTCTGGTTCCTGGAGCGTCCCGCTGTCAGCTCTGTGGAGTATGAACAGTGTCTTCAGCATGAAGTAAAAACTTTTCCACATCGTAGTTTTACTTTTACTCAACACTAATAATACAATAGATGATGTATTGTTGAATAATCGCATGTGTCATTTGTCCCCAGGAACTCCTTTGGAGACGATAACTATGTGGAGTTCAGCAAACTCTCTCAAGACAGAGTAATTGGCACTAAGGACCAAATTGCACATGTACGTAAGACAAATGACTCAGTGTTGCTTCTCATTATAATGTTGTTACACATTTTTGACCTTTTCTCGTTTTTTTTATTATGTTTTTAATAGTCATTCTTGATGTTTTTTTATTGGTTTGGGTGTCAGATAACTGAAATAGGACACATTATTTTATGGTTAAGTAATAAGTTCAGGTTACATGAAACTACATCCACCTTCATAAATCAATTCCTCTCTGTTCTAGATCTACGACATCCAGACGGGCCAGAAGGTCTTGACCCTGAACGACCCCGCGTTGGCCAATAAATACAAGAGGAATTGTGCCACCTTCAGCCCCACTGATGTCCTGGTGCTAAATGATGGGGTTCTGTGGGATGTGCGGTTGTCACGGGCCATCCACAAGTTCGACAAGTTCAACATGAACCTCAGTGGGGTTTTCCATCCAAACAGCCTGGAGGTCATCATAAACACAGAGATTGTATCCTTTCTGAATATGTATAAGAACTTAAGCTTCAGTTTCTCAGCTGCTGTGTTTTAGAGCTGTGAACTTTAATATTCAAACTTGCAGCTTTGCAAATATTTTCCTCATGTGAACATAGAAAACATATTAACCAGACTGTTGTTGCAAATAGATGTTCCTTAAAGGTGCATTGCACAAGTTTTTAAGTTAAATATTATTTATTTTCTTTCCCATACATGCCCTTACTTTTGCCCGACGTGTAAAATTAGTTATCTTCTATTTACCACAGTTACTCCTATAGGGTCTATTAGTTGAGAGAGTGATTTGGGCCAAATCCTCTGGGCGTGACGCACTGCCTGCTCTTGTTCACCTGGTTGCTTTGTTATGAGTCTACGCCGCCATTGAAGCAGCGAGAGTGAGAGAACATGGGCAACTCTTTTAGAATATGTAACACAAAAGATCAGCCACAAGCGCATCTCAGACTCCATCACAGACTCCACACAATAGTAAAAATAAAATAAAATTGCGACGAAAAGGGGAAAATCGAAGTGTGATCGCCGTTTAATTGAGTCAGTTTCGATGCTCTTGGTTCCTCACAGTGAGACTAACTTCCTTATTAAACTATTGCACAGGATAGTCTGCTAGTGTTTTCAGTTTCCCTCTAGTGTTTATATCTTACCTGCTCCTTTATGAAAAAACGTCAATTGAGATACCAGAGTGAGCCGCATGAACGGCGTGGATTGTTTTTGTTATTGACAGCAACCAGAACCTTCTTCGATCACTGAGCGGTCCGGTCCGGGCCAGCAGGCCAGGGCACCATCTGGGCCACCGGGAAAACTCCCAGTGCTCCCGATGGCCAGTGCGCCTCTGTCTAACCCTATGTTTTTCCTCTAAAGAAATTGACTATAGGCTTAATATGAAATATTTCCTTTCAAAATTAAATATTATTTCCATATAATATTATATAATATGATATTTTAACCTCAGAAGACATTACAGGTCTAAAAAAAGACCCTTGAAGTCGCAACGGCAGATGCTAGCTTTTTTTCTTCTCCTCAATGCACAGCATTGGTGTCATTTCAACTTGTCGCCAGAGGGGGCAGACGTCAGCAGAAGTTCTGGGACTTGCTCAATGCACCTTTAAAACCATTTTGTTCACACTGAGATGAATGTTTGTAGTTGTCCTTGGGTTTTCCATAGTTGTCAGCCTTAACTGGAGGTTTCAGTGGGACCTGAGGACCTTCCACCTGCTCCACACTGTTCCTGCTCTGGATCAGTGCAGGGTGGTCTTTAACAGCAATGGCACCATCATGTATGGAGGTATGGAGCTGGTTCTCTTATTGTCTGCTAGAAGCAATGCGTTTTGCTGCACAGTTTACCACACGGTCAGATTGATCTCTCTTCTCATGAACAGCGATGCTGCAAGCTGACGATGAGCACGACGCCATGGAGCAGCAGGTGACGAGTCCCTTCGGCTCGTCTTTCAGGACTTTTGATGCCACAGACTACAAGCCTATTGGTTGGTTGAACTTGCTGCTGTAATGACTCAAAACATTTTTCCATAAAAGGTTTATTCATTTTTATTGACAGAAACAAATGCAAAAAGCCTTGTGGAGCACTTTGTGTCTTGGTAACAATAGAAGTTGAAGCCTTTGAATCTTATGTTAGAAAATCTAATTATCAAGCCCACATTTAAATGCCATATATTGTGATATCTACATACTTTGGTGTGTTAGTGGTTTGCTGAATCGTAAATTTTGCATCAGTCGTCTTTTGCTTCAGATAGTGATTATAATTTTCATTTTGTATGATTATAAACAGCCACACTGGATGTAAAGAGGAACATATTTGATCTGTGTACTGATACCAAGGACTACTACCTGGCTGTCATAGAGGTACGCCATATGACTTTGTGTTTTTACTTCATCTCATTGGTGTTTGTTTAGATTTCACGTTCAGGTTAGTGATGACTTGGGGATTTCGATGTTAAAGATAATAACAGTAAAGCACATCTCCAGCGTAGATGGTTTCAATTAGTTGCAAATCAAGTTAGGAGTAGAAAACATTTAAAAATGTATAGAAATATGTTATGTGTATCGGTGATATTCTGCTTTCTGACTTATCATCAGAGTTTGAGTTTTTATTTATTATAGAGAGGAACATTAAGAATATATTTGCATGCACTTTATAAAATGACATTTCTGCACATCCCCTCTGTAGAACCAAGACACTATGAGCATGGATACTGTATGTCGTCTGTACGAGGTTGGACGACAGAAACTGGCAGAAGAAGGAGACGACGATGATCAGGTAAGATTCGTCACATTCAAAAATTACGGGTTTTTTTCCATTTAATGTTTCTTTATTATTATTATTATTATTATTATTTTAAACTCAGTTTTATTTCTTGCCTGAATTCTTGTCTGTATTAAGGGTTTGGGTGATTTTTATGATCAGCATAAAACCAATCTGACCTCGATTGCTTGCATGTTGGATCTGGATGCTTTATCTTCATTGGATTCTGTGTTTTACCAGGATGAAGATCAGGAGGATGATGATTCCTCAGACACAGATGATGATGACGACGACGATGAGGACATAGATACTGATGCCCTCATTGACGAACTAGTAAATGATGACGACCAGGAGAACCAGGAGCAAGCTGACACACCTGCAGATGACGCGGTATCTGATTATTTCTTATAATCATATATGCTGATTATTTTTGTCTTGATAAACATGTTAAAGACGGACAGATGTATCCTAAGAGATGTGTAAGAGGCTGTTTAAAAATATGTTGTTTTAATTTCAGTAATGTGAATGCATATTATTACAGTATTATTACGACTGCTTTTTAAAATGGACATAATTGCCCTTTTTCCAGTAGCATGTTTGACTCATGAACATTTTTCCATCGTATAAAAAGGCAACATGTATTAAATAACATACAAATGTATTCATAAGATTTAAACACCGGTGTTTAAGCATCTTGCAGAAAGGTTGATTTGTCTGAATTCTGATAAAACTCATCCATGATCAGAGAAAACGAAAACAGAAAAAATAAAAAACTCAAATAGTAATGATGGAAAAACACGCAAAAAAAAAAAAAAACACACACAAAAAAATAATTATGGATGCTCCTCACTGATCCTATTTATAGGGTCTCCAAGCATTTGATTGAGCATTCAATTAATGGGTTTGTCAAGGCAGTAGTTATATAAATAAATAAAATTACATCAGTTAAACAGGTAATTAATTATCACAATCTCACCTAAGCATTTTTATCAAGTTATAAATTAGAAAAATAACTGGAGAAATAAAACAGGGTTCTTTATAGTAACGTCAAACAAATATGTAAAATTGTTTTTGCTAAACTTTTTCTACTTATGGTATTTTTTTTTAATAATGGCCTTAAAACTCACCTTTTTACGAGAGCTTTTTTTCCATTTGCCTAATGTTAGTTTTCATTTTTTCTTATGGTCTTCTTTGTGTTTTCATTTTAGCACTTTGAGGTTTGCTTAAATATAAAGTGAATTACAAATGAAATGTATTATTATTTTTCAAGTCTCATCTGTAAAAGACAAATTCAGTTGTTAGATCGATGAACCCCAATACAGGTTTGTTGAGATAATTGTTTTACGTCACCCTGACAAATATACAGACTTTTTGTTAAGCTTTTAAGCTTCCAGGAAATTCCCATAGCAAAGTCTACAAGTGGAAACTTCCACACATGTCCTCTGATTAAATTAAATTATATTTTAAGGGGGATAACTTTCTTCAAAGTAAATCTAATCATTATACTACCAGCTGTTAAACAGAGTTGCTGCAAAAAATTATATCTTTAGCTTTTTCCATCCACTTATTATGCTATATGTTTTTGTAACCCCTCAATCTTTAACATATAATTTATAGCATTAGAATATGAAAAACTTTTGTGATATTCTTTAGTTAAAGTATTGTACAGTCTCATCTGGTGGCGTCTTGCTTTTCTGTTACTGGCCTGTTTCAATAAAACTTTATAGTTTAGTAACATAAGTGATTACTTCAGATAAACCATTGGAAACATAGAACAGACTGTAGCAGAAATGTATTAATGACATATTAGAATTTAATATTTAGGCAGTATGATGCTTTCTGAATTTTGCTTCTTGTTTTATTTCAGATTGAGGCTCTTCTGGGCAGCAGCGGTGATGATGAAAACATCAGTGATGATGAAAACATCAGTGATGATGAATATGGATATCCAGAGCAAGATGGATCAAGCTTCAATATGTCATGTAAGTAATAGTGTTGATCTGCTTGTTAAATTTAATTGAATAGCAAATTCAATAGTTTTATTCCAGACTTTTATATTAAATTAATCTCAGTTGAATAAATTAATCTCATTTGTAAATAAATTAAAGGTTATAAATGCCAGTTGTTCTGGTATTTTATATTTATTTAAAATTGTATTTTATTTACAGTGTGTGTAATTGAAATGCATGTTTGGGAATTTTAATTCAGGCAGTATTTAATAATAATTTTTATAATTAAATTCCATTAAACATATGGAGCCAATATATAAATGTCTCAAGACACTTTGCAAAACAAACCAGTTGATAATCAGCATTATATAGTTAGTTCAACTGCACATTTATTCTCCTATATTATTATTTGGACATTTTTAGCTATGCCAACTATATTTCTTGTAATTTTATAAAATTGGAAAGTTTTTGCTTCAGCTGTTAACTTTTTCTCAACAAGTGAAAATTGAAGTTGATTATATTAAATAAAGTCATATTGAATAAGTTACAACATGATCGAAAAGTTAATTTATTTTTAGTAACTCAATTCACTGATTTAAACTCACAATATTGATTGACGCTTAAAGCTAATGAAAATACAAAATTTTAATTTGGAATATTAAATGAGAACAATAAAAAAAATTACACAATGTATGTCTGTAAAGACAAGCAGGTTTAATACCTGCTTAAATTTTGTTACTTTCAAAAGGTTTAATCTGGCTGACGAGCTTGTTTGAAACCCGTAATGTAATTAATTTATTATTATTTTTTTTTTTTATGATTCCTGGTTTTCAGTTAACGTTTTAAAAGCTGTATTTTGATCATAGCACAATGTGACAACAGTTAAATAGGAAATGACTCGTGAGGAATGAAAATAATTTGTTCTCTATTGTTTCAAACCTTTTTTCAGCATCCTGGACATCATGGTTTTAAATGAATGTTGTAGACATATGTTGCATGTTTTTTTTTTTTTGTGTTGTCATGTTGCAGGGTTTGGTGAAGAATCAGATGATGATGATGATGACGACGCCGACGTGTTTGGATAAAGGCCTGACATGGTTTTAACGATGTAAGAGAAGACGTTCCCCCTGCAGAGCGTGTGAAATGACCCATAAATGGTACCAAAAACTCAAAGGTTCCATATATGTCCTGACGGGCCATAAGTTTCCCATTTCTGGTTCCTGTTTGTGTAATTTATAAAGGTTTGGAATATGAATGTTGCTTTTTTAGTCCTTTACATTAGCTGAGGAACCGGAGCGCAGCATCCTTTTCACCTCTAATTTCTACTACCAGGATATGCTGCAAACCATGAGCTGACCCACTTATGAAAGCGTGAGGGGAAAAAATGCAACATTTGAGATAAATTACAAGAATTTCTGTTTTTTCTCAGAAAGTAAAGTTTTCTACTTTATTACTTCAGCATTGTTTTAATGTTTGGCAGTAGCTCAAAAGCAAAACTTTAATCAAAATTACAGTTTTGACCCACAGCAACTTCCACATTTTCCTAATTTATCAAAAAATGAACCTTTTTATCCTGATGTCAACTAATGGAATAAAAATCTTATGTTCATATAAAAGGCCCTTCTCTCAAAAATGAGCCTCACTTTTGTGTTTATGTTTCTGTACTCGGAAGTATTGGTTTATATCTTTACAAGGACATTTAAAATGTTATGTTCTCTCTCTATCCAGGAAATGTTTTTGCACTGACTGGTCTGGAATTGGAGCATGTATCAGAGAAGCTGAGGGTGGGATCAAAAGATTTGGAAGCAGCAGAATAAACTAAACACCTCAAGAGCAGTGGTCTGGGTGTGATTAGGAAAAACGTTCAATAGACAGAGGAGGAGTAAATCTGCTTAGATTTTAATGATTGCTTCACCTGTGGAAAAAAAAAATCCATATCAGATTTGTAATCCCAGCGAGGTATTTAACCTACTGTGAAATTGATTTAACAGCACTGAAATCAAGCAATTAAGAAAATATCTTTAGATTTTGGAGTATTTACTTTATCAAAGTATCGGTTGGCTAGACAAAGATGTAGGTATTTTGTTGCTGCCACTTTTCTTCTAGTTATTTTATTATCATTATTATTATTAAGAAATGTCCCAAATGGCCAAATTCAACTCTTCTTCGGTGTTACAGATCCAGTGTGTGACCTTTTGGTGATCTAGTGGCTGAAAGGTGTAATTATTATTCCTTTTTTCTTAGCGTGGAACTCACTAACATACCAAATATTGTCTCTAGGGTTTACATCTGTGATGTCCTCACAAGTAGAAAAGGACTTTCCTTTAGCTGCATGACCTATTTTCTCCACCAGATGTCAGTCCAGCCCACATTTGATTTGACTACACTATTTCCTGTCCCAGAATATTTCACGGTTCATTGTGTTGAAACACTTTCTAGTCTTAGTGTTTTATTTTGCTGTAGATTTTCCAAGGCTAGGCTTTGGTAATGTATTATTTCATTTATATATATATATATTTTTTCTCATCTCTGTGTTGGATTTTACATTTAAGGACAAACATGCTGTTTTTATTTTTTTGTTTTTGCTTTTAGCTCTTGTGAACCTCAGGTAACTGGAAGCAATATGCAGATACAAGTGTAAGCACTGCTCAAGCTTGTTTTGTGTGTGTGTGTGTGTGTGTGTGTGTGTGTATATTTCTTTTCTCAAAAATGTGAAAAATAAAATAATGTATGGATTGCATATATTATGGTGTCATATTATGCAGAAATCCCACCCATCTCCAGCAGAATTTTTTTTTTGCTATTTATGAGCCAAACTTATTTGAAGGTTTTGTTGCTGGCTAAAGGAAATGATCAACTTGTAAAGACTGTTGGTCACAAAGAATGTTTCTATTATTCATTTGACACTAATTGTCAAATGATTGAAATGCTACCTTAAAAGAATTGACTTTAAAAACAATCTTTCTGGCAGTTAACATTTAGTATGAGAGTGGTTGACTTCACTTTGCGTTTTGTTTGTATTATACTACAACCTGTTTACCTCACTAAACAGTTTTCTTTTACATCAGTACATATACTCTTAATTTTACTTTTGGGGGGTAGAAAAATGGTTATGATTACGAGTCTACAAAAGTGTCAGTCATTTAAAAGTATAAACCAGCAAAAGATAATAGCATGATTAAATATGTAAAGAATTGAAACACTGTTTCAGTAACCTGTGGTGTTCAGCTCTGAAACAGTCAGAATTATGAATCTGAATTATTTGGCTTTTATTAATCTTTTTCATCATTATTTTATTAATTGGAGCATACTATCTCGGATGCACAGTCACAGCTGGTGAATGGCAACCCTGGTTTTCTCTATACATAGTTTTTTAAGTCTGTTTTTTGACTTAATGAATGTATCATTTTCGTCATCGATAACTTGAATAGACACTTTAAAATTTGGTTTTGGAAGTCAAATACAATTATTACAGAGCCATTAGAATGAAACTTTCTGGTTTGGAACAAATATACTGTAAATAAGTTTGAAATGTTTGTCAAATTTATTCTGCTGTTCAGTCTTTGTAAATTAAAAACTCTCCTATGCAAGTTGTTGGTGTCATGATCCTGGCATGGTCTAAATTGCTGCTGCTAAATTTGAGGTGTTGTTTATTTCTCCCTATTGTAAATCCAACCTTTGTGGTACGTTTCCTATCTTACCAGATGATTGATGGCAAACGTTTTGACTTTATCAGCCGATGCATCAGTCCTGAAAATGATAATCAAGCTGGAATAACTGTGTTTTGTGCTTTTTATTTTTTATTTTTATCAGCTTTATTTGAAAGTGTTTGCTGGAATTATTGCTTTTTGATTTGATTTTGAGTCATATGTCCGTAGAGATCCGTGTTGCTAAGTTTGAATAAACAGCGGACAACTTTCTACACAACTATCCATTTTGTTCTGATTGACACCATTTTATTAGACATAGGAAAGAGAATCCTTATAGGGTTTCAAACTGTACTGTAGTGCAGATGTAAAATAAGGATTATTGTGCAGTCATGACATTAAAACAATCATGGCATGTTTTTATTAGCAGTATAGTCAAAGTTTATTCCTGTAGATCTGAGTGGGGCAACTAATACAATCCCTAGATGGAGACCAAGTTGACCCTTAATGTTTTTTAATCAACCTGTTGTCCACTTCATGTATTGAGTCTGGCAAGTGTAGCAATAAAAAATACTTTTTTCCCCCTTATTTCCCTGATGACTATGAAGGCCTTCATCGAGGCTTTTAATTAAACTGGAAGCGCGGTTTACTCCATACAATGTTCCTGAGATCTTTAACGCATGCAATGCTCATTAACTGTTCTAATCAATCTATTTACATGCCTGCGAATACATGCCCAATAATGCCCTTTAAGGTAAATGGTCTTAGTCTGCTTGTTTAGAATTCTGAAAGCTTTTGAAATAAATTCATTTTCTGGGGTTTTCCTATTTAAGTATGCAGAACAATAACAATCGACGTTGGATGAAAACTTGCGAGGAACCATGAAAACCTTGACACAGGATAACAAGCGAGTTTTATTCTGACAGATGATCCACAGATCGAAAGGTAACTCATGCAGAATGTGCTGATGTCTGAGTATCTGTTTTGTTAGATATTTAGATGACATAACATGTCCTTAGATCAGGCACCTTTTTAAATTGAATTAATTTAAGTGGTGTCCAAACGTTCTTAACACTCGATGCAATGTTACCAGTGACTTATTTCTACTGAATTAATCTCAATTCAGTAACAACTAAGTTTCCACATACAATAAACGTGAAGTGAAAACCTGTTTTAATCCTCAAAGAGTGATGTTGAAGGAATCATGCAGCCCTCGCTTAGATACCTTATTAACTGTAAACCCTTTTATTCACCATTGGAGTTCCCCTCATTTGTCCGGGTGTATGGTGGCCCCTCAGGCCACCATACACCAAAACCCACAGACTCTGGAACAGTTTCTCCCCACAAGCCATCATTCTAGTTAACAGCTGACTCTAACAACATAAAAGAAGCACTGTTCATGTTTACTATTCATTTTTACTGTTCATATAGTTATATATACTGTATACCAGATTCACCTACCTCATGTACATAACACCGTATATAACTCTTTATATACTGGAGAATGCTGGAATATATTTATTCCAGCATTCTCGTTCTCTGCACTCATCACACTGTGGACATGCATGTTTGTGTTTGTGTGTGCACCTGTGCATCCCTTCCATTATGGACATGTACATAATAACAATGAAAATATTATTTACTCCTGCATCCTTTGCACTCTGCTCATTGTACCATTGTCTCTATTTGCCTGCTTAAAGTGTGTTCATATGTGATTTCTATACTGCACACTGTTTGATTTTTATTACTGCAGTAATGTGCTATTGTATAAGTAAACACATCATGTATGGAGGACTGGCTGACATATTCGAAAATAAATATAGAAATATGTGATCATCCTCATATTATGCAAACGGTGTTCAAACAATCACGTAGGCTGGGATACCAAGAGGGAGCATAAAAGTGTCATTTTCTGATGCAACCCACTAACTGAACGATGAGGCAACAAGTTTTTTTTGTTGCTTTTTAACAAAAGTTCCACATCTGTATTTGCACGACTACACGGCTAGAAATCAGAGCCAAATGGATCCGTAGCCTCCAGCCCAAAGCGAGGTTCCAGCACAGGCGATGTAGTTTCTGTCAGGTGAACAAATTGTCACACCTGCCAACATTTGCGTCCACGTGAGCTGCTTAATGAAACACACGTTCAGTCAGAGCGCCCACATGACAGATAATAAAGTCTGGAATTACTGCGATGTTTTCAAATCAAGTTGTTAAATGCCTCAGCTCACTGATCCAACGTGACAGCAGCCCGTAGCGACAGCCGTGATGGCAGCAAGAGTCTACTATGGAAGGCTGATGCTAACCAACCAATAGGGAGCAGCTGTCTCCTTAAGACCACCCTCTTCATTTGCATAACGAGGCAGAAATGCATACAGAAATGGAAACAGGACAGGCATAAATAAATAGGGTAATTTATTTGATGTATTTATGTGTATTTATTTTATGCTTGTATATTTATTGAGCATGTATTTATTTCTGCATATATTTCTATATTTTTTTTCAATATGTCAGAGTCAGTCCTCCATACATCACTGTGCAATCCGTAGTTAAATTCTTCATGTTTATACCTAGACAATAAATCTGATTCTGGGGTCCGTTCTTCGTACGTCGCTAACTCAGTTAGCAGGATTTCATTGTTGACGATTTGGCATGATCTTGGATCGTTTGGTTCTTCGAAAGACATCCTGCACTTGTTCATGTGCGCCACCTTAAGCCTGCTCGAGAGCAGGCTTATTTCATGTAAACAAGATTAGATCACGGCTGTATAAGCGGAGGAGATAGGGAAGTCTGCCGTAGCCATGGCCATTTTTACGACTGCAACCTGTTGCGGAAGGTGCAAGAATAATTTGCAGAGTTTTTCGAGTTAATCGCGTATTGCGCAATAGACAGGATCCTTGAGCGCAGCGCGACAGTAGAGAGATTTTCTTGGTGGCTGTTATAAACAGACAAACACATCATTTAACAGTGGCTTTTAAAAAGGAAAAAGTGGTTTTGGAGCCATAAATCTAAAATATTTAAGTTATTTGTATGATGGTTTGCTTTTTATTTTTATCCTATTCAGTAAGAAGATTTGTTCGGGCCATTTTATTGTGAAGTTTAGTTTACTTTGAAAGGCTTGCTTCCTGTCGAGCCGTATATTGTATTAGAAAAAACTATGGACGGATTATCTAGCCACGGAGCAATACAGTTTTGCCGTGTAAACTGTGGATGACTTGGAAAAGGAAAATTTTCATTTTTTATGGATAAAGATTTTTTTTGTTAAAATTCCCAGTTTGCACATGTCCTTTACTTCCCGTGTCTAAGGAATGACACTGAAATTTGGATCTCTTGACATAACAAGTGCCTTTTTAAAATAAAGTATAATAATTAAAGGCTACCATTTTGTAGAATATTCTTGTATTTCACTTTTACTTGTCCCCATGTTCTAGTGGGTCCCGTGGAGGCTCTGACATAAAAGAACAAAGTAAATATGAGATTATTAAAATGGAAAAATTCATACTGTAGAAAGTGATAGAAACATCTACCATGGACAGTATTTACGCATTAATTTGTCCGCTGCTTTTTACCAGCCCTCTCTCCTGGCTTTAACAGATTTTGAGGTGTTTTAATTAATGACTCAAATTCGGCATAACCTTCCATTAAAAGCTCTTGTTCTGCTTGGGAGAAAAACTGTGGGCGTTCTTTGGCCATGCTGAACAGCCAATAGCAGCGTTGCTGATCAATGTTTCTACTATCGATACATTTCCCCTTTTAAACAAACGCATGAACGCGCAGTTGTCTCAAATAATTCAATCCAGCGATACTAATCTTAAACAACAGGTGTGTTCGAAGAACCCAATTAGCCGGATCATGATTAGCCGGATGAAATCATCTTGGATGTCTCATTTGATCTCGGATGTTTTAAGCAACGTACGAAGAACGGACCCCTGGTCGGGTCTGTCCCTGTTGGTGTGCTGTTCAGGAACACCCACGCGGTGGCGCGATTACACAGCTTTTCGTGGGAACTTTCAACGGGCACCGACAGTCTTAATGAACATACTTATAATTCGTCTCTCCATATGCGCTGAAATTTTTTTTCTTACAACATGACGAATCATGTAATTGCGGCGTCATGTGTGGAAGGATGACAGCTTCACGAGTCTTCAAAGTGACAGCTTCTGGCGCTCGTGCATCACGCATGTGGACGAAATTAAACAGATTTTAATATGTTTTCAGCGCACGTAGCGCGCCCTGATAAGCGCCCATGTGTTTTGGTCGAGCGCGTGCGCGAGCGTTGCCCGGCCGTCGCGCGCACAGATTAACAACGATCACCTGCGTGATGTTATGTTATGTGACAATTTAGCGCGTGCGTCACGTCGCCAGGAGAAAACCTTTAATGATCGGGTGCTGCAGCAGACCAACAGTCGCTCGCCCCCCAGCCAGCACTCAACTCTCCCTCTCTGGACCGTGCAGCGGACTCCCTATCTTCCGTGATCCTCTTAAACAGACCGAGCCCGAACCCAGACGGGAATGCCATTCTTTCTTTTGATTCCATCTCTCCACCGGGACAAGTTAAGTAGTTGCAACTCGTCAACGCATGCGTGCACTTAGAAAACATGGAATAAACGGGAACTCAGCTGCTGCGCTTGAATGAGAAGAGGAGGTCTATGGCGCTTGACCAAAAACCATCAACAAAAACACTTTTGTTTGTAAAACCCCTTTCGCGGTAAATCGTGCGCAAATTTAATTTCAGCCAGGAACTGTGTTTCATTTCTTTAGGTACCCCTGACTTGTCTTAATGGCACTCAGACCCGTGTATAAGTAGTAGTCTGCTAGATTCCCATCGCAGTGACGCCTGTTTATCGGATGTTTTTGCCTCAGAGCTGTAAATCAGCAGATATGGACAAACACAATGCGCCAAACCTGACGGGGTAAAACCTCTCTTCTGGTCACTGTCACAACAACCGGGCAACCTACAACTTCAAGGACCTAAAAAATATATATATTTATTTTTTTATTTGCCTCCCATCATCCTGAGGTAAACTTTTCCTCTCCCCGGCTCTCCTGCCTCTCTCCTTCCCCTCTCTGGGTGATTGCTCAGCGGGATTTCTATGAAGCGACGCCTCGGGTGACTAGATTTAGTTGGAGTTTGCTCTGATTCCAGAGGGGCATCATGTGGACTTCCACGGAGGACGAGAAAATCGGCGTTGGTGAGTAAAAAAATAAATAAATACAGTTTTTCTATCAATGTGGCGTTTTTTGAACATCCCAGACCAGAACATCAGCAACTGTTCTCCAGAGAACAATCATTCAGTACAAATAGGAATCCTGACCTTTCCAAAGGTATTGGCCCTGTCCTAAGTTGGATCTTTAAGCATTTTCTCCTTAAGTGGTACCTGGATGTAATCAAAAGTGGACTCTTTTTAAAAACAATACTTTGTCCTGTCTGCACCAGCATATTCAGCATTACAGCAGAAGTCTTTAGCATGTTTGGTTTCAAGGTCTGCTACAAGAGGCGAAGTAAGAATCTTGCAGAGGGCTATCTGTCTTAAAACAGCTGCAGCGGGAGACAGGCCAATATGTGGCCACCAGAAACCCTGATATAGGCTTTAATATACAGTAAAGCTGGATGGAGAAGAAAAAGAGCCATGAGACCACTGGAGAGTGCAGTGATCTGTGACCGCAGTCGATCAGCAGGGATCCATCAGCCTGTATTGTGTTGTGGTGGAATCACAGTTAATTGATTCAGAAGACTTTATTTGGGGGACTTTAGCACATAATCCACATTTCAATTATTCTCTCCCTCTTCTCTTTTATCATTCCCCTACACCAGCTACTGTAGATAAAACGTGAAAGCAGCCGATGACACACACTTGTATGCGGCTTCTTTTATGCCGTGTCTTCTATTGTGCTCGGCACATATCGGTTGAAACTAAGGCAGTTTCATTGTTTGAGTTTGTTTAAAGATGTGATGCCCTGAGCACATCTCATAATCACTTATTTTAACTGTTTTCCTTGAGAAATGTCGTACGTCTTTTGTACAGTTCCTTCATAAACCTTCTCTGGCCACTTTATCAGGGACTCTCTGAGATTATTTGAGCTCTATGTAATTCCCTGCTGGTCGTGGCCATCAGAACCTGGGTACAGTTGTTTTAAAGGGGAAATGTACTTTCCGATACGTCCCTTTTCACGTTTAAATCCTTCAGTTGTGTTCTACGTAAAGTGGAACTGCAATGCTTTGGTCTGAATTCCTCGTTAACTTACCTTCATGTTCCCTCTTTGCCCCCTTGTTCTGAGGCGCGTCTTGGGGCGCCTTGTTTTGCTGCGGTCTCTTTAAATGGAAAGGAGGCACTTCACACCCATCCCTGCTCCAGGTCACAGAACGTTCCACTCCACCCCGATCACTTATCCACTTGTAGCTTCGGCATCCTTCAAAATCGCGGCAAAAAATAAATGAATAAAAATGGCGGTGTCATGAAATTGCTAAGTCCGTGGGTCCGTCCGAATATCCTCATTGAGTAAAAGGGGAAGTGCGTCAGCGGTCGCCATGATAAGTGCTGTCCGAATAGTGCATTCTGTAAGGATGGAGGTAAGAAAAGGAGCCTGTCTGCTTCTTCTCGCGGCTAGTTTAGCTTGGGAACCTCATGACGTGCCATACCGGCGCTAAAAAGCTATCAGGTATCCCACAATCCTTTGTCTGACATGACATATAAGCACAGGCCACTTCACAGAAATCAATGAAAATGTCCGGAGAGAAGAGAACACACACTTCATTTTGGGAAGACTGTAGGGTCGCATTTGACTCACATCATCCTTGTGCGTTTCCGTCACCTAATGACGTCGGAGTTAAAGGCTGTCGGAACCTGGCACAGCAATCCGATGCTCCTTTCCTCTCCATGGTAGAGTTTTTACTGTTGACCTCATGAAAGGTCACGGAACAGGAGCTAGGAGATATAATTAAGGGTGTTCGGATCGAGCCCATGATCATGTTTAGCTATTCCACAGCAAATACTGTGATGTATTTGTTCAAAAACTGTAACAGAGAATACAGAAAACTGAAGAATATGACCCAAACAGAACATAAATATGTGGAGCAGCACCTGGACGGACTACATGCACATTTTCTGCTGCACTCCTAGAGACTCCATGTACACAACAAAATGTATTTAAGGGCTAAAAAAGTGGGTTTTGCATAATAAGTCCCCTTTAATGGTGTGGATATAATAATTTTTTTTTTTTGCTAAGATGAGGCCCTGTTGTTACTAATGCGTTCAAAGTGTGCCAAGAAAATGTACCCCACATCATAATACTGCCACTCACAATTTTATTTATAATCTTAACTATAACAAGGCAGAATGTTTGTGAGAAAACATTCTGACCATAACATGTGGCCATCTTCTGCTTCTGTATCAAGGTTTGACGCGTCGTGCTTCAGACATGTAATTCTGCATACCTTGGTTGTAACGACTGGTTATTTGAGCTACTGTTGCCTTTGCGTCATCTTGAACCAGTCTCCTCGTTCTTCTCTGACACCAACAGGTCATTTTCATCCACACAACTGCTCTTCATTAAATATTTTCTCTCTCTCTTTTTGGGGCCACTTTCTGTGAACCCAGGAGATTGTTCTAAGTAAAAATCCATGTTGATCAGCAGTGAAGTACGCAGAACTTTCCATCTGGCACTAACAACCATGCCAAGTGACTTAAAAAAACCTTACTGCCCCATTCTGATTTAATTTCAGCCAGTCGGCTTTACCACGTCTGATGCCTAAAGGCCTTGAGTTGCTGCCATGTGATTGGTTGACTGATAACTTTAGGTGGGGCTAACAAAGTGGCTTCAAGGTGTTTATTAAAATAGTGAGTCTGTTTGGGTCAGCCATGCAGCAAATCGTCCCCTGTCAAGTGCTCATTGGTCATCCTGTCTCTATTGAGGTGTGTGATTGGTTGTTCTTAATTGCATTTTCACCTTTAAACCTTTCCTGTTTAATTGCAAACTGGTTGATGTTTTTTGATGAGGCCAAAACACATTGGTTAGTCCATAAAGTTGCTTTGTTAGTGCAACAATTGCTGCTCCTCATCTAGTTACAGTTTGTCCTGTTCGGCGAAGCTTGGAATTAGAAGTGCAGTTCTGCCAAGACTTCTGCTGTTCAGGACCGTGTAAAGTCTTCTCCAACACTCCTCAGGCTTTATCATGTGCCCTAAAAGTGTCATTTCTCAACATCAGTCTTGCATAAGAACTTTGAGTTTCTAGCAAGCACTTTTTAAAGTCTTAGCGCATTTATTCATTAATTGGGACCACCCATGCAGTCCACACACCGTGTGAAAACTGATGCGAACTTGGAGAGTCCAACGAGATTTGCATAAGTGTTTGAAATGAGGCGACAGACCTTCAACCTCTCCAAACACCCGGAGGTCAGGCCTGTTGATAGACAGCTGCTCAGACTGTTCCGATTGACCGATTACAGGGAAACTATACACCAGCGTTTGCTGCTGGAGGAAGCAGGACTCCGCTGACAGGAAGTCGATGTGGGGAATCATGACTCCAGCACTCCGTTAATTGGAAACAAACATTAGCTGAATCCGAATGAGACTTTTTACCCCCCCCCCTTGCTTCTTTGACTTCAGCCTTAGCTTCCTTACCCTGTTCTGATTTAGTTTTTCAGATTAGCCTGACCTCCATTATTTACAAGGTGTTTCTCAACTTCTTTTTCACTGCAGGGTAACAGGTGCAGTGATAGTTTTATTGAAAAAAAATGTTTTTCCAAGTCTACCCAGATTTTTTCTTTCTGATTGCCATCTTCCCCATATCAAATACAAATTCTAGCAGACTTTATTTTCTCATTTGTCCTCACATGATCTTTTGTCAATGAAACGAATCGCTGAACAGGTACACAACACCGAAGGCATCAGGACATCAGGAAGTCTTTAATATCAGGGTGAATACAGGGGTTAAACATCTCCTTTGAAAAACCCATGGTTGGAAACTGGTATCATTGTTTTCATTTAAGTGTGTTCTGTGGCCTTTTGGTAATCCAAGCATTTGTGATTTTTGCAGGATAACACTCTGCATACCAAGGCAGGGAGAGTGGTAACTCATAGAGGCGCTCCAATGGAGTTGGGATGAGTAGTGCCTCGTTGTAGAAAACAGCTATTCAGCTGCATGAATGCAGCTTTGTGGCCCCCATAGAGGTCCCTGAATGCAACTTCACCTCCCCCAGGGCTGCACTGCACACTGCTCAGTTCTCACACTCGACACAGAGCCCATACTGCAAAATGGATAGGTTGAGAATGTAATGGACATAAAGCGATGTCCTGGAAATGCTCTTCATCCAATGTACCTGCTCAAGGTTTGACATTTTACACCATGGCAGCATTAGGAATAGTGTTTATAGGCGTCACCGTCTGGTAATAATCCACTTATTTACATGATTCGAAATAGAATTCATCATTCACCTCTTTTTATTAATAAGTAAAGACAATGAGCAACTCTCCAGCTGAGAGGATTTTAAACCCACACAATAGGGCTCCAGCCAACCAGCTGGGTCACTCTCAGAACCTTCTTATTATGAGCTGAAACGGTGCCAACCGCTGGACCGCCGTGTCAGCAGATGACGGCTATGCTGAAGAATTTCTACAGACATAAACCGGCAAACCCAGTGTTTTAAAGTGGGTCACACTAATATTAACTGATCTATAATTTATGTCCCTAATTTATCTAGTCTGTTTTTTGCTCCGACCTATTTATCCTGGAAGAACTTTTCCCTTTTTTTTTCATCCTTTTCTCCTTTGTGCTCAACTGTGACTTGCTGTTGTGTCCTTTGGAAAGACTACAGATGGTGCCATTATTAGACTTCTCCCCAGACAATGAAACGCTCTGTCACTTTTCTTAAACACGGTTTAATGACTGTTCTTATGCAAATCATTTTCTTAGGGTTGGACTTTGATGATAAATCACAAACGTAGCTGTAATTTAGTAAAAACGTTGAAGTATAAAGCAGTACGACGTGACGTTACAGGGTTTGAGTAATGGCTCTAACTGGTCCTGCATATGTTGGAACCCCCGGTAAAGATGAACAAAAGGCTTTTAAATGTATTTATTTTAAAGAATAATAGTTTTTTAGCCGGTGGCACAAATATCTATGCCCCTGCTGTTAAAATTGTGCACCAACCTGCTGTTGACAACATGACAGCAATTAGTCTTCTGCTGTAACCTTTCACATGGTTGGAGTGAGCCGAGAGTGGCATCTTTGACCATTTCTCTTTGTAACACCTCTGTGGAGTGCTGCCTCCATTCTTATGATCTCCTTTCTGTCAGATTTACATCTGGGAATTTATGGTTATTTTTCTTTGTCAGATGAACCATTTATGTGTTGATTGAGCCATATGCTTTGGATCGTCATCCTGTACGAACACAATGACGACCCATTGTCAGTTTACTGGAAGAGTCTAGTAGATTTCAATTTGAGATGCTCTGGTATGTCAAAATGTTCAAGATGCCATCTAATCTGACAAGCTTCCCGGGGCCATTGGAAGAGAATAAAGCCCACAGCATTAACGTTTGTCCATCGTGTTTAACAGTGGCTTTTCACATTGTTGTCCTCAGTTTCACTCCAACCCCACCTTGAATATTCCTTCCTACAAAGCTCAATCTGTGTCTCACCTGAACAGAGCACAAAGTTTCAGCTGAAGTCCCAGGAGAGCTCCGCAAAACTCCAGATGTTTTCATTTGTGATGACGGGACAGAAAGGTTGTCTGGGGTCAAGTAGTCAGTAAGCAGATAGTGTCTCATGGTTATATGGTGACACCCCCAAGGATTCCCTTTTAACCTCTCTTACCATCCTGCTCTCTGTGTGATGGAAACATAAACATGGGTTCTGGTCCTCTAGAAAACAGAATCAGTGTTGGAAAAGTAAATCTTTATGAGTACCTATAATTGTGCCAGAAGTACCTTGTTTTAAAAAAAATCTTAAAGGGTTGAATTTAACAAAACTTTCCAGTTGGAGATGATCTTACTGTGACACCGCTGGATTTATCTAAAGTCTTTGCTGCATCTGTATTTCGGCCTACGGCTCTCTTTGCTAATTTTGACCTTCTGCGTGGAACATGGTGCGTTGTATTATATAGTATTTGTCTCCTTTTTTTCTCTGTTGAGAGCTTAAACAGCTTTCACAGATGGCATTAAAGTGCAATTGTTGATGCTCTGCAATGCATTATAGCCATTAAGGGGATATTAGAACCATTAGGATACCAAGTAGCTGTTTGTGTGTGTGTGTGAACAATTTTGTCTTCTGAGCTAAATTTACCATTTCAACTTTTGATTTAGAAATAACATTTCAGATTTCATTGTCAATATATTTCATAAGCGGGAGTGCCGGACCTGTTGTTTTTTTTTTTTTGTCTTATTTTAAGTTGGATTAAGCGTTTTATACTCATTCATGGTTTTTAGTCCCAACTTTTATGGAAAAGCTTTAAGCACCCATAATGATATTTGGTTTTATGAACCGGATTATTTTTGCTAAAAATAAAATAAAACCATAATCTGCATTAGTGTGCAGTTTTTGCACCCATTTGCAGCCCGTTTAATGAAATGAAGCCCCGCCTGCTATGTCATGATAAGCTGAACTGCAGTTGAACTTTAAATTTGTTGAACCGTCACTCTGAGGCATGTTGGTGCTTTTCATAGCTGTTGGTGTTTAGTGACCCAGATTTACAGCTTTAATCATTAGAAAGTGCTGTTATAAAAGCTATCCTCAGAGGAGGGGAAACACTTAATTAGTAAGAGATTCCATATTTCCCCTGACACAATCTAACAAGGTGAGTCTTCCATAGTTTAAATGGAGAGTTTTAGTAAGACACAATTAAGGGATTCAGGCAAGTTTCCCAGACATATTCAGCCTGTAGGGTTGTTGGTTGTCGGAAAACGATTACTGAGAGTCTCCAAAAACTTTACAGCTGGGGTGTCCCAAGTGTGGCCCGTTGGTCTTAGTTTTTCGGGGTATTTGTTTTTCACAAAAATGCAAGGTTTTCGCATGCTTTCTGTGAAATTCTGCATAAGAAATTCATATTTTTGATTTTAATTTTACGGTAATTGAAGAGGGCCCTTTAGTTGAACATTGCCATTCTTTCTTTAAAGGAGATATCTCTGATCCTGCACAAGTTCAAACCATGAGTGAGGAGAAAATTTTAACCGTAAGCCCCGCCCCCAGCTGTTTTTTTTCCCATGAGAAACCCTCCTCCTCTCCCTCCTGGTTTCCTCCCAGTCAACATGCACGAGACTAATGTGCGCCTCAAGTTCGTGCACAATCCTCCAGAGGAAACAAGGAATCATCAAGGGATTTTCTTAATTTTCTTTGATATAAATGGCTACTTCTCTGGTAAATTATATTTTCTTATGTGAATGGTCAACTCCCATCATTCTGCTGTTGGCAGAGAAAAGTGGTCCCGGGTTTTCTCCAGTTTGCTACTTATTCCTACTAAAAAGGCCTGGACTCGTTCGATCGCGCAATCAATTAGACAGTTGTTATTATCAAATTACATCTTTTAACTCATAATGCATTGTGTAAAAAAAACATTTTTCTTAACCAGACAAAGAAAAATTCAGGCAAAGCTTCTTCAAAGATTGGTTGGTGAGCTGAATCGCCGGTTTATCAGCTTCTCAGCAGTCGACTGACAAGTGATGAATAACTTACAAACTCAAAAGACTGATAGTTTTCTGATCAGTGAAGGCAACTCTCCTTAACTCTACCAGGAGAGTGTTGGGGATGTTTTTACTGGGGGAGTTGTTGCAACCGGAGACATCTGTTAGCTGCACTAACCATACTAAACTCTAATATAAGATGCCAGAGACAGATCTAAACTGCTCTCTCTCACACACACAGCATGACTTTGCCTCTGGTCCTTATGTGTATATTTAGTGAACTCACATGGCGAGAAGGCTAGACTTGATAATGTTAAATGAGGTTGTTATATTTTCTTATTTTTGTAGTTCTTTAAGGGAAATCAATCAACTTGACTAAATGGTGCGAGAGGAGTCAAAGCTTTACAAGACCAAGAGGTTAGGATTCAGCCACAAAACTTTGATTTGTGCCTTTCTAGAGAAAAGCTTTGATGAGTTTCTCTTGATAACATCCAGGTTGTCCTACTTTGTCACCAGAACTAAGCTCCCCTTCAAAGTCTTCAAACCACACTTGAAACAGGTAATTGTATTGGGACAATGTGAAATGCTGACACAAAAAACCTCTCTCTCGTACCAGCAAGCAAAAGATGTAAGAGATTTCACTTAAGCAATTTGCGGCGTTGGCTGCTGTCCATGGTGCTGACACTCATCAATATTTTAGTTGAGGACAGGGCTTTTCCTTTTTGATCTGTGCCTTCACTTTTTATGTTCCTTACCCCTCTTGCCTAAAGTCATGGGGATGCTGATTCACATGAATCACAGAGTGTCCTTCTCTGTATCATGTAATTCCAGCCTCTCCATTTGTTTACATTCTGTAGGGGCAAAGCTGAGACCACAATTGACCTAAGGCCTTCACTGTTTTCCCACATTAGAGTGGGCAAGTAGGGGAAAACACCAAAGGCAAGAGACTCGAGGGGATTATGTGTAGAGCAGCTGGACTTCAGAGCTTAATGAACCTTGGCGATGGGTGGCGGCATCCTGTAATTGTTTTACTTTATGATGATAAAATTATTTACACCACAGTGACATATTGCAAAGCTTGTTACTGATCTTATTAGCCTCTGCTGATGTGAATATAATCGGTTCTGTGCATTAACAGGACAGTGATGATATCTGTAATATCTGGGTTGATGTGGTTGGTTGCGTATTTGTTTGGGAACGTACTGTACATGTTTGTTCTGTAATTTTTTCTGTACTTCTTTTGCTGATCATGGTTAACAAATAAACCCCCACTATATACCCTGTTATTCTAATGATTTATTGCATGTTGATTCAGCTCAAATGTGCATGCAATGGCCAAAGAAACTCAACATATATTCACTAAACTCTTATCTTAAATTCTGTTTAGATCTGAGATTAAATTCTCCATCTAAGTCAGTGCCAAGCTGTCTTTCTGACTCACTCATTCGTTGTCTTTCTTATTCCCTCTTGCCCTTAGTAAAGTTTATCTAAAATATCTGTTTTTTGCTTTGCAAGTTTGGCTGCTTGAATCTTGAAAAAAAAATAATCACAATTATTATTTTGGTCAATACTAAAACCGTGGTTGTTTAGCAATAAATCTTTCAGTTTAGAAGAATGGAGCATTCATTGTACTTCTAAAACAAAGTAAGAATATAACTGCAAAAACAGAATGTAGCAACATAGTTTCTATTGTTGGTTGCTTATTGTAAAGTCTAAGAATATGGTCCTCAACTAGAAAAAGACGGACTGTTTCCTCCGGGTAGGAGACGGTCTCTGCCTGAAAAGCAAGACTTCAGTCATGTCTGTGTCTTGTTTACGGGTGATGTCGGGATGGAGTGGGAGCGGGAAGAAATGGCTGAGCCAGTGGGAAACGTCTGACAAAAGACATGTGTAGTTATTTTTTTAATAGGGTAGAAAAAACAGCCCAGATGTCAGACTTAAAACAATAAAAAAATAAGTAAATCCAAAACTTGCATGTCACGGTTAATCTCAAGGAAGGCTTTGCACTGATTACAGTGTGTTCTGGTTTGGATGTGGGCTCCGTCACCCTGCTGTGGGTGTTTTCGTGTGTGGGTCACCGCTCCGTGCTCCGGAGGAGAGTACCGCCGTTGTTATGGTTACTCGCGGTTTCTGCAGACACCTTGGTAGGACGGGTCGCACCATTGCCATAACAACAAGCCAACTTCTCAGCTTTCATTTGGAAAAGAGAAGCGCATCACAAACAGTCCGTAAACATGTTGGTTAGGCATCACCATTTCTTCCAAAGGCTTACTGGTGACACACGTGGAGTTAAAGATATGTCCGTTGTACAGAGATGGGTAACCGCTCAACAGTCAGTATACAGGCTGTCATCCTGATTTTATGTTTATACTTGCAAAGTTATATTGGCATTTGAGAGATTTTAATCACCCTGATGTCTATGTTATGAAGATTATATTAAGGCTAGTTTATGCTGATCTGCTTAAAGATGCAAGAATGCTCATTTAGTAGCACATACAAAAAAACAAAAGTAGTAAAAAAAAAGAAAGTGTCTCTAAAAGTATATAATAAAAAAAATATATATATATATATATAAATTATAACAGCCGATTAAGCATTTAGGCAAGACAACTAAATTAAGGCCTCTAAATGTAAAGTGTACTTTGCTATTGGATGCCAAATATTGTCCAACAATTTTGCATTGATTTGAGGTGTACAGTCCACCTTAGAGACCCAAACCATGCCCTAAAAATGCAGCCACAGCAGAACAAAGCCGCCAATATGTTCACTGTTAGGGATCAAAGCCCTGTGCTTTATTAGCTGCTTGAATAGACATAAAGATTATAGTTTGTCATCTAGTTCAAAACAGATATTTCTGGTGAAAAGACAAACTAGAGTAACATGTTTCTGCTTAAGAAAAATTTGTCTGCTTGAAATAATTTATTCAGAGAGGTCCTAGAGCAAATGGGAGAAGTGAGTTTTTTCCCCCCCTCATTTTACATGTGAGACCTGAGTGGTTTATTCCTGAAAGGCATGGAGAGAAACATCAAGGCCACTGTCCCCTCTCACATCTTAAAGGACTTACTCTTCTCAGAAGTCTATCATTTATTTTCATGAAAAATGCTAGGAGCACTTCACTAATACTCAGTAAGTCCTTGTCAAACTGTTAAGTGTTTTTTATTAAAAATGACCTTTAACTTGGCAGTGATTTGCACAAATGATCTAAGAGAGCCAACATTTTCTCAGCCTGCCAGTTTCCGTTTGTTCTGGTCTGCCAGTAGAGCTGGCTTCCTCTGACGGGACCGGATCCAAACACCAAGTTGGGGACACAGAAGCAGTTTCATCTATTTTCAACTGATATAGTAAAACTGAGTTAGGCTGGTTTGTTTCGTTCTCAAATAACAAGGAGTTGTGTGTGTCGAAATGGTTTAGTCTTCATTTAAAACCTTTATCCAAAATCCATGGTGTCCTAAAGTTTTTTTTCACAAATGTTTATTGAAGGTTTTAAGTTTTTTAACAAGGAACACAAAAACAGTAACAATACATAGAAACCCAGACACACACCCTCTCCCCACCCTAAAAAACAATCATACACTCACTTAACAAGTCAGTTTATACAAATCAAAGTCTTTTACAAGTGGTAAAAAGGGCGGCCATATATCTGTGAAGTCCTCCAGTTTCCCTTTGGCCATGTAGGTCAGTTTCTCAAGAGCCAAGTTACTGGACACAAGATCCATCCATTGCTGCACCCCAGGTCTCTGTGTCCTTCCATTTTAAAGCAATAATAAATGTTACTTGTATCTAAAGTTAACAAGTTTCCTTTTTTGGATCACATTTAAAACCAGTAGTGTGTATACGTATGTGTATATATATATATATATATATATATATATATATATATATATATATATATATATATATATATATATATATATATATATGTATATGTAGTAAAATTAATTTATCATCAATGGGAATTTTACATTCAGTTAAAGATGTTTCCTGGGTAAATTGTATTTGTAAAGTTGTTTCTTACCTTCACCTTCTATGCTCCATCCTCTCCAAAGAAAGGAAAGGAGTCATCAGCCGTTTCCAACATTCGAGCTCCTGTCTCTATTTATCGATCAATGGACAAAGTTGGCCCTGAGTTTAACAGTCTTTCTGTCCTGCGGGAGACTGCATTGTGTTTAACATCTTAGGGCAGGCCATTTTGTCATGTAGTTTAAGATTTTTTTCAAACAAATTTATGGAGAAAAATAAATGAGCATCCATGCTCTTACCAACTTTAAAGCATGTTGTGTTACTAATAGATAAGTATGCTTGAAGTAGAAATTGGGTTATTTATGAAGCCCTATTGGATAACAAAGATGATAGATGAGAGGGAAGCAAAGCAAATCACTATATTCGATTTTTAAGTAATGGATCCTGATAGCTTATAGTTCTGTAAAATATTCTTAGTCCAGTCATACATTTTCTCTTTTCTGCTTGATTCATAACTGATCCCCTATTAATTTATGCCGCCTAAGCCTACTGTGTATTCTTCGACTGTCTTGTCACTGAATTATACTCAGCTTCATCTTTATGTACATGCCAAGTTGATTTATTAACGAGCTTAGACACAGAGGTAAGATGAGCTGTTATTTATTCTGACATCAGGCGGAAGATGTACACTTTCACATTTATTCCGCATCTATTTATTATTTTTTTTGATTCTGAGGGAAGATCCTTTTTTTTTTTTTTGTACTGTTTAAATTTTTTTGCAGCGAGCCAAAATCTTGCCCTGAATATGAAGGACAAAAATTATGATTGACACAAAAAGGCTGGAGGGGCAGTGGTTGTTTCTCCAGCATTTTCTTTTTCCTCATTTCTGTTTAGTTGTACCTTCTAATTTTTTCCTCTTGTGTTGGTTTTTGTTTGTTCGCTTTCTCTACTAAACTGTTATTCCTTTCCCCTGCTGTGTTCTCTCGCTCTTTCATCAATCTCTTGCTCGGTGTAATGAATATTTAACGTAGAAATGCTATTATTAGACGTAATCGGCCCTCTGCTCCATCCATCATCAGGCTTAGCTTTCTGGTCTGCGTGGTTTCAGTCCTTCGTTATCAGACTGAGGTTGAGTTTCACGTCACTTTAAATTATCATCGACAACAAACTTTTTCTTTTTTCTGTTTGAGAATGCAGATTGACGCTAATTTATAGTATCGTGGGTCAGTTTATCTTTTTTGTCAAATAGGAAAATGCTCTGGACAGTTCTAATTTTAAAGCAAATAAATAGAGTGCAGCAATTTAACAGTTTTATACATATAGGCCTATTAATATTTACATTAACAGATTTTTGGTCTCTTGAGTTGCACATTGTAAGCAGGTACATTACCTTCATCCTCATTCATAAACCTTGAACTCTTTGAAATTGTGTCACATTACAACCACAAACCTCAATGTATGTTGTTTGGATTTATGAGATAAACCAGATTCTCATACTACTCCAGTCCTTAAGGGTCGGTGTTCTGAAACGTTTAGAGGTTTCTGCTTCAGCTCAGCTAAATCAAATATTGGTTCATTAGCCATTCCATGTAGAACACGTTTGCTTGCTGAGGAAGAGATTTGGCCATTGGATGCAGGTGTGTTGGAGCAGTGAGACGTCTTAAGGTTACTAGGCTGGAGTTTAAGACTCTGACAGACCAACATAAACCAGTGTGTAGTATCAAAGTGGAACACACATTATTCATGCTTTTTAAAGTGTAACTCACATCCAAATCAACTTGTTTTTGCTAATAAACTGCTAACATAGTTGTCTTATGGTGCTGTCTACATAATCTGGTCATTGTTTTGACAAATTAATGCAGATTTGTTGAAATCCGGCTTTTGTGTCTTAGGGCGCATTCACACCAGCCCTGTTTAGTCTGATATAATCTGACTTTGGTTTGTTTGCTCTGAAAGTTCGGTTATTTTGGGAAGGTGTGAATGTGCAATCGAACTCTGATGTGGACCAAAAAAGCGAACAGCTCAAAACCTAGGTCTTGGCTCGGTTGAACTGAACTCTGGAGTAGTTAAAATACATACGGGAATGGCAAGGGGACCAGAGGCCGCTCCAAAAGCAGGAACCGGACTACAGCGCAGGGCAATCTTGGTACATACAACTGTAATTAAGCAATGATACTAATGAAATAAATCATATATTGTAAATACCTTGCTCAACGTCTGTATAAGCATGACATCAGTTCAATGAATCTGTATGCGCCCCAGCTCGTACACCGCTGCCTCATGCGGGAGCAGTCTCACCCGTCTTGTGTAAAATATAATATCTGTGGTCCTCCTCCTCCGCTCATGGTGAGCCCACTGTTGAATTGGGCTTGTTTGGCACACTTGCCAAAGACAGCGTTGCAATCACATGGCTAAAATCTGTTGCCATTCCATTTTGTTTACATTTTCACAGAAACGGAAGTTGTGCTGTGTTCTTCTGTGTGTTTTGGTGCAGCACCACCACAAGCGAACAGGTTGGTCAAAAGGTTTGGTTCGTTTGGCAGAATGCAGCGTGAAAGCTAACCCAGCTGGAAATTTGCAACTTGGTCCTCAATTCAACAAAGTCTACCTGACTATCAGGTGTGAAAACGACCGTAAATACTTGGTGTGGCGCCCTCCTGAGGTTCAACGGGTGTCATACACTGAATTTCTAACCAGCATTCCTATTGGTACAAATACTTTTGTGACGTCACCTGAAGAAATTAATGTCAGTAGTGCTGCCACTGTGGCGCGTAAAAGCAGTTCTGTCTTGTATGCCTCCGTAGCGAGTAGGAGTTTGAATAGTGAGTTTTGCGGTCTTTCAGTCAATCTTTTTTTTTTTTCTTTTAGGGTAGCGATTTTTTTTTTGGCTTAGCATTCGGTTAATTTATTTAGCTTTTGCTAGTAGCCCAGAACTGTACCGGTCCGTTGTGGTGAAGAGAGAGCTGAGCCAAAAGGCAAAGCTCTCGATTTACCGGTCGATCTACGTTCCTACCCTCATCTATGGTGATGAGCTTTGGGTCGTGACCGAAAGAACGAGATCCCGGATACAAGTGGCCGAAATGAGTTTTCTCTGTAGTGTGTCACCGTAATCCTACCGAGGCACAGATATGACCCAAAACGGACTGACCAGACGGAGAGAGCATTCATTGAGAAGCAATGTTAGTTCCATGGTAACTCTGGAGGAGCTGCAGAGATCCACAGCTCTAGTTTAGTGCTGCTTTGATACAAGCACACTACATGATTTAAAACTGTACCTGGTGGTATAACTCTTTAAAACCATCAAATCTTTATGATGTGGCTAAAACATGCCGAGAAAACTGCTATACATCCACACATTTCTAATTTAAAAAGACAAATGTGCGTCAGTTACAGGCTCTTTGCAAGAATATGGAGCCAAAAACAAGCACTTGCCCGAATGGGAAACCCCCCCCGGGGGAGAAATATGTTAAAATATAAAAGCCTCCTTTTGGTTTTGCCACGTACATTTCAAAAGTAGTAATCAATTAGCAGTTCTACTGGCAATGTTAGAAAACCTGAAAATGGCATTATATCTCCCTAGTAAGTGAGAATAAGCAAGATGTCTTGCTAAACAAAAATAATTAATTCATCCATGTTGCAATCTGATATGAACCATTTCTTTTTTGATGTGCCAAGTCTGTTTTCTGTTAACAGCAGCACAACAGAGAAGGAGATGAGAGCTCAACCTGAATGCAACAGTGACTTCAAGCTTCAACAAACCCTGAAAAATATCTCGGTTGTGGGCACATATTTTAGAAAGCCTGTGGGAATGTACAGAAGTTATAAATGAATGTTGCCCTGTCAACAGGCACACATTGCTTTTACATGATTTGAGCCGAGGTCAGCAGTTGTAAAATGTACATTTATATAAAACCCAACTTGCTCAAAGCCCCTGTGCGTGCTTTAAAGGATTTTCAAATCCAGAACCTGTGTATAGGTGTCCTAAGTCCATTCTTCATGTAGTGTTTGTGGGTTGCTCATAGATCAAGCATTTATGAATAGGCATTTAAAGTGTGTTCTGCTTGTTAAATAGCATTAGTGTGTTTTTGAGCCACGGTAACAAAGGCAAGACCAGACCTTAGAGATGTCAGTGATTATATCAAAAGACATATCGGCATATTCTGCTGTTTTCAGGCTGCAGGTTAAAAGAAAAATGCACTACTTCTAATCTTTTGTCACATATATCTGTTTCCCAAAGTTACTAGGAGGCTGGTTTATAGGCAATATAGCTCAATATTGCAACATATTTAGATTCTCTGTGCTATGCCACACATTATAAATCAACGTTTTTTTAATTTTTTATTTACATGACTCATTTTTCATTGACTTCTAGAGTCTGCTTTTTTTGAATGTGTAAAATCATGGAAAGTGACACTTTTATGATAGCGAAAAATGAAACAAACTTGTAACGACATCACCGACATATTAAATGTGGAAAGGTTTTTATTTTACTTTGGATAGCCAGTAAAGTAAATGTATATGCATTCATCTGGTGGCGTTTATGTGGACCTGTGTGCCTGCTTTAATGTGTGTGGCCTTCAGCCTACCTTACATTCAGCGTCCCATTGAATTACAATAATGGGCTGGCAATAGGCCTCAGTGAGTGGTTGAACATTGAAGGGGGGGCTGCACTAAAGGTCAATGAGCTGCTCGGGAGCCTATACAGCTCTGACAGTCTGTGGGTGAAATGGGTTTACTGTACCATTAAGGCTAATGGGTTAGTGCGACACCTAAAATATCTATCCAGCTTTAGGGACTGGGGCTATTGCAGGAGAAAAATACACTGTTGGTAATGTAACAAAAGCCTTTCTCATTTCAACAGAAAATGGAGTGAATGGTAGTTTTCTTTCTCTGCCATTTGTCATGTTACACTGTTTTCAAGAAGGTAATGTAACCTAAAAGGGTATATTTTCTGGTAATATTTTTGTTCCCGTGTTCTCCAAGCATGGGCGTTTGGACTTAGACCTTCCAGCTCTTAATCCCTGTTAGGCATGTTCATGGTGGCTGAAGGGGAATGATTTCATTCAGTTTGAAACAGTGGGTGAGAGTTGTTGCATGGCATTGAGGTCCGGGCTCACAAATCTGTTTAGGGCCTTTCTGAGCGGATGGTCTTTGTGCACTTGGGTACACTGGTTTCCTCTCTGTCCAAAAGGAGGAAAAACACACGCTTTGATAAATGGAGATTCTGCAGTGCCTTGCAAAAATGTTGACAAAAATTTCATCTTTTTTAGTCATGTTAAAACCATAAACTTCATGATATTTTGGTAGCACAAGTGTGAAGTTGAAAGACGACAATAGTTAATAATTGTTTAGTTTTTTCCCCTTTAAACCCATGCACTACTTTGTGTTGGTTTATCACACAAAATGCTAGTAAATGCTATTTAATTTTGCCATCATTACGTTAACAAGATCAGAAAAAGTTCAAGTTGTGGGAATGCTTTTGGAGGCACCAGATATTGCCTTTAGGTGTAAGTAAGTGTGTTAATGTGTGTTGGCCCTGTGATCTGCTGGAAACCTACCCAGGTTGTATCTCGCTTCCCGGCGATTAACTGCTGGAGCTCAGCAGCTGCTCCTCCTGCAACAGTGAATAGGTTTTAAAAAAAAAAATGGGTGGATAGACGGCAAATCAAAGCAAAATGCATTTATATAGATTTTAAAATTACAATATCTATAACAAAGCACGAAAACTGTGTTTATTTTACATAAATTTAATGTGAACTCTGAACCTTCTAGTTCATAGGTCAGTACTGGTAGCCCTTCGTTTGACACAACACCAATGAAGCAGCCCTCAGTTTCAAAAGGTTAGTGACCCCTGGTTTAGAGCAGGGGGAATTCGGTGGTTTCGGGGGTAAACTTTGATATTTTCTCCAGTCTAACGTTTGTTTGTGATTAGATTGTGCAATGCTGAATTAGAAAATGAGCTCATTTAATTTGGATTAGAAACCCACACAAGCCAAATTTTTCATGTGAGGCTTCAAAGCAAAAAATATCTTAAATATTCTGTTTTCCAAACATTGAGGGATGCACATCAGTAGAGGCTGTTAACGGTATCAGCACCGTCTTAATCTCAGAAGGAGACACACACACCACTCCTGTGTGGTAACAGATGGAGTTACTGCTGTGGTCTGCATGGTTAGGACAGCATAAATGGCTGCGTAGGAGAGCAGTCTGCAAGACGGCTAGGAATTAACATCTATCAACATAAATTATAAACCATACATTTAAATATTTAATACTGTGTTCTTCATTGCTCACAGTAATGGTTACTTTTCTATCCCTCAATTCTTTTAATCCCATCTTTCCTCGTCTCCTTTGACCTATACACCATCTTTTCCCGTCCACCCATCAGCTCTTTCTTTCTGACCCCACCGCTCTTTCATTTTTACCCTGTTTCTCTCCCCCCTGTCTAATTCCAAACAAACAATACACGTTTTTCATTGACCTGATTAGATTCGGCCTCTCATTCGACATGGATTTAATCAGAATCAGAATCAGACATACTTTAATAATCCCAGAGGGAAATTTTTGTTTCAGTACCATCAACATTACATAAACATCACAAACATTTCAGGGGGGAGACGGTTTACTGAGGCCTTGCTGCCAAGGACAAATTCTGTCCAACAGGCGCTGCCCTTTATCTGTAGAAGGAAGATTGCAACACATGGGGGGGGAAAAGGAGGGAGAAAAAAAGGCAGAAGTTTGACTATTTATGCTCTCACTAATAAAGAGTCAAACAACCGACAAAAAACCCCTCAGTAAACGTGTATATATGCAAGACCTGCTGAGAGTTGTAGGTTTGCAGCCACGTGTCTTGTATTAGCATATCTGTGTGGTAATGTGGGGATTTTCAAGTTTTCTTTGTGTTTCTGGAGCTGCTTTACAAAAGATTAACACACTTTTTTTACTCCCCATAAGAGGCTGATCCACTGCTTAAACTTTAAAATGCTTCTGTAAAGCATGATTGTTGTCGTTTCATTTATTGGGTTTACTAGTAATTCACCAAAGCAGAAAATGCTACATTTCTGTGTAGTAAGAAGATTAAACATTTTACTCCAGTGGAGTAAAAAAATCTCTTCCTCCTTCTGTGGACTTTATTTTCAGGGCATATATGGATGAGTGGTAAAGTGGTTCCTCTTATTGTAATCTCAAACTAGCCCAGACTTGTTTTGAAATTTTCTTGTACAGCCTTAAAATCCCTGTTTCCAAATAAATCACGACTCATTGTCAGAGTGCTGTAGAAAACTTAGATACTGTTAAAAAGCCACTTTTTAGTATCATATGCTAATGCTTTTAAAGGTTCTGGTCCAGTAATGACGTGTTTCAAAGTTCGTATAAGTTTCAGGGTGATGAGGGACTCTTCCATATGGATCGTAAAAGGTTTCTTTTCTCAAGCAGCTAATTAAGAAGCCCGCTGCTTTTCCGGGCCAGCAGTGACGCTCGTTGCAGGGTTTCTTGCCCTCAGTTTGAACCGCTTTAACAAACAGTGCTTCCACCTAAGAGCAAAACACCAATTCTAATTAATGTACAGTGCTTTTATGTGATGTTTTTATTTGTTCTACTCCTATCTCTATAAGGCTTGAATTTGTCTTAAAACGTTTAGGTTGCAATTGGATAAGTGTTAGAATGAATCATTAGCAAACCCACTTCTATTTCATTAGGCTGAGACCCCGTAAAAGAACACACTTCATAACATTTTCAGTGTTGGTGAGTGGTAAAGCAGCATGCTTCAGTAATGAATTAAGACATTATGCCTTTTTTACTGCACCGAACAGTCTTTTTGCTTTGGTAATGTTGGTATATGCAGGGCTTCCCATTAATCTGACAGTTTCTGAATATGCTTATGACATGTCTGAATAAACACCTTTGTGCTTGTTTTATAGGTACAATTAGGAACCTTTGCAGACAAATTGACTGGTTGGCTTGTATAGTAACATAAGCACTTCTCTTTATAATATTCTTTTGAGTCCAGATCAGGAGCCTTTTGTCCCCGATACAGTCATTTGAAGTTATATATTTGTCTTTTATTGAGTTTGAGAAGCTTTAAAATGTAGTAAAAGAAAACTTAATTGATCAGTGTTAAACGTTCTATAGTCTGGTGATCGTATTCCATTTAACTCAACAGTGTGATTCAGGATGTTGCATTGTTCGTTTAAAGGTTTTGTATTGACAAATATTTTGTTCTAATTGGAGTTTTTGTTGGGAACTCTTTTTGTTTTTCATATGTGTCTGAATCCTGCCGATCATGTTTCCATGCGTAGCACTTTGCAGAAGTGCCAGGCTAACACTAGCATGTTTATTCTCTGTTTTGATATGGCTCTTTGATTATTCAGCCCATCATAGTTTCAGTTAGTTGTATGGAGACTAAACTTAGAAGAAAAAAAAGTTGTTCAGTTTCATAAGCTTGAATTTCGGTTTGAATATTAAAGCGATATTAACTAGGAATTTATCTGAAGTAGGCATTGAGGTCTCTCCTTTACGTTGAGCAAGATTTTAAAAGGATGAGAAATACTTACAATGTTAAGTAACGGCCAGATTTGTTGGATGAAAGGAGCCATGTCATAAGACAGATGTATAAGCAGTGCACACAGAAGGAGGACATGCTTTTTAAAACGTGGCAGTGACTGTACATCAGACAGTATGACAGTAGACCAACATCATCTGGAGTTTAGTTTAGTCAGGTACTACAAAGCAAATCAATTACAAATTCCTTGACTGGGACCCTGATCCAACACGATTAAATCAGTGGATTAAAAACAATTCTACAGTTGTTGGTTTTTTTTTTACCAGAAAATGCAGCAAATAAATATTATCCCCCACTAGGAACTAACTAAAATCTAGAGAATTACTAAATTCTTACTAAAAATCAATGAGTAAAAGACTTGCTGGACTTGAATCCTACGCTGTTTAGCAACTCCTCTGACATTAATAATTTTCACCCTAAATTTGCTGCTGAGGGGATTACTCATCCTTATTTGCAGTGCAATGGAAATGTTTTTATTATAAGCCAATTTCACACAACAAATAAAAATTTCTCTTAAAGTCTTAAAGGTGCATAGGGCAAGTTTTGAAGTAAAATACTTTCCTTTCCCATACCTACCCTTACAATTGCCTGACGTGTAAAATTAGTTATCCTCTATTTAACACAGTTGCCTCTAAAGGCTAGATATTTGGTTCATGAGAGAGTGATCCTTGCTGGGTGAATCCTGTGGGTGAGATAAAGTCATCAGTGCTGCAAATTGGTCCACTACTGTGTTTCTGATCTTAGCAGGTCAGCCAGAGTTCATGACACCTGAGCAGGGGATTCCTAATCTCACATTGGGTATAGGTGCAGGGGATTTAGTAGAAAAGTGGTCAATATGTTGAGATCTTGAAATTGATTCTAGTGCAAGCACCTAAAATTGACCTTTTTTACTCACCTGTGTTATATCTACAATCGTATATAATTTTTGTCTACACTAGCCTGTCCACTTCTATTGAAAAAACTAAAACAATACCTCTAAATTTCTTTTTAAGATATTGGATATGAAAAACCTGGTTAAAAACTGAATTAGATTTAATACAGCCAGAGCATAATTTCTTATCTTTTCTTTTAGCTCTGTTGTCTCTACTTCATTAATATTCCTTCCTAATTAGTCTGGCCTGGCAAGCAAAATGAAGCAAATTATGCACAGCAGCATTTAACTAAATGTAGAACATGTAATGTTTTACTACACTGGCCTTATTCCTGAGTGTTTCTCCGGCTGTTCCCTGTATGAGTGCTGTTAGAACGTCTCTGATCATCAGCTATGAATATTAGCCTGCTGTTACTAATTGACTCAACAAATTACGAATCCTCACCCTTAGGTTGAAAAAGCCAATAAACCCCTTCATAGAAATAAATCCTCCTGACTGGGTGGAAAAGCTGCCGCTAAATTGGAATAAATGCCGTTTTCCATCTGTTCCCAGAACGGTGGGTAGATGGAAAATTAGAATCTGAAAAGACGTTTCATGTTCAGCTTTAAAATGTGTTAAATGTTGGTAAATCCAAGGAAAGGTTCTCATTGACATCCAACATATCAAAAAAACTCTTTAAGACACTTATTCCTCAAGTCACGTTTAAAAGTGCCATGACATCACTGTATAAACCCTTTCATACAGTTGATATTGCTGCATATGTAAATTCTCCAAAGAATTTAATTAGAAAAAAAAAACATCAGCTTGTTAAGTCAGGCCAAATGTCCCTCCTCAGTTGGTTGTGGTAATGATATGCAGCTTTACCTACTTGACTTCACTCTGATTGGCCACATTTGGAAAACCCGTCAAACGCGCATGTCTGACTGCTCTAGTGGAGCAGCCAGACATGCTAGCTCAACTCACAGTCGGTGCATCAGCTGGGGTGAGGGGAGGGGGAAGGCTGTTTGCTTGATGGTGTGCTCTGATTGGAGAATATGAATTAGGTAGAAAGATAACCCGTTTTCTGATCTGACCGTTTTTGAGCAAAGCAACAAAGCGGATCGTCCCTGAGCAGGTCCTTTAGTTTTCAGTTTTGACATTCATACAGCTTCATCAGTATAACAACAGATCATATTATAAACCCAAAACTTCAGAAAAATGAAATTTGTTGTCATGGCCCCCTTTACAACTATTGGACATTTTCACCAGAACAAGGGGAAGATTCAAAACTTGCATTAAGATTTGTTTTAAGTAAACTACATTTTCTCTCTTTGCCGTCATTAAACAACACAGGAACACAGTTGTAACATTTATCGCTCATATCTTCAGAATCTTTTGCTTTCTGATGGTTAAAGCAAGAGAGATTTGTGAATCAGAGGCCTGATTGTAGATGCTATGTGATGACATGATAATGGTCATAACTGGTCCGTTATGTCATAGCATAAGTATTTGTAAAACATTTAGAGAATTAAAATAGTAGAAGAATAAACTAAATTTGGTTTATATTGCAAATTTAGCTCAGAATCTTTAGGTTAGCCCTGTGATGGAATAGCGACCGGTACTCCTTTTGTTTTTATTCTAAGGACTACAGTGCATGAGATCAAAGTACATTTCTCTTACTTTTATTGGATTTTTATTAAACTGAATTTGCATAAAAGTACATCATTTCTTTGTGTGTCTGAAAATTATGAGAGTGCTTAGTTTTGAATGATTTAATGAACCTCTCAAAATCTAAGATTTCAAATCTTCCGATACTTTTAGTCTTTGGTCCGCTAATCTCTGCCTAAAATAAATGATGCAAAATTGGCAGATTTGTTGGTGGATCTCTACTTCAGAATATGACTGGGATTATACTTGAGGAAAAATGTATTGTTGTTTAGAAACTTCGCAACATGACAAATGATGCATGCTATTTTACTCCCGATAAATTAAAAGCCAAAAGAACCAATTATAGCCAAACGCGTAAAGACATTACATGAACGCAGCATAATTTGAGACATTTTAGTGTGGTGCCAGACAGTCTTCAGTCTCGTCAAATGGAAAACCTGCTTTATAGCGTCCTCCAAAGTAACGCTTAACATCGATCCTTCAGATTTGGGTAAACGCACACATACGGGAATTAGAGGTCTTCTGTAGGTTTAATGGCTCTTAATGGCAGCTGTAAGTGGCCCCCTTTGTCATTAAAAGAACATTACATATAACTGTATGTACATAAACCAGAATATTAAATCACCTGTTTTCAAGCTCTTTGTTTTAAAGCCTTGAACTTTATTTTGAAAGGGAAACGTCTTTGGATGAATGAGGAGTTGCTGATCTGAGCTGGGAACACCAAGCTGCCGACTCGCAGTCAGTGAGATGCATAACCTGACACCCATTCCGGTCCCCTAAGAGGCAGCTGGGGTGTCGTGTTGGACGGAGGACGAATGAAAGTGACATCATCAAGCCCCGCTGACTAAGCTCTTTTCTGGGATGAGGCAATTTGCTAAGATGGGTTAAATCAGTAATACATGACTGGACACAAGTCGAGGAGGAAGGATTTCAGTTGTGACTGCATCTTAGGGAGATAAATTAAGGCCAGGAGTAAATTAAGCGCAGTCTCTGAGTGGTACTGATGGTGGACAAAGATAAATATCACTTCCTGTTTTTAAAACCAACCATAAAGTTCAAACTGTGGACTAGAACGCTATTGAACAACAAGAGAAACTGATATTTTTGAAAAACGATAATCTTAATCAATGGATGTCTGTTTTCACTGATAGCATTGGATTGTTTTCAGTCATAATAATTATAAAAAAGCAAAGGTGCAGCTGAGCAATGTATATTAATACCAAAAGTCACTAACAGTTATGGTACATATCAGGTAACTTACTTTTACTGACTCTGCTGTTAATAACATCAGCTGAAATTGAAAGTTAGTGAGTGTAACTCTGGTTCTGCGAATAACTTGGAACCAATAAATGTTGAATAGCAAATGGTTCTACTGCAACTGCTCCAGCGCAGAAATGACAGAAGTAGTTGGAGAAGATGTGAGCAATGAAGTGAGTTTAAAGTTGGACTGGCAGAGCTCTTAACATGAGAAAATTGTCTTTAGGGACCCTACAGGGTACTTGGATAATCAGGTCAGCTGACAGCCTTGCCCGGGCTCAGGACAAGGTAATTTGAGATGGGTCCCCACCCATGACTTTTTGTAATAAGTGGAAAATAATTGATATTTTTAGCTGTTCAATATATGATTGATACTGTATTCTGCTGCCAGAATAGTATTTACTACAGTATTTGTTAGTATTTGCTAACTGCTGCTCTGTCTCACCCTAACATTTGACGGGTTAACCTGTACAACAACTCAGCTGCAGACCTTCACTATGATTGGCTTTCTTTTAGACTTTTGTTTTAAGGCTGAGAAATAAAATAATTCAATGACATCTTTACCACATTGGTCAAGAAGTAAAAATAGTTTTTTAATAATTACAAATAATTTAAATAAAACATATATAATTTATATTTAATTTATTTAGTTATTTAGGATAAAGATATATTCATTGATTTGATGCATGCATCTCAAGTTTTATCAAAATTCTCATTCTGGACAGTTGGCCCTCCACCCGAACAACCCAACACTGTCCAACCTTCAGCAGCATTGCAACAAAGGAATGGCCAAATGAACAAAAGCAGAAGCAGTCCGGTTCAACGGGACAGTTATGACTTTAGTAAAACTCACAGTAGATCCTCTGAAAATGTAATCCATCCTGCTGTCAATTGGGATCAACCGACCAACAGTTTCTGTCTGTGTTGTTGCAGCTGTTGTCTTGATGTTTAAGTGCTTTGTGGGCGGCTGTGTCTCAGTGGGTAGAGTAGTCGTGTAGCAGTCAGAATGTTTTGGGTTAGATTCTAGCTACAGATGCACCGATCCGATACCCGGATCGGATATCGGCTCCAATATTGACTAGTTAGCTGGATCGGATATCAGATGAATGACGCTGATCCAGCATACCGATCTTGTCATAAAATTGTTTTTAATTAATATCATACATAGACATACCGTAACAGCAATCTAGTCGCTTCAGTTCTATGTTTGCAACGCCGGTTATGTCGTCACGCAGAGCACGCACAGCAGCTAGTGATGAGCAAACACAGAGCATCCTGTAGCAAGCACCTGACCGAGCCAGGTCTGCTATTTGGAAACATTTCAAACTTGATTGTCTGAGGGGTGGTGATAACGTTGGTAAAGTCAACACCACAAACTTAAATAAGCACCTCCTAAAGTACCATGCTAAAGAGCATGCAGACTTTTTTTTAAATAATGTTTATGTCAAGCCTGATGCCTTCAGTCACATGGCAGGGTATACGGTTCATTCATTCAACAGTAGTATCGGATCGGATCGGATGATATCGGTATAATATCGTATTGGAAAAAACTGGATCAGTGCATCTCTAATTCCAGCTTCCTCTTGTCACATGTCGATGCGCCCTCGGGAGAAGCCCAAGATACCTAGCTCAGTGTTTCCCGACCCTGGTCCTTAAGGCGTACTGCCCTGCATGTTTTAGATGTCTCCCTGCTTTAACACGCCTGATTCAGGTGATTGCAGTTCAGTGAAAGCCTTTTAATCAGCCACCAGTTGAAATCAGGTGTGGTTTCAACAATCATGCAGGGCAGTGTGCCTTGGGAAACACTGGCCTAGCTGATGTGTGTCTTGGTGTATGAATGTGTGTGTGACCGCCTGAATGTGGATGAGTAAATCACTTTGCTTGGTCAGTGTGATGAGAAAAATGCCACATGAATTCAGTCCACTTACCATTTCTGCAGCTTTAGTTAAAAATCCTTCACAATCCAAAAAGGGATTTCCATCAGTGCAATCTCTAATAAAAAAACACCAAAAAGTCTAAATACACATTAAAATATGATTGGCTTTGAAACGTTTCTATTACAATATATGCTAATATTTTAATTCTCAAAGTATTCACACAAATAAGCACAGCATCTCTGGCTCGCTCCGAGTAGGCAAACTTGGAGCCTACTCGGGACCTCCGACGAGAAATGCTAGTTGGCTAATTTTATCGCAGTACAAATCTCCTGTGACATGCAGCACACAGACACAAAACTCTGCTCTCGTCTGAAGTCGGTTCCATTCTCTAATAGATGTTCTTCCCCTATTAACCTGTATTTTGTTTTCATCCATCCACCCATCAACTCAGATCAGCTTCCCTTTCCCTGGTGAAGAAAGCGCATTCCCACAGCATGTGTCAAAGTTGATGGGAATGGATGGAGCTAAATACAGGAACATCCTGGAAGAAAACCTGTTGAGGACACCAAAAGACTTTAGACTGGGACGGACGTTCACCTTTAGGCAGGACAAAAACTCTTTAGAATGGCCCGGTTATGGTGCAGAACTAAATTTAATTGCCGATCTGAAGCAAGACTTAATTTGTAGTTGACAGATTCTCTCTGTTAAATCTGACTGAACTTGAGGAGTTTAGCAAACAAGAATGGGCAAAAAATTGTCTCTAAACCTAAAAGATATGTACCCCAAAACACACCCACATCTGCATTAGGAGCGAATGACAGTTGTACAAAGTGTCGACTTAGAAGGGCTAAATCCAAATGGATGGCCCACCTTTCAGTTTTCTTTGGAGAAAAATCTTTAAAACCTGGTGTAATTTTCCTTACACTTTTAATTATGCACTACTCTGTGGTCTGTCACTTAAAAAAAATCCCAAATAAAATGCTTTGAAATGTAAAGAAATTCAAGTGGTATGAATGCTGATGCTATGTACTGTACTTAGTCTCTCTGTTAAAGAAGAATGTGTGGAGAATAGTTCTGGCTTCAGGATATGATGTCCTGATCTGGGGCATTTACACCACAGAGCTGAAGTAGCTAAGATTTAACCTCCAACTTAAGGAAAAAAAAACATAAAAAAATATCTATCAATGATCTGTAGGAGCATAGAAACCTATCTGTGTGGTTTTGTCAGAGGAAGGTTCACAGAAGGCCATCATTTCTGCCCAGAAGATCCTTGGATGCCCTCACACAGAGCCTGGAGTATGATTAAAGATCCGACCCATCACCGACCCTGTCTGTTTGAAATGCTGCCCTCAAACAAAGGATTCAGGACAGCAAAAATATGGACAGCAGATTAAACAACAGTTAATCCTAAATCTACAGCGGCAAGAAATTCTGCCTTAACTGGAACAGTTTGAAGTGAGCAGTAGTGCAATCAATTACAGCAAAATGCAATATGTTGCACGCTTTTTCAGACTTTTAAATGATCACTAACTTATGCATTTATTAACCTGAAACTTTGCAGTCGTTCCAGTTTGGATTTTTACTTAAAATGGTAAAATGAGAACATCTGTACATGATATATACCTGAAACTGTATTTGAATTGTTTATGTATAGTAATTATATTAGATATGTGCTTCTAGAAAACATTTAATTTATGATATACATATGAGTAATGGCCAGGTGCAGAACTTAGGAGCACTAAGATTAGAAACAATTGTATCCTGGTGGCATCCTATAAAAGCAGCGATTGTGCAGAGCGCTGTTTGGTGATTAGTGTGTGTTTTTTTAAGCTGTATAATGGAAGCTTAGCCCAGTGCTCCAGTTTCAGGGCAGGAACAGCAAGCCAGGCCATCTGGACACCAGTTCTCTAATGCTTCGCCACTGGGGTCCATTAAGTCACGCGACAGACCAACCAACCAGGTGAAAGCATGTAATTCTCAGAGAGATGTTTGTAGAAATCAGACATAAACCAGAACAAGAGTTCAGGTTTAGAGGCACAAAGAGACCCGCCTGTGAGCGGGGGAATGTGTCATTACTCAGGCCCGTTACCAAGCTTTTACTTGTACAATGTGGAATATTTTAACAGTGCAGCCTGTTTTGGTACGTCAAACTCAGAGTTTTACCAGAAGAACGGGCACTTCTTTACTTATGCACGAGTGGAGATACAGTAGATGCACCTGCCACTGGCTACTCACGCACTCACAAACGTTAACATGCAAAAAGGTACCAACAAACATCTGGCTGATCTGACTGCCCCACATTGCTGTTATTGGACGGAGCATGGGGGCGGGGCGGCGTGGTTAATGTGGTTGAGTGTGTTCATAGCCATTAACCGTTATATGTGGGGAAATAAGTGCCAGCCTGTGACACAAACATGCACTAATGAAATTTTGAACACAGGTGGAGTTTAAATTATTTAACAGTCGAGTCTGTTTTAGTTCATTTTTTTAAAGTGAAGGTTTCTTTTTGGAAAGCCTTCTGGTATGGAGGGAAAAACAGACAAAGTGACCTTCTGAGTGTTTCTACCATCCTCAGCTTGTCACCTCACATCTGTTACTACGGGTGTGTGTGTGTGTGTGTGTTTGGTCCATCTATAACTGTGAGGACCGACGGCAGTTCTTTATCTCCAGGGCATTTTGGCCCATTGTCATGTTGACGGAGCAGAACCTGGAGGATGTTTCACACTCAGTTTATGGACTTGAGATAACGACTCAGGTTTAGATTTCGGTTAAGGTAAAAGTTCAAGGTTAAGGTCTTATTTCTTTGATATTAACCTTTAATTTAAATGGATATCTACGTATTTGCCACACACGTTTTCTTACAAAATCGTGTCACCAGCAGTGGGATAAGCAACAGTAAACGTATTTTGTCGGTTTTCTTTTCTTATAAGGATATTTCAGGCAAATTAGATTTAAAGGTTGCATGTACATGCTTTGTTTCCACAAAATCTCAAATTAGTTATTTTTCTCCTCTGTTCTCTCCATTTTACATGAACTTTAACAATAGCTTTGTAATTAAAATGAAGGGTGAAAGTGTCAAAAACTTCGGTGTGTGTGAGGCCAAGAGCCCTCAGCATCCTCATTATCCCTCATTCAGCCTCTGCTTGTAAGTGCTACTGACCTCATTACTCTGTCCGCTTTCCCTTCGTCTTGTTGCCTGGCCGATCAAGGAGACGGAAATAGGGGATGAAAGCGAGGAACGGCAGAGAATAGCATTCGAGGGAGGAAGGGAAAAGTAAACGCTGCTGATTTGATCACAGTGGAGAGGAGACATTCGTGCCACGAGTGATCATGGGAGGTTTAGGTGCCGGGCAGTTTTTTTTTTTTGTGTTGTTTCAGGAATTTTTTTTTTATGAAGTTGTGTATTTACTTTGAACCTTAGACCATCTTCTGGGATAGTGGTGAACATCAATTTCATGTTTAAGACACTGGAAAACCTCATGGTAGCGTCAAGCAAGTAAAAAAATAAAGAACCCAAGAATCCTGTCGTGAGCAGAAACATGTTGGCGTCTCCATTTGTCATTTTGCCTGAGGGCTTTCCTAGTTTTTGGCTGTTTTAGCAACTAAAACAAAGAATATGACGGCAACAAAAGGTTCTGACATTTCAAGTTTTCCTTGCAGCACATTTCTGGAGACATTAAAAGTTTCTAAAGTCAGGTTCTTTTCCAGAGCTTATCTCTCATGTTTTAATTTGTGGAACAAGAAATGTGCACTGTCTACCATCCATAAAATGTTCCTTTTATTCACCACACACGTCTTTTGTGGTAATCTTGTTTAAAGAGAGGCGTACAGGTTTTCACTAGATATTTTTCATCTGTTAAATTTTAGATCACAGTTTAAATATTGAGTAGCCACAATCAGATTGAATCTCTTTAAATATTTCAGCCAAGAAAAATAAATATCTCCCACATTTAGGATGCCAAACTGATTTATTTTATTCTAATAATAAAAAAATTCTTTCAAGATAATAAAAGCTCTGAAATAGTGGATTTCTATTTAAATTTTCCCAGTTTGACATGCCTTTGATTCATTTTATTTATTTAAGAGAAAGGGATGGACAATGCATAATAGTTAACATTTAAACATATTCAAATATGCTAGAATATAGCCTTGGATTAATTTCCCTCTGCAGACCCTCCTGCAGGTTAATGTTACACAAAGAATAAAAAGGAGAACATAGAAACCATAAATACTGAAACTACACAGGTAATACATACTATTTACAATTAGGGCCAGACAATAATTGAATATATATTGCTTGATAGACATGTAGTACAATAGAAAAAAGGGTAAACAAAAAGTTCAATAGAAAAACAGTTTCCCTGCCTTTTGCATTTTTGCCTATCGTGTAGGTTAATACTACAGTCCTTACATCCTCCCAACCAATCACAAACACAGACCCAGGAATGCTCTGTCATGAAGCTCCGCCCCCTTCAAAGAGTTCAGAGAGCACATATTCTCTCTTTTTTACTTGCAGTTTTGGTAAAAAGTTGATGGAATAAAGCAGGGGTGTCGAACTCATTTCTATATTGGGCCACTTTCGCATCATGAAATCCTTGAAAGGGCCGGTTGCACCTGTATAGATGACACTTTTGATTTCATAATTTCATTGCAGTTCACATAAAAATGTAAAAACTTTCACAGTAACATAAAAGTAGCACCCTTAGGCCTATTTGAACAGTTTATCTGCAAAAAAAAAGTTTACATTGGGGTGAGTTACACTTTAAACTCTCATCATGCTGCATCACTTTTTCTCTTTTTGGACTTTTTTGCGTTGTTCAGATCAGAATCAGACATATTTTAATAATCCCAGAGGGAAATTGCTGTTTCACTACAATCGCTATAACATAAGAAACATCACAAACATTTTAGGGGAGACGATTTACTGAGGCCTTGCTGCCAAGGAACCGCATTACAGGGTGCCCACAGGGCGCTGCCTTTGAATCTGTGTAAAAGATAGATTTTCAACAAAGGAAGGTGGGAGGAAAAAAAACATACCTCATACTTTATCCTATACAGGATACAGTTTGAGATATCAAAAACCTCTTGCACAAAAAAGCACAAATAAGACGAGACACATATAGCAGAAGGTAAACATTTGAGACTAGTCGCGTGTAAATTCATCAGTTTATATGAGCATCAGTTATGTGTGTCTGTAGTTACTTTCTTTCTGAACTGCAGTTCAGAAAGCATCCGCAGTTGTCAACGGGGGGGGGGGGGTAGCGGGGGAGAGTTCTGAGCTCGTTCCTCATAACAATCCAGGAGTAGAGATGTGAGAGGGAGGCAGACCAAATACTTTATTTGCTCTGACTTTCCTGTCAGCTTTAAGTCTTTTGCTAGCTCCAAATGGTGAAATCCAATTTTCCAAATTGTTGGGCTTTTCCGCGCTTCACTCCCAGATTTTATCCCATATTCCCCTTGAGTTCAAACCTCCGAAGCCAGTCTGCGTACCAGCACATCCAGCTTTTCGGCTTTGCTCCTCCACTTTCCAGATCTGTCCATTCACCGCCTTAGTGAGCGCATCATATGCAGCCGGCAGCCTGATCCAGGCCAAATGGCTACCGACATCCGCTGTATTTGCTGATACATCAAAAATCCACCAGATCCAAAAAGGTAGAAATCCAAATATCCTGAATCCAAACATGCAAACGTTTCAAACGTCCAGGAATGACAAAGTTGAAAGACACACCGTTATCCATCCAGGAATGTAGGGTGTATCCCACAAAATGAGTCAATCAGGACCGGACGGGTCCCCCTTTCGTTGCCTACCCGTCGAAAAAAATTGATCAATAGCATTGAGAGACCAGTTTACCAGATCCATGTTTTTCAGAGTTCGGTTGATATGAAGAAAGTGCTCAGAAAGACAAGACATAGCAGCAGAAGCAGGAGAGGGGGGGGGGGGGGGGGGTGAAAGTTGGAGAGCAGAGGAAAACACTACCGACCTTGAAGAGAGACAAGGTTTTAAGGTGTTGTGGAAAAACTGCCATCTAGCAGCAGGATGATGTTACTACATAGTTAAAAAACTCAACATTAGCTACAGGTGGCACAGTTTTAGCCACTTTATACAATTTAAAAGGATATATGCCTCTACTTTATGACATATGCTTTTTTTGCCTCTTGAGGAGCGGATAAATTGCCTTGACGGACTGGATTCGGCCCACAGGCCTTGAGTTTGACACGGGGAATAAAGGGTTGAGTTTGAATTCAGTGTTCTAATGTTCTTTATCTAAAAATAATGAATCAAGTAACAGCATAAAATGGCCAGGCTGCACTTCAAATATATGTTTTGAATTTTTTGATAATTAAGAGACCCAAACAGTTGAACACAGATGATAAACTGATGTAATCAGTTAGAATTTTATAGACAATATACTGATGTAATTATCAGCCTCGGGGTCAGCGGCACCTCCAGAAAATCTTCAGTCGATCAGACAGCTGCAGCTGATCCAGAACGCTGCTGCCTGCATCCTCACTAAGACTAAGAAAGTAGAGCACATCACCCCAGTTCTAAAGTCCTTACACTGGCTCCCTGTATTTCAGAGAACAGACTTTAAAATACTTCTGTTAGACTATAAATCCCTGAATGGCTTAACACCTAAATACAACACAGAATTATCAGTGCATCAACCCTCCAGACCATTCAGGTCTTCCTGCTCCAGCCTACTCTGCAGAACCAGAACCAGAACCAGACATGGAGAAGCAGCATTTAGTTCCTATGCTCCACTTATCTGGAACAAACTTCCAGAAAACTGTAAAAGTGCTGAAAGCCTGAAATCCTTTAAAGATCAAGATTAAAAACTCATTTGTTTAGGATTGCCTTTGACTGTTCTAGTTAAACTGTTTTTACTGAAACATAATTAGTTCAACTTTGTAGTCCAACTGTTTTTAATATTTGCTTTTAGTTTCTATTTTTCCATGTTTTATTTTGTTTCTACATTTTATTCCAACTTGCTTCTATTCTGTTTTATTTTCCTATATGTTAATAATGTAAAGCACTTTGCATTGTCTTTTTGTACTGAAATGTACTATACAAATAAATTAGCCTTGCCTTGCCTTCAGATCTTGTTGTAGCGAAACGCCAGAATTAAACACCAGATCATATTTTCCACACTTTTATTGATGCATTATCATCTACAGGAGTTTTGGGGCAAAGCCAAGAATTGCTGATGGATATTCAAAAGTGGCACATAATGGACACAAAAATTGACTAAAGCATAAATAAATTAACAAGCAGGGCCAAGGGAGGTGGCTAGCAAATGTATAGGGATGGCTCTTTCTATAATTTATGTGATGTTCAGGACCTTTGAATAGTAGATGGCTTTCAAATCTCAGACAGGCTAACATCTTCTTGGGTGTTTTGCTGTTTCATTGATATTAGTTTTTCTTTAGGAGCTTTATCAATTTTTCTAATCACTGAACAGAGTGGTTGGATGGACAGCGCCATCACACACCCATTTCTCTCTGCAGAGATACTTTAGTTTGGCTTCCTGCCTGCTTTTCTCCAGACTTTAACAACATCCTAATTTTTGCTCTTTTGTGCAGCAGACATTTAAATTTGCTTCATGATAAATCTGCGACAATGGGAAATAAAGACATGCACACAATTGTCCGTTCATTTTGTCCTGCGAAACAAAGCTCCTTTAAAGGCTGCATTAAAAATGCAAAATTTTGTACCCTGAGGAAACTCTGACTACATTTTTTGATGCAGCTCAGAAACACATATGGGGAACTTTGGCTGTTTCCCCTGCTGTTTACCTCATCCTCTGGCAGATGTTGTGGAAGAAACTCCCACTGTTGCCTCAGTTTTTTATTACAACACATTTGAATATCAGCTCTAGCTTGCATGGGGTGGCCTATGTAGGTGTTCCCATAAAGTAAGTGTTTTATTTCAGTATGCTTAAAAAAACACCCACAAAAACCCTTCAGCTTTTTTGGTTTATTACAAAAATAAACAGAGTTAAAGCTTTAATAGAAACCTGTGTTTTCTTTCTTAGGAGTCTTCTTTGTGCAAATGTGCTCACTAATATTTCAAAGTTTTAGTTTTACTGGATGAAACAGCATGGTGGACGTATAATGCCATAGAGCTGGTGGAAAAATGGATAGCGAGATTCCGCTGCAGTAATCAATAAGCCAAACATACATTTTATTACCACATGTTCTATTAAATCTGTCAGATTCCTGCTTTCTATATATCTTCAAACTTGTTTGGTTTAATTTTGACATAAGCTATACTTTGTCGTCATCTGTGTCAGTTTCACTCTTTAATGTTGTTACCAGCAAACTGATCCCTACTGATCTGAATCTACTTAAAATTCTTTCTACAGATGAGAACTCTCAGTATGTGATGTTATGTTATGTTTTGCTCCGAGTTTTTGAGCTTGCAGGCATACGCTACAGCTGTAACCCTGCTGCTCGCTGCTTTTTTGGTGCCAATTCTAACTCTCTGTGGTCCGGGTGGGCCTGCTGTGAAAACTGCTCTCTCATCCCCATAATGTTCCTCGTTTTTGAATGAAATTAAAATTTCTGTCATTCTAATTTTTTACGGTTTGTTTGGTAGACTTATTTCCCCCACATCATGAAAGCGCATCTACAGGGCGTACCCTGCCTCTTGCCAAATGACCGTTACAGATAGGCAACAGACACCCTCAACTTCAACCCCTACCAAACCCAGAACCTTGCGGAGACATGGGGGAAACCACAAGGGAGTGGAGATGCACTTCCATTTTACCTCTCTTCACTTGCGGCTCAGATAGATTTTCTCATATTTCATCATCACAATATTATGGATGTTAAAATAAAAAAAAAATTAAAATAAAAAAACTTTTCACACTCTTACAGTATATCTATATTATAAAAAAGGGATTTTTTTTCTACTAACGTCAATTAAATATTGTTAAAACAATTCGTTTGCATGTTAGAACATAAAGCTTTTTAGCATTCAGACGTCATTAATGGCTACATTTGTACACACATTTGCCAATGTGATTGGCACATTACTAATCAAGCTACTGAAGAATTACAGCAAAAAAACTCTCCTTGGCTCAACCCAAGCATGACATAAAGCGTAAACTGTTCCTGTAGCCGAGACATTTTCTTCACCACTTATCTGCACCATCAACGTCACAATGTTGTAAGGGTTAACATATTTTCTTTTCTAACATTAAAGTATCATGTTATCACACGAAAGCTTTATTGCTCTAACAATATAATTTTCACATTAAGTTGTAAGAATGTGATATTTTATATTGCAAACGGAAAGTGTATTGTGGGAACAATAAAGTTTTCATGTTATAACGTGATTTAGCTCTATTTTTATTTTACCTGGTTTGCAGCTTTGTGCTTCTGTACATCTCATTATCTTCTCTTGACATTAATTTATAGGGGAACCCTTGAGTTTACTACATTACTTCTCCTTCAACTAAAGTAAAGGTGTCCATGTGTTAGTGAGAGAAATCAGGAGAAAGGATGAGGGTGTGATAAAGTTAAAGAGACAAAATTATACCCTCAAACAGGAAGAACGTGGGAGGGAGAATAGATTCGCTTGGGAGAGCTGCCTGAAGTTTCTGAACTCGCATCTACATTCAATCACATTTCTCAAGGACAGCAGAGAAAAGTTTTCACTTCAGAAAATGTCATGATTCAGCCCATTTGCTTAATCTTTCTTCATTTTTTTAATTACTCATCTCTTCTGTTCCTCCCACTTCCATCTGCACCTGGTGGAACATTATCCGTTTCACTCTGAGTCGGTGTGTAACAATCGTTAACTGCCGTTGTTTGGTTTGGGGAAAGGGCTGATTTTCTTTGTCCACTCACCTTAATATTTTTCAACTACATTCTTGATCACTTTTGTCCGAGGTTACCTGGTGAAAGGTCGAAAATGCTCGACGTCTGAGAATTTGGTGCAGTTTGAGCTCATGTAGTAAGATGTATGTGTCAATTTATGCGGCGAAGAGGAGACACTCAAGAGAAATGTCTGAGAGCCGGAGGTGGGAGGCCTAACAAGCCAGCGCCCTACACAGGGGTTTAAAACACTCTGTTGCACCCAATCTGCCTATGTTTGACAATAGTAGTGACAGGGTTTCCCCCACTGTATCAAAGGCCTGGCTGGCCACCAGGCTTCACTTCAGATTTAATTCTACATGTTGTGTTTGGAAGAAAAGGTAAATACTTGGACACTCTCTTCAAATTTCTCGATTTCATTTGGCTCAGACATAGAGGAAAATACGCACTCCCTACCGTCGTTAGGTAAACGTCCAAGAGGAAAGTTTGGAGAAAGCAGTTGTTAATATGATTAAATTATCTAAGAGAAGCAGAAGATCTTTCTTGACAGACCACACATTAAAAGTAAAAACCACAGTAAATCAGCAAATATTTACTACATGAAATTTCACCTCTGTGTTCTGGCTGCTTATTCCACTGATAACTGCACTGAAACTATCTGTTGTCGTGTCGTGACCCCCTCTCTCATCTTGGGGTTGCACCTCCCTCTAAATCCAAGATTCCTCTTGTTTCATAATCCCAGGGTAAAAACTGCTTCCAGTGTAGAAACTATGATTATAGGTTATAGGTCAGGAGAAAGATAATCTGTTCACCTGTTTACTTCCATGGAGTCCATGCATGTTTCCTCTGTACATGATGGCAATTATATAATTTGTTTTCTGTCACCAATAAGCAGCCACACATCCATTTCATCAAGAAAGCAGTCCATTCTGTGATTACAATTTCCAGATTGTGCCATTACGTATAGTAAATCATCAACCACATAAAGAAGTGCATATTTAGTTTTTAGTTTGTGACCCAAAAAGATGTTTTTGTGCCACAAAATTGAGTTTTACAGTTGTTTATCTGGGTTGGAAACCAATGGAAAAGCTCATAATTTATTATAATAAGCTTGTCTCTGAATATTGATATTTCCTGTTTAGATAAAGCTTTCCATATACCTTAATGAGCGTTTGCAAACCAGTTGGAAATAAATATTGAGTCAAAAAAATACAATAAGTTTGAGAAATAGTGCATATTTGCTGCATGTTTAGAATTGGCTCAGAAGTGTAATAAAATCAATGTTATCAATATTGTTAAGCCTGGTAACATAAACAAATGCTGTTTCCCTTTAAAAATGATTAGAAACCAAATATTAAGCTGTTTCCTTGAATAATTGGTAAGAATCTGCAACTTCGCTACAGTTCAGTGGAGCTGTAATCTAATCTCACTACACTAGACTTGTTTTTTGTTATTTGCACAGCAGGAGTTCAACTGAACACAACAATGGACAAGCTGTTTTGTCTGCCTCTACAACTGTCAAAATCCTTGATTAGTGATTTAATACTTAACCAGAAACATATAGGAGAGAATGATGTAATGTCACAGCTCATATCTTGTTGTCAACAGACAGTTTTCTGTTCCGCATGGGTCCCACTGGGTTGATACTGTGTAAGCACCATAAGAAAATAAACTAGCATTACAACACTGGACTTTATTGAAACTGATACCATCTGAGCCATACACTCCAAATTCAGAGTTATGTCACCTTTTAATTGAAGGAATCTGGACTGATCTTTTCTAGTCCAGTGCAGTCCAAGGTAGGCACCAGAACCCAACGACACCCCTGCTTTTGCAAGAATAAGCAGATTTTGAAAGTTTCTGAATGTGTTTTTATAGAACCATCACCATCTTATTCATGTAATGCTGTTTTAAAATTACAGTTGGCAAGCTACAAGGATTGTGTATTTTAAACAGGCTCTACCTGAACAGATCCACTATATTAGCTTTATTAGACTTGTGTTAGTGTTTTAAAATTGGAATTGCAAAAATTTACTATTGTAATAATGAATGTTAATTTAGCATCATTAAGAATAACTGTCTTCTATAAAAGGAATTTTACCTCCCGTCACCTGGGGTACAAGTTTGACTCCTCCCAGCCGGTAGGTGGTGCATTCGTGCTCGCCGGCTCTTGTCCCAACCTTCAGTTGTGCTGTTTGCCAGCTGGTTGCCAGGTCCTTTGGTTAGCATTAGCAAACATTTGACTTACCTGTCCAGAAGGAAAGCGGCAACCTCCGTGTGGTTTCTGTCAATGGCTACCACCCCCTGTTGGTGGTTGGATAGATGCCTCTGGGTCCTGCCCAAGTCCTTTTACCCCACAGAAGCACTCACACATTGAATGAATAAATAACTTCTTTAGTAGGAAATGACTCTCTATACTTTAGCAATTTTAATCTAAACAAACCTGTGAAATGATTCAGATAAGCACTGAGGCTCTAAACGGCTTTGACACGGGAAAAAGAATGACTGCTGCATTTGTGCAGGAAATGTACGTTTATTTGGCTTTTTGTCAGCGGAATGAAAACATCATACAATCCATGAAGGGTGTTTGTGTGTTTATGTGTGTGTGTGAGCTTCAGTGTTGCATAGTTTGCTTATTGTAGCGACATTGAGCTTGTTTTTCTCTAAAGTCACTTGCAACTTTCGTAAGTCGGCAGTTGTGGTTTCTTTCGCTTGTTCTTTTACTTGAAGTCGCTTTTCTTGGCTTTGCTTTTTTCAGACAGGACGCCTTTTTCCTGCTTATCATGCCACACAGCAAGAGCTATTAATGTCAACTAATATCAACCGTCCCATCCTCCCCGACAAGTATTTTGCGAGCAGGAAATGTCCCTGTGTGTATAAATACCAGCTAAATACATGCATTTGTGATGATTAGAAGCGGCCTCCGTATTACAGTGTGGTGGTTTGCTTGGTGGGTTTCTGCTTGTTTTCATGGAGCAAGTCGCTTGTTTCGCTCACAAGATTAGTGAACCTTGTGTGTGTGTGTGTGTGAAGGTGAAACGGGATCTGAGTGTCTGATTACAGTGGGATGATTGACTTTATAACTTTAGAAAATAAGCTGCTTTTAAGTCTATTTCTTTTGCAATAAGCCCTATAATAATTTAAAACATAGGTCTTTAAAAATAATGTATATGTTTTTTTGTTTGGAGTAGATGTAATTCTACGCGGATTCAGCAGGTTTCTTCCTCGCGTTCGGTCTGTTGTGAGAGAGGAGAGGACAGCCGCTCCCCCCTTTCTACTAATACCGCTTTCTTTCCGCTCATTTTGAGCCATCTACATTTCAACCAACGTTTAAGCTGTTCCTCGCAGTGTTTCTCAATTGAAGAAGGTTGAAATGAAGCTCCTGGGACGTCGTCATCTTCCAAAGTGGTTGGTACTGCGGTTGTTGCCAATGTAGTTTGTACTCTGCTTGTCCAACCAGCTGGGAAACCAGGCTGTCTACGGGCAAATTAGACGTCATTTGAGAAACTTCCTATTCCTATTCCATGGATGTATTATGTTTGATGACAAAAATAGTAGCTATGACCTTTACTCTTTTCATTTGTTGAGTTATTACAATGATGCCATGAAACTGGGGCTTTTTAACTCAAGGTTATCGTTCCATGAGAATCTTAGACTGGCCCCGGCCTAACTGCAACATTATACACAATCACAGTAAATGTCTTGGGTCATCTCTAATGTAGTGCATAAGAGCCCACTTGACATATTGTTTACTAGCCTTGCTTGCAAACCAAATGTTAGGCATATATTGTGGCTCTTTGCTGTCAGGATTGTTGGTATACGGGAATCGAGCAACAAGGAGATGGAAGTGAGCAGCGTCAGAATGAAGGTCACTCTCACAGACCGATGAAGCCTGCGGGGTTACATAAGCCATGAGTGAAAAAGACCTCAGATTCTGAGTAAATATAGAGGCTTTCTACATATAGAAACCAAGATGCTTCAGCTTGTTCATGTGAAATGTACGGATTTAGTCTTCTGCAATGAAACCGTACGATGAGAGTTTATGTCAATATGGCCTCTAAATTTGTCAGTGGGACCAATGGGAGTCCTGCAACAATGCAAGACCATATTACATGAGTGCACACTGTTTAAAATGCTTAACAGGCACATTCCTGTCCTTTCTCCTTGTGGTCATAAACACCTACTCATGCACACACAATTGTGAATTGATCCATTAAAACACATCATGTATGTTATGCTGCAAAGGAACGAAGGCAAAAGCCGGATAACTCGATGAACTGTTTTAAAAAAAAAAACTCTTGTTCGGTAAAAGTCCTTCTTCTCTTTTTCCCCCCCTGTCACTTCATTTCTTCTTCTCCTACTTTATCTTTCCTTCCCTTTGCTTATTCTTCTTAGCGTTTTATGAAGTCAGTCATTTTGAAGTTCCCAGGCGATTGAGTCATTATGGTTTTGCCTGAAGTCGTTGACATTTTCCAGCGAGTCATTAATGCTGCATCTCTGTCTCTCTGGGGGAAGTTAATGTGGGCTTGCATCAGAAGAAAGCTTTCCTTAATACTAGTGTTGTTTACAAATAAACACACGTCTGAATAAGATTTTTGTTGGGTTTGAATTTACTTCTTTCGAAATTATTTTCTTGGCCAATGCTACAAAATCCAGTTGCAGAAGAAGATTAACACACATTTGTTTCCTTTTTTAGATGGGAAAAAAGTTGATGTTTGAACATGTCCTCTTCTGTCTTTTAATATGTCTTTCTCTAAAATGCTTTCACTGGTCAACCAGATTAAATCGGTCATAAAAAGGTGTCATCAACTATTTTTTGCTACAGATTTTTTTAGACATGTTATAGACTGTGATTCCTTCCTCCTTATTTATACTTTGTGGTCTCCTGGATCTTCTATTTTGTGGATTTTCTTTGTGCTCCTACTTGGAGTGGGTGCAAATTATTATTTTTTTGCTTCATTCTTTAGTTGAATGAGTCCGACATTTGATCTTTTCCTCGAGTGCCAGGGGTTTACATTTGTTGATTGAAATGTTTAAGAAACAGTTTTCAGAATTGCTAGACATATACCCTCCTCAAAATACAATAACTGTATGATAAAAATTCATCAGGTTAAAATTTCAGTTGTTCCAATGCTTGTTACAAAAATGTCTGCACACACTAGTGCCAAAATAATGCATGCATGCTATTTGGAAGTACATTTTTCATGTTGTTGGGAATGCAATGAATAAACATTTTGTTCATATGTTAATAAAACTCAGAGAATAAAATTTGTGCACAAACTGAAACAAATCAAGATTCAAGCAATCTCTCCCGCTTAAAACTGCCTGTGTAAAGTTTACTATCGCTTTGCTCTCCTGCCGTGTAGCATTCACACAGCACACGCTGATCTCAAGGGGTGATTTGTTATCCGAGTTGTGCGTTTCAGTCAAGCAGAGTTTATCCAGGTCAGTAACTTGATCTGATTAAGTCAGTTTAACATTTGCCCAAGGGTCGCCTCCTCTGCCTCTCATGCTTTCTGTCTCACTTCTCACCTCAACCGTTCACCTTCTCTTCTCAACTGTCATTCTGACACCTATCATACAGATTGCCATTTTTTTTATTGGCTTTTCCCCACCTTTTTGAAATATTGCTGGATCTTCCTCTCAGAGTCTATCTAGTGGTGCTTTTTACTTCATGAACTTAATTTCTGCAATGGCAGCTAGATTTATCTCTTCGCTCTTTCTTGTAGATTTATTTATCAAATTTGTCACCTTTATTTGCTCAGTATTTAGTTCTGCAGAAATGTCAGCACTCTATAAACTTTCTTGTGGTGTTTCATCAAATTTATAGGCGTCTTCTGTCTTACATTGTTTTAATAGCTGTTTTTTACTGTTTCTACTGAAATACATCCTGTTTGTCTTAGTTTGATCCTAATCTTTTCTCTCTGTTCCTTGATTTAACTTTGATATTTCTTCTTCTCTCTGACTTAGATAAAAAAAAAAAAACAACAAATTATAGTTTTTTGCCTTTGTCCTTTTATCCCTTCATGATTTGTCACTTTATTCCGGATAAATGTTGTGGTTAATAAAATGTAATTTTTGTTGGATTAATTCTAAAAGCTTCAGTTTCTGTTCTACTGTCTTTTATTATTATTGTTGAAACAGTCTAGCCTCCTTCACAAAAACCCATCGGCACAATTAAAGAACAGATCTTACAGAACTTCACGTCAGCGCTTTAGGTCAGCCAGCAGCAAATATTTTCTCGCATCTTTGCCACAAAATCTAGCATGTGAAATCAGTAAATCGTTATTCAAGCCCGATATTTTCCTGTCGCCTCAAAGTGAAAAATGAAGATCCTCAGCTTAATGAGAAATGCTGTAGCTGCTGCATTGATAAATACTTTGGGTTTGTGCTGCAGTACTCACCAGGGCAAGCATTTCATCGGGTCAAAGGAAGAGCGAGTGAAGCATCTGGAGCAATTCACATTGACTATTAAAACGAATGCAACACAAAAACAAGTTCTACCAAAGAAACATGATTAGAGATGCACCAATTAATTATCCAGAGGTTGTAATCAGACAGTTTCACCTTAAACCACTCTAATTAATGATCTGCACGTAAAATACAGAAATAATTTCTTCACCTTATTCATTAGTGCATAAAACTTAAGACCTTCCTTTTCAGTCAGGAAATGCATCGACCAACAGCAACTATTTTGATGCTCTTTTTGCATGTAATAAACTCATAAATGTTAGCGACGGATGCTTTAATGCATTCAAAACTGCTGCTGTTACCATGGAAAAAGGCTGCACAATTTTTGCTCTTATCTGTTGTAATTCTAAAAAAAAATGGTGTTGGTCAAAATCGGAATCTGCAGGTCAGACCTCAAATAAACCCACTTTCCAGGAAAAGCCTGATCAACGTAGGCATTTTGCCTCAACCATGATCATTCAAACCATGTTCACAGTTGTTGTTCTGAAAAGTGTCCCAGTTCGAATCCCAAAGACTGCCACTCTGGGTCCCTGACCAAGACCCTTAGTGCTAGAATGCTCCCCGGGCGCCACTTTGTGGCAGCCCACTGCTCCCTTAAAAAGGTTTGTTTAAATGCAGAGGACTATTTTTATTTATGCTACAGTGAGAAAGATGATTAGTATAAATGTGGATTTAAAAAGAGCATTTTGAGCCAGTATCAGAGATAGAATCGCAGATCATCACCGCCTAATAATTTTCAATAGCTTTTTTTTTTTCTTTTGTTCAAGTCTGGAAAGTAGACTTGAGATGTGTGATCTTTAACTTCATTGCTCTTATCAGACATCGACTGATCATCCTTCTCCTGGCTGGTGCAGTTTTGTTTTTTTTATTGGGAGGAATTGTAACTAATAAAAGACAACCAAATGTGCTGCTGGTTCCTTGATAGAGATGGTAGATTTCAATCCAGTAGGAAATGGAAGGATTACAGGATTATCCTCATTTATGCTTTAAAGCATATGTCCCAGTTTATAGAACGAAAATGGTTTGCGTTCTTGGTTTTGATGCATTCATTGAATAGGAAGAAAGTCATCATATTACCTTCCGATTACATTTCAGAGCTGATCAAGGAAAATCTGGCCCATAGCTAAATCTTAGTGAGCAATTCCTTTTTTCACTTACAATAATAAGGATTGTTACCAGGGTTGGTTCCCTAGAATTACAGTTCTATTTAAACTCAACTAAATTGTCCCAAATTTAAATTTAATTAAAGCTTTTTAATCTTAAGACAAATGGTAATGTTGAAATGGAGGAAAGTAGGCAGTCTTGTAACGCTGTCACAAAAACAGTGCGTGACGACGGTCCTTCAGGTTCCACTCATTTGTTGTTTGGACACCAGGAGCTCCTACACATTGTTTCAGAAGCACCACAATTAGCTAAATATTCTCACACAGTTTCCAAAGTGTATTGGATTATTGTCAATTTGAGCAAATTAAACCAAGATCATTTGTATTATGCCTTTAATTTTCTTCCTTTTAGTTAAAACCTGAATAAATCTTGTATATTGAAGCAGTCTTTACACAACTATTGCTATTACATGATGTTAATGGAACATATGGATTACAGTAAATACAGTATATACAGAAATATAGATTAGACTCTTTCTGTCAATGACACGTTTAGAAAAAAATATGCGTCAGAAACGCATCTTGAGACAAAGACTCACAGATGAGGAGTGACAGGACCACACACAGAGGCCTGCATCAACATTAATGAAGGCTGTTGTCTCCATCTGCCAATTAGTACCAGAAAAATGTCAAACTGGATCAGACCTCGGGTATAAGTGGCACACTGAGTATGTGGGGTGGAGGGATTATTATTTTTTTTTTCTATGTTTCTTATTCAGTCCTGTCCATCAGAATTTCTCCTATGCTAATCCTGATTAATCCCACCTAATGCTTCTTTTGTCCAAAGACACGTTAGCAGCGAGCCTCGTTCTCCCTCTGCCTGACATTAAACAAATCAATTATGGCAGGATAAAGCGAAACTGTGCTGGGGAAGGGGGTTACTGCTGCTGATGTTAATGCTAACAAACGCTTTTTTTTTTTAAGGGAAACTGTCTTTAATTTGTGCTTGAAATGGACATTTTGGGTAATTAGATGTACGAGATGTGACTCAACCAGCAGACTGAGCGGAGATCTTTAACAGCTGGAATCTCCTCTCACTTCCTCTGCTGCTCTCACAGAGGCTCATGTCCCATCTCTGCCCATATTCACTCACTCCATGTTTCATGTATAATTTCTCTACTGTCAATTAGCAAAGCCTCTTAGCTCCTCAGAGCGAGATTTACAAAAGCCAGCTCTGGCCAGGATTACCAGTCCTCCCTGTTTTCTGCACAGGAAGGATACCTAATCCTACTCCCATTCAGCTGCTGTTATTCAGGAACAATTGTTAAAAAGTTGTTTAGATTAGCTGGTGCCGACTGTTCAGTGACTAAGTATTAGATGGGCCATTGCTTTGTGTCATGAAAAGGTCGAGCGTTGCCACTATTAGCTAAAACAACAACTTGGTTATCATTTTTTTGTTTTTATTTAATTTCTAGATGGATAAACAAGAATTGTAGTTCTCGTTTGGTTTCTTAAAGTCTTACTTTAGTAGACGTTTGCTGCTCGTTCTGAAGAAGGCTCCGACCAGTTTCGCTGAACCTTCTGGTGAAAAGCATCCCCACAACATGATGCTGCCTCTGTTTTTAACATGTTCAAGATGTTCAGTGGGTTACTTTTCCCACAAAAAAGTTTTGTATGTGAGCTAAAATGTTGGATTTGGTCTCAGCTGACCAACGCAACCTGTTTTAAATGTTTGGAACGTCCCTTGTAAGGCTTCTGAGAAACAGACGGGAATTATTTCCCCTTGCTTTAATCATTCTTCCCACTTCTAGGTGGGCAGTCTTGTCTTTATGGGTTTAAAGTTGTGCCATACACTGTTTTTTGGATGATGGCTTGAACAGAGCTCTGGGAGATGTTCACTGCTTGGGATGTTGTTTTATAACCTAACCCTGCTTTAAATGACTTATCAACCGTCTGTTGTGGTCCTTCTCGGGCTTTGTGAGGCTGTTTCTTCATTAATCGGTTTTTAACAAACCTCAGAGGCCTCGACAGAACAGCTGGATTCACCCTGAGGTTACTTACGCACAGATGGACTGTATTTAATAATCAGGTGACTTCTGTGGGTAATTGGCTGCGCTGGCTTTTAATTTGGGGTCAAGAAGTAAAAGTGGCAGAACACGAATTTTCCTCACTTTTGAGATTTTTATTTGTAAACAATTTGAAAACCATGAATAATTTTCTTTCTGCTTTACAGTTATGCATTACATTGAGCTGATCCATTTTATTTGCGTTGTTGTTTTCTTCCAGGTAATACAGATTTTTTTTTTTTTTTGCAATACGATTTCATTTATATGAAATTCTTGCATATAATACTAATTTAGAAACCAGCATCTTAACAGACGCTGAACACTTTAAAGGCTGATCAAATGCGTATATTTTTGAAAAGAAAATTGATAGGAAAAATGATACACTTATTTAACAATACTGCCTTTTATTTCTAATTTTAGTTTTATGTGTCTGTGAGTATATTTAGAAAAAAAGGTCTCCATGGAAGAATTGGGTATATAAGAGATCTGGAGTCTTTAAAACGCTCTTAGCTTATAGGATGTCTCTAAATTTAACCAGAGTCGTCAGTCAGCCTTTTTACAAACCTCAATGGAGCTCTTTTGTTTCTGTGTGGCGTCCCAAGGCTGCTGCCTGCTAATGCACTTATGCAACCGTAGAGCTTCGAGTCACTCTGTAGACATCCTTTACCCGTTTTTCCACATCCCCCTTTATGCCTGTACATACTGTGAACAGATTGATCGTAAAACTTGAAGAACTTTTACCTCTGCCCAAAGAGCTCTGTAACGAATCTTTGTCATCTCATCCAAAAGCTTTAGGATGTTGCCCTTGTGTACGAATTTGCTGGGTTTATGCAAGACACGGCTTCACTATGACCCAAATGGAAAAAGACAAAGCCTCCGGTCGCCCTGCCATGGCTTACAGTAGCAAGCAAATTTAGAAACTGATGAATGATTTAATACAACACAGGAGGCAACCAGCTGAACTAAACAGTTAGAACGGCAGATTAGGCTCTGTAGGTTTTTGTAACCAAGCCGCACTACAAAATCCAGTTATTTTAATGTGTTTTCTTGTTTTCTAAGGAAACTCTCGAGAGGCGTTTGCTCACTGCAGTTTTAGCTTTAATGTTAGTGTTTTTATGTAAATTATCATCTAACTTCTATTTCCTTGTTGTGTGCCACAGCTTTTCTCATCCTGTGACACTTTCCCTTAAAAATCACATCTCAGACTACTTGTATATTTTTTACAAATTGAAAAATGTCAATGTAATTAAACTACATACACATAATTTTTCATTCATTCCAAATAGAAATAAGCAAGTTCTGCAGTCATTGGGGACATATATGTCCCCTTAATGCCATTGCTTTCTCCCTTTTTAGGTCCATTTATATTTGCACTGACACTTGTTTGGGTTTTTAATTGTTTACTGAAACATATTCCAACTATAGTTATATATAATGGACATAGACATACAGACCCAGTTTTCATTTGAAGGTATCCACAATCAAACTGGATGAAGGGTTTAGGAGTTTCAGCTCTTTAACGTGTTCAATTTAATTCAGTTTATTTATATATACATGGACTCAGCAGGGGCAGTAAAAATGTAGAGATGGGGGAAAAAAAGGTATGAAGCAGCTTGGGGTGGGGTGGGGGTGTTGAGAAGCACTCATCATGTCACTATGTCCTTCATTTGGTCATCCAATCCCTGCACATGTTTTATTCAAAATGCGGAGTCAGCGATCCAATAGGGAAACATTGCCGTTGCAGGTCCAGAGGTCATCGATGTACAGGAGTGTGCATTTTAATAACATACACCAGTGCTCCGTCATGTGGGAGCAGCTCTCTAGAGCCAGCAACATGACTTGTTTTAAATCAGAATTTATAGTTTTTAACCTCCAGAGAAGTTTCAACGTTCCCTTTCCCCAGATACAGGTCAGTTTAATTTATTTACAGGGCCTTAAATTACAAACTAGCCTCAAGGAGCAATATAACAATCTGTCCTTGAGTCGTTAAGTTATATGAAACTAAAGGATGGATGGGGATATCATCCTTGTTAGCTGCATAGCAAAACTACAGCATAGATTTTAAGCCCACCTTGTTGACATACAGAAAGGGGAAATAACATGCTCAGGGATAGCGTCAAGGATAGCATCAGCAAAAGGGAGAGTGTTGTGTTTCCACAGGGACCGAAGTTCCACATCCTAGGTTGAAACTGCCACAGAAAGCCTCGGATGACTGATGCTAACAAGAGTTGTAGTTGTTTTATTTTGTATATTGTAGATCCTCAGCTTAGACAGTGTGTTTGTGCGGCATTAGATAAGAATAGAACAGGTTAGAAGAAGTAGTTTTTAGAGATGTTGTAACTGCTAGTTTTAAGAATTCCACAAGTAGAAAACATAAAACTGAAATAAATGAAGTTTTCAGGAGAAAAAATAAAAGGTGAGCTGCAGCTAACGTTCTGATCATTATTAATTCTTTTAAAAATAGTGCCAAAATGGGAGGATTCATTTTCTAGAAATGATTTCACAGGTTGTATTGTTAAACTATTAGTGTGCCTGTGGGAGATTTCAAATAGTTATGACTGATCAGTCTTCAGTCTAAAGGGAACACAGTTATTGCATTTTCAGCTACTAGTCATGGAAAGTTTAGGGCCACTGAGAAATAAACCTTTCATTTCAAGCCTTTTGTTATGACAAAAATGTAACAATGGGGAAAAAGGACCCAGAATTTTATTTTTAGGACAGTGAAATTACGACTTTGAAAATGCATTAAAAGATAAAAAAGTTGCTTATTTAAAATAGGTCCGCATAAGACTTTAAATTCTTTTAAAGGACAGGTTTACATCATTAAATAAACACTACACTCATTCAGAAGCGCGACATGATCACATGAATATTTAAAGCTGCAGGCGGCGTTGGACAGCCCTCGCACCTTGGCAACGCTCCGGCCTCTGGGCCCACCACAGATGTTGAGCTCTGTCACCTCAGTGCATTCAGTCGCTCTGCCTCTCAAATTGTGCAGTTAGCAACTAAAATGACATTTGGTCACTTTCAGTTAAGGTCTGTTATTAAGCATCAGAAAATTGGTTGAGCTCAGACCCAAGGAGTTACACCAGCTTCCTATTTGGTTAATGAGGGATTAGCGAGGACTAAAATCCAAAATGGATTTGTTTTTAAAATGTGGATTATGCGACGTCATCTCCATATCAGACACGTTGAAGCTGAGGTGATAGAGTACCAAAGACAGACGTCCACCACAAAAAGCAGTGACTCTTTGTTGTCAGTGGGTGGACATGAAGTGATAACAGAAAATTAATGTGTAAATATGCAGAGCTGTGAGCTCTAATTGCACAGCAGCGGAGGTTTAGGCATTTATGCAGTGTAGTTCAGTGTAGTTCAATACAACTTAATTACATGTGATAACACATGAAAAGAATCATCCAAAAGAAACAGCGAGTTGGAAAACTACAAAAAACAAAAACCCAGATCATCAAATTTGAGTTTGTCACACTATTATCTTGTTGAATTATTTTTGTTTTACCGTTTGGCTTTTACTGGTGAGCTTTTGGGAACATAGCAGGCTTGGGAAATGAGATCAAAAGTTTTAGAGATACAAATCTTTTTCAAATTGCAAAACATTTAGAAAAGTAGAGCAAGGGACTTTGAAATTGAGAAATGTTTATTGCATAAATGTTTTCTTGCTATTTCAGGAAGTCACTCTGAAAATCTTAGCTTTCATTACAGACCTCTTCTTTTTAACCATTTCAAAATGTCTAAGGAATGACACTTCTGACACAAAATGACTTCCTGTAGGGTATAACCTACTGGTTTGGCTAAGACCATTCATGTCTGAGTTATTTTCTGTTTACAGCAAGAAGTCCAACTTTTAGTTCTGGCCACACCCTCAGGGCAAAACATTTCGTCTTGATAATGGTTACGCTCCGTTGTTTGTGGAGGATACTGACACTAGTTTGAAGCTGATATGTCAACATTTCTAGGAGGACTCCTAATAGCAAATATCTTATACATAAGAAGATGCGGATGTGGATTGCTGGATCCGAAAGACTAATAATAAACACTTGCTTCTTCATGCGCCTTTGCACCGGTTTTGGTTCTCGGGCCTAATCAAAGTTACAACTGCTTATGAAACAATCCAAACTGTAGATTTCTCGGCAAGAAAAATATCCCTTGATGTGAAAATCTGTCGATGTGCATGACGCACAGAAACTCTGGGCTTCGGCTTGGTACCACTCATGGGAAAGTACGCTACATGAAAAATGTCATATTCATGAAAGTACATGCTGTATGGAGTCATTATCTGCTAGATTTTACATGATGGTAAAAGAAATTGGATTATTGTCACATACAGTATATTATTGAATTAAAATTGTATTTACCCAATAAACGTATGTATCTGTACCAGGCAGCACAGGTAATATATTTTATATCTATATCGAGGATATGATTTTCTTTATGGAACTCACATGTCTGACAATTGTTTGAGGTTGATTATGAGGATCATGGAAAAAATATTTTTTTATGCCTAGATGTTTTTGTTGGCATATAGACATAAAGTCATATAGTCCTGGATATGGAGGACGGGGGATTCGTTTTTTTTTTTTCTGCGCTTTCCTTGTCAGTGAAAAATAAAGATCCTGAATGGGTGTCAGAGGGACTCCAATGTTTCCCTCTGCGGTCTGGACTGTCCTTCGCAGCATCTGATGCCAAATTTAACGAAAGAACTGGAAATGATAAACGCCTGGGATTCCTGTCCCGCTCTGTCACAGCCGCCCTGAAATGTTCTTTGTCTTCTACTTTGGAAAATAGATGGCATGAAAAGAACTGACTGTCATTTCCACCTTTGCTTAGTTTCAGAGAACAATGCCACCATTTTCTTTTTTTTTTTTTCAGTTCGGTGATTTTCTTATTTGATATTGGCATATTTTAAATATCTCCTTAATCTATAGCCTAATTAACTGTGTGTTCATTCGCTCTTATCGCGGAGTTGAGTACAGCACCTTTAGCCAGTAATCACTGAAGTGGTTTGTGTATCTATCTAATTATAAATATAGGCTACACATGACAAAAAATAGCTAACGATTAATTAAGCCATTAAAGTGGAATAACAGTTCCACTTTAATGGCTTAGCTTGAAAGACGTGTATTTTGCAAGGACATTTATTAAAGAAATCATAATTTTTTACCATGCAGAGGTTCAGAAAAACTACCTCGCATGTCTTCTGAGTACTGATCGTTACTTGTATAAACATATAGGCCCTAAACATCCCTGTTGTTGGATGTCAACCCATTTTATTTTAGGCTTCCAGTCAATAGTTTTATATGCAAAGTGCTTGACAATAAAGAATGACATAAAAGTGGCATAGTAGGCTAGGAAGCAGTTTTGTGTTGTTGCTAACCTTAAACGGATGTCAGAAAGTCACTTAGGAAACAGAACACAAGAATAAGGATCAATTTACATTTCCGGGATTGATTCCAAGCTTTTAAAACAGTAAAAAGTAAACTCAAAATCATCATCATCAGAAAATCTCGTACTGGCACACTGTCTTTATCCTTAATAATGATGATCTGTAAGCAATAAAAAGGCAAATTGAGTCAAATGTAAACAATGCCATAAGAAACATGGATGGTCGATAAAATGTAGAAATTGTTCTTGCACAATAAAAACAACACCATTAAGACATGAATCATGTTTTTCATGTTATTGCAAAATGTAAAAATACTACTTAAAAAGTCGCAAGTTAAGACTCTTCTCTTTATCTGGCCAGTAAGTGTTTGTCGCATTTCATTGCTGCTGTAAAATGCGATGGAGCTGGTGGGACTTTAAGGCAATGTGCATTAGGACTGTCACAGGGTTCTCACTAGTTAAGAGCAAAAAATGTGATTAATGACATTATGGCAAACTATTAGCTTTTTTAATTGTGGCAAAACTAATATATAGAGGACAATTCAGACGTTATTAAGAAAAATATATAATTTGAGTGTCACTTTTCTGTTCAGCAAAACAATAGACAAGATAATACATACTATAACTTCTAATATCCCTTTTGGAGGTGTCTATCTTTGACACAGTGATAGGATTATTTAATGTGTATTTAGTGCCACTATGGGCTTCCATTTGCCTGTCAATTTTTATGTCTAAAGAAATAAATTTTACTACTGATAAAGTGTCATTCTATACTAAAAGAAATTGGGTTTCAAAACAAAAATTAATAAGGCACATACAAAGCATATTTTTATACATGCAAATGTATTCAGCAGTATTTCTGTACAATTTCTGTCTTCCGGTTTTCCTAAGTGATCAACAACATCCTTAAATTCTTTTTCCTGCTCTGTCCACTTCAGTCTGGCTGTGGTTTTTTTCATTAGCCACATTAGCCTCCAACACCTGCCTACAATTAAACAGAGGTGTAATTGAGGGGGGTGCACAGGTTTGTGGTGTTGCTCCACTATTTAGCAGCTGACTGAGCTGTCAGCTGATTAACATTTCCCCCCGTTGATTCATACCACAGTAGAACGGAGCGTTGCGTAGCTCCAAACTTCACATCTGGGAAGAGTTCAGACTTAAAGGGCACTGTCCTTGGGCTGTCTGTGAAGCTGTGAACAGGGATGTTTAGGGTCTATATATCACTGAGTCAAGGGTAGACACCTCCACGAGGGACAGGCTTGTGTTGTCTGGGAGGTTTACCACTTCAGTTACGGATACAGCAGCTTTACTGACCTTTTTAAGTTGCTCTCACACATAAGCGTTGCATGGTAGCTAGCATGTGGCATTGTTCAGCTTTTTTCCGCCCTCTCTGTTTGCCTTATAGGGAAAGCTACTTCAAACAATGCTTTTGCGTTTACCTTGTCAGAGAGTGTTGTGTGTTGGGGATGGGCTGAGTCTGTTATTGCAGCGCTGTGCGACAATTTCATCAAATGAAAATAAATTCCGTCTTCTTCCGCTTATCCGGGGTCGGGTCGCGGGGGTAGCAGCTTCAGTAGGGAGGCCCAGACGTCCCTCTCCCCAGCCACTTGGGCCAGCTCCTCAGGAGGAATCCCAAGGCGTTCCCAGGCCAGCCGGGAGACATAGTCCCTCCAGCGTGTCCTGGGTCTTCCCCTGTGCCTCCTCCCGGTGGGACGTGCCCGGAACACCTCTCCAGGGAGGCGTCCAGGAGGCATCCTAACCAGATGCCCGAGCCACCTCAACTGGCTCCTCTCGACGTGGAGGAGCAGCGGCTCTACTCTGAGTCCTCCCTGGATGACTGAGCTCCTCACCCTATCTCTAAGGGAGAGCCCAGACACACTACGGAGAAAACTCATTTCGGCCGCTTGTATCCGGGATCTCGTTCTTTCGGTCACGACCCAAAGCTCGTGACCATAGATGAGGGTAGGAACGTAGATCGACCGGTAAATCGAGAGCTTCGCCTTTTGGCTCAGCTCTCTCTTCACCACAACGGATCGGTACAGTTTGTGTCAATTTAGACACAACGCTTCTTCTCTGAGTATTTCATCCTTTTAGTATTGACTGTTTTGAAATAGCGATTATTTTGACAACCCAGTTTTGCCGTCTTCCCACTTGCCAGGTCATCCGTTTTCGTGCAAATGTTGCTCTGTAAAGGAATTAATTTCTGAAGCTGTCAGATGAAAGTAATAAAGTGAAAAGAGCAATATTTATCTGAAAGACAGCATCAGAGTAAAATGAATGCATTAAGTGAAGTACTTGGCTTAAATATACTTAGTCATAGTTGATGTTTTTTTTATTTATGTAGGAAATTTTGGAATTTTGTTTATTTTTCAATGTTAGCACAACTTTGAAAGCTGCGATGCAGAGTTTCTGACTGGAGATGTATTATGTGATGAATATGTCAATCTCATATTCTTCTTCTTTTCATGCTTCTTTTTAGAACTTCCTGAAAAAAACATACTTTGAGCTGACCTGGATGACCCTGTATGAATGTAGCCCAGAGCTTTATCTTCATCCTGTTTTGATTTTGTGCTGCTAACAGTAAAAAAAGAAAAAAACAATGTATTGAGTTTTTGTATAAGCTTGGGTACACTGTTGTCCTGAGACATCTTTCTTTGCAGCCAGTGACTCATCCAATCATGCACTGAATCCTAAAATAAGGACGCGCTTAGTTCTTGTATCAGTGTATCCTTTTTCACATGACATCTGTGCCGATTTGTATTGAACAAAACCCAGTTTTAAAAAAATCTATTTCTACCTAATTAGGTATCTGAGATGTGAGTTTTATAAATGAGCTTGCTTTTTGTGCATTCTGAAATGAAACACGGTTAAGGTCAGTTTAAAGTCTTATAAACCTGAGGACAACGTTCACAAAGCCCTGCAGTCTTCTCCATCTTTTGCAACTTATTTGCACCCTTTAGTTGCTTCATTTATTTGCACGATTCATGAAGCAGTTTGCATTAAATATTTTACCCTAAAAGCCTGCATAATGCATAATTTCAAGGTGGGAAAGCTGCATTTTCTCGGTAGAGCAGACGAGCATTTTTGCCTAGTTTCAGAATAAGAAAGATGCTCAAGCTTGGGTTCGAACAAAATTAGCACCAGCAAATAGCCTAATGGATTTCCCCCTCAGATTCCAAAATTTCCTCTGCTAAGATGGATGGATGTATATTATTATCTGAATATTGATGTTGCACCTTATTAACATTGATTGTGATTTAGATCCATGTTCAGGCCTGTTGATTTATGGAAGAACCAGAGATTATGACCCCTGATAAAACCAAAAATCACGTGATAACAGAATCATTGGTGTCACCTAATCAGATTTTTTTTGTATGAGATTGTTTATAGATAATAAAAAAATGTTTAATCCTGTCCGTTGTCAAGACAGGTAAAAAAAATGTTGTTTTGGTGTGCGGTAAGATGCCTTCAAAATGGAAAGAGCAAAACTGAAATATGGTAAAGGGACAAAATTAACAGCATGCTTCGCGAGGGATGTTTTTGCATTAGCCAAGCTTCATGGTGCAATGATTTTCAGTTTGACTGAGTGCTATTTATCTATGAACGCCTCATTTTGTGATGATGCAAATAAAATGTGTGGAAAAACTGATGACTCAAGAGTGTAAACTTTGGAGAGGACATCCTTTCATCCAGTCAAAGGTAGCTATAGGTTGTAATATTAGATAGTTTTTTTCTTCATGGCTCGATTTGACTTAAGATTCCAGAAACATTTTCTAAGTAAATATCTTTAGATCTGTACAGACTTGTGTTAAATATGCGGTGTAAAGTAAATTTATTTGACCGTGTGCATTTTGCGGAACAGGATTTATGTTTCAATTCTATATAAACTTTTACTGCTCTATTATTTTGTCTGACTTTTATTTTAGCCCTTTTTACCCTCTTTTCGTTTTTGTTTCTCTTTCCTCTGTAGCCAGTTTTGCTTTTCTCATCCCTCCCCTGCTTTAATTTCAGTTTTCTCGCTCTGCTGGGGAGGTGGGCTGGAGCAGAGCTAAAAAATTGAATCTTCTTTTATTTCCCAAAGTGATCTTTGTTTAACAATATTAGAGCACTTCTTGTCTTTTTTTAGCTGACCAAATTTCATTAGACTGCCTCTCACCAACAAAGTGAATGTGAATTGGGATTAACCTTGTGAGCGCCTGTCTTTTCCTGGCAGTAAGATTGTGAAGCCATTTCATATTTTAATATCACACATCAAATCCTCTGATCTCCGCTGGATGAAGCTTCGTCTCCCATGTTCTCACCCTCACATTCAGTCCCATCACATACAGTATCTGGGTTGTTGCGGGAGCGGAGCGTCATGACAGACAGATTCATACATCAGGATATCATGTGACACTTGCCTTGGACTAAATGTCCAATTGCATTTCACGCTCAAGGAATTTGAATAATCTGAGGAATTTTATGATTCTTTTCAGTAACTTATGATTTAGATGTTCTTTACTGTTTGTTTTAATGAGTGGAATAATTTCTATAATGTACTTTTGTTTACAAAAGCAACATATTTTATTGTTAAAAGGTATAAGTATGCATAATTCTATCTTATTATTAGTCATAACATTATTACCATGACAGTGTTCTGAGGGGCAGCATTTTGGGGGTGCTGTTGAGCCGTTCTGCTATGCCTTTGCTCACCAGTGAAATCACTTTTACACCAGTCATATTCATAAGCTAATATGCAGATTGGAAGGCAACTTAAAGTTAAGTGCTCTGCTCAAGGGCAGACTAGACTCAAAACCTTCTGATCGAAAGGCAGAAAGCCTCAGCCTCTCTTAAAGGTTTGCTCAAATGCAAGCTGCCCGAATTTACAAATTTTGGCAATGTTTGGCAATATTTGGCAGTGCGCATCCGTACTGCCTAAAAGTGGCACATCGTGGGAATTACACTGTTTTCAAGTTTGTACTGCTGCCGTGTAAATGGACGTTGTTTGGATCCAGGTGCTTACAGATACACTTTACAGATAGACCCTGTAATGAGCTTTGGCTGCCACTAAATAGATATTAAATTAAATAATGCTGTGTATAATTCAGAGATGTCATCATAGGTGTTGGTAGTTTGTACCTGTGATACTTCTGTTTGTTTTGCAGTTCTTTCTATCTCTCTTTCTGCAGGTGTAGAAACAGACTCTGAGGATGTTGTCCTGTACTCTCTTTTTTTCCTCCACTCTATATTTGTCACATTCTCTCCCTTTTAACATTGTGCCTCATCTTTTTCCCTTTCGTTTTCTTTTACCTTTCCATTTCTGTGTCCATTCAATTAGAAATAATCTCAAAATAATGTCCAATAAATGTTTTTGCATGACTATCAAGCGGAGCACTATAGCGAAAGTAGTAATGCTCCACTTGTGAAAGTAAATCTGTTGGGCTCACTTTGGCACTAAAAAAGTAAGTCCTACACTGCCAGACAAGACACATTAAATCAAATGGATACAGTAATTAGAACATTGTCATGTAACCATATTAACAGAAACGGAACAAAAGCCTAATTTTCAGTGTATGATCATGTAAATAGGGCCTATGTGTGTTTGTGTTGGGTTCTTACTGTAGGATTAAGAGTTGCAATTGTGTTGATTCTGCAGCAACATTGAATATGTGCATAGTACATTATATGAAAGAGTTGTGACGCTCATGAGGTGGAATTGTTCCGACATGTCCAAAAAAGTTGCAGTAGCCTGGTCTAATCACATGATCAAACTGTATACCTTAAAGTGTTAAATGTTGCATAAACAAGTCAATGTGTGAGCGTTATAGTGTGAGGGGATCATTAGGGAACGTTGTGTTAGGATGCAGTTGCCATCTGAAATGACAGTAGCACTTATTGGATAACACACTTCCATTAACATACCTACTGAGAAACCTCAGTTTGATATGGAGGGAAATGTTGCTTGGTCTAAATATAATCATGATGCACCAATACTTTATTAGAAGGGGATTTCCAATGTGCCAATCTGAAACACCAATTTAAGAAAAAAAAAAGATTTAGAGTCTAGAAGAATCTTCTTGGTGTCATCTGTAAAGCGTGCGACGGTCTAGATGCTGTAAAGCCGCCTTACAGTGTCGCCGTGCTGTGAAGCTCCACATTCTATGGCGCTGATGTGGATGTATAACAGATTGACAGAGCACACTGCAGAGGGCTTACAGTTACAGAACCGTACGGCCCCTAACCCACTTTTTGTACTCTGACACACACACACACACACACAGACACACGCACATGCACACAGATTAGGGTGTTTTTGAGCTTTAGAAATAATGACCACCATCAAGGCATGGAGGGGAGGAGAGGCTTTGAGGATATTCAGTTCCTGTTGAAATGAGGAATGAAGAGATTTACAGTACAGTAAATCTCATTGTGATCCCTTTTTCTTTGTGTGACAGTATCCTTTGATCCTGTATTGCCTTATTTCTTTTTTTTTCTGATACAGAAGAGTATATGCAACACCACTTCCAATGAAGTAGGGACGTTGCGTAAAACGTAACTGAAAACAGAACAGAATGATTAGCAAATCATTTTCAACCTAAATTCAACTGAATACACTACAAAGACAAGCTGTTTAATTTTCAAATTGGTTTTGCAAGAATTCACTCATTTTGGATCCGATGCCTCCAACATGTTCCAATAAAGCTAGGATAGGGACAAATTCACCGCTGTGTTATGTCCCCTTTCCTTTTAACAATACTTATTAAATGTTTATAGGCTTAGGCTGCTGGACATCAGGATTTTTCTCACACTGCGGCGTTATCCTACTGTTCTCCAATTTGCATTGTTTGCTTTTGTTCTCTGTATTTTTTTTTACTACAGTACCGGTACACCTGGTCTGGCGTTCTGTTAGCTGTGACATCATCCAGGGGAGACAGATCATCTGCTATTACCATATAACGTAGAAAGGATTCCTGGATCAGTGTGTGCTTCTGTGCTTTCTGTGGCTCAGCTCTGTCTTCTCAAACCCCCAGTGGGTCGAGGTAGATGACCGTTCACGCTTAGCCTGGTTCTGTTGGAGGTTTCTTCATGTTAAAGGGGAGTTTTCCTCTCTACTGTCGCTACATGCATGCTCGGTATGAGGGATTGCTGCAAAGCCATGGACAACGCAGACGACTGTCCTGGTGGCTCTACGCTTTTTCATTAGGAGTGAATGTTGCTTGTCAAGACTTGATGCAATCAGCTGGGTTTCCTTAGAGAGGAAACTTTTTGACCAATCTGTCTGGATGATATGATTTAATTTCACTTTGTAAAGTGCTTTGACGACCTGTGTTGTGAATTGGTGCTATATAAATAAATATAATTGAATTGTTTGGGAACTGAGGGCACTATTTGTTAATGCTTTGTAGGTGGAAATCTTTCCCATTCTTGCTTAATGTACAACTTCAGTTGCTCAACAGTCTGGGGTCTCTGTTGTCGTATTTTGTGCTTCATAATCATTGGCTTTCGTTGTACTAAAAAAGTTATTTATTTGGTTACGTTTTGTGTTCTGTGGCTTTATCTGGTTTTATTGTTTAAATCCCAGCAAGTTTGCATGAAGGATATACCGAACAGAATAATTGTGAAGCTCATGACAGCACAGTTAGAAAAAGACTGAACAAGTAGGACTTGTTTAGAAGGATAGCCAGCTTTTGCTTTCTACTAGGATTACATATTTTGTTCTCAACGTTGTATCTGGAAAAAACCTTAAAGCTTCTTTTGTGGCAAAGTTCTGCATACCACCAAATGGAGATGTTTGGCCAGGGCGCACAGAGCTACAATTTGGAGAAGATATTTTTTTAGCAGAGTATTGTAAACTGAATGTTAGAATAGTAAGGATTGTGACTGCAAACACAGTGGAAAGTCACAGAAAAAGAAAATAAAGTGTTGCAGTGGCCCGGTCAAGGTCCAGACTCACTGAAAATGCTGTTATTTCACCTCACAACATCATAAAACAGGAGAATGTAGAGGGGTCCACTCAACAATCTGACTGAAAAAGTGATACAGAAAAAAGTTATTTAAGGTTATTGCTACAAGGTACTAGTTCAATTCAATTCAATTCAATTCAATTTTATTTATATAGCGCCAAATCATGAAACATGTCATCTCAAGGCACTTTACAAAATCAAGTTCAATCATATTATACAGATTGGGTCAGATTATACAGATTGGTCAAAATGTCCTATATAAGGAAACCAGTTGATTGCATCAAAGTCCCGACAAGCAGCATTCACTCCTGGGGGACCGTAGAGCCACAGGGAGAGTCGTCTGCATTGTCCATGGCTTTGCTGCAATCCCTCATACTGAGCAAGCATGAAGCGACAGTGGGAAGAAAAACCACCCATTAACGGGAAAAAAAAAACCTCCGGCAGAACCGGGCTCAGTATGAACGGTCATCTGCCTCGACCGACTGGGGTTACAGAAGACAGAGCAGAGACACAACAAGAGAGACAAAAAAGCACAGAAGCACACATTGATCTAGTAATCTGTTCTACATTAGATGGTAATAGTCGGTGATCTGTCCTCCCTGGATGATTTCACAGTCAACAGAACGTCAGACCAGGTGTGCCTACTATGAAGAAAAAAAGAGAGAGAACAAAAAGTTAAAAGCTGAAATGACAACAGTAATTTCAATGTAATGCAATGCAAATCTGGAGAACAGTAGACTGGAGAACAGTAAAAATCAGTAGAGTGAGAAAAGTAGGCCCTGATGTCCTCCAGTAGCCTAAGCCTATAGCAGCAAAACTATAAAGGTAGCTCAGAGTAACATGAGCCACTCTAGTTATAAGCTTTGTCAAAAAGGAAAGTTTTAAGATTAGTCTTAAAAGTAGACAGGGTGTCTGCTTCACGGACCAAAACTGGGAGTTGGTTCCACAGGAGAGGAGCCTGATAGCTAAAGGATCTGCCTCCCATTCTACTTTTAGAGACTCTAGGAACCACCAGCAGACCTGCAGTCTGAGAGCGAAGTGCTCTGTTAGGAACATACGGAGTAATCAGAGCTCTGATATATGATGGAGCTTGATTATTAAGGGCTTTATACGTTAGAAGAAGAATTTTAAATTCTATTCTTGATTTAACAGGAAGCCAATGAAGGGAAGCTAAAATTGGAGAAATATGATCCCTCTTGTTGATTTTCATCAGAACTCTTGCTGCAGCATTTTGGATAAGCTGAAGACTTTGAATTGCATTTTGTGGACTTCCTGATAGTAAAGAATTACAATAGTCCAGCCTTGAAGTAACAAATGCATGGACTAGTTTTTCAGCATCACTCCTGGACAGAATTTTTCTAATTTTGGCGATATTCCGGAGGTGAAAAAAGGAAACTCTGGAAACCTGTTTAATATGGGATTTAAATGACATGTCTTGGTCAAAAATAACACCAAGGTTTTTTACTTTATTACCAGAGGCCAAGTTAATGTCATCCAGATTAAGTGATTGGTTAAGAAGTTTATTTTTTGAGGACTCTGGCCCAAAGATTACAACTTCGGTCTTGTCAGAATTTAGATGCAGGAAATTTAAAGCCATCCAGCTTTTGATGTCATCAAGACATGACTGCAGTCGAAGTAATTGATTGGATTCATCAGGATTTATGGATAGATATAGCTGAGTGTCATCAGCATAACAGTGGAAATTAATCCCATGCTGTCTGATAATTTTGCCGATCGGAAGCATATATATAGTAAAGAGAATTGGTCCAAGGACTGAACCCTGTGGTACTCCACAGGTGACCCTAGAGTTTGAGGAAGATTTATTATTAACATGAACAAACTGGAATCTGTCCGACAGATAAGATTTAAACCAGCCTAATGCTTTCCCCTTAATCCCTACAGTATGTTCAAGTCTTTGTAGGAGAATATTGTGATCAACTGTATCAAATGCAGCACTAAGATCTAACAGGACAAGTACAGACACAAGTCCATTATCTGAGGCCATGAGAATATCATTAGTGACCTTCACCAGAGCCGTTCAACAATTTTCTTTCCGTTCTGAAACATTTTAATCCATAAAAGTGTATTTCATTCATGGGGATGGCTTGAAGATCTTGCATAGAGAAGATTTGCTTATTACTTGTACTCGTCATCCTCCACTTATCCGAGACAGAGTCACAGAGCAGCAGACTCAGCAGAGCAGCTTCCCTCTCCCCAGACACCTTCTGCAGCTCCTCTGGGGGAAGCCCGAGATGCTCCAGCCAAGAGACGTAGCCTCTGCGGCGTGTCCTGGACCTCGTCCCGGTGGGACATACCTGGAACGCTTCTCATCCTATCTCTGAGGGAGTGCCAGGCAACCCTGTGGAGGGAACTCATTTCAGCTGCTTGTATCTGTGCTCACGTTCTTTTGGTGATGACCTCAATTTCATGATCATCAGTTAGGATAGGAATATAGACGACTGGTAAATCAAGAGCTTTGTCTTTTGGCTCAGTTCTCCACCCCAACAGAGAAGTGGATCGTAAGCATTACTGCGTTAGTTTGACATGTTTTTTAACGTGTTAAAGGGGAAGTCCGGTCAACAAGGAAAAATCAGGGTATCATTAGCTATAACTAAAACTAATACATTTGTGGTTATTTAATGAACTTATCTTTAATCAATAAGAAAATAAAAACATAAATTGTCGTCTGAATCACTGTGTATGGGGGCTGACATTACTGCCCAAATATGGGCAGTAAGGGGCGTTTGACATCACATCCTGCGACGTGGAAGACCGGAAGCGGCGACAGCATTTCTCTCCGCTTTCCATGCAAAGTCAATAGGAGCCGTTCTACACAGCTGCGATCATCAATAATTATTTCGGATTTCCAGAGGACTTCACCGCTGACATTCCCAAGAGCTATTGCTGAAGCAACAATGCCCACGTGCATGGCCATCGGATGTTCCAACACAACTGGTAAAAGAGGAAAAAACATTGCTTATTTCAACACAGTCACTTCAGCGATCTCTCCTCCGCTGTGTGTGTGTGTGTACGCGCTCAGCTGCAGCGCCGGTGCAAAGCCGTGATCAGCCCAGCATGTGCTGGAATGCTCTTATATTTTAATACTTATACTATAATAATCAGCTAACTTAAGTCACTTCAGCGATCTCTCCTCCGCTGTGTGTGTGTGTGTGTGTGTGTGTGTGTGTGTGTGCGCGCGCTCTGCTGCAAACTGAAACTGAAACCCCGTCTGTTAGATGCAAAGCCGTGCTGCGCGGAGCGCACACACACACACACACACACACACACACACACGCGTGTATAGATATATACTGTAGGACCCGACTGAGTTTGATCTTGGAAAATAGTGCGCCGTGACAAACAGAGCGTTGAAACTTGCTCAACAGCGGGTCCGCCGAGTGACGTAAAAAAATGGGAGGTGACAGTAATATTCTTGACCAAGATGGATTCCTCCACATAAACATGATTAAATGAGAATTATTATTAATTAAAAAAACTTATAATTTTTTGCACAGTATGTAGTAGTTTTATATTTAAAGTACTTTCAGCAGTTTGAATTCTGATTTTGACCGGACTTCTCCTTTAATAACTCTTCAAAAAGAAAGCATCAGAACATTTTCACTGATTGCATTCATGTTTTTAGTCCCAAAGCAACAGTGTCTTCCATTGGCTGCTGTGTAACTTAAAGAGGCTTGACGTGACCTTACCATCATGTTTTCACAATGCGTCCTCCCCCCGTTTGACTTTTTAAACCCTTTAACATTCAGCCAGTGACAGTCTGTTTAACCTCGACTTCTGTTGTATTTAATCGACTTTTAAATCCGTCAATGTAGTTGCGACATCAATTTTTTTCCCCACTTTGGGATTTTGCATCTTATTTGTTGAAATCACAACATAACGCAAGTAATCTTTGTCTCGCTCACAATGATCATCTCGAGTCTTCCTCTGACTCAACCTCGACCTCTATAACTTTACATTAATCTTCTTTTTACTTCCTGCACTTCAGTTTGCCTGAGAAAAACTCATCCTTTTAATCAGAAGGGAGAAATCTTTAAGCCTAAAGAAATTCTCCTTCAGTTTAATCTAATTATTAACCTCTTTTGAAGCCCCACGCTGAAAAATGTCAATGACGTGCGAGATTATCCTGGCTTGTACTTTTATGACCTTATCTGCTCCCAGTCAGAGCTTTGCCTAACCGACGGCGCACGGATCAGTCAGTTTAATGTGTGCAGAATGACCACTTAGCAGACATTTACAGCGAAACATCACAAAAAATTATCAATACGAGGTTTCCATTGCTGGGGGCTCAGGTCAGATCAGTCCTTGTTCAAACGGGCTGTCACTGGGGATGTGTTCACCCCTGGGCGAGGCGTGCCATTTGGGCAGCTGCTTTGGCTGGCTGTCACTGTTCAGAGGATTAATGACTCGGTCATTTTGCCTGGTGTTAATGAGCGTAAAAGTGTCAGAGCTGCTGTGGACATTTATTTTATGCTCAATGGCAAAAACTTTATTCAGTGAGATGTTTTAAAAAAAAAAGAAGAAAAAAAAGTATAACTTTAAGCAGAGTGCATCATGTGAACGTCAACTCAATAACCAGGCTTACAATTAATGGGGAAGATGCACATTATCACAACTTTATATTCAGAATAAGCACTCCTTTTGGCCTTTTAAAGAGCAAGCATTAAGTACTGTTTATTTCATTCAGATAGCCTTGTTCTTGTTTTTTTTTTAGTTTAGTGCTAACAATGCATAATTTAACAAAACTTAGATAGATACCTTCTTTTAGTTCACGTTTTAAATTATTTCTGGTTTAGGGATTAAAATTTACTTGCCTCTTGCCTTGCAAATGTGTTTACCCTCAAACTTCTTTACATTTTATCTCCTAACAACCGCACATTTTAAGATGTTTTTATGGGTTTCTTTGAGATAGGTCAACGCAAAGTATTGCTGAAGTGTGAAGTGGAAGGAAACTTGTACATGGCCTAGAATATTTATTAGAAATAAAAACGTGTGGTGTGCATATGTATTTTATAGTTTGTAAAAACATCTTTCAATGCAATTATAGCAGCAGTATTTGGGGTTGGCAGTCAGCTTTGCTAATCTGAGTTTGAAATGTTTTGCAAAAATCTTCTCTGTATCCTGGCTCAGTCAAATTGGATGTAAAAGTGTTTAACAACACAACTCTTGCTTACAATTGTCAATTAGATTGGGGTCTAATGGTCTACATGTGTGAAACATCATTTCACATGTAGATTAAAATGGGACTTTTTGTTCTCACTTGACCAGCACACCTTCTTCCACCTGTTTGCCGTGTCACCCACATGCCCTGTAAGCAGCCTGCGGAGGGGAAATCTTGCACTTTCCCATAGAGCCCCGATTTCTGGATTGCAAGACTAATAGTTTTTTTCACCTGCATGCTGGATTTTTGCAGCGTCTAGAGAGCCCTGTGCTGCTCTGATTGATGCTCTCCCTGCTTATCAGTGTCATGGGTTGTTATGGGGTTGAATCCATCACAAGTAATGTCAAAAGTCACATTTAAAGTGGTTTATGAGGGGAACAAAAGCAAACTTTAAACACAAAAGGAGACATTTAAAGGGAACCAACCAGTTAGAAATTCATATGACTATTGGATGCGATGGGGAAGAGCTATTACAGCACATGGACCAGGGAGCTGATTACCTGATGAAATGCAGCCATGATGAGCAGGAATCTAAGCTGAATGATGCATGAATATTAAACAGAATGAACATGAGTCTGAAAATTACCTCAGAAAAAAAAAACAGAACAGCACACAGACCAAAAACAGAAAAAAAACCTAAAGACATGAATAAATCCCAATACCTACCAAAATGTGACAAGAAACAGGAAAATAGGAACAAGGGGGTCAACAAAACACAAAACAGTTGCCTTAACGATAATTTCAGTCAGCAATTAGATTCACAGTCATGTGTTGGTAGGCGTTCAGTTGCTCAGATGGTGGTTGGATGGGGTTTCTTTTTTGCTGCCTTTATTTTGTATTGTGGCAAAAGAAAGATTGAAACACAAGCAGAACAGGTGGAACTTTATGCAGCAGTGAGCCACATGTCGGCTTTAAACTTGTCTATTATAATGACTTTTTTTCTGGCTCAGTAAATCAATACTTTGGTGAACAAGTTCAGCTCCCCAGTGTCCTTTCTTTGCTGCAAAAATAAAGAACACTTGGGAAGGATGAACGCTATGGTGTGAAATGAGAAAGGAGCAAACACCGAACGGATGTTTTATTGTAAAATGTGTGATACCACCACAAGCTGTTATAGCTGTTAAAGTTGTTTGTATTTGAGCAACTGCAATAAGTTAGAATAAAGAAATGTAATGCTTAACATTTGCTGGATGTGTAATGATCAAAGCTGCTGCTAAATGCTACATCTTTTTCTGTGTTCTGGATAAATACATTTATGAATATTAGAAAAAGACTGGTGAGCTGGATGTCCATGATCTTGTGTAACAGCTCCGCAGAAAATACAGTGACGTAATTGTTCAAAAAGCGTAACAGAAAACAGAAAAAACTGAAGGGCTTGAAAAATATGACATAAACCGAATATAAAGATATCTATGCAGCTCCTGGTCAGACTTCATTCAAATTTAATGCATTCCTAGAAGCTTTAAGTACAAAACAAAATGTATTAAGGGCTAAAAAAAATGGTTTTCGCATGATATTTCCTCTTTAAGTTGTTATTCCAGTTATCCAGTTTTCAAGGCAATGGTCAGTTTATTTTAACTGGATTTTAAAGCATTTTACTGTACTTGTTTAACATGATCACGTAAGAACCTTTAGAACCTTTTATTTCTTTTTCAGGTTTCTCCTGTTTCACTTCATTTTCCTCTCATGTAGCATTTAGTTTCTTTTAGATTTTGCCTCCACCTAACGTTGGTGACCTTTCAGCTTTATGTTTTCTTCATAAACCATCCGAGCTCTTTGCCCTCGTTGATATATAGGAGCTACTGTTTTAAACTCTGAGGGTGTTCAATTAGTTCAGTTACTTCTGCAGAAATGCATATGACTTCCCCTGTGTTTCAGATGCATTAGCAACCACTCTCATTTATAAAACATTGCGTAGAATCCATAATAAAAGTGTTTGTACGGAAAGAAAAAGAAAATGGCGTATGGCAAAAAAAAAAAAAAAAAGATTTATGAAATCATGCGTACACACGAGCAACTTTCCTTTCTAGATCACAGCTGTACCTGAATGTTTGCGTACCAGGTTCCGCCTCATGTTCAGCCCTCTACACGCCCAGATTCAACCACAAATGGTCAATGCAAAGCACCTCATGAATGTTAATGTGTATAAAAAATGGGTCAGCTGATCTTTCTTCTTTTATGGTGAAGTGGCAACCATGGAGAAAAAGCAAAGCCACTGTGAAAAGAATTCACAGACAGGATTTTATTAAATGTGTAAATCAGAGGTAAAAGCACAGATGTTGTCCACATTAAAATAACTTTTTAAAAAATAAACTTGATTGCTGTTTAAAGTGCCGGATCACAGCCTCACAACCGTGCTCCATGTTGAAAGTCCTCTCAGGTGGGCGTTCAGATCGGAAATCTGAGGAGGGAAGGAGGGAGACCAGCAGGACTGAAAGGTTTCCCCCGATGATAACCCCTACCACCACCCCCCAAAAAATAAATAAAACTGGATAAAACTAGTTTAGGAAGCTGACGTGATGCTCTGCTGAGCGCTGCATGGTGAGCACACACCCTCTGCGCTCTGGGGTATGGACCCAGAACCTGGTGGGTTGTAGCCACTGTCCTCTAGGTTATAGCAGAATGCTTGTTGTCTAAAGCAGCATATTAGCCAGTCATCATCATTGGCCAGAAAATCTTTTTTCACTGAAACCGCTTTCCCTCCTATTTCTCCCATTTGCAAGGTTCTCCAGCAGTGCCAATGCGTCTACCACACAGCATTACGCACCGGTGTGTTTAACTGTTTACAGCAAATAAACAGTCACTATTATTTGTTAATCTGTGGTACATGTCGCTCTGATGATCATCGGGAGAGGAAGGTGATGGTAGAAAACCCAGATGAAATGTTGTGAAGACTTTTATTTAAGATTTAAGTTGGCTCATGGGTATTTCTTTTACTTATTTTAAAGGTCGTTATGCATAGTTTTGTTACCAGTGCAAGAATTAATAACACTGGAGTTTTGGATACTTGTATAATAAAGTCGATTTGTGATTAAAGTTTTAATATGTAATGAAATTGAACTTCTGAAAGGAACCATCCTGTATTTTGGCTGCAATTCACCACTTTACCATCTGCGTCCCCAATTTTCCTCATAAAGATCTACTGCTCAACATTCTCCATATTTTTTCCCCTTCTGTACTCAGTGTGACACCAGGGAAACAGTTCTCGGAGGGGAAAAAGTTTACATCCATATAATCTTTATTTTAATTTTGTGTCCTTTATTTGACAGTAGGCTGACAGGAAATGGGGTTAAGACAAAGGGAGAGACATGTAGCAAAGACCCACAGGCCGGGAATCGAACCCGTGACGGCCGTGTGAAGGACTGACACCTCCTTACTTTGGTATGTGATGGTGGTGTTTTACCAATGCGCCACCATCACGCCCCTACAGCTAAAAAATATTGAACAAGTACAGCAAAGGATACATTTCTTAGGTTAGAATCTGAACTCATCTGCAGAATATCCTTTCCTGTCTTATCAACCGTTTTTTTGACTTTTTTATCTTGGTTTTAATTAAACATTTTTAGTGTCTGATCTCTGAATGACGCTCTTTTTTTCTATATCTCTTTTTATTTCCTGGAGCATTTTTTCACATTTTAACTGAGGTTCTATCAGTATTGTTTCTCCTGAATTGTGTACTGCTCTACCTCTACTTCCTTCATCTTCTTCCCCTCAATCATTTATTTTAGTCATTCCAGTGGAATCCAGTTCCCCAGCATCATTGTTTCTGGATTTGAGGTTTCACGTGTTTGTTGCTGAGGATTGGACAAGTTTCACCCTCCTGCTGAATTCTCAGTCCCTCAGATTTCATTTTTGTCTTAATGAGATCCCTGAATGTTCTTTGTTTTTAAGATGTTTTATCACCTAAACTCTCTTCAGTCATGCCCTCAGTTTCTTTTTAACTTCATCATCTGTGTTTTTCCAAATGTCTCTCAGAAGGTTTGTTATCCCTGAAACGGAAGCAACCTCAAACAGTTTTGAATTAATCAGAAAACCTGCCAGTCAAACTTGGACATTGGCGTTTACATCCATGATTAATGCGATCTGGGCCCGAGGACACTGAGCAACCTGGTTCATTATTTATTTCTTTGCTCATTGTTTTGTCCCCTTTCCTTACATGTCTTTGCGGGAAACTTCTGCAGACGGAGTTTGTGTGCAACGGCACAATGAATTAAATCGTGATTCAGACCAAAACGGATGAAAACCCCCTCAGATGTAGATGCGCTCAGACTTCTTCAAAACAAACATATATACACAAATAGACAATATCTCCATAAGACAGAACAGATGCTTAGTCACATCTAAACACAAGCTTACTCTGTGTCCTGTTTGCTGTGAGGGAAAATTAAGAAAACCTGCATGAATGCAGACAAACAGACATTAGCATTACAAGACAGGCGTAGAAAACTGTTGGCTGGGTATTTTTGTTCCTGTCTGTGTTCTGGAAATGCAAGGACAAGTACGGACTCTGCAGAAAAATATTGCTGCAGAAATAACGACCGCAGCAAATGGAGACAGACACTTTTTATGGTGTCTCTGTCTGTATTGGTTGTACAAATGTTTTAGAGCTGGTGAAATATGGGCTCATCTCAGCAGTGAATTTCTGTATGTGTATATATATTTGTATAAAGTATTCACTGGTGCAATATGGGATGAACTGACATAAACATGCTTCCGTGCATATTAAGAAAATCTGTAAAGGGGAAAAGATGAAGTCTGCTGTCTTTACCTGAAGGCATGCTTACCACCTCACACTTAGAAAAACCTGCTTCATTACATTATTGATTCTGTCAGTTTAAACAACATATGCATTACCTGTTAATACACTCTTAAAATGGGACATATCATGTTTTTAAGTTCTTCCTTTTCATGTTTAAATTATTCAGTTGTGGTCTATATAAACTACAGTAGATGTGCAATACTTTGGTCTGAATTCCTCGTTAATTCAGGTCCACAGGCCCTCAGAACAGGTTTTGAGGTTCGTCTGAGAGGAGCTTGTTTTGGTGCGCGCCACTCCACCCTGTTCAGCCATTATTGTAGTGTGCTGGGGGGATGGTGTAATGAATTGTGTGGGTTAATACATCCAATAGCCCAACATTGTAACTTATCCACTTGTAGCTTTGGCATCCTTGAGCTTGGACTGCAAAATCGCAGTGAAAAATAAAAATCCCAGATTCAGAAAATTGGTTGGATGGAAGTTCATGACCTTGCTTCCCTGTTCTGCAACAAATACTGTGAGCTAATTATATATATAAAAAAAAAAACACATTAGAGAATAAAGAAAAGCCTTGAAAAATACGAACCCGACAGAATATAAGGATATCTATGCAGCTTGGGGACATTCAACTATTCTGCTCTCCTACAGATTACAAGTACACAACAAAATGTACGTAAAGGCTCAAAAAGTGGATTTTGCACGATATTTTCCCTTTAAAAGCAGAGACACTGGTTATGTTTTTCCTTTTTTAAGTTCAGAAACTTGTATGTTCCAACATTTTGCTGAATCTAGTGGGTCTAAACCCCAGGAGCTGCAGCTTCTTTTAAGCATATCAATAGAAAGCATTGACTTCCAAATATTCTGTCAAAACCAAATATAAATGTTAGACAGAATTGTATTTTCCAAATTAGAGATGTAGTTTTAGCATTGCAATATGTTTATATTTTGTTTTGTGATTTGTGTGAAACATGTTCAGTGTTACTGACCTAAAACTGATGGCCTATCACCGAGCTGGTGTTCAGATTTCCAAAATAAAAATGTACATTTTGGTACAAATGGGTAACAATTATAAACAGCATTTGAGAGAAATTAAGTCCCCTCATTAAACACAAGCAGTGTTTCCCTCTGAATGTGAGACATGTGCCAGCCTCTGAGTTTATGATTTTGTTTCTCTCTTCATCCAAAGCTCTCTGTGCGCGCCTCCTAAAAAGTAGTTAGGGATGCTGTTTACATGTAAACATCTTTGTCAGCTGTGACTCCAAATGAGATGCTGAGCTCTGAAAACAACCATTTCTAGAATTTAATTTAGTCCCAAAGTAAATTAGTCTGTTTTCAAAGTTTTATCTTTAAAATTTTGCATTAAAATGTACTAATTATTTATATCAAGCCAAAAATAACACTCAAGGGATGCTGGCATTAAGGATACTGTGAGTTGAAGCTTTCAGATGCGTTTAGTCTCCTTCATCTTATTAACAAAGCAGGGCTGCAGGCAGCCCAGACCAGTGTCCACTTGTCTTTGTAATGTATGCATAACAGGCTTCTGCACCGCCACGATGGATAATGTGTGGGCTTTCTTGGAAATATGTCATCTCCAATGCAGCGTATCTTGCTTTCAACAATACGTTTACTTTTTGCATGAGTTCTTTCATCACATAAGTTAAAATGACCTTTGCCAACGGCACCAATACGACTTCCTACTTTCAAAGAGCCCAGATTTTGGCTTTTTTTATTGCAATCTGGATAAATTATTTCTTCCAAAAACAATGAGATTTACTTAGTTGGCCATAATGCTCATTTCTACTGTGATAGCTGATATTAGATGCTTCAGAGCCCAGGATGCACTTTTTAAATTTACAGTTCTTTAAATTGTAAAGAATTTGTAAATGGAGCTCTATATTATAGAGCTTGGCAAAAGTTTTTTTTGTTGATCACTGACCTTTCTTCATGCATTGCTCTTGAAAGCGCTGGATATTGTGATTATCATGCTAAGGTTTGATCTATTGTCCTGTAAACTCCCTTCAGATCGTTTAAATAGGTAAATAGTATTTTACAAAACGGATATTTTGCAGTATAGAGGAAAAATGTGTAGCTTTCTTCCACAATTTTTTTTAAACCAGTGTAACTGTTTAGAACTTTTATGCATGTCTGTTTGGATCCTTTATACAGCTTTCCCCCTTTTTGAGACATGCGTTTACTTTACTTGATGAAGTACTTTTACTCATTACCCATCTCCACAAAACAGGACAGGTACAGACTGCAATGAACAAGCAGAGCTGCAGAGAGTATCATCAGGGCTGACCTTGGCTCCATACAGGACTAGTACAGATCCAGGGTCAGGAAAATGACAGCTAACATCTCTGTAGACCCAAAACGTCCTGCACACAAACTGTTCAGACTTTTACCGTCAGGTCGGTGCTACAGAGCGTGACTTGCAAAAACTCGCTACCACAGAGACAGTTTCTTCCCCCAGGCTGTCAATCTGATGAACACAATGGACACCTTACAGATTAGTCAGCTACACTGTTGCAAAACAAAGTATATTACACCTTCGCAGCCTCTGTTTTTGCTTTTCTTTAAATAAGAAAACATACAGTTTTTATATTGCATACCAAATGTCTGCATGTGGTGAGCGCCGTAACCAAAGTCAAATACTTTGACTGTGCACACAATCGTGGCCAAATAAAGACAGTTCTTATTTTAATAAAATGTTAAAAAAATATATGTCTGAATTAAAAATCACTAACATTTAATAGAATTTAGTCTAAATGTATTGACTAGCAGTTGCTGTAACAGATTTCATGGAGTTATGGACCAAGATGATGGTGAATAATAGAAATGAATAGCAGGTGTGATAATGTCAAATCCTGAATTAACGCTCAGCTAACAACAAAAAAAAATTGGCACCTTTATGTGTTTATGAGCGCTGGTGCCATGCTGCAGCAAATTGTGACGTACACAAAAACAAACTATGTTATAAACATAGCAGAACTAAGGGTAGCTACCATCTTAGCATTAGCAGGGACTTAGCATTAGTAGCTGGGATAACTGAGACAAAATTCAACATGTTTAAATTTGGACTTTAAAGGCCAACTTCTGTCAGAGCAGTGGAGGCGAAACAGCTTTATCAAGTTGTTTAAAGACACCGTCTCTTCTTGAGGAATCTATGATCGGATTCTTTCTGCTGGAGCTCAGAACTCCACGTTCAGGCGGCTAGTTTTATTTTTGCGTTGGGTATAGTGACAGGATTCACAGACACCAGACCATACTGTGCTATGGGTCCAAAGTCTCTGCAAAGGTGCAGTCTTCCACTTCGCATCTGGTCTCCGAAGCAGCCTGTTGAGAGCTGCAGGCAGATAGAAAGTTTTCTAGCTCTGTGGTATCAGAGGACTCCAGCTGTGTAAGCAGTCAGGAAAATAGGTTAATGCTGTGTAATCTGGGATTCAAAGTTTTCACTTTTGTTCTCTGTGTGTAGATCCTTGTTGTCCATTGGGCTGTGGTGGATTCCCAACAAAGTCATTATAAAGAATTGTATCTGACACCTAAAACTAACTGTAACCTCTGTTCGGTCTTCTGTAGTTCCTCAGCAGTTCTGACATGATTCTGGCTATCAGTTCCTTTGGCTTGAGTAATCAGTGTGGTTTAGCATTATTTTATGTCATTGCTCTTACAGAAATATAAAAAAGGAATCTTGCCATAGAGTAACAAGTGTGTGGTTTTCCCAGTGAGGAAAGAGGTGATCTTGGTCAAAAGATTCAAAATGTATAAAAAAGCAGATCCACCGGATTTAATTTTAGTAATTCCCTCGGGTTTTAACTTAAGTCCCCCAGCCCTTCCCAGCTTTATTCATTTGGCTTTTTGGGATCCAAATGGATGAATGATGTAGCATATTTGTCGTTAACTTACTGGTTGTCTCTTAGAGATCACGGCTCCAACTTTATTTCAAAAGGTTCTTCTGCATCCCACATTTGAAGAAGTCTTAGTATAATGCTCAGGTAACACTCAGATATTGGAGATGCAGTACAGTGAAAGAGCTTTTAAGACCTTAAAATTACTTTTTGAGCAAATCAATAAATAAACACATGGGCAGTAAATGGGTTTTCTATTGTATCTGTGCTTTGGTAAGTGTTGTAGTCTCAGTTCACCCTAAAATAACCTTTGACATTAAAACTATGTTTACTTTTCCTGTTATAGTCAAAAACTCGCTGGGTTGATGTTACTTTGTGAACAGGTTAGTATGTGATACCCTGGACTGCAGCTGGGGCTGCAACGTTCTACGCCACTGACTGTGTGTATAAATAAATGTGTTGCATCATTGTAAAATGATACTGGCATGTGGTTACATAAGCCCTGACCTCACAGAGCTCTGCAGCAGCTAAAAAAACAACAACAAAGATGTTGACTCATGAGCAAAAGGTTAAAGGTTTTGGTGACCATATTCTTCTGGAAAAACATGTTACTGAAACTAAAATGTGATGACCTAAAGTCTGCTCCTCTGTTTATTATACTGACTGCTCATTAACTGAATCCCTGCTTCTATTACTGATGAATTAGTAGATAAATAACATATAAAGTTAGTGATAAAATATGAATTGAAGACTATTTGCTTTTCTTGGGTAAAAGAGAATTTTGGATTTAAGAGCCTTCAGCAAAGCTCTGTTTGGAGTGGGGGAAAGGCTCATGTAAAAAGCATTTTTTGTAATAATCCGCAATGGCAGCTGCTTGATTTATTTTTTTTGTACAATTTCGTACTTTCCAGTGTGCTCATTTTCTGCAACATCTCAATTGAAATTAATTAGCGACTGTCTTCTGTGAGCAGCTCTTTGAGAACCACCCGAGCTGTTGCTTCCAGAGACGTCTTATATTTGCCGTTTAGCCTGTTAAAAGCAGAGAGCAGATCTCCAGGCTCGTCATGACATACTGAGGTCTGCGTCCCATCTGTGCCATACAGTTGATCTCAGCTGTATGTGGGTTGGTGTGTGTAGTGTGTGCTGTCGCAGTCACTAATGCCGGTTCGCGGAGTTGGCCTACTTCTGCGTACTGCGACTGCTGATGCTAAGGCACGCTTAAATCTGTTTTCTCTTCAAGCATATTTTCCTTACCCAGCCTGTCACCTTTAGCATTTTCTGTTATATTGCATATCTCATCTTGTTTTTACCAATATAGCATTAAAATCTCACTGCAAACGAATAATATATGTATACGAGCATAGAAAATGAAATGTACTCCACGTCTCCTCCCATCTTCCTGTTAGAGTTTTGTTCTCTAGCCTTTTCCCAACTTTTTGCTGTAAGAGAATTGCATCCACTCCAGCAGATGTGGAGCAGCAGCTCCAACTGGAGGGCAAAATTTCAGACACTTGCATGCAATCCAGCCGCTGGAGTTGCTGAGCATGCTTTCCCTGCGTGTGCCTTGGGGCCCTGTGGGTGAAGTTACATTGACTTGCTACATGTCTTAATTAAGATTTGTTTTGTTTTTTGTTTTTTTACAAGGAGCAATGACACACAAAACGCCTTGCATTATTTCATAGATATAAATGTCCACGAATGTGCATGCTGTATATTATATATAAATGAAGTGATGGATAAGATAAGCTCTTCTGGTGCAGCCTTCCTCAGTTTGTTTCAACCAAATTTACACATTTAACCTAATCTGTTTCTCTGATAATCAAGCAAAAGCAATATCCCTTGTTTTAAACTGTTGTTGCATTTGAGCTTAAAATGTTTTAGCAGGAATGGATGGATGGGTGGATGGATGGATGGATGGATGGATGGGTGGCTTGTTTATGACTTGTAGGGTTCCATACATGGTTTGATCTTTTGTTTAGACATTCTTAGTTCTTTCTTCTATTATTTTTGGTTTAGATTCTTGATTTAATGTTAATTTTCAGTCTTTGATTCAAGAGAGCATTTCATGTGCTGTTTAGATGCCTGTTATGCAATATTTTTGTCATTTTCTCTCAGCTCTTCAGTGCAGGTTTTTCCTGTACCTGATCAGCTCCATAGCAGTTCTAAAGGTGTGTTTACACCGAACGCGATTGTGGCGATCAGGAGCTAAATAACAGTCTGTGATGCGAATGATGCGTTTTGAGTGATGCGAATGGCAAGAATTGGGCAAATAGGGTGACGCAAATTTACAAATAGGCATGGAGAGAATATTACTTTAACCAATCAGGGACTGGATCACCTTGTTCACATTCTATGTGAACGCACCTTAAATCTGTCAGGTTCCCGACGCTTAGCTAAAGCAAATGACATTTATAAAAATCTATTCATCTGGACACTTTCACTTTCCATCACAGTTTCCTTGTTTTCCATAACATGACTACTTTTTTATAGCAGGGGTTAAAAAAATAGGTGTATTTTGTGGAACATAAAGTTCTATCATGTTTTGAAGGTATATGTTGCATTTTGTATATATTGGAATGATGGATGTAAAAGTCAGTGTTGTAAAGCTCCAGGCTTTGTACGAGTACCCTAGTCGTTCCAATAATTATTAGCTTGGTTAATCAAAATAAGAGGTGGGACTGCAATCAGTTAAAGCCACTCCAAGCATTTGGCAAGCCAAGAAGCGATTCTTCTTTGGTGCAGACAGATCGTCTACATAGGAAACCGTAAGATTAAGAAACATTATTATCAAAATCTGTTTTGTGATATTTACGTATAGATTCCATAACTGTGTTGCATGCTTTGTATGGAACTTACATTGCTTATGTTTTCCCCCATGTGTCTATTTACTTTCATATCCATTAGTAGGTAAAATTAAGAAAACTTAGAATACATTAAACTTTCCTGTTTGCATGTTTTGCTTTCAGTCTGGGTTGCTCTCTTACAACACCTTATATAACTGTTTTTATTTTGCAAAATTATTCTGTTCTAAAGAGGTACAACTTAGTAATACAGGGAGACACATCAAGCACACATTCCCCCTTTTGATTAAGAGAAGTTCTTTTTCATGCTTTGCACTTCTATTTATGTTTTTTCATATGGTTATGGTTGTAATGTAGGGTTAAATCTGCATGCAAGATGTTTCTCATGCTTCTGCTCATTGCAGGAGGAAGCAGATGTAATGCATTATACATAAACACAAATTCAGTAAAATTATACATGATGCATATTGGACTCAGTTTACTGAAAAGAAAAAGACAATTTATCATAAATTATGCTGTATTTTTATGCTTTCATTTAATACTCAAAAAATCCATTAAAATCACTCAGTACTACTTAGATGAAGGCTTGTGCACAGGCCTTTTAAATTGCAAAATGAAAAGACGTCCAAGTGCGGGTCTTGCAGCACTGTTGTACGCTCCCCTCCTCCTCCATTTCTTCTGAAGACTCATAACTTTAAAATGCTCTTTAGTTTTCTGGCGATATTTCAAATTCCCTTCTTAGTCATAGCGTTACCCCAAAGTAAGCTGTTAGCCAGAGCTTTAGCTGATTCTTTACAAAACAGATGTTTTCTATACTTATGAATTACATCATGCAGACATTCTATTCTGCAGTAATATAGTACAAAACAATTTAACCCTCTGTAGAAAATGTTTAAAGAGACAAATGTCAGAATTCTTCCTATAGATTTTTTTTCTTTGTATTTTCTCTGCCTTTATTTCTCTCTTGGTTGTAAAAAAACAACAACACTAAAACATTTTTAAAATGTATTTGGTGGTACGCACAGTTTACTGAGTGTATATAGCTTCTGTATATATATCCTTTTTTATTTTATTTTACTGTATTTTTTTTATTTATCTGCACCATCAACACCAAGTCAAATTCCTTGTAAGTGCAAACCTACCTGGCGATTAAACTTGATTCTGATTCTGGTATTGTCTGGACACAGAAAACCTCACCTTTATTTTGAACATTAATAATTAACACATTTTTAATTAGATTTCTTTTTTTTTGCTTAAACAGCAAGCACATGAGAAATAAATCTATTTAATAATGAATGGCATAAAAGGTAGAGAAACAGCTACCTCTGTAATACTGAGAGAGAAAAAATCAGCATTTTTCGTTTGATGCTTAAGAAATGCAACAGGAAGCTGTTTTTTCATATGAAATCACTTCAGCAGACTTTGATCTTCAGAAAGGACAGGAGTTGTGTGATGTTAGGTGAAGGTGCACTAAGTGCTGATTCACAGAAAAGTTTTGACACGTAATCCTGTCTTACGCAAGTTTCTAAAACATCAAATTAAATCTTGGATAAGAGTATGGAAACTGAACTTTAGTAATCTTAAGCAACATATAAAAACACTGCAGGTTCTCCAGTCTGAATGTTTAGCAATGAAAGCTGAGAGGTTTGTATTGTTCCCTGAGCACAGTTAACAAATCTTTTGCTTTATCTTTAACAAAAGATAAAGCAAGAGATTTTATTTTGTAGCTTCTGTGGGAATTCCAAATCAATAGTTTTGAGTGAAAAAGTTTACTAAAGAAGTGAAGAAAGCGCGTTGCCTTTGATGGAAGAATTTCTAATTAAATGTTAAAATATTGCAATCAAACCTGCGGTGGTTTGAGCAGAGATGAAAGGTAAATGAACGCCTGAGGCTTATCCGGACCAGTTTGTGATGAGTCAGATGATTAAACAGAAAAAGAAATGTGAAAGTTACATAACATTGCTTTTATTTTAAACAAAGATGAAAAATAACTTTTGAAATTAATTGAAGTGTGAAGGCTTAGCGCTTACTTTATCAATTATAAAATGCCTTTTCTTTTGTTGCAGTGTATTGTAAACCCGTAATTCCACGGCGTTTACGCCGTTTATCTCCGCTCCAAAGTTCCTTGGAACCCGAGGAGAGCATGTGCGATCGTCGTTACAACCAGAATGCAAATCTAATTATTCAGAATTACCGCATTTCAAATTACACATCTGCTTCCTTATTTGGTGCAAAAAGAGCGGTTTGCATTTGATATTTGAATAAAACAGTTAATTTCTTTGTGACTATTAAAAAAATTTATTAAATTTGTGGTCAACAATCTCTATTAACTTTGACAAAATGGAGGTAGCTGTCGTTCTTTTTCCTATTTGCTACGATCACACTTTTGGAGCCAGACAGAATGGAACAGAAAATTGGGGTTGTTCTGTAATTCGACAGCAAACGACGGAGAGCGGGCCGTTGACTGTGACGCTCGGAGTAGTCATGGAGAACGTGGATCTGTTCTCATTAATTAACACAACAACCTAGATGCTCCGTTGGGCGGATGTGAACGTAGGTGAATGGAACGGAGAAAGTACGGAGGATGTGGAATCTGGGGGTAAGCAGGTGAATGAGCATTATAGTGAACCGTCTTCTTTTGTTTTAAAACATAGATGTCAATTTTAAAGGTTTCTCTGGTATGTCCACGTCATTTTATCAAACCTAAAAACAACACATTTCTGATTTTAGCGAATTAGCAATAAAAACAAGCATCCAATCCAACTTTATTTATAAAGCACTTTAAACACACAAAGACCAAAGTGCTGTACAAAAAACCCCACAAATATAAACAGCATAAAAATCAGTAATATCGATAAAAATAGTATAGGAAAATAAGTGTAGAAATCAACAAACACCAACATCCTCTTGGGCATTAAGCCAAGATTTAAAAGAGATTTAAAAATAGTCGAAGAGAAAGCCCGCCTGATATGCAGCGGCGAATCCTTCCAGAGTTCCAGAGAGCATCACTTCTGCTCTTTGCTTTTGGCTTTGTTCTTTGCAGAAAAAAACAAATCATTCAAGAGCTCACACTTTGATTAAAATAAATATTGTTTTTCAGAACAATGCATTCTTTTTCAATAAATTTCTCTCTACTGGCTTTACAGAGGTGAGGCATCTTTTAGGGTATTGACCCAATCTGCTGGTTAAACTAAATGCCAATACCATCTAGATCGAGTGATGCTGATCCGTTTGTGTTCAGTGAATGGTTGTTCTTCTTTTCTACTTTGCTGCAGTTTCTTCTCATTTCTCTGGGAGCTCATAGCTTTAGTGTGAGGCTCCCTGGCGACTGAGAGACAAAAACACACAAGCAAGGAGAGTGTCTAACTAAAGGTTAGCCGCAGTTAACCGCTTAGGAAAACGCAACTTCTTCTCTAATCGCGCTCCTGTTTAACAAAATTTTATGTGTGGAATCTGCATCTTCTGGGCTTTTTGCAATGTTGGATGAATTTTGGAAATTTACCAAACTTACAAAATAAAATTAATCAAATTTATTCTAAAAGATTTTTATAGAAATGCTTTCATCATTAATTTGAATTTGGTAAATAGTAAAAGGTCAGGGTGTGAATGTGTGCGTGAATGGGTGAATGACTAAGCTGTAGTTTGAAGCGTTTTGGAGGTCATCAAGACTAGTTAAAGCGCTATACAAGTGCAAGCCATTTACCATTTAATTTGAATTGGCCTTTTTTCACATTATTAACTACAGGCATCTAGATGTGGCGTGTCAGTCATCATTGCATTTACTAGAACAGAATAATTTAAGTTCATATTTGATTAAATGCTTGTGCCACGTGAGTCATGAGTGACTCTTTCTTACTAATAAGACACATTTAGGTACTTGCTGTTTACTCTCTTGTGTGTTATGGACAGTTTTAGTCACGACTTCCAGCAGAACTTCACACGTTCGTTTAACTAAGAAGGCGGAGGATCAGGTAACGATTACACTTTAAGACACACAGTGAGGCTAGAAATCAACCAAATTCATTAAAACATTAACTCTTTTTAAATAAGATGTGTTCTATTGCATTACTAGTTGTTACTCTGTTTTATATATATATATATATATATATATATATATATATATATATATATAATATAACACTAGATTTACAATGCCAGTTATTCAACAATGGATTCAGACCTGCTCTGTTTCTTGACTGTTTAAAGAAACAAGTTTCTCTTTAACTGAACCCCTCCACTACAGAATGAGGTTTTAAAGAAATCTGAACTTCTTAGACACATTTATTCGAGATTGTATCTTGAAATAAAAGGAAATTAATACAGCACCAGTGTTAGTAAAATATGTAGCTTGAGGTAGCTAGAAAGTGGGGGGTCCTGTTCATGACCATCTGAACTTCAAAGTTCACGTTAGCATTTTTACTTTGCATTCCTGAACATGTGTAGAATTAGGTCATACATAACAAAAAATATGCTCCCCAGTTCCTGGTGTAGTCTATGGTTCTCCCGCTTTGACTACTGCAACGCCCTGCTAACTTCTCTCCCAGTCTGTGCTGTGAAACCTCTACAGATGGTCCAGAAGCCGGTGGCTCATCTGGCCTTCAATCAGCCTAACAGAACAAATGTCACTCTTCTGTTAGTGGAGCTCCGCTGGCAGCCGGCAGCAAATTCAAGTTTCAGACGCTGGTCTACAAGGGCTTAATGAAGCGGCTCCCGTCTACTTGAACGGTCTTGCAAAGGCTTATGTCATGACTTGGTCACCCTGGTCCTCAAGGGATTGTTGGCTAGCAGAGCCCACACCATGCTCATGACAATCCAGACTCTTTTCATGTGTCGCTTCACGCTGGTTGAATGACCTACTGAGCGCTACTAGAAAGAACAACGGCGTCCCTGTCTATCTACAAGAACCTCTTGGCGGCCCAGCTCTTCAGAGAGCATCTCCTATCCTGGCACCTACCATAAACTTTACTACTCCCTCCAGTGTGTCTCTTTGTGCTCTTCCCTCTATGCCCACACTATTTCTACACTGTCATCTCTGTTACCTGTAACAGAGCCTTCTAAGTAGCTTGTTGTAATCTTTGATATTATCTCCATTGTTAAATTATCATTTTTTTTATCTCTTTGGATGAATTGGGGTTTTTGAACACTCCCATTAGCTTGCTTTCAGAGCGAATAAAAAAGCAATGGAAGTATGGAAGTGTTTCATTTTTATTCTGCATCCAGTGTTTGCTTACATTTTCGTATTTTATGTTTTTAAGCTTTGCAAGTATTGACAAAATGGAGGGACAAAGAATAAATAAAAAATAAACACATTTTGTAGTTTTCTTACAGGTGTTTTATGTTTTGAAGCACCAAAGATAAATCCACAGCACCAGAGATCCCTGCAGGAACCTTGCGTGTTGTCTTTTTATGTGACAGTCCTCTTTCTGCAGAAAGTGTTTGAATACGTTGCAGAGACATATTCACAAAGCAGGAAAAAAAGAGAGGACAGCTGTTTTACTTCATTTGTAGCCTTCACATACTGTACACCTGCATCTTTGACCTGGTGTCTACCCACACACTATCAGCAATTTGCATACTTAAAGTATTGCAAACTGCACAAATAACCAAAGTCCTTCTGCAGATGATTACACATATGCCTTCTTCTTTTTGGGATTTAAAATGTTCTGCATGGGCTCTATAACTTGCATCTGCATTTATTTAATATGTAGGCTTATGTCAAAACAGTACAAGCGAATAAGAGACGCCACCAACTGAGTTTTTTTCCATTAATTTTCATCAATCAGTAAAGTGTTATTCCAAGAAAATGTTTTATTTTCTTACCATAGATGTTTGCAATAAATGATAACATCTATTGTATCACAAATTGAATTTCATACATTTCAACTTCCAACTATGAAAAATATGTTAACTGTGGTACTTTCAGCATGCAGAAATGAATTAAAGGAAGGCCTTTTTGTCTTTGAAATACACATAAAGACTGACTACACAGAATGTCAAGTATGATGAGCTTTAGATTAACCTTTTTTCAGTCATTTGTAAAGTCTTCAAAAAATATATGTTTTTGAGACACTACTTAAAATTAACTAGCCCTAACCCCATTTGACCTTACTGTAAATACTCTTACATTACACCATTTTAACCTTTGATAACATTAAGTCAGTTGACAGCTAAGCTGACATCTTATCCGCCATGTTTTTTTTTTTGTTTGCTTGTTTGTCTTTGTTTCCTGTCTGGCAGTGTAGCATTAAGAATTGTTAGTTTTCTTAATGCTGAAAAAGAGGCCAACAGATTTTACTTTCACAATTGGAGCCTTACTGCTTTCGCCATAGTTCTCCGCTTGATTTATATATACACAAGAAGCTTTATTAGATTTTATGCTGGGACTATTTCATGTTCAATGGACACAGAAATGGGAAGGTAAAAGAGAAAAAAGGAGAGAAACAGATGAGATAAAAGGCTAAAAAGGAGAAAAGGTGAAAGAGAAAGAGGAGAGGAAAGGGAGAGCGATATTACATCCTGAGTCTGCATCTTCACCTGCAAAGAGATATAAAAAGAACAGCAAAACCAACTGATAAAGTATTACAGGTATTAACAACCAACGCCTTGATACCATCACTGAAGAATATACAGTATGATTTAATAAGAAATTTATAGTTCTATAATTTATATAAGTGACAGCTGAAGATAATGATAGAGGTTTTCTGTATACAAGTGAATCTGAATCCAAGCACCTGTAGGTGTTTGTGAGAGTGCACTTGTGTATGTAAGGTTTAACCATGAGAAAAATGCTCAATAGTGGTTATGAGGAGCCAAATACCCGCCCCCAAGAGCACTGATGCAGACATCAGGGTACCCAGAACCCCAGGTGCCCGAAGGGACCCCCAGAGCAAAGGTGCCCAAGAGGGCCATGCTTGTTTTGAAACTGTACTTCAGACGGAGCTGTCCAGTGGGCATAACCAAACATGACTGCCTGCACAGATGCACATACCTGTGCAGATTGCAGGCAGGCATCTGTCTGCACAAACAACCAGCAGTTTCAAGGAACTTTTCTTAAAAAGATCGAACAAGAAAGAAATTCACAAAGAACTACCGTCATTTTTCGGACTATAAGGCACACCGGATTATAAGACGCGCCATGAATTTACGTGTCTGTGTCTCTGTGTCCACATATAAAACGCGCTGGATTATAAGGTGCATTACATATTCTTCCCAAGTGTGTAATATCACTCCACCCCTTCGGTAGGGTGACCAGATGCCCCTGATTTCCAGGGGCAGACCCCGTTTTGGATGACCTGTCCCCGGCAAAAGCTGTCCCTGAAAATGTTCCCGGTTTCAGTTTATCATGATGGAGTAAAAAAGTTTAACCCAATAAGAACCCAACCATTTACCCGGTCCTGCTACGGTCCCGATGTAGTAGAGCTTTGCCGAACGCACCTTTCCCGCCCCCCGTTGGCATTCCAGTTCAGCTAAACAAACCAACCACCAGGCAGAGATTCCGTGCTTGACAAAATCAAAGACGTCCCCAGTTTTCATTAATGAAATCAAATCTGGTCACCTTAAGGAGTAAATACACTGGCAGCGTGACGTAAGTGCTGCGGCTTACGGGCGTGTTTTTAAAAGCGTAAATTCACACCAGATGCTGCAAAGTACACAGCTGCATGATTCTGTGAAGATAAGAAGTTTCAACATGGGTAAGCAATTAAAGAAAGACACATTACCAGTAATATATGGGTAAGGTGTCGTGTAGCATTATGCTTCTAGTCTACATTTATTGACTGATCAAAATGAAAAGCTGACCTAAGCATGGGCTGCTTTGCTGCACTTTGCAACGCATCCGGTGTGTTTCCTCCTCAACACCACTCTCTAGTTGGACTACTCTGTCCTGTTTCCAACATAAGGCAAAAATAAATGTAACTTTTATATTGAATTAACTTACTAGGTTTAATGTTTACTAGCATGTACTCTGGGCGAGGGCTGCCTTGCATGAATGCACTTCTAGTTTAGACATTATAGTCAGGCAGTCTTGTAGACAGCTCAAGGGTCCGATCAGGTAGTGACACAGTGTACCGTAATGCTCCGAATGTCCACTGAGCGGAGCGGCTTCTTTGCTGACCAAAGTTGTACTTACACATTTTAATAGATTTTTGAGCGCATTGTACCACATAAAGTCGGTCAGTAATCACAAGTTTAATCATATATAAGGCGCACCAGATTATAAGGCGCACCATCAATGTTTGAGAAGATTTAAGGATTTTAAATGCACCTTATAGTTAGAAAAATACGGTATGCCAACTAGAAATATAGACATGGTTTGAATATTAAAATCTACATCATCAACTGGTCCACTGAATCCTGAGTTGGATGAATACATTTCATGGAAAACTTGCCAAAGAAGAAATAAACTTTGAAAGACAAGAATGTCTTTGTTTAATGGCTAAGTGCATCAAGGTCAATTAGGTTTACTGAATGATGACTTTTTGTTTTTATGCATCCGTCACATGGCAGTATTTATTGCACTCTTTACATGTGGCCGGAGAATGACAGGGTGAGACCGTGGGCGAGTGTCTGACAGCTGACAGACTGAGGAGGCCGGTGACACTGATGTGAGTGACGGCGATGATAACAAGCGGCAGCGAACACATGAAAGACACACAGGGACAGAGAGGGGAGACCCTGTGACAGAATCCCCAACAGCGGCAATGACACCACACTGAGTAGCACTAATAAGGCAGACAGAAGGCATTACAGTGACCAAAACATAGTGATGAAAGCAAAAGAGACGCAGTCGGTTACATGAACAAGGAAAGATGCTTTGATTATAGTGAGATAAATGTGGCAGTGATTCAGAGACGAGGTCACTGACAATCTCAAACAGTTCTGTTGACTCTAGGGTTGTGTCCTTGGTTGCAAAGTATCACAAAGTGATCAGCAACAACTGATTGTCAAACAGATGGTTGATGAACCCTGGTAAGCATGCTGTAGAAGTATTTAGAATTCAGAAGGTGTATTGTGTCATGAAGCCAGTGCAAGGATGACTGGCATTTATTTTATAGATTATCAAGAACATCCAAAGTAAAAGTATACGGTCAAATGCAGAGAAATGGGAAAAATTTCCAGTCCTTGGTTTGGTTTTGAGGGTACAAGAAAGTCTGGCTGTTTTTATAGGAAAATCTTTTAAACAGAATATTTTTAATCAAAATTACAGTGACAAACTATCAAAGTAAAGACATGTTTTACTTGTCTCTAGCCTGCAGCATACTCATTTCTCCAACATCAAAGTTGTTTGAAACTCTCTTTTTCCTCTACTCTTTTTTTTGTCACCTTTTCTCCATTTTGTCTCATCTTTTTCTCTTCCTTTCTTTCTTCCGTTCTCTTTTACCCGTCTGGTTTTGTGTACATTGAAAGTGAAATAGTCCCAAAACAATTTCTAATAAAGCTTTTTGCATATATATAAATCAAGTGGAGCACTATGGCGAAAGCAGTAATGCTCCATTTGTGAAAGTAAATCTGTCAGGCTCTTTTTGGTATTAAGACAGCAATTTATAATGCTACACTGCCAAACAGGACACGCAAAAAAAGAGTTATTTGAAACTATACATTACAAAGCAACGCAATTTGCTCCATTGTTTGTATAAATGAACACAAACACCCAAATTTGGAAGATAGGGCATTTTTTTGCTTGCAATTAGGCCAGGTTGCAGTTGTCCTGGCTTCTGCTTAAACACAACTGGTGCAGAAGAAATCAAAAAGCTAGCAATCTTTTAGAATCCTTATCCTATAGAACCACCGGTCCTGACCACAAACCGGCACGCCTCAAAACCTGAGAAGATCATCTGACTGCTTTAGGGAAAAATCACGTTCAGAATAGCATTTGCTGATAGATGCAAATGCCATTGATCTGCAAATGCAGATAGATGCAAAGTTTTAAATCTACATCACTCAATCTGCAAATGCACATAGTGATGTGGACATTTAGACAATATATTTGAGAAAATGTTTTGCAAAAATGTCAGGCAAACATCGCTGAAAGTGAAGATGAAGTCTACCTTCAGTTACACCCTTGCCTTGTTTGTTTGTAATGCCAGCGGTACAGCAGGTTACTTTTCTCCTTTCTTTTTGTCTATCAAAACTACCGCCATCTTTCATTAGCTGGTGATTCTGATTGTGATTTGTTGCAAATTGTGCTGATTTGTAACAATGTAACACCATTTGTTTTGGCTTCACATAAATCTAATTAAATATGGGTGGTTATCTCCAATGACTGCATGCTTTATACCTCATTAGTAGATGGCCATATTGCTTCAGCACAGGGAGAAGATATTTGCTGAGTAACGCTTCACCAGGAGGAGATCCTGCTTTGTCTGTGGTGTGAGAGTCAAAGTGAAACGCATCATATTTAATGTGTGAAGCACCACATTAGAAACAAAGTAAATAAGGGGAATGCTGTGTTGTAAGGCATAAACATAAGTTACAGAGATTTGCACACTTGGAATGGCAGAAGCCTGAAAGTGTTACCTCATCTTGGTCATAAAGCATGCCTTGTCCTCAGAGTTGATCAGCCTGAGAATGAGGTGGAACGTAAGAGCATAAAAGACCACTGCATCTTTAAGAGTTCGTAGACACAAAGCCATTTACAGTCGGTTAAACAAAGACAGATGCTGATAGACTGAGTTAAAGTCTTCTCTTGTGGCTTGTTCTACATTCAGAGAGTAAACCGTGGCCCAAGCTTGCCTCCTCCAGCACCTGTGGGGCATAATTTTTGTGGGAGTTCCTGCAAAGTAATTTGTCTTCATCTTTTATCCAAAAGCAATGTTTTCTTGTCATCCCCAGGAGCTCAGACAATGTTCACAGTTTATTTTAGATTTATTTTAGACATTCGAGATTTAAAACTTTGATAGTTTTGAACCCCTGATGGGTTGAGTTGTCTGAGCATATTTTTTTTTTTAGATATGTATGACTTGAGAATGTTTTTATTTACTGTATAGCGTCCCCCCCCCCTATTTTTCATTGTAGATGTTGATCTTTACCAAGAATGGGTTATTACAGAATATAGTTTACAACAGTGTAAATCCTGCACCTTTTGTAATTAAGTCTTGCATCAGCTTCTATATTAGTTGTTTCCTACTTATTATAATAACTAACCAAAGGACCTTTAGCAGATATTGAAGATCATAATTGAAGCTAAACCTTTAGCCTCTTGTTGATAAGCCATAACGGTGACTGTTGAGCTCAGAAACTGTATCATGTTCATCATAATTTGAATAAAAGGTCTTAGAGATCACCTTAAGCAGCCGAAAGAGCGTGAAGAGATGTCGTATAGGCAGAATAAGCCAAGGATAATGATAATGGTATTGCTACAGTCTTTGATAGTTCCTGATATTCATCTACCCTGAGGTGATTTCTATTTATTTATTTTTTGGCACCTAATATTTCAGCCCTGTACCGAGTGACTTACAGTGACTTCAGCACTGGGATAAGCTCTGACATCAGTTCACTGGGTGCATCAGTGCAGTCATGAGGAATATTAACACAAACAGTTCCTGGCATGGGAGTGTCTGTGGATGCATTCAATCAGGCTCTGAAGCTAACGTCATACTGCTGTCATCGGAGAACCAAAACCTGACAATATGGGGACAAAGCTTTTGCAAGAATTGGGGAGTGATGGCCTTGTGCTTAGAGCTTGCATATTGGAGAGGCCACAAGTTCCTGGGTTCAAATCCCACAGACTGTGAATGTTTGTCCCTGAGCAAGGCTCTTAGCCCCAGTATTCTTCCCGGGTGCCACATAGCGGCAGCCCACTGCTCCCTAGACAAAAGAGATGGGTTAAATGCACAGGACAAATTCCATTGGGATGTATGTTTAAATGGCAATAAATATGATTATGATTATGAATTGGGTAAATGCATAAACTGAAATGGGCTCTTGATGAAAATAAAATTAATCTCTCAGGATATTATCTTTGCTCATCAATGGCTGTAATTATTAAGCCTTCATCATCGCCTCAGGATCTCATCTTTCTTTTTATGTCCCTTTCTTTACAGTCATCTGCAACTTCCGAGGCTCAGTGACTCAGGGTTTGGCTCTGGAGGTAGGAGAGACGGTGCAGATCTTGGAAAAATGTGAAGGTAAGACTTTTACCTCATAAATACCTTTTGATGTATGAAATAAAGTATTTATTTATTGTTACAAAGAACTTAGAAGAAAACATAAATTACACATTAAACACATCCCCTAAGATTTAGCATATATTTTATTGGCATACTTTGTTTTTATGCCAACATACAGGAATAATACAATTGTGGGCATTCACACAAAATAAAATGTGCCTTTCACTTAACTACAGAAAAGTTTAATGGGGAAAAACAAAGTTTGTTCCTCATTGGCAGAATTTCTGTCTTGACTTTTGATTGTAGAAATTAATCAGCATTGCAGTGCTGTGACCTCTGGAACCTTAAGATACTTAAACTTAGCCTCTTAAGACTGATCAGGTCATTTCCAGAATGCAGGACTTTACTCCCCAGTTAGAATACTGAGCTCATCGGATTAAAAGCGAACCACAGAATTACGAACCAACACCCCTATGATTAAAAATACCACCTAAAAACTTCTTCAGTGACTTGCACTCAATCAAACTTAATTTTATAATGAACATTCTAACGGCGCTCTTGTTTAGCAATCATGTGTTTGTTTGTATCAGGTTAAGAGCCACGACAGATAACTCAACTCAATCTATCCACAGTAATAGCAGTTCAGGAGTAACTACTAATGATAGCATGCATGAGTTTAAAGACTGGCCTGAATTACTTGAATTAGCTGTGTGCAAAATGTTTAGACTTCCAGTGACACAGTAGTAGATGTGGAAATACGGCAAGCTGTTTTATCATATTTTCTCATGCTATATAACCACAGATTCTAATGGTGATAAATGAACCATCTAAGATTTAATAATCCCCGTAGACACTGAAAAGCACTCACTGCTTACTCAATTACTTTCTTGTTGTTTCTTGTCAGGAGAGTTTGTGAGGTATTAAGTTGTGTATCAGCACTCAGTCAAAGCTAAAATAATCGAAACAAAAATTCTGTTCAACTTTTTTTTTAAACTGCATTATACAAATGGTTTTGTAATGAATGGTTTATTTCTAATTAAATAAAGATCGATTTATTTTTTTAAAGATAAGCTACCAATGGATCAGATTTTACCTAGCGATAGATGTCTAATTCAGAGCCTCTTTATAACAAAAATGGTTGGTTTCTCTGCCTTTGTTTTAAAAGGGTTATATCTCCGTTTTAATCAGGGGGGGAAAACAGGAATTTAGATTATTTCTAAGTTATCCGTTGTTCAAAGTTATGTATTGTGACATCAAAACTTAGGTGCCCCTGTGCACATTCTTACAGTAGATGCCCTAATAAATGTGAAACCATGAATTTTTGAACTACTTGTCATATAAAAATCTGTAGGGGACAGTGTGTTGCAACATTTCTTGTGCTTCCTATTATTTTCTAACTTTTATCATAGTGCAGAATGAATCTGAGACAAGTCAGGTGAATCAGAAGGCAGATTTTGACAGAAATATTTTACAGAAGTTTTTGAAGCTGAAGTCAGGAAGTTGAAGGTTGTCTCCTTTCAACATCCTGAATTCATATTGACTAAATACAGTTGCATTTCAATAAATTGGGATGTCATCTAAAAGTTAATTCATGTAATTAATTTAAAATAAATTCTAGACACTTTCCTTCCACTAAAATGTCCAATAATATGCGTAGACACAGCTCTATGTGAACCACCAGCTTCTTTAGCCTTGGCCTTTTTGTGAATTATCGACCGGTAAATATAGAGCTTCGCCTTCTGACTCAGCTCTCTCTTCACCAAGACAGACCGGTACAGCGTCCGCTTCACGGCAGATGCCGCAACCAATCCGCCTGTCGATCTGCGGTTCCATCTTTCCCTCATTCATGAACAAGACCCCAAGATACTTAAACTCCTCCACTTGGAGGAGACGAAAGCAGAGACGAAATCCCAAGGTCACCAAAACGGATCCCCTCAACACCATGGCTACGCCTAGAAATTCTGTCCATAAAAGTTATGAACAGAATTGGTGACAAAGAGCAACCTTGGCGGAGTCCAACTCTCACCGGAAACGAGTCCGACTTACTGCCGGCAATGCGGACCAGACTATGACACCGGTCATACAGAGACCTGACAGCCCTTATTAAAGGGCCCGGTACTCCATACTCCCGAAATACCCCCCACAGGATCCCCCCCCCCCCAGATTTATTAGTAATGGTTAATATGTAACCATTACTAATCTATATAAAGTATTTGATTTGAATTTTGATAAAAAAAATCTTTAAATCATTGTTTGAAGATATTTTAGTTTCTTGATATGCACCTTCATACAACACATATTGTTTGGCTAGATATGTCCAAGTGCATTAAAAAGAGTCACATTTTAGAAATATCTATAGCCTTAGTTTTCTTAACAGGTAGAAAATGTTTGCTTTAAACTAACTTTACATCATACTACTGAGAATGAGAAAACATATTCATTAAGGTAGTAGCCTTTTGTCCTTCTGTTAGCCTCAGTAAGTCATTGTAATTTGTTAGGAAGGCACAGCATAGAAAAGCTTTCCCATGAATGCTGCCTCAGCTATTTAGACCCAAATGTGCTCAATAAAAGAAACGTATTACATATTGCCATTCTCTTTTTTTATAATGGTTGCAAATAGTCTGGATAAGGGCCAAAGTTATTAGCTAATGCTAATTCTACATTTACCTCCTAACTTAACTCACAGAATTTCCAGCTCACGCCAGAATGGGTCTGAGGTTGGAATGTGCTGTTTTGCAGATAATGACTGACACTGTTGCCTATTAGTCACAGCTGGGCAGGACAATAGCAGATATCTAGTGCCAGTGGCTGATTAGGCCTTTCCTCACCCCGGTGGTAGGATGTCCACAACGATGCAGACGCAGAGGGAGGAATCTTCTGTTGATGGATGGAAGAAAATTGCATTGATTAACTTCTCTCTTCCAGCATCCTTATGCTCCAGTCCTGTCATCACCGGTGATCCTCCTTACTATTTTTTTTATTTATTCCCCCCACCCTTCTTCCTGTTCTTCTTTTCAGCTTCTTCAACTTCACTTCTACACATTTCCTCCTCTCTTGCTGTGCCTACTGACCAAAAAGAGTATCAAAGGTTCAGCTATTCCCATGGCACCCTATCAGCATCTAATTTGCTCTGGTTATGAAATGCAACACTGCTAGTGAGGGACACAGGCTATTATCTGAGCTCATGGGGCAGAAACTGGCATCACAGTGTTCCCTCTAATGCACAATGATTATCAGGCCAAACCAGGCCTAACTTTTATCAGAGATCCCCAGGAGAATTGGAAGATTCCTACTATTGCTGTCATTATCTGAATGGTATTTTACTTGAAAGGACCTTGCAAACAATGGATGTTGATTAGAGCAGTGTGTATGAAAAACTATTTGTCAGAGAATAATTTATTTCTTTTATTGTCTTGTTCTGGAATTAGTTGTTGCATTTAATTCATGTTGAAGTCCTTACCCTGACTGGGCTTTTTTTTAACAACTTCGTTCTTTTCTTTTCCAGCCATCGTGTTGTAGTTTTGCTCACGTGCTTTTGATCACTGACCTGTTGATGACCCAGTTTTGGAAGTTTTGCCTATATGTCGAGCTGTCATTGTGTTTTTAGGTAGAAGAGGATTTCACCTCATAACCCTTTGAAACATGCCATACTTGTTTAGTATTGTTTTAATGGACAGTCATGAACTTTAACATTTAACATGCTGAGGCCTACAGAGTGTGGGATTTGTCTGGGTTTTGTACTCTTTCTCTAAACATTACCCTTTCTGACAGTGGAGAATCTTCCAGGACATCCGCTCCCGGTTCTATTTGCAATTGTTTTAACTGTTATCCACGTTTGAATGAGCTTTCTCACTGGATACAATGGATTGTGAATAATAATGGTCAATTGTTTGTAAATGGCCTTAAGTGCCTCCCTAGTTTCAGTAACAGAAACAATTGATTCTCTATGCTCATTACAGATTGCTAAACCTTTTTGGCCCATACCAACAAACTGCCAAAAACTCCTGCTTTAGTTTTATTTGTTGGTTCTAAGTATTTCACACGCAGCTCTTCCTTTTTGGCTTTACATTTGTTTTATAAAAGTCTGTGTGGAATCTGTTGTGTTTTTCTGCACTTAATATTGGATTTAAAAAAATAAATAATGACACCTAAGCATAATTTTTTACCAGATATGTTTATATGTCCTGCTATATAAAACACATCTTATTTTGTCATTACTGTTAGTTGTAGCAGTAGTTGTAAAGATTAAGACCTGAAACCATGTTTGTAATTTACATTTGGAGCTTACATTGATGAACACCAGTGAATTTAGTCCATCGGTGGAGGAGCAAAACAAAAGTGTGAGTGATGGGACAGCTTCGTGTCCAGATGCAGGGCAAGGATGTAGAGTTGGCCATGGCTTCGAGATGCAGTGACATTTTAAAGTGTCACACTTTATCATGAGATCGACACCCCCTCACACTGGATGCAGCATATTTCAATGTAATGTGAAGCAGGGGCTATCAATTTACACTGTGCTGCCCTCAAAAAGATGAAGCATCAGCAAATGATGCCAACCGAAGGCAGGCATTTTAGAGGCAGTTTGCCGCTTGTGGGTGGTGCAAACCAGAAAATGAAATTTAGAATTCACTAGAAAATGATCCTGTTTTTTAAATTTAGCAGAGCATGATCACAATGCACATAAATAAATCCTGGAGACGTAGTTTATTTGCAGTTTATTTAAAGGGTAAAATACAGTTAAAACCAGATATTTATGTACATTATATAAAAAGACTCATGGACATTTATTCACTGTCTCACATGAATCCAGTTTAGCATTTCCTGTTTTTGGAATGATTTAAATTCACTTACAACCAGAATAATCAGGGAAAGAATTTTTTAAACAACACATTTTATCACTATCTTGAGAATCGGAAGTTTGCAAACACTTTCCATTTTCAGAAAAGCCCTGATGATGATGATGATGATGATGATGATGATGATGATGTCATGGCTTTGTAGTTTGTGATAAGTTAATAAATAATATTGGAGGTAAATCAGGCACACAGGTGGGTGTATGTTAGTGCATCACCTCAAACACACTGCATCTTTGTGTGACTTCATGGAAACATCAAGATATATCATTTAGGAAAGGGATGGACTGGTTCTGTATCCCAGAGATGAACGTATTTTGGTCTAAAAGTGTGAGTATCAAGGCTAACACAAAAGCACAAGACCTTGCTGGTGCAGCTGGTCAGAGAGCATCACTGTCAATAGTGAAACAAGCTGAACAAGGCTGACAGACTACATAAAATATAGTCTGTCGTAACATAAAAGCCAGAATAAAGTTTGCAAACACAGACTGTCATTTTTTGGAGAGTTGTCTGATAAAAGTGGAACTAAATGAAAGTGTTTGCTTTCCTGAGCCCCACCATCCCAACTGTGACATACAGGGTTGGCAGCATCATGTTGCTTTAATGTTTTGTTTCAGGAGGGATTGATGAACTTCACACAATATGGCAGCTTGAGGAAAGAACATTAAGCAGAAATACTGTGGCATCATCTCAAGACATCAGGAAGATAACATTTTGGCACAAATAAATCTTCAAAATGAACAACGGCCCTAATCATAATATAAAATTCTTTACAAAGTGGCTTAAGGGCGTGGAAGTCGATGTCTTGGAGCAGTCATCAGAAAACCTTGATCTAAGTCCCGTAGAAAAATCTGGGGCATGACTGATTAAAATGGATGTAGGTGAGAAGGCCTGCGAACCTGCCATAGCGACAGCAGCTCTAACAGTAGGAACGGGCCGATTAAAAAATTTTATTGCGAAAAACTCATGGAAGTATCCCAAAATGTTTTACCCTTGTCAAACAGTTTAAAAGGCAATTCTACCAAAAATAGGTAAATGTATGTAAAAAGAAAACTCATAAAAATCTGTCATTTGGCAAATAGAAGTAATTTTCTTAATCCTATATGAACTAAAACAGGACGAGTCAATCTGATTTGATGTCAGTGGAAAAGTCTCAAGAGTATGTAAACATCTTAATTTAACTCTATATTGGTTGATGCAAGTTAAGACTCTCTGGTGTGTGAATGAATTTTTTTACGACAATTTCCATGAATCTTTACACCAAATAAACAAACCATATGATGCAGACAAAAGGCACTTTTAACACAGTTGAAGTTTTGGAAGGGGTGATCATCTTGCTCCACTGAGAAAGCTTTCTAAACAGTGGTGTGTGGAGTCCACTGCCTGCAGATCAGCCAAGGAGTTCACTTCAGTGGTGGACTAGTTAGGCGGGAGTTGGTCAACCAGTCAGATACAGACACAGATACACAGTTTTGAGATACTCGGCCAGCAGCTGCATGGATAATATTTTGCTTTTGTGAAATATAAAGCTATCATATTGTTCTATGAGGCTATTAGAAATGTTCTTCAACATTTAACATTTGATGTGTGTGCGATTTACTTCACCAAGATAATGTTTCTTCCGGTTTGATGGATTCTGAATGCAGTTGATGTCAACACTTCAAGCAGATTATAGTGACAGAGATGCTAAATCTTAGAAAGTGATGGATGACAGAGGAGAAGGGGAAAGTGAATGCAATTTGAGTTGATAATTATAAACACTAATGCTGCAAATGCATGTTTCACTAATGTTGTGCAACACTACCTGAAAATTTGAAAAATAATTTTTTACGAAGCATCAGGATTTCTTTTAGGGTTCAGTTTAGCACAAGGGCATCAGTATTTTCAAGATGGCTGTACTGTTTTAAAAACTGCTTGAACACATATTACCTATTGTATGCAACTGAATGAAAGTGTTTTCTCTTTGACCAACAATAACTCAACACACACACGGGGATTGTGTTTCCTAGCCTGTGGATGGTGAGACTGGGGCCCCAGCTTGCAGCTTGCGCCTCTATTAAATCAGGATCATAATCGAAGTTTCAGTGAAAATGCTCCTCTTGGGTTCCATTATTGGTGAAACAAGTAATTCCTTTTCTCATAACCCAGCTCGTGGTGTTCTCTACAGCAATATGAAGCGTCATTTAAGACTCATATTTGTTTGATTTCATTGCCAGATGGAAATCGGTTCTGTAATAGAGCCCCCATCATGTGCTTAGTCTTTTTGCTAATACCACAGAAGAGCTCCCTTGAGAGTCTCCCCACTCTTTGAAAATGATTTATCATGATTATTATTGTGGGTTATATTTTATAATAATGCAAAATGATAATTCTAATAACTACAAGGGGGAATTTATTGGCTACAGGAAGAACAATTGTTATTCTTCATCAGGGAAAGACTTTCAATGGGCAAATTACAAACATACATGCACCTTTGTAGGCATGTATCCACGCACAAACACCTGCTCTGTGACCTCAAAGACTTATGGTATTCAGATAACATAATAATGCCTACCAGAGATGTTGCTTTTAACCAGTAGAACCATTAGAAATTGATCCTGATGCTGTGGCTGCAAATAATCTCTTATTATCATATAGATGAGAGGCCTGGGACTAACACAGCCATCTTAGCGCTGATGATAAATGCATCTTGATTGGTTATTAATTAGCCAGCCAATTAAACTTTCATCTCCATATTCAAATCAGATTATGAAAACCCGTGGAGAAATTAATCTCATAATATTGCAGGGTGATAAGATGAAAGTTAATGTGAAGGATGCTGTCATATACTCTGATTTATGGCGTCACTGAAGCATTTTCAAGAGCCCTTTTTTTTTTTTTTTTTTTTACTCGCGCTTAAAAACTTCCCCAGGTGTAAATTACTTTCAAAACAGTCTCAAAATATTTGCCCTACATGATCAAAAATGACATCTTCTCACAGGATTTGCCTACATGCTTTAAACTTTGAATAAATTACTTTTTAAGCATTATGTAGTTACTCTAATACGTTCAAAGCAGTAAAATTCATTATTTTAAAAGTAATAATTGTCTCTTCTTCACTAAAGTGGTAAAGTAATCACTCTCCTCCTAAATTTTCAATAGCCACAGACAAAATCATTTTCATTTCCAGTCGAATCAAGACAAATGACGCCTCTCCCAAGAGGATGTCTGTCTTTGGGCTCTTCCTTGAAATGCCTAATCCCTGGATCCAAGTAATTTCCAACTGTCAAGGTTTTATTTCAGCTCCAGTCCACTTTGATGACAGCTCCTTACTCTGCTGAGGCATCTGATGGATGTTCCTCTATGTGGAAAGACTGCTGTACTTTCAGACTCGCAAAAGAAGGAGGTCCATCAGTGACAAGAACTTGAAATCGACCCAGTTTTCCGTGTCACTAATCTGATTCTTTCTCTAGCATGCAAACAGTGTGGCTGAGATCTCTACTCAACATTTTAGTGTCTGTGGGCGGAGTGATTCATAACTGAGAAAAATAACTTGAGGTGTCTCATCATAGTAGTTTAGCGTTAACGAGTAGCACCGTTTCTTCTGCCAAAGTGCAGAAGTTAAAACCTAAAAATTATGCAAAACTCTCCCGCTTTGAGCCTGGAAGGTTTTTTGGATGATTGTAATGAATATTTAGAAATGTGGTCTTTTCATTCACTGAAAAATAAAAATCCAGTTTTAGTTTATAAAAGATCTGATTGAGCATACTGAAATCCCTACTCTGATCTAACCAAAAGTAAAAGATGCATAGCCTTGCAAAATGTTTATACCGGTTGTCTCAAACTCAAATGCTCAAGGGCTGGTGTCCTTCGACTTTTTACATGTGTCCCTTGTCCTACACACCTAAATCAAACGGCTAAACTACCTCACTAGCTTGCAGATGAGCACTGCAGAGCTCTGCTAATGAGCTCATTTTGGAGTCAAAGGGAGGTTTTTTTTTTTAACCAGATTCTGTGTTTTTCATGGAGTCCATAAAACTCAGTTTTGGTATAATCTGACCATAACACCTTCTTGCAAAAGTCTTGCCATGTCTCCTGCATGACTTGTAGCACACTGCAAATTGGCTTTTTAGGGCTTTTGTTCAGTAATTGCTTTCTTTGTGCCACTCTTCCTTCAAGACTTGATTTGTGAAGTACACAACTTGTAGTTGAACATTTGGCAGCTCTGCACGCAGCAGGCTATAGACAATCCTGTCCAGAGATTTTCCCTCCTGAGCCGCTGATCTCTGCAGCTCCTCCCGAGTTACCGGTTGACCTGTTAGCTGCTTATTTCTTGCCCAGCCTGTCCGTTTAGGTGGAAGGCCATGTTTTAGTAGATTTGTAGTTGTCGTTTTCTTGGTCATGAATCCAACTGTGCTGTGTATATAATATGTATTATAACCTAAGTCTGCTTTACGTTCTCCTTCAACCCTATCCCTTATCGGTCTGCTTTGTTCCTGGGACTTCATGATATTCACTAATTCACTCTTAACAAACCTCTGGGGCCTTAACAAAGCATTTATACTCCAATTAAATTACACGAAGATCTTTACTAATGAGATGCCGTCTGAGGGCAGGTTGTCACACCTATGACTTATTTGGTCTGATTAGAAATGCCTGCTGCACTTTTCAGATTTTTATTCACTTTGATAAAATCTTTGTAGCTAAGCAGTTCTAAGAAGACATCAAGTTGACATGCTGAAGCAATACCAGCTACATTTTTGTTATCAATGTTTGACAGATTAAATTTTGTCCATTCATATTTGCATAATGGTCCTTATAAACAAAGAGAATCTAGTAAGACATGCACACAGCCACCCACGCAGGGTAAAGAGCAATGGACTGAATCTGTCTCCAGCTCCGGGGCGTCATGTCCATCAGTGTCTCTATCAGACTTTGTCATCCACATTCATGAGCTCATACCATTCATTGCTAATTCACATCAACTAGGGCATCAACCAACTTTTCCCCTCCAACCTCTCCAAACATTGCGCACAAACACACAGACACCCTCACACACCTCAGGTCAGTGACTCATGTTCTGGATCTACAACTCTATATTTTATCATATCGTTTAAAACTTATGGTTCCTGTTTTAGACCGCAGGATGCTGCATCAAAACTATTCATGCATTCCTACATACATTTCTCATGTTGATTTCATACCAACCTTATACTTTAGCTCTTATATTCAGAAAAAATAAGATTTTTTTTTTTTGTAATCTGTCTTTTCATCTTGTGATCTAGTTGCACTGTGAATATAAACTATAGGTTTATAGTTCTTAATGGTCTTTCAGACAAGTATAATCTGACATTTTATGCACGTGTACGTCTGATTCTTTTTCTCATTTTCCTATAACTAGACAAACATTTGAAGATCTATAATAGAATCATCTTATTGATTTAGGTGAAATTCTTTATTTTTACTACCCAAACATCCTTTGTGTTACATTATACGCAACTTATGATTAGTTTCCTTTGTTGTTGTTTTTTTTCGTTTCACAGTTTTTTGTTCAAAAATCAACTGAATTACCTTTTTCAAAGGTCAAACTGGTGACTCAACCATGTTTATCTCTCTGCTGATTCTGTGTTCATCTGTTATAGTCACTGATGATTTTCTTTTCGTCTAGGGTGGTACAGAGGATTCTCTACCAGGAAGCCGAATGTCAAGGTAAGACGCACTGACAGCTTCTGCTAATTAACTTTTTTTTTCAATTGAACATTGTGTTCTTTTTTTACAGACTGGTACTCTTGGTTTGTTGTTCATTGTATTTGTTGTGAGAATGTTGACAACACTTGTCTCAGTACTTTTCAGGTTTTAAAAGCAACGTTAGTACATGAATGATTCTCTGTAGCACAGTTCTTTCTGCGGGCCATGATTCTCCTGGCAGATAATTAAATTAATACACTTTTTTACATCTTTCATGATGCAGAGTGGTTTGTTTTGTTTTATATGCATATTGTTAATAAATTCTTATATTGAGTATATCACATTTTTACTACAACTCTTGTAAACACAGCAAACAGGACTATTAATTCCCGAATAGAAAGGTGTAACATTGTATAATAAATGTTGTTTAGTTTTGAATTTGGTGCTCAAGGGCTGTATATCAGTTCATTTTCACAAGCTTTGAGACCACTCTAATAATATTTATATTAGTTGAGCCGTTCATCAAGCAAACATATAAAAATCATCAATTTGTTGACACTGTTCCAATAAAGGGAGCTTCAGAAATGCTGCTTGTTGTTTTTGTGAGAAATCATGAAATAAATTTAAGATGTAAACTGGAACATTTTGTTATTTTGAACTTACAGCTGCGTTCATGCTAGTGCTACATTAAGTAATGACACCTGACTTCTACAGCTAAAGGACAAATGCATTTCTGGTTTGTTCTTGGACTGTTTGGATTGCAATCAATCCGTTTAACTTTAACCAAAATAAAAAAAATAAAAAAATTATGCAACAAAAGTTAGAAAAAACTGTTGCATGTGGAGCTCAATTTGAAAACCTTTTAATATAGATTAAACTCTGTTTTAACAGCTTTTCTAAAGCAAGATTGAAGAATATAGGTAGAAATACAATTCTTTGTCTGCTTGAAACTTTTATCAGCCATAACTTTAAGAGTAAAAAGTAATTTTTTAAACATCAGTCAAAGCTTTCTTTTTAATTCTTGACATGTTTTAATCACATCTTAGACTAACATATTGGCTTTAAACGCTTTCAGAACTTCAGTGACCTCCAAGTCGAGGCTTCACATTTACAAGATCTGGTTGAGAGGCTCAATCGCCAAAGAAAACTCGACAAAAAGGGGCACTTATAAATGTTTTTGCTGTGGGTGGTGCACCGCAGGGACAAGGGCAGTAGGATTCAGCTTTGCAGGGATAAATGGAGAGAAAAAGGTTTAAGCGTTGGTTTCTCATGCTAATCAAACACCAGAAATCTTAAACATTATTGTAGAGAAAACTGTGAGGATTCATCTCTAAGATAAGGACTACTATTTATTTTTCTTCCAAAAGCAGCTGAAGCCTAAAAGACAGAAGTAAACATTTATAAAGTGTTTTGCTAAACTATTTTCATTCTGTGCTTGATACAATAAGGAGGGGAAATGCTGTAAATAAAATAACACAATTAATGCAACATATGGAAAGAGCACATTTGTTATGTTAAAGTAAAGCGACCGTTGTGCTGAGTCATCAGTCGTGATAGGGGGAACATACCTTGCTTTACCAGGAAGACCTCGGCTCATAAAATCCTTCTTACAGAGACGGATGTTATGGAAACGTGCCGGATGGGATGTTTCTCTGAGCAGCCTCTCTCAAAGCAGATGAGTGTAATGTATAGTCACACTTCTCTCTCTCATATTGCAGCAGCACTGACCTCTGGTCTTCTGAAACCCAAGAGATCAGCTTCAGTGTCTGTATCCGGTATCGGCTCTCAGAAACGACCTCTTTAACACCACGTTATGTAACACAGTAGATAAGGACAGTCACAGAACCCTTCAAACAGTCATTTTGCCTTAGAAAGGTTTTATGATCATAAGTGGAGAATACATAAGTTTAACGATTAACATGAATTTTGAACCCTGTGCAGGATAATATATACTGCCAAACTTTTGTAGCGGTTGTTTTCATTTCTGTAATTCTACATCGATGCTGAGGGTCATTAAAGCGGCTATTGGTACAGCTGGAAAATTATATCAGCGTCTCCATAAAGTTTGTGAGCAGAGTGAAGCATGAAGCTGCTCTAAAATTATTATGAGTTTCCAATTTTGAACTGAATTTCAGAAATAAATTAAATACGCTTATTGTAATTTAAATCTGTGGTTTATGTAACTCCATCCTCACCAGACAAAGAGCAGTAATAGTGTAAGATTTGCGTGAGTATCAAAAAGATGCATTAACTAGAGCCGGACACATTAACGTGTTGCAAAACCTGATCATTTTGATCTGAGCTCTGGTCAACACAACCCATTCCTGAAGTGAATAGTTTTCTTTTAATCAATGAAATAATGAGCATTTTTTTCACATAGCATTGGGCACATTTGTTCAGGCATTCATGTAAAATTTTTTACATGATGCCTTTTTTGTGCAAGGATGAAGAAATCGTGCGTTTTAAATGTGTGTTTTGGTTTTCTTGTAGTTATTTTCAACTTGTGTTTAAAGTGGCACATATATCAGTGGGTGCTCATGATTTACCTTCTTTAACGGGCCTCATCAAAGCTGTAAACCCACACACAAACAGTGCAGACATACCGTGTGATCAGAATTGATGAGTAAATATTTAGGTGTGCAATGCAACCTTTATTGAACTGGAGATATCACAGGCCAGATATGTCCTTGCCCTGGTTAAGAAGGTGGATGCTGACACAGTCCCAGCAAGAATTCAGTAGGAGCCGAACAGCAAGCACTCAATTTGTTTTTAAGGTACAAGTTTATTCGACGCTCCAGAAACAAAGTCTGGCAAAAACAGAGGAGCAGAAAAATGAGGCTGTGAAACAGAAACATGATTATTGCCTGAAAGGCTTGTAGATCCTATTCCCCTGTTGTGATGGAGCTTCAGCATGGCATGATCCGGATCTGCACGTGTTTATCTCAACAAAACAGCAGCTATCCATGCATGTTTGCTCAAGAAGCCATCTCATTACAATGCCTGCTTACGTGCTAAAATCTGCATGCTGCGGTATGCATTCTTATGCTTTCATTCTGTTGTTACACGCCGTGATCGTATGCCTTAATGCGATTGTGTTTGTCTCTTTTGTTACCCCCTTTTCCTCACCGTAACGGCATCAGCCCAATCCTGTTAGTTCCAACTTAATCACCTGGTTTCTTTACAATGGGCACGCTAGTTAAAACGAATTGCTGTGTCTCCCCGAAGACATGCCTTCCCATTCGCAGTCATCTCTAATCCTTCTGCACTACAAATAACTTTCCATGTTGAGTTTCATCAGCGTTTGGATTAGAGGCCACAGAAAGCGCTGCTTGCAGTCACAGAACAGCAATAATTCTCTACTTTAAGATGTATTATTCAATCCTATATAAAACTCTGTCAATTTTACAAGAATTCAAATTATACTGTATTGTGTACTATAAGAAAATAATTTAAATGAAAAACTAAGATTTGTTTAAAGAATTAATTGATTATCAAAGCATTGATCTATAAAAAGGGTCGTCTGACTCAGCAAATACAGCTACATCAAGTCTTCAGTAATTGCATCTTGCTTTGATGAGGATTATTGCTGATGGGTGAGTCTGCAGAAACTGCAGGCTAACGTTTGCTGCCCGTCATGCTATTTGTTTTGTTATTGATATTTCAGCTCATAACCTTTTCTTCTTGTGTTTCCAGTGAAAACTTACACGCATAGCCGTTTTCTTGCTTCATAAACTGAGCGAAACATTGAAACATTGCGTAGTAATAAATGACTAGTTCTGCGCTTTGGTCTCTTCCATATGGCTGTCTATTTGAGGGAGAACTGAGCCTCAGGCAAGCGGGTCGCATCAGACGCAGGCTCTCTTTTACTGCTCTTTCACTTTGAAAGTCAATGTACTGGAACTCTCTGTTGGAAAATCAGAGTTATTAGATATAATTCCCAAATTACCATGATATTCCACTTTTTTAGACGTCCAATTCAACAATGCCATTACTTTTTTGCACTGTGCAAAAGGTCCGGATTGACTTGATGTTCCAGATTCGGACCTGAGTTCAGACTGTGGGAAAAGTTCATCTAGAACAGGGGTGTCCAAGCTTTTTGTCAGGTGGATCAACATATTCAAGTCACAAGTACTCAATTAAAAAAAAAAAAAAATTTTGTCTATTCTCAGCATTAAGAACAGGATTTTGGTCAGTCTTTGCTTGCTGTACATAGCCAATTTCAATAAATGAGTTAAAAAGCAGATTTTGTCTGGACCAAAGCCTGGTTTTGGGTAACATTCGGTGGATAGATGTGGTCCTATACACTATGAATTTCAAAACAATGGAAAAGGTGTGGTAATTAAATGGTGAATACATTGTGTTGTACCTAACGTTTTCAATTGCAAGGTTTTAACTTGTCTGTAGTAATTTTGCTGTAACTGAACATAAAACGGATCCATCTGCATCAACTACCTGTGCTGGTGGGACAAATCATTATACAATTGCGGTTGGGGGCAGAACTGAATCAGTCCAGGGGCCACAAATGGCCCCCAGGCCCCACTTTGGACACCCCTGATCTAGATTCTTAGTTTTAATTGTATCCTTAAGCCCCTCCACTTTTGAAAAGTTGTCATGTTGGGTGCCTGAATGAAATAGGATAAAGGATTTTTGTTCACAGTAGATGCTTTAATATCTCAGCTCTGCTAAATTGAAGTCTTCAAATTTTCTTCCAGAGAAAATCCACCTTAAGGAGAAAGTCCTGTATAAAGTGTTTAAGGAACTATACCTGAATTCAATTTTGTCTGGTTAAGAAAAATGCTTTTTAAGCAATGTATTATGAGTAAAAAGACGGAATCTGACCACAACAATTTACTAATTGATTACATGATCAAGTGAGTCCAGGCTTTATTTTTAGTAGGAATAAGCAGTGAACTGGGGACAACCCGGGCAAGTTTCTCTGCCAATGGCACAACAAGATGAGGAGTTGCTGCTTAGTAGCAACTCCTCCATGCTTGTGCACAACGGGGTATGTAAACAGAACAGCCTGGCATGTAAGTGTTGACCATTCACATAGGAAAATATAATTTACCCGTGATGTACGTGTCAAAGAAAACGACGAAAAGTCCCTCGATGAAGCCTGGTTTCTCAGCGGAATTGTGTCCGAACTTGAGGCACGTGTTTAGTCTTGTGCATGTTGAGGGTTTTTCATTGGGGAAAAACTGTTGTGGGCGGGGCTTAGAGTTCAAATGAAACACTTCTCCTCACTCACAGTTCAAATTTGTGCAGAATCAGGTATAGTTCCATTACAGAGAGAAAAGTGATGTGGGTGTGTGTGTGTGTGTGGGGGGGGGGGGGGGGGGGGGTTTATAATAGCCAGACATTTTTCCTAAAAATTTCCTCAGTTAAAAATTTCTCTTTTTAATGTTTAGAAAGAGGCTTCTTGTTAAAGATTTAACAATAGATTAACAAATTGTTCAGTTTGGTGGCTGTGATGTAATCACAGTTATTTTGACATCCAAACCGATCAGAAGTGCCGTGTAAAATTATAGCCCAGGTTGTATTCTGATGCTCCATGAAGGGAGCAACACAATTCTCACTTGAAACAAAGACAATGGGCAGAGCTGAACAAAACAGAAGAGCTCATAATGGAAGAGATTAGAGGGATGTGTTTGGGTTTGTGGAGATTACCGCGTCTGGGACAATGGAGGGACAAATCAGGAAGGCAAAAAGTAAGGATGAAGCACAGCTGTGACTTATTTCAGGTTGATTTAGAGGAGAATGGAGTACAATGAAATGCAGATTATCCCAAATGTATCAGCAGGTGTGGCTACAATGGAACAATACAGCACAGTTACTCTGCAGAGGCAAGTCTGGGAGCAGATCTGTTAAATGAAACAAAAGGTGGTAATGATGAATGTAGGGTTTTAAATGAAAAACAAGGTGAAGGGAAAGAAAGTAAGGAAAAACCAATTAGATCAATGAATGAAATGGTTAGTTAACCTTCTGTTTATAAGTGATCAACAGATGTTTTACAAACTGAAGGGATGAGATCATTAGAATACAAGCAGGAGCCAACCGGTTTTTATTTTCAAGCTTTGACATGAACATCTGCAGAGTGTTTGACAATGAAAATGCTCTATTGGCCCCTCATGAGATCACCAATGCTTTCAACAATCCAGGGACATTAAAGGCTTATTTTTAATATGAAACAGTCCTAATTCTCTCCTGCTCTTCACTTGATGCTTGTTTTATAACATTTTAGTCCTGAACCTGATGTCCCGTCTTTTACCTGAAAATGCGTTCTCAGTATTCCACTCTCTCCTCTCACTTTTAGGATTGAACAAAAACTCTGATTATGCACTGTATAGTATGAAAAAGTTATTTCCCTGTATTTCTAAGCCCATCTCAGACACCTGATAGGACATGGCCAAGTATTGTCATGTGATTAAATTTTGAATATGTTCTTCTTATAAATGACTAAAACACTTCCCCTTTTCCAATTATTTTCAGTTTTGCGTTTTCAGATTAACTTGATGGCCATCGCGCATCATTATGTATTAAAAACACATTTTTTTTAAAAGCTTTAAAATCTGGACAATCACAGGAGGTTTTTGGTTGTGATGTCTTTACTTCCTGTTTAAGAATAAAGGCCGAGACACATCAAATCCAAATTACCATCTGATCCAGTGGAAAATCGGATCGTATGAAGTTGTAGCAATTACACCTGGTTGAAGTGAATGGGGCTGGGCCGACTCGCTTGCAGTTCTGCACAACTGTGTCCGTGTAGCTTCGGTCATCCCTGGTCTGTTTTTGGTATAACACGTCTGCTTTTGGGGAAAATACAAATTAAAATATCTGAACCGCAAAGTAAACACAATTTCCAGAGAGTTAAAATTTAGGTTTGTAGTTGCTGTTGTTCTTCATTCTACTTAATTGAAAAAAAAAACAAGCACAAATTACTCTAATGAGCAAATATAAACACAGTAAACTTTACAACGAGATCACATACAAGTTCCTTGATTGAAATGGTCAGCAACACAAAAACAATTAGGTAGATTACGTTCTCCGTTAAGTCGTAAATCAGCAGGAGTGTCAGATTTTTTATTATTTTGTTCATAGTTTGGCATTTTGTAATATTTAGGTTTATAAATTGCAAGTAAAGCAAGTATGACTTGCACGAACAATCATATTTTATCTAAATGACACTCAAATAAATACAAACTAACATAAACTGTGGTGGCTAACTGGATAATAAACTGTTATTTTTTAATGGCTTGTTTTATAAGCCTGATCTATGTTATGAAAAATAATAAGTTACCTGTGGATTATCTCATTTAAAATGATAAAGATTTGAAATTACAAAAAAAAATGCTGAAAAAAATACATATATTTGCTTTAGCTTTTTGCCACAAAACACCTCATTGGGTTTATCTTAATGTTCTAAATGTGCACCTCTTTTTCTCTGGATCTGTTTCTTTAGTTCCTTTTTTTTTCTAGAACTCATTATATGAGATGTGACATATTTCAGACTCATGATAACACTTGGCCTCTAAAAGGCACTTAAAACAGAAGGTGACAATAAGGTATTTGCAGCTAAAAGTCCAGAGGGAGATGAAAGTATTTGTGGGAGGATGACATTTTCACTGCAGCCTTGTTTTTTCATTTATTTTCTCAGTTCCTCATTTATTGTCCCTGTTCCTTTCTCTATATATCTTTATATTATGGTTCTTTTTTTTTTTTTTTTTACCTTTTCTCGTATTCTTCTCTTTCCATTCTCTCTCGGTATGAGTTTGACCTTTTCTGACTGGCCTGGTGTTTTGACACCATCAGCTAAATTAGGAATAGCACAACACGACCCCTCATGCACACGTACATACATGACATCTTGTTCTTGTCTCTGCCCGCTTCGCTGTGACACCAGGTGGTAGTTTACAGGTCAGTGCACTCAGAGCACCGTCAGCTCTTAACAGATCTTACTTAAATGTCTTGAACGTACATGTGTGTTCATGCACCTGTCTGCGTTTTTAACGGGTTTAGTCATTTCAGTTCTCGAAGAAAAGAGAGGCGAGCACTTGCGTCTTTATTGCAGGAATGTACTTTGCAGGATATTCTTTTCAGCTCTGCCCAAAGTTTTCAGTGCAATTGAGATGATTGTGATGACCTCTTGAAAACACTGACGTTGTTGTCCTTCGGCCACTTTGTACCTAATTTAGCGGGTGCCTTAGGTTCTTTGGATGACCCATTTGTGCCCAAGCGTTAACTTTCCTGGCTGATATTTTGAGACGTTGCCTCAAAGTTTATGTTCTCAAACAATGACGCTTCCACCCTCTGTGCTTCATAGTTAGTATGTGTGCTCAGGCTTGCAAGCTTCCCTGTTTTTTTTTTACAAATAAAATTGAGGTCATTATGTCCACATACTTCAATTTTATTTTTGTCAGACCACAGGAAATTTCTCCTGAGTGCATTTCCAAACTAATCTGAACTGTTATGTTTCTTTTGTAGAATTTTATTATTTTTCTGAGTGGCCTTTCAGTCCATGTTGGTAGAGGACTTGTTTCTCTGTGGATAATGACACTCACCAGCTTCAGCCTACAGCAGATCACGAGGCTGCTGGGATAATATTCAGACAACTAAGTGGAATATTGGAAAATGTTGTTTTATTTCATACTTATTCGATTTTAGAAATACTGAACAAAAAAAGTAAGAAATTAGTTTCAAAGATAAAAATGCATATATATATATATATATATATATATATATATATATATATATATATATATATATATATATATATATATATATATATATATATATATATATATATATATATATATTAGGGCTGGGCAACGATTAAAATCTTTAATCGCGATTAATCGCATAATTTGCCTGATTAATCATGATTAATCACATTGTATGCGCAAACTCCAAGAATGAATTCAAAAGTAGTGTAAAGAGCACTTTTATTTTAATGTTCTGCTGCCATATGAACAAAAGTGTTGTAACATTTGTAGCACTTTTCAGTAACACACATTTAGTGTAAAGCTCAACTTAAACATGTAAAACAAAAAATAGCAATAATAATAAATTAAAGCTTATTGCCACTGACAGGAAATTCTCTTTATGGGGAAAAAATCTACCAAAAACAGGCAATTTCTGAGGTAACAGCAGGGAGCACCATCACCATTTTATGTTCAATACCAAAGTGTGAAGCACAAAGCTATCCACTTCGCCATTACATTGGTTAGCTTCTCTGAGTCATTGAATTGTTTGGTGATGTCTACAGTGTGTTTGGCATTTAAGTGATATGTTAAGCTCAAGGTGCTCCGGTGATAAGAAAGTTTAACTTGGCAGTGGTTACAACTAACTTGTTTCTGTCATATTCGTTGCTGGAAGAACTTTAAACTGAAATGCTTGCTAACTCGATATGCTTGCATGTTTATTTGACGTTAACACACGTTTTTTTGTTGTTGCTTTCTCGCGTGCATATAGTGAATGGCAGGGAAAAAAACAGGCAAAAATACATGGATACTTTGAAGCGAGAAGCGACTTCACCGACGGTGTCGATGCAGACCCCCCCTCCACTCCGCCAGCCATCCGCACAAAACTTGTTCTCCGGCCGCCAACTCACCGCCTTGCCTAAGCAAATTCCTGCGGGAAACACCGCCTTCCCCATGTCAACTTTGTTTTTTCCGCATGTCAACTTTGTTTTGTTCCGCGTTTTACTTTTTCCAGCCAGCACCTTACTTCCTGTTTGAATCCAAGGCTGGGCTGACAGCGAGGTTATTGGCGCATTATCGCCACCTACTGTTCTGATTCAAACCCCTACACCGCAGCAACAGACCTTCACAAAATAAAAGCATGTGAGCAACATGTGTTAATGCGCGATAAAGTAAATATCGCCGTTAATAGTCGAATGAATTAACGTGAAATTAACGCGTTAACTTGCCCAGCCCTAATATATATATATATATATATATATATATATATATATATATATATATATATATATATATATATATATATATATATTTGATTTTTAGACAACTTTGTTAAAGTTATAGTCTCCAGTAACCCCACAGTGGTATTTCCAACATAAAGCTTTTGACACACTGTCTTTTACTCTGTTGCTAAGCAGATAAGATGGTTTATTTTTGACTAGACTGTTGACCAATCCTAGAGCTTTCCCTCAGTGAGGGAGGAGTGTTTGGTACCTACATTGTGTTAAATATACGTGATTGCACCTTCAGTAAAGGACCATTTTACAATTTGCACACACTTTGATGTGTGGTTTCTGCCTCTGCAGCGATATAGTGTAGGACCACACATATATCACATCTAGCACAGTAATCAGGCAGCCAATTAGGGATCGGTAATTTGGTCAGGGACAAGTGTTAATTTGAGAGAAAAAAAACACACTGTGGACTCTGGAAATCACAACAGCATACCGGCTTTGATACTATTGCATGGCTTAGAGTCCCATGCAAAGAAAACAAACAAAACAAAAGTTAACGGCATCTATGATGAAGCTGGAGCACACTGACAAGTCAGGTAGCTGGTTGATGCAGCCGACAGGCATGACTTCACAGAGGAACGCGTGTTTAGCTGGAACATCATCAGTGTGAGTTGTTTTATATTCAGGTAAAACAGACATTGTACATCAGACTAGCTTGAATTCCTGTGACCACTTCAAGGTTTACTTTCCAGCACAGTAATATGACATCTTTCAGGTGAGGGAAATATTATCAAAGATAACTTCGCGAAACCTGAAAACACACATATATACAGACATATCAAGTAATACATGGTTGTTAGAATAATTGAGCACCTGGTTTCAGGTTGTGAGGCTGATGTGAAGAAGAAAAATACTCGCATTGAGCTTACTGCTCTGGGCAGGTGGGTCATTTGGTAATATTCCTGGAAGCAGAGCTTCATCTCTGAGGTGATTCTGTCAGAAGCATAGCTAAGCTTCTAACTTTTACTCTTGGTTTTGTTGTATCTTCGAAAATACCTTTTCATCTCAGTAACCAAATGACAGAGCGATATTTTGTGTTTAGCTTCAAAGATTTCAGAAGTGATTTGACAGACAAAAATCACATAGTGCCTTTAATAGATGAGTAGCTGCCAAAATGTTATTTGGTGTCATTATGCTTGATGGCAGTGTGTGGCTGTGCTCCTAAATGGCATAAAACCAAAAATTCACTTGTGTTTATGGCATAAAATGACTCGGCTCTTTCAGTGTGAGATTTGAGGTCTGAAACTTTTTCCAACTCGATGTCGGCTTCTCCTGCTGCAGTTTGTAAACGCAAATGTCATCGCCCCCCCACCCCCCCCCCACCCATCACAGTCATCCTTTATTACACTGTACCCAGTAAATGCAACACAAAGCGTTCATGTTACACTTCTAATTACTTGAATTATATTGCACCCTTTTGGGAATGAAGGTAGCCAGGATGCTGCAGACTGTTAAATATTTGTTTACTGCTTCATCAACTTTTCTGGGTTAAAGCTGTGGAGCACATATATAATCACTGGAAATTAGGATAAACATTGACCTGATTTATTAGCACTCCAGCAGTGTGAATGTAGGTGGTTATATCATACAGTTTTAGTGGGTTAGTTATGGTTTCCATGAAAGTAAAAGAAACCTAAATCATAAAGGAATGACCTCTGTTCCAGTGCCACCATTACCAACAGGTGAAGCCCTCTGATCATAATGACTTTATTCGAACAAATCAGAAAAAATCGTCCCAATACCTGATTTGGGTTTTCAATCTTGAAAGCAAAACTGCAACTTTCAGTTTTCCTAGCTGGAGTTAAGTGTAAAACATGTATTCACATTAACTTAATATTTCCATAAAATTCTTATTACACTGTCTGAATTCCCTATACACACCTTGCAATCTGGGTCATTTTCATCCCTCCTTACTTAGCTATTTTTGGTCATATCATCATGGATTTTTGTTAAATTTTTGAGAAACTATTCTACAACATTCATGAAAAACTTCTAATAAATTTAAGGGAGCCTAAAAGGCTGTGAGGCTCTACTTCACATACTTTCATAAATGTATGAGTCTATTTTTAGCTTGGTTTTTTCATGTTAATTTTTTTGGGGTTGCAGTAAAAGACAGTGGGAAATTCTTCTTTTTTTTTTACAATTAGCAATAAAAGGTCTGATACAAATGATTAATAATGGTATCATCAACATTAAGCAGAAATTGTAAACCAATGCAATGTGAAAAGATGAATTTACGGTTTTATTTAAGCTAACACAGTATAATAGATGTTTACGATATTTGGGATACAATACATTGTATTCTTAAGCTAGTCTCCAGATATCCTGTACATTTAGAAATATGGGAATGACCGCTGCAATATTTGGATTGTCTATTGCTTTGCTTATACAAACTTCCATTTACATGAATCAAGCATTAAAGTAAAGCTCAGTTTTTGTATATGGAAGACAACAGGGTTTTCTAAAATATGTTTACAGAAATATCTGTTGGTATTTTTAAAAGAAACTAAACGCCCTGTCTACCGGTTCAGAGATTCTATTTCAACCTTCAGTTTCTCCCATGAATAATTTACTGGTGGCCTAGAATGATCCACATTCTGTAGCCGTGATAAACATGGCAGGTAATCTTTTCTTTAGACGTTTTCAGCTTGTTCAAATGGAACACTGTAAAATATCAAGTACAGAAAACACTGATGTATATATTTTCTCCAGATCTGTCAAATTATTACAAGGTGGTACAACTCCTAATGCTTGATTAAAATGTGCTGGTTCCCAGATCTAAATAGCACATTTATGTTGAATATGACCGTATGTCACTGATTAGTGAAGCTTTAAAAAGCCAGATTTTCTTCTAGCTCCATAACTTCATATAATTGTGCAACGTTTCTTTTTCTGTCTTCACAGGGAGTTTTTCCTGCCAGCTACATTCACTTGAAGAAAGCCATCGTTACCAACAGAGGGTGAGCTTAGAAACATGGGAGACTGTGACATGCTGTCTTTTGGTTATTGCATTTGTTGCAACCTCTGTATGCTATTTTTTTAACTGCTTTATATAAATCTGTAATTTGTCCTAACATACTTTAATAGCATCACCACATTTTAAATTATTCGGGGTGCAAATGAACAAGGCTTGGGAAGCTTGTTAAAAGAAGAAATATTGTTTCTAAATAAACATATTATTATTCCATCTTATAAACTAAGATTTTTTTTCAAATATGTAAGTGATGATTAATTATTCTTATCAATGTACAAAATGCAAATGGAGCAAACAAAAGAAGAAAATCTAAATCACATCAGTATTTGATGTTATCGCCCGTTGCCTTCACACCAGCATCATTTCTAATAGGTACACCTTGAAAAAGTCAGGGATGCTGCAGCATTGTGTCTGATCAAGCAATTAAACCAAACAGCTGCTAATGCTCATCAATGTCACATGAAGGTTGAGAAAGAGTTATGAACCGACATTGAAACAGCTGTGCTGGATGCTTAAAACTGGGCGAGGAAGAGCCAAACTCTGCTACCAAGGGGAGGTTGTGGAAGACTGTTTCATGTCACTGTTGCAAGACTGAGCACAGCAACAAGATACAATATAGTTCTACTGCATCAAAAGCTGATTATTCACCATCCCTCTGAATAATATTTCAGTGGAAATGATTTACCTGAAAGTAGATATTAGACAATCTAAAATCTGAATTGAGTCCACTTTCTTAAGACCTTTGCAATGTAACTGAAAACAACTCCAGATTTTCACAGAAATCCATAAGGTGCATATAATACCATGGTTTAATTAAGCAATAAAAAAAGACATTGTCAAACTTACACATAATCTCATACAGGCATGAGTTGTATGCCAATTATGAAAGTGTGAATAATAAAGTTGCTTTGAAACTGGAACAAAAGTCAGCGGCACATTTATTAACTGCTGAAATTATTGTGCGAACCTAATGCGGCTACTCCAGGTAACAGTAAATTAACCCGTTACACTGTTTATGGTATTCCCACCTCTGTCAGAAACTAGTCATCAAAATATAATCGGAACAAAACAAAAGCACATGCCCTAAATAATAAAGCATAGATTGCATCCATCTTGCTACTGAAATTTTAAATGAATATAAGTCACAGGTTATAATAACTACTGTAGAATGTGGCAAATCTAAAGCTAGCTGTTTAACCCTAGTGCTTTTAAAAGAAATCTATCACTTAAGCATCTTGTTAATGACCCATTCAGCGAAGAGCGGAACATTTATATTACAATAACGCTACACTTTTGGGAAATAATACACATGGAGTTTGGCCTAAATTTTAGGTCTACTAAGAAAATGTAGATGTTACTGCGTCTAAGTTCCCTTTGTTCTCCACATGATGCAGCCTTACACCATGGTAAGACCAGAGCACCGAAGGAAACAACCTCTTGTTAGCATCCAATACTTTTGTTTCAGATATTTTCATCAGACACCCCCTGTTTCGTTTTGCATAATGGATGATTTTAGCAAAGAAAGTACAAAACACTTTTGCTCCAAACTGAATAATAATATCATCTTTAACTCACAGCAGCACTGATATGATTATGTAAAACAATGCAGGAGGAAATCACTTGTGTCTGCAGTGTCTGTGTTGTTCTGTGATACATTCTAAATGTTATTCAGTATGTTTTTTTTTTTGTCTTGGGATGAGTTGTTTACAGACCCTTTCTCTGAATAATAATGCATGAAATAAACCCTCTTTTATTTTTCCACATTAAGCAATACATGTTTTAATACATTTGCATAATGATTACAAAACTATGAAAACGGGGAAAAAAATCGAATTAACCAGTGTTAATGTCTGTTTAAATTTACAAAATATTTTCCTTATAATTAAAGACAAGGGTAGTAAATTAAGGAGATTTAAGGATTTTTTTTATTTTCTTATATCAAACTCCCCATCAGGGAAAAGAAGTATTATATATTACTGAGAGTTAGAGAGTAGTTGATGAATTTTAGAAGATGATGCATAGTAATAAATACAAGTGCGTGTACTGATCAAGAATCTGTCATCTCAGAGGACTTTCATGCTGCTTAAATTCACCTAGAGGAGGAAACTGACGAGGAAACGGGCATATTCATTGTCATGTTGGTTTCATACTCTCGCTGGGAGGAGCTAACATACAGGGCTGGGACTGAGGGAAATAATAAGGAAGGATTAAAAATGGCTTCCACTGTATCAAATTGAAGAGAACTGAGACATATGAGACATTGGTATTCAACAATTATGTAAATTGTTCCACATTATATTTTCTTCAGAGGTTAAAGATATGCAGATAGGTTGCATGAGCAGAGTTTCTTTGTTACACGCATTGCAAGAATGCTTAAAACAAGCATAATCCCCCAAGTAGCTCAATACGCCTCCCATCCAGCTTTGGAAAGCTGCCTTGAAGTTTACCAACTCCACAATCAGGAGGGATGCCTTAAAGACACATGAGCATTCTGGGAAAGTTTCAGCATATTTTACATTTAGACATCTAAAACCATTCTAGAAAAGTCTCTATACAAAATATCTGTTGGAGAATTTGAAATGTTTTTATTTTTAAAGTAATTTCAGGTTTGAAATAGCATGCAGATATTGTACAGACTCAGTTTATACGACAGAAAGCTTTCTTTTTCCCCCCAGCTGTAAGCACACTGATGTAAAAACCTACAGATAGAATGCGATAACACATTGACCATCTGTTCTTATTAAGGCCAATGGAGAATAATGACTGCTGACCTACATATTACAGCAGGTCAAAGACAGCATATAGTACATGAATTAATTTCTGACAGCACAGGTGTATTTCAATAAATCCAAATATCATTCATATTTTATTTTAGTAATTTAACTGAAAATTTCATCTGGATGAATCATACACAGGGTGATATATTTCCAACAATTATTTTTATTAGTTCTGAATTTCTTACAGTTAATGTAAACCCACAGTTCAGTTTCTTGGAAAATAAGAATATTACATGAGACCAATGAAATATTTTTAATACAGAAATTTCAGCCTACTGAAAAGTTGTATGCACTCTGTACTTGGTCAGGGCTCCTTTCGCAAAAATGACTGCAGCAATGCGGCATGGAGGCGGTCACCCAGTAGCACTGCTGAGGTGTTGACGAAGTCCAGTGGCCGTATTCACAAAGAACCCTGAGACTAAAAGTAGCTCTTAGTGATGTCATTTCAGGAAATATCTAAGAATTTTAAAATTTTACTCAGAATTTTACGTCAGTAAGATAAAAGTAATTCTCAAAGCATCTTAGGCCTTAAGAGCTCAAGTGAAAAAATGTTAGGAGTAGTGAGGAGGACTTTTAGCAAGCCTAAGAGAATCTTAAACAGTGGAGGTCATGAACTTCTTTAATAATCATATAGTTTTTGCTGCTGATATGTAGACAAAATAAACTATCATCCTCATAGGGGGAAATTAATTCGTTTCAGTGGGAGGATGGGTTAAAGGTGCAGCTCTAGTTATGTAATATTATTGAGTAAAAATGAATAATAGGAAAAATATTGAATAATCATGAATACAAAGCGGATAAATAGACAAAGATTTTTATAGTATTTACAGACTATACCAGTGTGTAACAAAGCTATTAAGATATTCAAACAGAAACCTTTTCAGAGGCCTGTAGTTTTGTCTTTGCTGAGCCTCAGTTGCATCAGCCTGTCTGCAGCTTATGAGACATAAAGCGTTTTTCATTTTTAGGGCATGAAATTTAGCTGTAAAAGAAAAACAAATCAAACAGGGAACTCCTCCCATATCTACTTCGTTTTAAGAGTGACTCTAAACTTAATATTAATCATTTTTTGTGCTTATTTTAAAGGTTGCGGAATGTCACTTTACAATATGAAGGGTCTCTCTTTTAGACGTGTATCAAAAAAAATGGCTTCTTTCATATAAATACCATATTTCAACGTAGATCCTATTAAAATGCTGTTATAATGAGCACTTTTTAAAGAAAAATAAAAAAAGCCATGTTGAGTAGATTTTATTTGCATAATGTGGACATGCATTTTACTTGATCACACTGTCTCCCTCCCCTCATGACATCTGATGCCACACACTATCGTTTTACAATAATTTTGGTATTCTTGAACAGTCAGAGTAGAACAGCATGGCATACATGGCGGGCTCAACTTCTTGGTTTGAGATAAACCCGAACACATGTCTGTTTTTATCCTTATGCATATAATAAAGGGTTTGCATATTAGCCTAAGGAGGCAGACCCTGTTATATTAACTGAAACAATAATAAAATAAAACTGAAATGGAGAATCAAAGAAATATTTCAGTACTTTCTAAGATTTATTGAACAATAACTAAAACGCCTGAGTTATGCATTATAGCACCCATAATGAGTCATACAGGTTTAATACTAACTAACTAATATGACAGAGGGACAGATTAACACACAAAGTAAGTTTTTTTGTTTAAACACAGTGAGAGCAATAAAACAACAGTAAAAAGTCAAAAGCTATTTCTGTACTGAAATTTTAATGAAACTACATTAACAATGTGTGAATTGCAATACGGGTAATGGTTCTAGTTTGAAAGGTCAGGTGGAGGAGGCCAGTGGATAAATATTACACTAGGTTTTATTGGACACAATCTATGCGATAAAAAAAAAAGAGAGAAGCTGTTCCTAAAAATGGCCTGGAGAACATTTTGAAGCAGGAGCAGAGTGTTTGGGCAGAAGGAGGTTTTTCTTCTGCTGTCATAGCTGGAGGAGCGATTCAGACTCTGTTTGGTCTGTCAGAAAGCCTCAGCAGCAGGAAGGTGTGATTTGTCCAGAGTGAAAAATAACATGTATGTGAAAGGCTTACAGTTATTGACAGTACAAGTCAAGTTTAGATGTCCACACTTTTTGACTAGTGCTGTGTATAAATCATGAGCACAGATGAGAGGGTCTAAGGTTAAGGAAAGCGTGGATGCAGCTAAATTATACTTCATGGTTTTATATATATATATATATATATATATATATATATATATATATATATATATATATATTTTAAAGTGTCTATATATAAAGCAAAGTCATTCAAAAAGATGTATTTATTGATTATAAAAGTTAAAGACTCATTAATTACCAGGCAAACAGGTTGTAGAGGATGCTGTCAACCTGGTCTACGCTTCATCCTGCTCCACCTCGACCAGGGACATAAGCGAGGATTTGTAGACTTCAACTCAAACTTCAACACGATCAACCCTGACATCCTCCAGCAGAAACTCACCGATAACCGGCTTTCCTACTGACGGACAGCAGGTGAGGCTTGGGAGCATCTTCTCAGGCCAAAGAACAATCAACACTGGCGCCCCCCAGAGGTGTGTTCTGTCCCCTCTCCTCTTCCCTCTGTACACTAATGACTTCTCATCAGCGGAGTCTGTGAAACTCCGGAGGTTTGCAGATGACACCACTGTCATTGGGCTGATCCATGACACTGATGAGTCTGCATACAGGCAGGAGGTGGATCGGCTGGTCGGAACCACCTGGAGCTAAACCTGCTAAAGACAGAAGACAGTGGAGATGATGGTGAACTTCAGGAGAACCCCTCATACTCTGCCCCCCCTCACTATCCTCAACAACACTGTCTATTGTGGATCACTTCTGGTTCCTAAGAACCACCCTCTCTCTGTGCTTCAGATGGTCCCCACTTATTGACTACATCTGAAAGAAGGCACAGCAAACACTATACTTCCTGCGGCATCTTGAGGAGTACAACCTTCCGCAAGAGCCTACTAAACTTCTTCCACACTGCCATCATCCAGTCTGTCTTGTGCTTATTTATCTCTGTAGGGTTCAGCAAAACTAGACAAGTCCAAACTGCAGCGAACAATTAGATCTGCAGATAGGATCATCATGACTGACCTTCCACCCATTCATGACCTGTGCAGCTCCAAGTAGATGTCGACCCAACTCATCCTGGTCAAAGTTTATTCAGACTTTTACCTTCAGGTTGGAGCTACAGGGCTCTGATACAATGAGCTGACACAAAGTCAGCTCCTCTCCCCATGCTGTGTCTCTGAAGAACACCTTACAGCCAGGCAAGCCAGCTACTTTGCAGGAAACAATGAGCATATTTGCCGGTTTTTCCACTACTTGTATGGGATGTGGCTGTTGTGTGTGTGTGTGTGTGTGTGTGTGTGTGTGTGTGTGTGTATGTGTATAACAACCACTCTTGTACATACTGCCACTGTTCTTGTCCTTAAAAGCATTAGTTGTTGTTATAGATTATAGTTGCTGCTGCTCAGCTATTCTGTTTTTTGGTTTTGATTATTTCACAATATCGGTGTTGGAATCCAAAGTCAAATTTGTTGTTTGTACCAACAAACTTGACTTCTCATTAATGGACAGCTGATGAAACAAAATAAAGTTGCCAATGGTCAAAGGGTTAACACGGTTACAATTGGAAGCACAGTTGTGGGGTTTTTATGTTTTGAGACAAATATTGGAAAAAAAAATAACACTTCTCATGAATTTGAAAAGAGCCACAGAAAGTATATTTAGGATTGTTGAATATTTGGATTGGAAACAACAGAGGCGGAAGAGCTGCCAGCAATGCAAAAGATGTTCTGGAGGTTGATGGAGGACAGAAATGATAACTTGGATCAGATCAGAGCTGAGATGCGGAGTGTGATGCGTGATCAAAGTGAACGTTAATAAACATTTACAGAATAAAGATGGATGATAAATGCAGGCGAACAAAAATGAGCTAGAATCAGGGGATTCAAGGGCAAAAAAAGTGCTAAAATAATTATTGGATAGAATGTTGTGTGGGGAATATGGAAGAGGAATAGGGGCTGAAAATTGGAAAAAGAAGAAGGGAGAGCATAAACAAGCTTGAGCTAACAGAAACGGGGTCAGCAGGAGTGTGATGGCCTGTCTAGGGGCTGCCAGGCCGCAACAAGATAATCCATCCTCATCAGACCTCACGCAGCCGCAAAACACAGTTATATCATTTTTACAAGTGTTTCACTAACAAAAAGCCATTTTCTTTTGAAATTTTAACACATAAAAAAGCTTCAGGATGGACATGTGCCAAAATAATGAACAAAACAGAATATCTTAAATATTAACCCAACTTACCCATTAAAATGTTGTACAATGAAGGTGTTTAAAGACGCACTTGACAGGTAAAGGTGTGACTGCTTGGGATGAGCAACGGATGAATGACGGGTGATCCGCAGCAGCGTCATCTATACGTCAGTAATCATAAGGAGTTAGGCTTACACATGTCAAAAAAGTAAAGTTAAGAAAGAAACTTGAAGAAGAGCAACACAAAGTATGGAAGTGAATTAGGAATGGGGGAATGGAGGACTAGAAAAGTAGAGGGAACATCTGAAGCACAAGTAGTGTGGGTGAACTCAGCAGGCAGTTTTCTTCTACTGATCTGCTGGGAGATCAGCTAATCTGGTACATTGTTCCTATTAATTAAACAGCTATGAAACAGCGGAGAAGCTGGCACAGGAGTGGAAACACATTGGAAGCAAAGTACGAGTATGGAAGAGGAAAAATCTGGCATCCATCGCAGAGAAAATGAAAAATAAGGTGCATGATTATTTCTGACTGCCAGCCTGAAACTGAAAGTCAGCTTTTAGTTTTAACCAACCCTTCTACCCTCTGGGAAAACAATATATACAACGTAGTATGGACAATAGTCCTATAAAATGAAATATGAAAGGTGAAATCTTTGTCCTACCCTGATTATTTCACCAAAGTATTCATCAGGGCTGGACAATAAGTCAATAACAATATATATATATATATATATATATATATATATATATATATATATATATATATATATATATATATATATATATATATCTCGATTGATAGATGTGTGGTGTGATAGAAAGAAAAAAAGGTCAATAAAAAGTTGAGTAGAATAAGTTTTTCTTCCTTTTCCATTCAGCCTATCGTGTAAGTTAATACTACAGTCATTACATCCTCCCAACCAGTCACAAATGCAGACGAGGAACATTTGTTCACCAAGCCCCGCCCCTTCAAAGATTTTAGAGAGCACGTGTGATTGAGTTTGAATTCAGTGTTTGTGTGCTCTTTGTCTAATCATAGTTCATTAAGCAACAGCATTAAATGTTCAGTGCTGCACTCAAAATGTTTTGATTTTGTTTGATAATTATCAAAATCAATCAGTATGATTTCTATTTGATCAATATGCTTTTTTTCTATATTGTCCAGTCCAACTATTTACAGTTAACGTTTTCTTTCTCCCACTCGTTTACATGGACTGGACTAAAATTAGTAGAATTAGTTGATTTAGACCACTATAAAACACGTCTTACTGCTTGGAAGCAAATTATTCACCAGTATGGTTGCTTTAGAATTTCTGTACAAAACTGTTTGTTATAAAATGTATTAATTGCAATTTTTCAGAAATGTTTAGATATTTAGTTTCCCTTTTACTCCTGGTAATAACTCAGTCTGATGTCTCTCTTTTCGCGGTAATGTCCTTTAAACTCAGTCCTCTGCGGTCTTTGCTTGGTGACATCAACTTCAGTGATGCATTGCTTTAAAGAAAATATTTATGGCATTATGTTTGACTTTTCTAGCTGCTACAGTTTAAACAAAGCTCTAAATGATCACAGTATTTTCTGCTGCAATCTGGATGAGGCTTTTCTGAAATAGGTGCAGATTATGTAATCACATTCTGAGATTTGTAGTTATTTATTTCTTTTTGTGGAGCAGCTGTTCTGTTGTGGTTCCCTTGACTGTCTCTTTGAAATGCCAATAAAAATAAGAATGTATTTTCAATGATGTGTTTAAACCTAAGTCATAGTCATACAGCACAGTTAATGAGGTTTCATTCATTAGTTGGTTATCGACTCACTGTTAATGATAACTGATGTTCTTATGGGATATATTAAGCTTTTGAAATAAGTAATTGTTGATTGCATTGGCTGTTAATAAAATGTGTGTTTTTTTCTTTCATCTCTGCGCAGGCCTCATGAGACAGTGGTACCACTGGAAGACCCGATTGTTACGGAGGTGACATCAACTCTTCAGGAATGGGCCTTACTATGGAAACAACTCTATGTGGTAAGCACAAAACTGTGTACAACTACTTAAAAGGCCTAAATGTAAAACAAAAAAAACCTGACATCACGGGAGATTTATTTCAATGAATACATAAATATACAAATATGGAAAAGTTATTCTTTGTCTTTCTGTCTCTATTTTGTGTTTGTCCTGCAATGACATGGCAACACATTAAAACACCTGAAGTGCCTATAGAAAATAGAATTAAGGGATAAACATAAGCCTTACTTTACACATCTTGGGCTTATTCTAAAGATGTCACAGAATCAGCAACATCATAATAAATGGTGAAAAGATCATTTGTGCACTAGTCAAGTTCAGCAGATGGACGCAGTTTGCACTTATTTTAGTATCAGGTCAAAGTTGCCTTCTCTTTAGATGAAAACAACAGATGCAGTGAAAGTACCAATGAGATACAAAAAACACTTGTGCTTTATTATTGTTATCATTTGACTGGAGGAATCATGTCAGAATGTTTTGAAATCAAAATGGGATGCTCAAGAGTGTAGTGAGCAAAATTATTAATTTCTTTATTTATTCAGTTTTAATGTATTGGACTATAAAATGCAAAAATACAACATAATTTTTGGTTCTCAAAAATAACTAGAAATACTGGTAATCAATTATATCTTGCTGGTGGTGCACTAATGTGAGAAGTACCCCTCTGAAACCAAGTGCAATTTAGATAAATTTGGTTTGAAACATTTTTGCACAGAAATCAAGCAGCCCACACTGGAAAAGAGGATGAAATCTGCCTTCCATCACATCTACAACCCCTGTTTTTTAAATCCAGCAGCATGGCAGGTCACTTTTTCCACACCAAGTTTTGAATTTGTTCTCTCTCTGTTTTCTGGTGCCAATAAAGTCAAAGATGTAAAGAATAGAGAAGCAACCCAGAAATTCCTTGACTTGAATCTTATTGTGACATTTAAAGCCAACCTCTCAGACTTGTTTTGCTGCCTTTCAGCACGAGGAAAAATTGTTGATGATGATTCTGAAATCCGACATACTGAGAGACAGAAGATGCAAGTGAGAGGAAGACAAATAGCCAACCACTGTGCAGATTTAGAGTGATGGCTTCATGCTGTGTGCACATAATGCCACTTGATAAACTTGACACTAGTTTTGCCTCGAGTATTATGAAAAGACTGAGAACAGCTGCCATTGGTGCACTGAAACACCAATAACAGTTGTTCAGTGTGGATTTAGTTTTGTAACTCCAAATTTCTTTGAGTAGAAAAATCAAACTTAATGCCTGTTAGACAGCTGGTTCTAATTATGTGCTTTTGTCCTATTGTATGTTGGTAATTGGTTTTCAAAATAATAGATATTTGAACATAATTGATGCTAAAAATAAATTCTATAAACTGTCCACTCGCATCACAATCAATATACACTGTACCATTTTCATCTCAACAGCTCATCTCTGTTTTATGCAAAATTAGCATTTGCATAATCTTTATGATGTTTATATTGTTTCATGTTTTGCTTTTGTCTTTTAAGTTTCCAATTAAGATAAAGCTATCTTTAGTTGCTTACATCCCAATTAGATTAATCAGTTTTAGTTTAAAAAGACATTGAGCATGTGCAGAACAGGTTTCAGGTAAAATTCAGAACTGTGCACAACTTTAGGCACATATGGAAGAAAACCTGTAAATTCGGTTTTTTAGTTTTCAAAACATGTTAATGTTTTACTTTTATTAGTCAACCAGAAGCAGTGAATAAACATAATATTAATCTGAGTAAAACTATTTGGTGTGACCACCATTTAAATTTTAAACAACCAACCTTCTTTTGTATACATGTGCAAATCTTATTTTAAAGGAACATGAATGCTGCTCCAAATATCTTGAATATCCAACCACGGATCTGTGGATATAGACTTCCACATAAGTTTTGTTCTGGTTCTTAAAGACATGTGCAAAAAAAAAAAAAAAAAAAAGACGTGCATTGTGGGATCATTGTTTAGATGAATAATAAATTTGGTAGCAATCATGCTAGTATTGCATGATGGATAAGTATGTTCCTGCATTCGTGTACACCAGAGGTCACGGATTAGCGGACCACGGTCCGGATCCGGACCCAGCTGCTACCTAATCCGGACCCAACCTCATTTAAAACATTTATATATTACTGCATGTTGTCCAACGACAGTGTCTAACTCAGGGGTTAAAGTTCTCCGTCGCTTCGACGGATTTCCGTCATTTGGAAATTGAGCGCAAAATGTTCCGTCTAGACTTTTTATTCAAGGTTTTAAACATAAGCTGCTCTCAACCAATCAAACCTGGCAGAGACGGGACATTAGCCAATCAGAATGAGAGCAGGGCGGGTCTTTCCAAAACGGACATTGTCAGTCTGAGGTTTATCGGTGTTCATCATTTTAACCTTTGGTAGAGCATTTTAAACTGGCCACAGATGGTATGAATGAAAGTAGCGGTGGTCAAACGGTTTCTATGGATTTATGCGAACCAGCAGGTCAGAAAGTTCAGCAGCTGACAACAACTTCCCTCGGTAAGCGTCAATCTGCTCCGGCTGTTAATTAATGAATTATTTCCACCTGTGGCCATGTCGTCTGTCAGCGTTTATTCCCTCGCTGATAAACGCGGCGACCAACCAGGGATCTCCTCGTGATTCGCTGTTATGTTTTATTTAAACACAAAGAAGAGTAACGCGCTAGCTCAGGCTAATTTAGCATGACCCTTGAAGAACAAGAGTCGGACTGTGAAACAATGTGCCTCATTTGACTGGGTTCGATTCGGAAAGAGTAAAAAAAAAAAAAAAACCTGCGCTGTTCTGAAACAAAGAAGGCAGAGCTGTATCTGCTGTCGGTATGCAGCAGTGTTCACCTGATGAGCAGCTGCGCTCCAGGACACTAAATAAAATGACAAGGATTTTGATGCTTACAGATTGTTAAGAAAACTACATCAAAAAGATAAAACAAATAAACTGCAGCTACAACATGGACTGGAGAACGGGTTCTAACTGGGTGAGGCCAGAGAAAGGCGATTCTCAGAGAGTTTTTTTATGAAGTTAAAGTGGAGTGCGGACACAGGGTTCATCCTGGACAGGTCTCCAGTCACTGGGCTAAAATATAAGCATTTTATTAAACTTCAAAAAAGTTAAATCATGCCTTTTTATAAACTGTAATGATTAATTGGTGAACAATAACAGGCAAAGCAGAGACTGATTATTGTCATGTGCAATCTGTGTCAAATTAAAATGTATGATGTCATGATTGTGTTGGTGATGTGTCCTGCATTTCCAAGGCCGCGTTTGGCCTTGTATGATCATAAAATTGGTTTATATTGAATGTGACAGGGAGCCAGTGGAGTTGATGTACAGGAGTGAAGTAGATGATGTAATGATGAAGCTGCTGTCTTTTTACTAGCTGCAGTTTATGGAGGGTTTCTGGAGGACAGAGAGGAAAGGGAGCTGGGATTGTAAAGTGGACTGTGGACCAGTTTGTCAACAGTGTGAAGGAAGAACTTGATGCTGCAGAGATGAAAGTAACCCAGATGATGATGTGGATGTGGAAAGTGATGGAGAGGCTGTCCAGGATGACGCAAAGGCTCTAAAGCTGAAAGGTGGCAGAGATACAGAAATTTTCAATGGATATTTTAAAAGTATCAGATTTAGTTGACTTTACACACTAAGAAATTGAGCCAATTAATGCGGCATGATGTCCACGCCCCGGGAATATATGGGCTTGCGAGAAAATGTTTTCAGTCAAACATTATTTTTGCTTCAACCCTTGTGCTAACTTCACTTGCGCCGCTTCTCTTGTTAATATGGCAAAGCCCTCCGGAGCGTTCCCAAACATATCCGCTTGCTCATACATACGGAGAAAATAGCTGATTTAAAGGCGCAGAATGAGCACCTTGATATGTGCTTGAGGTTGGCTTTGTTGCCAATCAAACCCAGGTTTAAAATCCTTGCATGGCAGCCTAAAGCTCACTTCTATCATTAAGCCATAAAAAAGAAATTACAAAAAGTTCAGTTGTTTTATAAAATATGTGAAAGTCAAGAAATTGTCTATATACCAAACTGTGAAAGATTGTGGTTCTCTATTTCAAAAAGCACTTTGGATTTTAAAATAGAAAAACGTTCTATTTTTATGTTATTTTTTTGTTTAAAAAGTCAATATATAAGGTGGATGCATAAACATTTTATTTCAGTGTTAAATACTGTTTAAAGTAACGGATTGTAATAAAAAATGTGTCCGGACCTTTACTGGTTGTTGATTTTCTTTATTCGGACCCCGCTGATTTTTACTTAGTGACCCCTGGTGTACACCATTAATCTCGATTCAATTCCTAACTCCATTTGCAGAAATGCAGACTGAAACTTGCAAGGAACCTCTATCATGCTTCGCTGTTGCCTGCAGACAGTCATAATAGTACTGCTCTCCCTGCAGCCCATTACCAAACAGGACTGTGCTGCAGCAAAATTGATAAAATTTGAACTCATCAGTCAAGAGCACCTGCTCTCATCTCGTTTGCGTCCCGGTTTCCATGTTTTTCTTCATGGTTTAGCCGCCCTGCCTTGCCTTGTATTTGGAGATCTGAGGTCAGGAGAGCATTATTAATCACTTGAGTGGCAATTTATTTACAGCAACACAGTCCATGTAAAATCCAGAAAAGAACAGACAGACAAACACACTATATACTTACAGTAATTGTAAGCTTAAAGCCGATGTAACAGTTAAAACCAAACCTGCTGCACTGTGGATGTCTGGCTGGAGCTCTTCAATAAAAACCTCCTCTGGTCAAACCTCACTGAACAGTAAATGGTTGTACCGGAGTAATCCTGCATGCTGCCAGTTATGACCATAAGGTACTTTAAGCTTCTAGGAGAAATGTTTTTGTGATGGTTATGCCTCCTTGCTGCTCTCAGTGTGTAACCTATCACATGAAATGGTCTTCCACAATCTCACCTTGGTCGCTGTTCAGTTGTTCCATGCTTAGTTTTAAGCCTCCTACAGAGCTGTTTCTGTTTCAGTTAATGACTGAAACCACCTGTATGGGAAATCAATGATCAGTAGTATCTGCTTGGTATTATTAGTTGCTCAAACACATGGCTCAAATCCTACAAAAGCCTTAAGTTTTTATGCTGGCTTGAAAACAAAGATTAGTAACAAAAATTATTGATTTGATCTTTGGTTTCTCACTTTTTAAACTGCCTAAAAATAAACAACAATTTATAAGTCTAAGTATTGTTTTCTGTACAGTTTATGTCTGGCTGTGCTGAAAGAAATGAGGGTAACGCAATCAAAAACCCACAGATTAAACAAAAATAGACAATGTATTTAGTCAATTTTTTTTTTACAAAGTTTACTTTTGTCCTTTGATGGTTTATTTGAACAAAGTGAAACATATGGGGGTTTGTTGTAGCTCTAACAGATGAAATTTTAAGATCAAATCTGTGGGAAGTAATTATACGGAAACAGTAAATATGGGGCCAATGTGGACCCCAAAACAATCCCGTGCTCTATTTTATTTTTCTGACTAAACATCTGGCCTGAAACAAGAAAGAAACCGTCTTTATTAAGGTGAGGTCCACATTTAACAACCTATGGGTTAATCTTCCTTTTTATGGAGAAATTACATTTGTTCTTTGTAAAGTTTGGTCCCCTTTGTTTAAGTGTCTGATTTATAGGGTGATGGAAAAAGTGATGCTCTATAGATCTGCTATACTTAACAGTAAACATAATTTTCATGATCTTCATATTTATCATGAGTGCATTTCTGTCCGAAGTCCGACTGATTGGAGCTTAAATATGGTGTTTTTACCATTAAATCTTCTTTCTTTGTGTCATTCATTTTTACATTTGAGTAGAAATAAATCTGCAGCTAAATGGATAAAGGAGGATTTCTGTGATTGATGCCTTCAGGAAGTCTAAATTTGTCACTGTCCCTCCCTTTCTTTATCTGTTCGGTGGGCTGGTTTCATCACTCATCTTCCTCATGTCCTGCCAGTTCTGTCACACTGTGCTTCTATTCAAAATTAACAGACTTTTGTCCTTCCTGTTTGCCAGAATTGGAAAGATGAAAGACAAGATTTTTATTGTCAAAGCCCATTTGACATGTTTTCTATTTTCGTCTTTACAAACCTCACATTAATGTCTTGTTAATGGCATTGTAAATCCAGCATCAAGAGCATTTCATGTTTGGTGTACAAATACCGTCTGGATTAATAACAAGAACATACATTACTAAAATAACACAAAAATGTTCAAGGATGGGGACTGGATGCTCTAGTAAGCTGGTGCGTTAGGGTCTTTAAGCAGATAAAAATAAAAGAACTGCTTTTAAAAACAAATGTTCTGTTTCACTGAGAAAGCTGCCTCATAATAGGATAATATGAACACATTGAAAAGCTTTAAGTAGGTTATAGCCATGACAACATGGCTAATATGTGGGATGTCAGATGTAGAAGTGTGGGAAAATAAATTTACCCACACTTTATTTGAACATGATGCAGACCAGGCCAGCTATTGCACACAGTTGGTTCTGGATACTTTTTTTTTGTCTGGTGACACTGTACCAGAACTGCAACCATGAAAGTTACAATTATTACGTTTTTCAGCAGTATTGTTCATCTCATCCTCAAAGTGGTTTTCAAATATGGGCTTGCTTTGAGCCATGAGAAGTGAGTAAAATGCCGAAGAAGGCGACAGTAAATCCTTAACCCATATCAACTTAGAGGGTTCTCATACTCCGTTATTCTTTTCAGTGATTTTATTTAGGGTAGTGCGACCCATATACGTAGGCCTTAGTCCTCAACGCGGTTGACCCGGGTTCGAATTCGACCCGCGGTCCTTTGCCGCATGTCTCTCCCCCTCTTCCACCCCCTTCCTGTCAGCCTACCGTCATAAAAAAGCGAGCCACTAGAGCCGTGAGAAAAAAAAAAAGAAAAGGAATACAGTAGTGATAAAATAGAAAATACACCTTTTTTTTTTTTACACGTAACTTTTACTTCTAAACACTTGCTCAACGAAGCAGTTGAGACTCCACACAGTTTGAGGGCCAGTTGTTCAAAAAGCATCTCAAGGTATTAAAAGTTAAAACTGCAGTTGTTGCTTCCTAAGATGTTAGGTTAAACATGCTGTTTTACAAGAATTTAGGCATACACACCTGAACGTCAAATGGATAATCTTTATGCTCTCTGACGTGTGTCAAAGTTGGAAAATGCAACTTTTAAATGTAAAGTGACATGAACTAACCAGAACTAAATCAAATCCAGACATTGTGAATAATAAATTAAAAAGGAAAAGATAGGTGAGTATAAGTTCCAGTTTGTTGTTGGAACAGCATGTCGTGCACAGAATATTTGTGTTTTTAGACCTTTGTGGTGCATTTGATATGGTCCTTTGACCATACACTTCTTACCAAGACATTGTGTATGCAATAAAGAACCTGCTTTTCAGTTTCTCAAGTCATATTTGATTGACTGTTTTTCTATCCAGATGACTGAACAATCTGTGACCAAGCAGTTACCAAATAAGATAACCGAACACAAAGAGCCGGTTTAAAAGATTTATTAAATTAACAGGTATAGCTGGATAGGGGAATGCTGGCAAGGACACAGGACCCACTGCAAGGGAAAGTGATGTTAGTGGCTGCATAGACATCATATACGTAGACGCGTCGTTGGGCAGGTTCTGCCTATGCTGCGATGCGTCAGAGCGTCCGCCATGTTAAATGTGGCAAATCTGCAGTTACTCAGTCACTTAAACAGTATCAGAGGGACTTTAATCTCAGAATAAACTTTGTATTCATAATATTTTTATTTTTGTAATATTACAAGTTTATTTTCGTATCCCTTTAGCTTCATTCACCTGAATTTATTCTCGTAAAGAATAAAATAATCTAACTTGGCCCTATTACTCCAGGAGTGAAATAATTCTGCAAACTGTGACTATTCTGGAAATTTTCCCTCTTAATTCTCATAATATGACGTTTTTCTCATAACATTACCAGTTTTATGTTTTTTTTTTTTTTTTTGTTTTTTACTTTATTGTCCTAGGTCTTTTTTTTCTCATATTAGTAATTTTACCTCTTTAATACTCCCTCAAAAAGTCTGTTCCTAAAGCTTCACATGTGACACGGTTTTATGAAATAATGAAGACCACAATGTTTAGATTTAACAAATTGATCCTTATATTCATAACACATAGACATATACACACAAATATATACACACACACACACACACACATATATATATATATACATATATATATATATATATATATATATATATATATATATTAAATATGGTATTAAATATATATCACACAGCTATTTATTTGGCTTATTTATAATACTTGAAAATCTATATATGCACATCTATGTCTAAATACAATAGTCTGTACTGTATGCAAGCTAAAAACCTTGAAAAAGAATGGTCTTGCACAGCTTTTTTCTAGTGACCACTCTGCAGCTTTTGTGTGTCCAGTTTTGCAACATGGTGCAGCCTTAGTTTATAGAAGGCAGATACAAGTAGTGAAATCAGCCTGAATACATTTCCATGCAGCACAGGAATGAGACATCTTCTCTTATCCACGTTCACTACAACAGAACTTAACTTTTTTCTGCCACATACAATATGGCGGTGACGTTGACGTGCGAACCTGCACCCAACGACGCGTCTACGTATATGATGTCTATGAGTGGCTGTATTAGCACCTGCACTCTGGGGAAGCCAGGTATATATAATGCTCCACACAGGTGTGGCAGCGGCAGTGATCAGTCACAGGTGCTGGCAATCAGAGGATAATTGCTACAGCAGCTCAGGGAGCAGGCAGTGACGTAAACAGCCAGCAGCAGCGACACAGAGTCACAGCAGCTGTGACTCAATCTTTGAGTGCAGCTCTACTTATGTGTGGAGTTCCTCAAACGCTTATCCTGAGTCCTGCACATTTCTCATAGTTATATGCTACCTATGGGATCGTTACTGAACACAAGATTTCTTTGTATGATCATGCAAATGATACACCAACTTATCTGCACTCAAAAATAGGATTTAAAGAGTCATTGTAGCCTTTAGTGAACTTCGTTGATGACTGCAAATCATGGTTAAACCTGCTTAAGAAAAAAACACTTAAATCATTTTATTTGGACAAACTGACTCAATAATTTTTTTCTTGGGCCAAATAACAAATCTTTTCACACCAGCCTAGTTGTGAATCTAAGGGTGACTTCACACCAGCCCTGTTTAGTCCACTTTAATCGGACTCTGGTTCGTTTACTCTTAAAGTTTGGTTCAGTTGGGAAGGTTTGAATGGGCAATTGAATTCCGATGCAGAACAAAAAAGGAAAGTCAAGTCCACCTTTAAAACTTAGGTCTCAGCAAGGTTGAACTGAACCCTGGAGCGGTATGAATACATATGGGAATGCTAAGCGGACCACAGGCCGCTCCAAAAGCTGGAAGCGGATTAGATATCATTGCAGTCTAGGTAAATACAATTGTTATTGAGCAATAATACTTTTTATTAAATATTGTAAATAATGGTAAATGGCTTCTACTTGTACAGCACTTTATCAAGTCCGACGACCCCAAAGTGCTTTACACTACAGTCAGTCCTTCACCCATTCACACACACATTCACACCCTGATGGCGGTGAGCTGTGTCAGTAGCCACAGCTGCTCTGGGGCAGACTGACAGAGGCGAGGCTGCCACACATCGGCGCCACTTTGGTTGACATCTCTGTAAGCGTGGCATCATTGCAAATAAGATGTATGCACCTCCACTCGAATGCTGCCGCCTCATACAGAGCCGTCTCACCTGCCTTGTGTACAATATAACAATCTCCGTGGTCCTCTGCCTCGTCCTCCGCTCATGTTGAATTGTGCTTGTTTGACACACTTGCCAAAGACAGCATGGCAATAACACGGCTAAAGTCAGTTGCCATTCCATTTTGTGTAAATTTTTGCAGAAAAAGAAATTGTGCTGTGTTGTTGACCAACCTCTTTCCTTGTGTGTTTCTTCTGAAAGAAAGCAAACTGCACCAGCTGAAAATTTGCAATTTGGTCCCAATCAAACCGAGTCTACCACTAATACCCTTTAGAAAGGGGAAAAAGCTATCTCCGACAAAATAAGTTAGAATGTTTTTACTTTAGAGCAGTCATTACTTCATCATTTGCCACTAGTTAAAAAATGCTACTGCTCAACTATTTACAGAAATGAGTCTGTATTACACCTGGTTTGGCCTGACTCCTCTGATTTCCTGTTTGCTGAAGGACAGGATTTAAGGCTTTGTCAATAAAGCCCCAGACTTATATTGGTCTCTCTTGTTTATTTCAACAGAACATCTAGCAAAATCCCAAATAAAAACAATGACTTTGAAGGTAATATGCCCTCTCTGGGCTTTATGGTGTTTAGCTGTAGACTTTTCAGAGTGATCAATTCCATCTCTGGCCTTCAAAAACCACCTACAGTTCAAGTGTGTGCCAAAAAATTGAAGTAAAAAGCTGTGGAGGGTGTTTGCCTGGATAAATAATTCATATGTGTGCTGTTAATAAGAGAGTAATGCAGTGCTAACGCTGGAGAAATTAACAACACATGCACCCATGGTAAAAAGGATTACAGTCAATGTACCTTCCTTCCTTGACACAGGAATTCCCTCATGGCAGAGACCTCTTTCAAGTTTTGAAATCAAAAGTTGTTCAGGCGTGAAGTTGGGAACATGACAAGTTGATTTAACCTCCAAATAACCCTAGTTCTCAGCAAAGAATCTTCCTTGAAAAAAATGTTATCCACTATGACCCAACCCCTAGTCCTTTACTATGACTGGGGGGACATGCTGCTAAGTTCTTGGTACTTAATACGACAGGACAGTCCTTTTCTCAACAGGTCAGACTTGTGTTGGGGGCCCAAGGGGTCCCTGTATAATGTTAACACATGTAAGGTTGCTTGCACTTATCCAGCCTGAGCGTCAGACAGCAACACATTACTGAACCAACCCAGAGATACACAAACGTATGCTCAGTTTTCAGCAAGTAGATATCGATTAACTTAAAGTCTCTAAAAGTGACGAACGCAGCTGAGTGGAAGGTGTGGTTCAAACACAGATAACACCCGAGCACAGCAGCACATAGATGCATCCTTTGTTTGAATCTGTGTGGTGGTATTGACTCTATTTGCTTTGTACATGCACAACTTATCGAATGCTCTCTGTGTTGTATGTATGTTCTTTACATGCACTGTACACTGTACTGGTGTGATATAGTTTATCTGTTAGAAAGGGAGGAACAATGAGAGGTGGGTTCGATTCTTTATAAATAAGAATGCAAATAAGAAAATTGTTGGATGAGGAGATTAGGAACTAAAATTAGTGCCCCAGGCAGAGGATTAATATAACTACGTTAGGCAAATTAAGTCATACCAGTTTATCTAGCTAATTTGCTTCTACCCTTGGGTTCCAACCACACACCTTCAAGATAATCAAAAGCCTTGAAAAATCCTGAGGTATTTAAAATAAATATAAAATAAACCACAGCACACACAGAACTTCCTTTTACCTTTTCATTTTAAAGAACTGTGTTTCTTTTAAACAAAGTTAAAAAGTAAATTATAAATCCAGGTCCCAATAAATACATTCCACCTTGATTACACAACACGTTATGATTATAGCTAGATATTTTACCAATCTTGGCAAAATTGGTATAGCTCATTGAAAGTGGTTTGTCTATTTGCTTAAAGTTGGCTCTTAAGCAAATTTTCTTTTGATTTCTGAACTTCTTTAATATGTTTGGTATCATTCTTCAGTTGGAACACCCTGTTCAGGTGCAATTTCAACTGTGTTGTTGTTGACTAAGTGAAATTCAAATATTTGGCTGTTCATTTTTGATTGTATGTAGCGCATCAGTAAAACAGTCCCAGCTTGAAATATGGTTCTTTTCCACTTGACAATGACCCCTTATAACCTTTATCTAGTCTGAACTCTTACTCCAGAAGGCATTTGGCTTGTTATGGTATTCAAACCATTTACACAAAATTATTATGTTTTAATTTGTTGTGTCATTATTCACTATAAACACTGCAATAGTATTTTATAAGTTAGGGTTCTGAGTATTTACACTCGTCGTAATTTTTTCCAACCTTGTACCTTTTCATTGTATTCTCTTTAGTGTTCCCAAATACCAATGACCTGTTTCTCTCCAGCTTTTCTGACAGTTTGTTTCTCTTTCTCTACATTTTCTTTCCATTTGTCGCCTCTTATTCTGATGTCAAAGTAGTTAGAATGGCTTGCGTTGTCCTGTATGTGTGTAGGCAGGCTAAAGAAAGAGGGAGGTGGGGGAACACTGACAACTGAACAATAAAAGAGACATGTGGAGACTGGAATAAATGCAGAAAGACACATTTCTTCGCTGTGAAATGAGCAGGCAAGATTATGTTGATGTCTGTGTTCAGAAGCTGAGATGAAAGAAAGGAGGTGTGACAGAAGAGGCACAGTAGGAGGAGGCAGATTGTGGAGAATCCAGTAATTTTTTTTAGCTTTACAAGGAAAAAAACATTCTCTGGTGCTAAAGAGCACCACATTTTGGAAGAGTTTGTAGTTCAGTTGGCCAAGTTCACCTAGTCAAATGTTTTTCTCATTGTTGCATGAAACACAGTCAAATAGTATTTTCAGATCAGGGTTTGACAAACTAATTCAACTGTTAGTGGTAGCATGTGTAAAAAAAAGAAGTAGGATGTCCAAAATGCAGGAAATGATACAAGAAGAACTAAAAGGTTAAAGCTAGGGTGGACAATTTTCCGGAAGTTTACCCAAATCCCTGCGCTTGTGCAAGACCAACTCTTCAGGGGGATCACGTGGGGAAAAAAATCTCCCAAATCCACTCTGGCATTATTTCTTTCTACTGACACCTTCCTTTTCTTCTCATAAACATGAACGCAGTTAACTTCTTGCGACTCTCAGCCATGCTGGGGAGCTACAATGAACGACTAACGCCAAAGTCGACCACAGACCTCACCGCTAAGCTAATACATAAACACTAGAAGTGCACATGCGCAGCCAGCAAGCGGAAACTAACAAGGAATGTGCACGCACATTGGTGTTACATGAACACGTCAGAATGACTGCCATGTGGGACAACCATTTGATAACCCCGGAACCTGAGGGACAGAGGGAAGTGAGAGCAGGAACAAAACTCTGAAAAATCCCTGCTTGTCGGTGTGAAGAGCAGCCTCAATGCAATCTGCTGGGTTTCCTTAAATAGAAAGAAATTTTGAACTAATCTATTTGTATAATTTGATATAACTGACTTATATTGTACAGTGGGAAATCCACTAAATCCATAATAAAACAGTGTGAATGCTTATTTTAATATATTGGTGTTTAAAGGAAAAAAATCATCGCAAGAACTGCACATTTCACAGTAAATAAAGCTAAAAATTTTACTTTGACTATCTGCTGAAGAGAATATATAAAATCAAACTTTGAGGTAAGGATGCACAATAACAAAATAAAAACTTGGTGGCAGATGCAAGTCAGCAAGACAGATGATCAAAAAATACTGGGGACGGAAAACTGAAGAAAATTCACTTTTGAACTCAAAACTAAAATGAGTATAAAAAAACAGAGTACAATGAGAAAGATGCAGTAGAAGTGTAATTGGCAGCCATATAAATATAATCTTTTGAAGCAAAAGAAGCCTTGTTGTATTTTTTTCAGCGTTTGACAGTTTACATCTAAAATTCTGAGTGAAAATCTATCTGAAATAAATAAAGAGGGGTTTGTATTCTCTTTACATAGTGAAAAAGTCCTGACTGTAATGTCTGCAGATAATTGGTCTCCTCAACGTGGTTGTTTAATGACAAAACTTTTAAGTCTGTCACACACCAACTTATCTGGCATCAGAAATGTAGCTTGACTAACGTTATGTGAATCTTGCAGAATTTATAAGCAGAGATCGTTGAAGAGCATATATTATAATTTTTACAGCTTTTATCCAAATGATGATAGTTCAAGTCCCATAATTGACAACTAACCAATAATCAAGAGCTGTCTCTCGGTCTTTGATACACAGCACTGCATATTTGAAGAGATAACTGTTTTAGTTCTGGATTAATTACTTTTAAATTTTAACTTTTTACAAGTGTGGTTTGGAAGCCAGTAGTCACGTTTCCATAAATTTTTTTAATGCACATTTTGCAAAAAAACATTTTGCAAAAAAAGTTCTTACACTCACATGAGGTGGTTTTTGACATTTTCGAAAACGGTAAATGAGCTAAAGACCAGTAAATGGAAACACATCCGATCTGCATTTTCGCAACATTTTAAAAGTTTGCTCACATTTCGCTTGAGAATTAGATTGAAACATGTCTAGTGTTGCCAGTTCTTGCTAGAGAAACAAGCAACCTCTATTACCTCTATCTTGTAAACAGACTAAATGAACAAGCCCAAAGTCGCTTATAATAAGTGGACGTGGCAACACTGCTGGAAGCCAGGGACAAACTCCTTAATAAACGTCCATGTTACAGAAGAAAAAAAAAAAACATGTATACCGGCATCTCTGTTTTGTAAAAACGGAAGCCGACAATATTAAGACTGTGTGGATGTGTAGTGAGAGCCAGGACAGTGATGTAAATGGTGGATGAATATCTTGAAAATTGTTATCTTATATACGTGTTTTAAAACCCAATAAAATGGACAGGACCTGGTCCACAAATAATTTAAAAACTTTATGTGAACAATAATGTGATGAACGAAGAGTTAGCACCACAATTATCTGTTTTTCAAATTAGCGAGACTGTGCCTACCACTGCATGTCATTATCCATATATGGTCCCATTTCCTGTTTTCAATGGAGGCATGGCCACAATACCTTTTCTGTTGTCAACGATGTTTTTATGAGGTGGAGATGCTGAAAGGTTAGCAATTCAAAAACCCCTCATAAATAGCATGAAAGTATCCCTCTCCTCAATTACTTGCTGGTGAGACTTGCACTTTGTTTGCCATGTTATGTATATGATGGATACACAAAACTCTGCAAAAATGCATTACTTTGAAAGTCTTGTGTGGCTTTAGGGGAAAAAAAGAAACATGTTTGTGAGGCCAAGCACTAAGCTTCTTGTGTCATAGCTATTTCACATTTTCCCGAGAGACTAAACTGGAGCAACCCATTAAAAGGTGAAAAGCCCTGGAGGGAAGTGCAGCTGAATGCTGCAACATTACAGAAATGCTCATGAGAAAAAGGGGAAGGGGACTTAGCAAGTCATAATATTAAACATTTCACCTATTTGGTGGATTCTGAGTATTATAACAGTGAAAACACTTTGTCATGCAGGGAAGCATGTGCATGCATATGGATGATGTTAACAGGAAGAGCTGGAACTGTGTGTTCCATGTAGATAGTAGAGCATGCTGATGAAGGGTTCGTACTTTGTGCTTATTCTGTTTAAGAGAACTTACATTTTCAGCTTTAAAGAAAGAATCAGAATTAAATTAATGTGTGATTTAAAGCTTGTACAAATCCAAATGGTGCAAAGACAGCTTGAACATATGTTGTTAGTGGCTTGCAGTTTGGCTTGCAAGTTAAATCCTGTTTTTCTTTTGCACATTATGTGACACATATGTGTATGGTAAAGTGTGAAGCCAAAGAACACAAGAAAACAAAACTTTTCTGGAAATTGTCAGCTCTCTTTTCTCCCACAAATCTGCATATGGTGACAAACAACAACATATGTAGCTCCAAATACAAAGGATCAAAGCAAATAAATAGAAACAATGAGGGGACTGTGTGACAAACAGGTAATGGCACAAGATAAAACAGAAAAGGTTTTTAGAATTTATACACACAGTGCTTCACGTCGTCTGCGATTATTTTAAATAAATAAATGGTCAAATGATGATGTCTCTTGATTGATATAAACAACAGAGCAAAGACTAAATCAGGAGAATAGGGGAGGGGATAGTTTTGCCCTAGTCCTGAAGATTTTAAGCATATTTTGATTTAAAAAGATATATAACTAGATCAACAGAAGTTATATATTCAACTTAAAATGTCTTAATACTTAAAAAATATGAACTGATGGCTATTCTAGGACGCACCTCCTGCCCAATGACAACTGTAAATACCAGTCCTCTCGCAACTATCCAAAGATAAGTTGGTGTAGACAATAGATTAATTTAACGTAAAAGGTGAAGGCTTTGAAGTTTATCTAACTATTATCAAAGTGTTTATGTTGTCTACTGGAGATCTTTTAAAGCCCACCTTCAACTTGGACCATCTTTACAAACTTCTTCTGTTGACCCATCTGAACCACGTTTGGAGAAATCCCTTTTTGCTTGGCGTGGCAGTAGTCTGAGTCTGAACTCCCAACGTATTTCATACATACTATCCTACTTTTTCTCTATAATTACTTTAGAGTTGAAGTATACGAAAAACTGAAGCTGAGACTTAAGCAATTATACCCCAATATTTACATTTTAATAGACTAGATTGAAGACCAGTTACAAACCTTCAGTGAATCAATTTAAACCTGACAGTGTTTCGTAGGTTTTCCTAACTCAGTATCTGATTTTTTCTGTGTATTTAGCAAGTGAGGATGAGTAGGGGCTCAGTGGTAGTGCACCTTTAGCTGTGTTGGTTTCATGTCAGAGTTGCTAAGCTGCTGCTGACAGCGACCTAATTTTCTTTAAATGATTTTATTGTTTTTTTATGCTTCGTTCTTGCTAGATTACTAGATTCAACAGTGGGATCTTACAGGAGAAAATATATGGCATAAATTCAGACTTGGAGCCATTTGAAATCAGCTTTGTGATTATGGGGTGTTACAATATTGATTAGAACTTAATTAGCATTGTTCTTCTACAAATTTACACATTTCAAAAAAGAAATGTCTAATATTTCTGTAAATACTGTTGTTAAATACAATATAAGTTTCCTTTCATTCACAGCTGATATATTTTCTATAAAAGATGGCAATTTGTGGAGGAAATTACTGCTATAAAACAGTCGGTCAGCACTCTGGGTAAGGTTAAGCAAGGAAGTTGAATGAGTGAAGGGAGAAAGAAACTCATTGAGTCGTATTAATTTTCCAAAGTGTTTTTATTTAAATGTGTCTAGTTCAAATTAAAATTTATATTTTATACTTATTTCCTTTAAAGATAACTTGGTCATCCCTAAAAACCTGCAGCTACATACAAAGTTCAACATTCAAATGATTTCCTTTCACCAATGGCAACAATTCTAAAAACCCACTTGGAATGTGAGTGGCATCATCTCCAAATGATCTTCTTTTTGTTTGTTTATCATATGAAAACTTTTAGTTTACCCTGTCTGTTGGTCACTGATGTTGTTGGTGTTATGTTGTGTTTGCAGTAGACAGCAGAGCGCTGTCTTCTCCCAGCCTTGCCTGTGCAGACATTTGGTGACTAGAGTTTGACTGACAGCGTTCTGTAGTAAAACAAACAGGATCGTTAAAACAGTACCTCTGCTTTTGGATTTTAACTCACGTCTTTTGTCCTTTTTGCTATGTGTGATGAAATCTGTGATGGGAAGACTTGAGAATAGGACTTATATGGAAATGTTTTCTTCTGCACATAACAAAAACAGTTTGGAAAGGTTAGCCAAAAACGTCACATCAGTTGTCTAATTATACAGCTAGCAGGCCTGGTTTATCAGACTGCCAGTCATTGTGGAAACCATGGCATGCCAGATGGGGAGGTTAAATTGCTCTCTTGCCTTTTACTTTATTAAATTTAAAGCTTGTTTCATTGGCTGTTCTAATGCAGTGCTTTGTTCACTTGTAATACTTCTACTGTGAATTTACCCTAATATTCATTGCAAGTAAATATTTAGTCTTTACTTACCACAAATTGTTCAGCACAAGTGGAAACAGAAGCACTGTATGTTAGATATTCACCTATAGGAAACGCCTTTGTGCTCTATTTTAATAGTCAGTGCATGCCCACTCTTGCAGCCCAAAGTGCATCTTTGACTACATTTAGAGTTAAAGTTCCTATCATTATCAGATAAGATCTGCAAACTCTGTTGAGACTATTGATGCAGTGTTTAACCTTTAGTGCTTTTGTTAAAGGTTATTTATTTATTTCCTTTTTTTCTTACTTCTATCGATGCATAATCAGTAGATCTCTATTCAAAACAGCCACATCTTTGATGGTTGGTTGGTTCATGGTCATTAACCTTAATTAACCTTAATTAATACATTTAAAGTTCTTTTAACTTTTATTACCATCCACCTGTCTGCTTGGGTGTAGAATTTGACTGGGTTTGTCACCTTAAAGCTACGTTATGCAAGTTCAGATAAAACCATTATTATTATTACTATTACATGCCAGCAAAACATAGATTGTCGTTTGGTCACTGATGTTTCTCACCTGTCTATATCAGTTTTGACGTTGCTTAGGAGATCAACTATTTAGCTGACCAGGTGAAAACGAAAAGAAATGTAATCCCCACCCCACAATACATCCCTCCACACCCCAGGTAATGCAGAGATGACTCATAGTGCTGCTAGCACTTTGTCTGTCGCCCTATCTCAGTTATTTATCCTCGCCAGACTAGTTGCTTTCTATCTTTTATGAACACGCAAATATCACACCTTTCATTTGAAAGTCTCTCTATGGGCAACAGCCTCAGGATGTAAAGTCTGCTGTTGTCAGATGCCTTTATCGTCATGTGTTCTGTATATCACTATCTTTAGAGAAAACACCTCACTGTGTCTTTTCTCAGCTTCCTGCTCTCTGGAACATTGCAAAAGTGAAGGTTGAAGCTGCAGACTGGCCCGTGGGTGGGTGGCACAGAGAGATGGGGGGAATACAGAAAGATGGAGACTGGGAGCAGGTCAGAGGAAGAGAGAGAGAGAGAGGAAGAATAAGGCAGAGTCTGGAACACAAGCAGAAAGGGAGAGAGAGTGGTAGTGTCGCTGTTGTAGAACGTGAACAGATCTAAAATTGTTTGATAGGCTGTGATTTTCCTCCCGTCTGCTGGTTACCAGTCCAAACCACATAAAATGAGAGCAGGAGGAGAAAACCGAGGAACAGAACTGGTGGATCTGACATCCCTCCATTGCGCATGTGAGTTGGTGCTATCTTCTCTTACGTTTGGCTGAGCAGTTGAACTATTTAAGAATGCAGCTTGTCTCGTATAGGTGTGATCGAGTTTTTCTCCACATAGAGGAAAAATGTCTTGGGCCTAAACTTTTGGCGAAATATGACCATGTTTGTCATTGTCTGTCCAGAATCCTTCAATGAGTTCAGTGTAATAAATTTGCAAAGATGACTCACCTATCGTTGCCACGGTGACAAGGCCCTTGTTTGCATGCAGTTGCTGGTTTTGTGTTGCAATTGATAGAAAAGTGTTTGAAATCTTGTCTAATTCTTCTTTTTCATACATTTATTGTGCTTTCACAGTAAAATCTTAATATGATGTTTACCTAATCTTATATTACACATGCTGTATATTGAAATGTTGCAAAGACCCAATCCTCTCTAAAGCTTCAATAATAAAAATAACTGGCTTATTCCCTAAACCTTTTAATAATTCTGCATGTTATTCCCTTTCATTTTAAACGCCTGCATTCATTTTTTGGTCATTATTCTCTCAGTAAGCAAAACAACCAATCCATGATCTCTTAACTATTTTTATTAACAGTTTTTTGCTTCTATTTGTCTCTTGGCCACTTCTCTGAGTGACCTTTCAATTTATATTGAAAAAAAAATCAAACATTTCTTAAAAAATGCAAATCACTTACATTTAGGGCAACATAGATTTGTTTTTCATGTTATTTTTTATTTCTGTTGTACTTGCCCTAACCCCGAACCCTGAAACTGTAACATTTCATGTCACCTTAATATGCCAATAAAAGGGCAGCTTTACAATTCTATTCTGAGAAGAAACAAATCAGAATAAAAAGCATTTTTTTTTGCTTATGTTTGCTTGTGTTTATTTAAGTATAACCAAATTTCTTGGATACAATTTTTCAATCTTCAAATCTACTTCTAAAAAATGTAGTGCTTATCTCACAGAGATATTTAATCATTCACTGAATTAAAGAAAATAGTACTGTGAAATTGTTCAAAACAAACTAAATTAAAAGTGCAACAAGACACTGCAACAGCAATGGATCTAATGTAAAACAAAGAAATACCCAGAGGTGATTATCATATATTGCTACCTGGTGTGGAAAATTGTCACTGGCTGCCATCAGTGAGCCACATAAACAAAGGTCCTTATGCAATTATATTTACATTTTATTCTTTAAAATTCAATTTCTAAATTTTCACGACTCCATGTTTCACAAACTAAACTCTTTACCAAGGAAAATCATCCAACCAAATCATCAAAATTTCAGCAACAGAAAGTTAGTTGAGTAGTGAAATAAAAGACTTATTCATTTAATATATAAATATAGGTATTTTTGTAAGTAGTGCATACGTTTCCTAATTACACCGGGAAAAAATAGCTTTTGTGAAATAGAAACTGTGAACATATGAACCTAAAATGTAGGTCTGCGCTAGTAAAATGACTATACTCTTACTGTTCACAATGATTTTCTTTTGTTTGTTTTTGGCAGCGACCACAAATATCCACATACAATACAATATGTGATATATACAATATGTCTTGTTTGGTCACAGGATTAACTCAATTTTGGAAAAGTGCAAAACACTTCACCTAAAAAAAAGAAACAGATACGTTTGTCAATCATTTCTAAAGGACTCTCCACCTCATTAGGATACAGAAAGTCTTTGGTGAACGTACATCTCGCTATGAAGACGATATTTGCCCTGGAAACTGTTTGCTAAGGTCCTCGGCTAATGTTCCTACTTTGTTTCTGTTTTGATTTGCTTTGTTAATGATTGGGCCCAGAACATGTTTTTTGTGGTTTTAGTTAATCGTGTGAACAAAACGTACAAGAACAGTTGTTCTCTTTCTTAAATTAAGAGCTTTGTTTTGTAACTCTTATTGTAGCGAGCTTTGCTATACTCGGCTCTCAGTCAGAGCTGTAGGTTGAGACGACTCTTTGTGCCCAAAAATAAGGTGTGAACTTGGTCTGGACTTTCTATTTGCTTCAGATCAGGATCTGAGTTTGGTTTTTGAGAAATGCTGACCTAAAGGGTAAGCAAATCCTAATCAGTTTTACCAGGTTACAAAAATTCCGGCCTCCAAAATTAAATATATAATTTGCTAATTCAGGTAAACATTCTCGTTTTGTAGCCCAGACATTTTTAAGCAGTTATCGTATTATTTATATTTAAAACTTGAAGGATCTTTTTACCAATAGTTTACCTATGGAGCATAAAATTAAATGATTGAATTGCAAACAGATAAAGGATTTTACTGTGTATTATTCTGTAGTTATTCCATGGTGCTGCAATCAGAGTTCCATTTTGACTAGTTTATCTGTAACATTTAAACATGTCTTTCAACATTTCATCACCAGGGACATACAGAACAGATGGCGATTTCTGGCATTTCTATATCTTACATAAGTAGTCATTTTCTATCTATATTGTAATTTTAGTACTATTAATGAAATTGTATTTTGTTGCAGAAATATCTGGCAACACACAGTAGGAGCTTGTTCTGCCATCGCAGGTGCCGTAAACAAACGTGATTCACAGCATTCTTTCTACATCATGTCTGCCGACCTACTCCACCGTGCCAATCTGAATTATTTTCACTTGTGAGATTTTGCCTCACAGTGAGAAACACCCACTGTGAAGAGCACGTGTGAACAGGCAACTGTGGAGAAAATATGTACCTGAATCTTCTGACAAGCTTTGGTTTCTGGTGTGGAAATCACTTCAGAAGCATCACAACCATAGAATAGGACAAAGTTTATTTAACCTTTTTTTTCTATGCCTTTAGTTTTGTGTTCTGTTGCATTTTAACAATGAAGCTAGTTAACCTGTTTGTCATCTATGATCTTTTTAAGTATTTTAGAGTGCTGATCTGCATTAATTTTTCTTCTTCTCTCCCACAACATATAAAGTAGCTAATGGAGTGTGCACTTTTTTCCTATTATCAAGGTAACGAGTGCTGTTCTTCCTAAGCTGGAGCTTTTCTGATAACTCTGACTGGTGGCTCCGAATCTGTTTCAATATATTTATACATATTTTCATTTCTAATGTCAAGACATGACAAAGTTATAACAAACCCAGTATATGTAAATTCACAACAAGATATTGAAAATAAATGAATCACAATTAAATACATTTTCCCACAACGCCATGTCTAAAAATCATTTTACCAGATATACCGAGGCATAAATTATATATTTTTTTACAAGTTTATTGGCTTTACCTTTTTCTGTCTCTTGATTTTGTTGCAGATGATCGAGCTTTAGATGATGTAATTGAGTGTACATTGCAGACAGTTTAACAGGGAATCTTCAGTGTAAGCTTAAAACAGAGCAAGTCAAGTCTTATCCTCTAATATCAAGACATCTAAAATACTCTGAAACCTAGCTGTTCTAGTTGTGAAAGAGTAATTTTTTTTATAAATTTATTCTGTGCTGCTCATTACTTGTCACTCAGTGGTTTAACTTTTGCAGTTGGAGGCTAGATTGTCCTTTCTGAGTCGACCTCTTCAAGAACACACAGCGTGAGCCGAGGCAGGCTAGCATCCCTGCTATCCCATGCTGCCCCTGCCATCTTTCTGTGTGTTTTTTGTGTGCCTCTCCTGAAAGGGTTCAGACAAGGTTATGCGAGGATTTGGGAAGATCACAGGCACAAGACAGAGCACTCATACACAAACACACCAACAGGCACCAGCATACTCGCACACACCACATATTGCATGCTGCATGGTGCCGGACTCCTGCTAGAACTCCTGCCTTGCTAACGTTTTTGACAGCTTGGGATTGCCGGTGGCTTAGTTAAGTAGATTCATACTTCAGAGGAGCACACATTAATTTTCTGATGCCGTTCTGCTCGAGTCAGGCAATAAATATTCTTGACATCCCAGTGTTACCGTACAGTTTAAGCATAAAAGCAAAGAGCAAGCAGGTTAATTTATTTTTCATATAGTGCTTCTCGTAGAGGAAACTCACAAAGCACTGTACAAGTTGAAATACAGGCAAAATAATACATTCAAAGAAAGTGCATTGCAGTTTGTTGGGATTTAGAAAAGCCGGTGAAAACATACACATGTTAAAACACCTCTTAAAAATGTCAGAAGTGGTTGAAGCTTATAAACTCTGTTAAAGTGCAGTTCACCATCTCGGTGCTTCAGCTTTAAAGGCGCTATCCCCTTTAGTTTTAAACCCCAAAACAGGAACATCCAGTAAACCCTGAACAGCTGACCCCAAGGACCTCTAAGAAGCTTTCAAATGAAACAAGCCTGACAGGTATAGTGGTGCCTGACAATAAAGTGAACAAAATATCTAACACTATAAAGAGACACCACTATGTATAAAACACTGCATCACTATTTCGGTATGCAATAACAATACCTTTATACTGGAATCTGAAACTGACTAGAAAGCATAACTGCAGAAAGCAATTAATACCTTGGCTCCACAAAACTATCCATCCATCCATTAAATATACCCGCTTATCCAGGCAGGGTCACAGTGGGGTTGATGCCTATCACCAGCGGTGGTGACAGGTAGGGTTCACCCTGGACAGGTTGGCAGACTATCACAGGGCAACAGACACTCAGGACAAGCTCCACAAAACTATTCCTAATGAAATCTAATGTTTTCAAAGGACATATAAATAGTCTATAGAGTTAAATCATTTGTGCAAGTCCTTTTTTCCATGAATCCTTGTGACTTTCCTGGTAGTAGTGGTTCTAAATATAATCTTTTTTAATTTTGCTCCGAAGCTAATCATGAAAAACTAAATACATTTTATTATGAATTAAAATCTTCATATTGAAACCCTTTTGATTTTCTGAGGCTGCTTCAATTCAGTACTCGTAATATTTTTATGCAGTGTAGAATAATTGAGGCCGTATTGGTCAAGTCTAAATATTAGATTTTGAAATGGAGTTTTTCTCAGTTCAGATGCAAGAAAAATGTGAACAATTTTGAAACAACACAGGGAGGAAAGGGAAAGTTGTGATGTAGGTGTTGGATAATTAATAAATAAATGACAGTAATAAGTCAAACCTTTATGTCGACATATAAAGTACATCTTTTAATAATAATCATCTTTATTAGAATTCGCAACATATATTTCAATGAAATCTTTCCTCTACATTTAACCCATCCCTCAGGGAGCAGAAGGCTGTCATTGTGCGGCGCCTGGGGAGCAATCTAGGGCTAAGGGTCTTGCTCAGGGAACCAGAGTTGCAGTCTGTGGGATTTGCACCCAGAACCTCCAAAACGCAAGCACAATGCTTTAACCACTAGGCCACCACTCCCCCGGAAATCATTGTCAAAGAAATGATTTAACCTCTGATCACACAGTAAAAAGCATATATAACCTACGTCAGTGGTACAGAGATGTTGCAATAATTAAAGTAAACTGTGTAGAAGATAATGATGAAGAAGCAGCATTTCTTCTTCAGTAAGCCGGAAAAGAGATTGCAAATCTGAACATGTCACTAGATGGGATATTTCTAAACAAACATGTTATCAAAGTATATGCACTCCAGCAAAGACGAAGGGGACGTTCTTTTAATAATGAATTTGCTTTTCATGTTCGTTGAGGTCAGGTATTTCCTTTTGAACCTCACAATATCAGACTGTCACCCCTCCATCTATTGCAGTTGTTTAATTAAGCCTGGAGGGCACTTTTTGCATGGAAATTCTCCTCGTTTAGATTTACATACTATGAGTGGCAGCATGTTGCAGTAACAGCTTAGTAGACTGTACTAAAATGGGATTCAGCGGCTCTTTGTTCACTGTCCCCGGTGATTTGTCTCAGCGTGTTTGTTTTCAGGAACGCAGCAACTGCTTTGACAAGCATGAAGATGAGGCTGGACATTCACTAATGGATCAGAGGTGTTGAGAGTGTCCCCTCTGATTTAGGAGGTGCCAGATAGAGTCATGTCTTATTAGGAACCTTCAAACTGGTAACTTCCCAAACTAATTAGTTACACAAAGCAGATTACCAGATTGAATCCACAGCTCAAGTTGTCAATGTAAGTTAGGATGCTAATGCGTATCTTGTTATTTCCTGCTTATCTCATTATTTCCTGTCAAATGGAGCTCACCAGTTTAGGACAGAAAACACTGTAATGCTATATGCTAGAACCAAATCAGCAATCATACGTTTATTCATTCATTCACCTGGAAATAAATGAATTGCAGATGAGAATCTTCAGCAGCACAGTCGACGCAGATTTCTCTCAGGTTTTTGTTTGCAGCGTGTACAGGTGGATCTGAATACATTAGAATATCATCAACTGATAAAAAAAAGTGCAAAAGCAACTGGGCAGACTGCAATTTAGAGAGGTTTGGGAAGTAAAGCCTGTATTTAAAACTTTGGAGGGAATTCCCAAGGCATGGACCAAGGCATCCAAGTGCTTGATTGGTTGGCAAACTTACCTGACCTAAACCCCACAGAGAAATATTCCACAGAGAACCTGTGGAATATTTTTAAAAGGAAAATGAGCGAGAAAAGACTAAACAATGCAGGTGACTTGAAGGCTGCCATGAGACTAATTTGGGCTTCTTTAACACTTCAGTAGAACCACAGGCTGATCTCTATGCCACTCAGCATTAATGCTGTAAGTCCATCAAAATTTGCCCCAACCAAGAATTGAGTTCATATACTATACAGTACAGATACATACTCTTCAGTAGGACATTTGTGAATTTAATTTTCTGTTTTTGTTTTCTTCATGTTTTTTATGTTATATAATAATCGAATTATAATTATTATTAGTTATAAGCAGCACAGCCAATAAAATTAACAGAAGTAAAAACTTATTTAGCTCTATCTAACGAATCTATGTAATACATGAGTTTCACTTTTGAATTGACTGAAATAAATTAACATTTTGATGATATTCTAATTTATTGAGATGCAGCTGTATATCAATCATGGATACAGATATGCCAGTCCTCCCCTACAGTCTCCTTTTTGTCCAACAACATTCTGTAACCTATCTTGTTCTCTCATAATTTTTCAATGTGAGTTGTAATACAGATATATGAGTGCATATTATTCCCCCTTTGCCAATTGCTGTAAGCATTTCAATTGCCTATCTCTTTATTGGGATAAAAAGCTCTATAATTGCCTACTGAATCTGCATATCGGTGAATAGTGAATGTGATTGGGTGAATGTGGCTATTAGTGAGTATGATTGGGTGAATGTGGCTATAGTGTAAAGCACTTTGAGTGGTCATTATGACTGGAAAAGTTCAGCTCATTTACCATTTACCATAATTGTTATTTTGATTAAAAATATATTAATTTATGCTTTATTTGTAATTCAGTGAGCAATGGTGAAAAAAATCAAATTCTCAAATTAAAGCATTTGCAACAGCAAATTCAATCCATGTATTTGTTTTATTAACAGGTTACGTTTTTCATGTCATTGTTATAAATTGTGCCAGTTGGTCACCCTGACTACTAGTTAGCCAGGTATCTAAAAAGTTGACCATGATCTCTTAATAAAACATTAAGACACATAATGGACTATAATTACAGGCTTTTACTGTATTTGAAAGTCTTCTGGTGCATTGACGTGGTTTCCATGTCAACAAAAGCCACCTCAGCATGTGCAAAGACTAGTTCTGTAAAAAAAAGGGCTTTAGTTTCAGTTTTAATTTATTCAGAGGAGAGCAAAAATCAGCATCTATTATTTAGGCTTTATGCTCTTTTCAGTTGTTTCATTCTGCAGTTTCAAGCGGTACCAGAAACAATCGCTAATTACTCTTACCAGCTGAGCAAACCTAATGAAACAGCAACTGAGAAAAAACGACAGAGCATGAGAAAGCAAATAATATAGAAGCGGTTTAAAATAGAACCTGAACTAAGATCGTTGTTTCAAAACTCCTGCAATTGTGCAACGCCATCACCTTCTCCTCCCTGAAGTGTAGTTTCAGCAACCCACTGAAATGACATAATCTGTCAATAATGTTTTGCTTCAACATGATATAAGAAGTCATGTTGATGTATTATTTTCTAAGATCAATTTAGCATATTTCAATATACTTGCTGGGTTTTTATAGCTATATACTTTGGTCCCGCTCGACCTTTGTCCTCTCAAGCATGCAGCTACCCTCAGCAAAAAACAAAACAAACAACACCAAAAAAAGCACAGGAAATGTACCTTGATAAAAGGTTCTAATATCTTGCAAAAGTATTCACATCCATAGAACATTTCTGTAGAATTTCACATTTTATATCCATTATATGCAAAGTGGTGCATAGTCTTGAAGTGAAAGGAAAGTGATACATGACTATCTAAGTTGCTGAATAATAAAATCTGAAAAGTGTTGGATGCATATGTAATTTGTGCCATGACTGTTCTAATAAATAAACATGCTTTCATCTAAACCATGCTAATGTAACTCTAACTGTATGTTTAGGTTCTTTGGCCCACTGGGAGATCAACTCTGCCCCACTCAAATATTTTGCAGGCTCTAATTTGCTCCATCCATCCTCACATCATCTCAGAGCAGCCTTCGTGTCCCTGCTAAAGAAAAGAATCCCCACATCTTGAAGCAGCCACCATCATGCTTCACTTATTTATTGTGGTGTGATTTTTTTTACACATGGTCAAAAAACCTTTACTGTGCTCTCTACATTAATTGAATCAATCTACAAATTGGACGTCTTATGACATTCTTTCAACAATGCACTTCTTCCTATCACTCCATAAAAGCCAGATTTCATGAGTGCATGAATAATAGTTGTGTCCTCAGATTCTCCCACCTAAGCTTTTAATCACTGAAACTCCTCCAGAGTTATCATGGGCTTCAACTTTGACTTCAGATTAATGTTGATCTTCTTCTATATGTTTTGGATATTTAAAAGTTAAAATAGATAATTCAATTAACCGAATAAGTAATTCTTTGTTACACCTACTTCATCTGTAAATGGGTGTAATAAGTTTCAATGGGATTAAATTCTAAACATCATAAGTTCCTGTGAAGACACATTTTAACATGCTCTGTCCTTGTTTTCCATTAGAATGATTCTGCTAATTTTTTAAGTCCTAATTGACATAGAGTAACAATGCCCCTATAAACATCAAAGCATATATATATATATATATATATATATATATATATATATATATATATATATATATATATATATATATATATATATATATATATACACTCACCGGCCACTTTATTAGGTACCCCATGCTAGTAACAGGTTGGACCCCCTTTTGCTTTCAGAACTGTCTCAATTCTTCTTGGCATAGATTCAACAAGGTGCTGGAAGCATTCCTCAGGGAGTTTGGTCCATATTGACATGATGGCATCACACAGTTGCCGCAGATTTGTCGGCTGCACATCCATGATGCGAATCTCCCGTTCCACCACATCCCAAAGATGCTCTATTGGATTGAGATCTGGTGACTGTGGAGGCCATTTGAGTACAGCAAACTCATTGTCATGTTCAAGAAACCAGTCTGAGATGATTCCAGCTTTATGACATGGCGCATTATCCTGCTGAAAGTAGCCATCATGGGTTGGGTACATTGTGGTCATAAAGGGATGGACATGGTCAGCAACAATACTCAGGTAGGCTGTGGCGTTGCAACGATGCTCAATTGGTACCAAGGGGCCCAAAGAGTGCCAAGAAAATATTCCCCACACCATGACACCACCACCACCAGCCTGAACCGTTGATACAAGGCAGGATGGATCCATGCTTTCATGTTGTAGACGCCAAATTCTGACCCTACCATCCGACTGTCGCAGCAGAAATCGAGACTCATCAGACCAGGCAACGTTTTTCCAATCTTCTATTGTCCAATTTCAATGAGCTTGTGCAAATTGTAGCCTCAGTTTCCTGTTCTTATCTGACAGGAGTGGCACCCGATGTGGTCTTCTGCTGCTGTAGCCCATCTGCCTCAAAGTTCGACGTACTGTGCGTTCAGAGATGCTCTTCTGCCCACCTTGGTTGTAACGGGTGGTTATTTGAGTCACTGTTGCCCTTCTATCAGCTCGAACCAGTCTGGCCATTCTCCTCTGACCTCTGGCATCAACAAGGCATTTCCGCCCACAGAACTGCCGCTCACTGGATGTTTTTTCTTTTTCGGACCATTCTCTGTAAACCCTAGAGATGGTTGTGCGTGAAAATCCCAGTAGATTAGCAGTTTCTGAAATACTCAGACCAGCCCTTCTGGCACCAACAATCATGCCACATTCAAAGTCACTCAAATCACCTTTCTTCCCCATACTGATGCTCGGTTTGAACTGCAGGAGATTCTCTTGACCATGTCTACATGCCTAAATGCACCGAGTTGCCGCCATGTGATTGGCTGCTTAGAAATTAAGTGTTAACGAGCAGTTGGACAGGTGTACCTAATAAAGTGGCCGGTGAGTGTATATATATACTTCTTCCTGCTTCTTTGTGAAGACAGACACTTTTCTTTTCTCTCCTCTCTCTTTCTCCTTTCCCTCCCCCGTTTCCCTGCCTGCTTCTATCAAGCCTCTTTTTACATATATTTCAAATAGTAAATTATGGATCTGGTCAGCTGGACTCTTAATGCAGTTGATCAAATTTTCTCAGTGAGAAGACTGGGTGAAGGAGAGCCCCCTGTGCCCGACGGACATTGGCAGCTGGATACACGGTGGGAGGAGGAATGTGTGTCGGTCCATTTTGTCAGTCGAGGATTTTGAATGCATTAAAAATTGGATTTATCATAACAGGATTTCTGCTTTTTGGAGCTGGCAGTTACCTGGAGTATTGGGAAATTCTGAAAATGTCGGCAGCTGTTTCGGCTCATGTCAAGGCTGTCTGAACTATGTGAGGTATATGTCCAATACCAGCACTCAGTCGGAAATGCTGTGTAAGCAGAACTGCAGGCCAGCTGCGGTTTCTGAACTTGCTGACAGAATGGAAATGGTCTTGGTGAAAGCTGGAAGCTGGACAATTTTGGCTGTTTTGGAATCACCATTGAGAAGAAGCAGTGATACTTTAAAGTCAGACAGGAAAACAATAGTCTGCCTGTCCAAAGCAAAATCTATTATCATTATCTGGCCTTCCCGCCAGCCTTGAAAACCAAACTATCTTAATTTCTCCTGGGTGTTATGTAAATAAAAGGCTCTGTGACATCTGTGACCTGGAACAGAGCTCTACTGAACTGCCTGATAATGTCATCACTATCAGACTCTGGTCACAGTCTAATAAACGCGCACACACACACGATTACACTAAAGCACACAGGCACACAAACACCGTCTCTACTGTGCTTTCTTCCCTTACTCTGCTGCTTTCTGTTTTAACTGTAGTGTCAGAAAGGTTAGATCAGAGACCTCAAGCTGTAGCTTTATGAATAGAAACAATTAAGCTAATAATTTTTAGTCATGAAGCTTATTCTGATGAAACAATGAAACAAAATAAGCTATTTTAGTTGTAGCTTTAGAAAGGTTGGACAAAATTACTTTAGATCAGAAATCCCCAAGAATATACTTAGCTTATTTCTTACTATGAATAGAAACAATTAAGTATTTCTGTATGTTTGTTAATGTATGAAACAAGTCTTGTCAAGGATTTACTTAGCTTATACCTTTGTTAATGTAATGTGTGTCTTTCCTGTCTGTAAGTTTTTCTGTTCATGTACAGCACTTTAAATTGTCTTGTTACTGATAAGTTCTATATAAATAAACTTGCCTTGCCTTGCATATTTAATGCAAAATGACAAGGTTTCCTGTCCCTTAAGTCCTACCTTTGATTTTAGATGTTTTGATTTTCTATTCTAAAAGCTATAAAGCTTCTCAATGAAATGGGACATTATGGTCTATTTTAAGGGCTGCCAAAGTAATTAAGATCTTCATATTATGTCTAATTCAGTGAAGCAAAACTCCCAAAAACAGTAATAAAGTTTGTTTAGGGAGCAAACAATAAAATGTTGAAATGATTTGGGTGGGGGTGTTTGAGTTTGTATATATTGCAACCTTTAATTCTTAGGTGTGGTTAGAGCAAGTGGCCCTGCTGTTTTTGTATTGCTGAAATAACATTAAATTGTCTAAAGGTTGGTGTCTAAGTTCCTCCAAGAGGGAAAGGTGTGATTACTCACTTTAGCTGGGGAAATAGGCAGAAGAGGCTTTTATGGGGGGAGAGAAGTGGGAGGAAGGCTGAATCCATAAACAGATTTAAACAGGTATTCAGCTGGTCGATGAGGCTAAAAAACACAAAATGGACCTGCAAAAATCTATATTTCCCTTAAAGTCAGACACATCATGCAGTTTCATTTTAAAACACGATGTCCCAGCATTTGCAGTGTGGGTGGGTGTTTTTTTTCTGTGCCAGCTGAAGGTGAAGAGTTCCCCCCGTTGAGCCAGCTGGTGCGTCTCTTCCTCATGTAGCTGATCGTCTCATAAAAGGGCACAAAGTTCAAGCACATGTACACACTGACTGTGATGGCCAGATGTCCCGAATAAATCTAGAGTGCTGGGTTTAAGGGAGATATTGATGTGGCGCAAGCTGTTTGAGTATAAGAAGTACAGATGGCACATCGTAGCTGTGATGATTCTGCTGCCTCTTCTGCTCTCAAGGTTTGATTTTGGACATGACAATAGTTAGTTTCCAGTCCTCCTATAATCCCAAAAAACAGTATGAATCTAAGCATCTACTGCTTGTTTGTTATCTATTGTTGTTTGAATCATTTTATTATTGGATGTTGGCATTGAATAAACATAAGTCTGGTTCTTCATGTCTCGGTGTGCAAGAATCTGTTGATTGGTAATGCAATACGGTCAATTTCAGAATAGTAGATGTGTTGTAGCAACAGATATTTACATCTCTATCAACCAACAAGTCACATTTGTTATCAAACTTAATTCAGTCTTGTTACTTATGAATAATAGTTATTGCATCTGGATTTACAACTGCACCTTAAAAAAGAGTAGAGTTCTCCTAAGTTTAGGATCCACACTTATTTAAAGGTCCATAGTGCAAGTCTTTGAAGTTAAATATATATTTTTTTCCCCTTACATGCCCTTACAATTGCCTCACATGTAAAAATGATTTTTCCTCTATTTACCGCAGTTGCCTCTGTAGGCTGCATTAGTCAGTTTGAGAGACAGTGATTCGGGCTGAATCCTCTGGGTGAGCGCGTGGGTGTGAATCGCTGCACGCTCTCGTTCACCTGGCTACTTTGTTGAGTCTCCGCCATAATCGATGCATTAGCGAGAAAACTTCAATACTTATAGCTTTCTTACCCTAGAAGACATAATGCCTCTAAACAAAAGATCAGTGCAGTTGCAGCGGCAGATCCTTTTCTTTTTCTCCCATGCACATGCACAACACTGGTGTCATTTAAACTTGTCACCAGGGGGAGAGACATCTGCAAATATCCTGGAACTTGTGCTATGCTTCTTTAAGGAATCGGTATGGAAATCTAACAGTTTCCAACTGTGAAATCTTTGAGAGCAAATCACATCTCATAATACTTTCAGAAAAATGCAAATCCTTGAATTACTAAGTACCATTATGTTTAAAGTATAACCTTCTTAAATGGCCACAAAAGCTTGTTTGGTGTGTTATAAAAATCAAATTGTCTCATAAGAAAGTCCAGTTTTACTGAATCCTAAAATCAAGCTGGTTAGCTGGAGTGAGCAACACACCAACAAGTCTTTGGAGGTAGGTAATCATTAATACAAGTCTTTTAGTCATCCTCTGTTTCAATCTCTTGATGGGACATTTTTGAAAGCTCTTCACTGTTTTAATTTGTCATCTAAACAACAATTTTGATTATTCTTTTCGGTAAAGGATTAATTTCCTTGACAATGAAGTGCTTTCTAAGCACCTGCTTTTACAGGGGTAGAGGTTTGGAAAGCACAAATGTAGAAACTAAGCAGGGCTCCATTCAGGATTCTGTGTTGTGCATGCAGCATTATTCAGATTTTAAGGGTTCTTTTCATACATTAATCTGATGTTAGAAACCTAAAAAAGAATTCTTACTTAGCTTATCTGCAATTACTTACCCAAATTCAAGTTACAAACTAAATTTTAGCATCACTGTAGTTATCCTGTATATTTTTCCTCTTCACATTAGTTCTATTTCAATTATACATTAACAGTTCATTTGTTTTTGTAAAAATATTTGCTGCAAGTTAAAACCGTACAGAAGAACACCTCCCCTGTATTGAGATGAAATTATTCCACCCATTTTTCTTTGTTTTCTCAAGGGATTTTCATGCAATAGTTAGGTGAGAGCTGTAAAACTGTCTTGTGAAATGAATAGTCAGTGCAAACATCCCCTTTCAGGCTGTAGCTGTAGATAATTATGTGCTTCTCTTGTCTCCTGTATACGCCTGTTGGTCTCCTGCTGCTATTGTACTCCGGGGTTTAACGCTGACTCCTGTGCTGCTGCTTTGGCTGAACACGGCCTTGGTACAATATATATTTGAAAACACTATATATATATATATATATATATATATATATATATATATATATATATATATATATATACACATACTACAGAAGTTCGAGGCATGTAATCAAAAAGCGCGATGAACTCAGAATGTTTTCCAAATCATTGTCATCATGATCATCTATTTTTATCAATTAAGAATTTATAAAAAACCAGTATCGATTCTCATACACTTTGAAAAACTCAAGGATTCTGTAGGATTGTAGTCAAGTGTATAATCAACCAATTATACCAAACAGGTGTTAATGCTTACTTTCACATGTAGGTTGAAACATAACTGAAACAGAAACCGCTGGTTCAGAGGCTTAAAGGAGATATAAGTAATACTTAGTGGTCGAAATCCGAACACCACATGCACAATGCCTTTCTCGGAGACCAGCTATTTACTCAACGGTCTGTTGTTCCTGTGAAATGTCACTGAATCTTTACTTACACAGGATAGGTATATGATGTTGCATTCAGTTCTATTTCTGGTCTGCTTCTATTACTGGGTTCCGTGTCTGCAGGCTACCACTCTTTAGACAAAATAAAATATCAAATGCTGCACTCTGCTTTGGGAACTCTGGGAACTTTCATGTAATTGGTTAATTAAACACGGGCTACACTCTGAACCGAAGTAGTTCCGGACCGTACCTCTAGGTTTGAAAGCAGGAAAACGTGACTAAGACATTGTTGATGGAGAGGACCGATTGTTTATAGGAACTGTTACGTCCACAGGTGAGAAAATGAGAATGATTTAGGTTGAATTTACAGTAAATATCTTACTTATAGCTCCTTTAAAGCCAACCTGTGCTACCAAGGGGAGGTTGTGGAAGACGGTTTCATCAATGTGACAAGACTGAGCACAGCAACAAGAAACAAGGTAGTTATGCTGCATCAGCAAGGTCTCTCCTAGACAAATACTTCAAAGCAGACTGGTGTTTCAAGATTTGCTGTTCCAGCTCTTTTGAAGAAGCCCAAAGAAACGGACAATGCTGAACATCATGAACACAGTTTCTGGCCAACAAAACTTAAAGTAGCAGAAAAAAAACATGCGAGAACGTGAGATGGAGGATTAGTTTCTATTTTATTTACATTTTATTAAAAAGGTGTGTTGAAATTTATTTTTACTTCTCAATGTTGAATGTTAAGTCTAATTCTCCTCCTCGTGTCTGAGTCAGCTTTCCGGTTTTCCTGCTAACTTCAGCCTAGTTTATCCCTCTTTCACCTGCTCTCTGTATGGCCAAGCCTGTCCCTGTAAGAAACGAGTCTGGCCAACAGATCGGACCGGCAGGCCATTTATATGAATTGAGTTTACACAGAGGAGATCATCTTCATATTAAGCTAGCGTTGTTAAAACAATCACATAGGCTGCGATACCACGGGAGAACAATAAAGTGTCATTTTCTGTTGTAACCCCACTAACTGTACGATGAGGTAACGACACTCTGCTTTAACTTTTTAACAAAAGTTAAACATCTCCATTTCCATGACTAGATGGCTAGAAATGATACGGAGCCGACTGGAACCTTTGTTCATGTCCAGTGCGTGCTCACGGCACAGGGGCTATGGTTTATGTCGTTTGGCACGACACCTGCCGACATCTGCGTCCAAATGAGCCGCTCACTGAAACACATGTTCAGTGAGAGCATCCACGCGACAGATAAAGTCAGGAATTACGCCTCAACTCACTCATAACCTAGGGTAGCCATCTTATATATTTATATCTACATATCTCTCTCTCTCTCTCTCTCTTTATTTATATATATATATATATATATATATATATATATATATATATATATATATATATATATATATATATATATATATGCATAAATGCATGCTTGAGATTAAATTATGATCAGCTCTGCAAAACTTGACTTCAGATTTTATTTCTGATTGTATTCAATTAAGCTTTTCCGAGCTTGCCCCATAGATCTACTTAAATTCTTAGAGTATATATATTTATCAAAGTGAAAAGAAAGAACACCTTATGTCAAGTTAGGGTTTTACTATACAGATGACCTAGTTTTAAAACCAGCTCCCAGATTTATCCTAATCGAATGTGAAGTGCACAAAACCAAACACCCCAGATCTCACCATGTCCTTGGATATTAAATAAAAATGAGGCAAAATTGGAAAGATTTGTTAAAAAAAAATTACACCCCAAATGTATGTACAAACTAGTTATTTAGTTTTAAAAGGGTGCACCTTTATATCATGGCTTTATGAAAGATCGAGAGGATAGGTTTCCACTTGTTTTTTTGATAAAAATTAACTGCCCAGGAGATATAAAGTGGAGATGCCATGTGTTCTCCTGGTTCTTTCTAAGCACCAAGTGAAAAGCTATTTTAAATCTGACATCCTTTGGCTGAAGGTTTTGGTATTTTTAACCTTGAAGCCTTGCTGCATTGAGTACTAAATTCCTGCTAATTACTCAGCTCTCAGGATGATGCAGCAGGTTTCCCAGCAGGAGCAATGTAGAAAAAGAGACTGGTTCTGTGATGAGAGGTTTCTTTTGGACGCATTGCCTCAGAGTTTCACCGCAGTTCACAAGCAACTCTAACAGCAGGAAACCAGTCAGTCTCTTTTTTTAAACACTTGAGTTCAGAGACGGCAAGCCGTGCAAAGCTGTGTTGATTTTTAAAAAAAGCATTTCTGTGATGGCAGAGTGGTGTGTTGGTAAGATTTTAAATGCTGTTGAGCTAATTATCGATGTTAAGCTAAAAGTAAAAGTTATTCACTTGAATTTGGTTCATACCTTTCTCTAACTTCCTGTTTTGTTTGTTTTTGTTTTGCTTTGTTTCCACCCTTTGTTGAACTTCTCACCAATATTCATCAACACATCTAGTTTTTCCCGCTTAGCACCTGTGTTTTATTCAATAACTCGCTGCATTCAGATTATAATCACTTTGATTTTAAGTGTAATTGTCAATTTCGTATTTTGGATTTTTCTCTGTCTGAATGAATTTTTTCATTTTGAGTGTACTCATCTCACTTTATTTTAGTTTAACATTTCTTTATTTTTTTATTTTATTTCAAACTTTTGTCAAATCAGTAAAATAGTAAATCTTAATGTAGATCTTTGAAAATAACATTAAATAATAGATTTCTGTGTACACCTTATCTGACTAAAATTAGGTAGGGTGTGGCCCTAATTTACCAACATTAGATTTTCCTTTGTCTTACAAAATCTCTTGACTTGAGAAGCATTTGAATCCAATCTAAACTCAAAATGTACACAACCCATAATTGCTGCCTTAAAAATCCAAAAAAATAGGAGTTTATGTATAAATGATACAATACAATTACCTGCAATAAAATATGATTGAATATGATACAGCTTTGTGAGCATTCACTTTCTTTTTTCTATATTTTACATCTATAACCAATGTTAAATGCTTTAAAAAGTTACAGACTTAGATATTTGAAATGGTTTTCACACATTTTGAGTGAACTTTTAGATTTAGACAGAATTAAAAGACTATATTATAGTAAATCTTGGCTACAGGATATCTATCTTACGCAACAAATCCTCATCCATACCCAGAAAAATATTAAAGTATTACATATCTTGACTTCTGTGTTGGAGATGTATCATATCTCTTTCCCATTTAAGATTTTCACAAGATTATTTCTGTTTTATGTTTATTGCATCATGCGCTGTAAGAACAGCACAGAACTCTCTAAAGAAATAACTATTGTTGTCTTGTATCCAAGCTAAAGTTCCCAAAAACAGCTCCACCTCCACTGCAGCCACATTTATATAATGATTCAGATGGAAAGAAAACCTCTGGGTGTTAGTGATTCCCTTTATAGGAAGAACCAGACCTTAGATAGAATCATGGAGATATGCTTGGTAACATAATAAACTTCTGGTCCACTGCTTTTCTCTTTTCCCCTGCTGGGTTTACTTCCTGACCTCTGCATGTGCTATTTACATCATGGAAAGTACTCATGAATATTTTAATATCCAGCTATGAGCATGTGCAAGGAGAGATCATGCATGAGACCATATATGTATAGTAGATATTTGCACATATAGTGTAATCCTGGTAAGTATAGCTCAACTTAACATAATTTACTTAATGATGACGTGTACTGCAGGCTGTTTGCTTTATAAATCTTCCTCTCCTTCACTGTCAATGACAATGAAGACGTGTATGTACAGTACAGGTGTGTGTATGTGTGGCCGATGCACCTGGCTCTCTCCTGTCTATGCAGTTGTCTGCCAAGACCAGAATGAGCTTTTAACCCTACAGCCTTCTGTTCAAGGCCTATAGGATAAATTAGAGCACTAATAATAGAAGAAGCTTCAGGGCAGAGGTAGGGGAGCTATGTTCCAGCTTGTGTGTGTTAATTATCTGGGAGTGAGTATGAATTCAGCGGTCAAAACCACTGACAGTGAGAGTCGAATCTTTGCTTGTGAGACCTTGAAGGAATTTACTTATATTTCCATTGCTCAAATGTGCTGAACAGATTTGGTTCATTACAAAGCATTCATTTATTTCTGTATAGGCATGGGCCTGTATGTGATTATAATGGTAATACCCCTTTAGTAAAAATGGTAATACAGATTCAATTCAGTTTTATTTACATATTTGTTTATTTTATTAGCAGAGCCCAGGCGGAGGCAGGCTGACTTGCTCCAACTACACATAACATGATCAACAATGAAAACTTTTAGAATCACTGAATCATTGCAAGTATTTTGATTTTGATACACACATTTAAGTAATAATAAAGAATAAACATTGACTAAATTAAACAGCAAAGCCCCATTGCTGAAATTTGAGGCTTGGATCTGATCCTGATGTCTGAATTTAAACAGTTGTTTATACTATTAGTTTTTCTTTTCAATCCTGTACACTGCTACATTTTGTGCATGTCTTTAGTTGTATTCATTTTTACATGATCTATAATTACATAATAAGCCTCAGAATGATCCTTTCATGCCCATAGGCATGCGAGTAAATATTCACATCCATGTCAGCAGCTGAATTGCGATAGCTAAAGCACAAGAAGGGCTGTGGGTGAAACTAGTGATCAGAAGATAATATTAGCTTAATAGAGCTTCAGCTCTCAACTCTTCAGGTTGAGTGGGGTGTAAAATGGTATAAAAACTTGCTACATTCAGCAACAAATTGACTCCATAACCGAATAGTTTAACAAGCCTATCTGCTGTAACTGGTTCTCAATAACACCTGAGTGGAACCAAAACCATTTGGGTCCAGGAAAGACTGAGAGAAGCCATGCCAAATTGCTCAGCCCAGAAGGTGTATACTGTTTTTGTGAAATTAAGTGAAGAGCATGAGATCATGTCCCTTCTGACTGTAAGGAACGGCCCAGCCAGAGTCACAGCTTGAATCTGAGATTGACTCTGTGGAGTTAACGAATAGGGGGATGGACAGGAGGCCTTCCTACCTCGAAGAATCAAAACTCATCACCAAAAGTAAATTATCTAAATACCATAAAAAACATGCACATTTTCCACAAATGTTAAACTTTGCTGTAATTGTACAAGCATGCACTTTCACACCAACAGTAGCAATAACCTGCTGTAGGTCCTCTGGTGACAGTTCAGTGTTTTTGGAGACTTCTTTTAGCACTTGTCACGTTGCTTTAAGGCGGAGCTTACTTGGATTTCTAGACCTGGGTATATACTGGATGTTTTTAATGTCCTCCACTTGTAGACTATTTTCAATGCAGTGGAATGGCTTACTTAAAAATCTTTTGAGACCTTTTTAAATCCTTTACCAGCCTCCTAAGCTGCTAGAGTCTTGTTGCTGAAGTCCTCAGACACGGCTCTGATCTTATCTTGGTCTTTACTCTCATGTCAACTGTCAGGTGAACATCAGACTAAACACCTGAGTTTCTAACAGACCAAACCTCTTTTTAACTGAGTATATTTTTATCATATGTATCTGATGTGATATGCCTTTGTGTAATTTTAAATGTGAGGGGCTGTGAAAAATGTATTCCTCGGCAGGAAAGGCACATTTTTGTATACATTTTGAATACATTTTTGTATTCATTTATATTTGCTATGCCTTGTGTATATGTATGTGCAGAAAAACATTTCAGAGTGTGTTCGTGAGTACCATGTTTTTTTTTAATAAATAGTAAAATATTGTCAGATCTTTGCTCTGCATGTGCAACTGTAGAACAAAGCTATGTGACTATACTATTGACCAACGCTTAGATTCAGATGTTCCAAGATAGAAAGTAAGAGAGAAAAGTGTTGTATTCCAAAAGCAAAAAAATAAATAACATCAGCTCACAAAAAAGCTAAACCTAAACACAATTATTTACTATGATTCTTCTTAAATGCTTTTATTTGTGAGTCGTTTTAGAAACCGTAGACCACATAAATGTTAGGCTGTCAAATCACCCTATTCTCTTTTTTTTTTTCTTTTTTTATGTCCATCAGAAACACAAGGTGGATCTGTTCTACAAGGTCCGCCACGTTATGATGGAGCTGATCGACCTGAGGAGGCAGCTGCTGTCTGGTCACCTCACCCAGGACCAGAGCAGAGACGTCAAGAGACACATCACTGTCAGACTCGACTGGGGCAACGAGTGAGAAATCCTTTGTTTATAAAATAAAAACTGTCTCTTATTCACACCGAAGCATGTAAAAGTCATGTTAGATTTAAAATCTCCACCCTGCACATCATAGATGATTAAACTCCAGTTTTAGGATCCTACAGACTTTCAAAACCATAAAAAAAAACAAGCAGTCAGTTCTTCCAGAAGTTTTGATTTAAACTGGTGAACTTTCCTCAGCACTTAAAGTGAGCAGATGAGTATGTCCCCTGATGCCAGTATTGGACAATAAAAAGGGATTTTCAGGATCAGGTGAATGAAGGCCATAACCAGCATGGAAAAGATTAATCAGCTCAGTTAAAAGGCTGATGGAAAATAGATGGGATGAAGTAAAAATACTATATGCCTTCAAATTGACTGGTTATTGGGAAAGCATTTGGAAATGGGTGACCTGAGACCACACACACACACACACACACACACACACACACACACACACACGCCACATATTGCTACAACGAGTCATTTGTCTCCATCTAACCATGTCTTCTGCATCCTATTCTCTCTCACCAACTACCTCCATGTCCTCTTTCATTCCACCCATAACTCTTACCTTCCTCTGTCTTCCTCTGGGTCTCCTGGCTCCTAGTTTGATCCTCAACGTTCTTACACCGATGTACTCACGATCCCTGCTCTGCATGTCAGAACCACCTCTCTGGCTTTATCTTAAAAATATGAGCTGTCCCCCCTGATCCATTCCCGCTATTGATAAGGGTATCTGGGTATCTATCTATCTGTCTGTCTGTCTGTCTCTCTCTCTCTCTCTCTCTCTCTCTCTCTCTCTCTCTCTCTCTATATATATATATATATATATATATATATATATATATATATATATATATATATATATATATATATATGTATATATATATATATATATATATATATATATATATATAAAATCACCAGGTCAAAGTGTCAGCTTTAAAAGCTCAATGGATCCATTATTGAATAATAATTGCATCAGCAATACCAACACATTAAAATAAACCATACAATCCAAAAGACAATTTGGCCCATGTGATGAAAAGTGACACCACTCCCCTAATAGGCATGGTCTAAAAGATCCATCCATCCAAAAATATATAATATTCTGATCTGAAAGACATTTGGGTAAAAAAAAAACTCCTGGTTGCTACTATTGGAAGAAAGAACACAGAGGGCTTATCAATGAACCGTTGGACCAAGGGACTACAATTCAGAGAGTAAAATGTATTTACATCACTTCTGTTTTGCAGCTGTAATTTTCTGTACATAAGCTGATGCTACTTATTGACAGTAATATTCACACATCAATGCAAACAGGGCTCACCGAGCCAGCCCGATCATTTTTCGACCACAGTTGCTCACAAACATCCTAATGAGGGGCTGCTTATCTTATTGGGTGGATCAATGCTAAAGCAGTTTACAGCTGGTGAGAGATCAGAAAGAAGAGGAGCAGCCGCTGTGATCCTGAGGCTGAAAGTTAATTCACATCGAGTAGATGAAAATGGGGACACTTTGAAACTCTTATCGCGAGGTCAGGGAGCGCTATCATTATACACAGGTATAACACATTCAGATTATGATTAATATAGCTTTATAGCTCTTATCTCACAATAAACCTGTTACTGTGGCTTTAGTTTGGTTACATTTTAAAGAAAATATGTATGATAAATGCCATTACTCTATAAAATTGTTAATACAGTAATAAACTATTTAGATATGAAACATTTCATTGTTCAAACTAAAATACAAAGATGTATATGTTTATTTTGTTTTTGATAAACTGCCACAAACCATAACTCTTAACTGATAATATCCTGATGTCCTGAAACCTTTTAGGCGGGAAATACCGTTCTTCCTCTTTGGGAATCTACTGTCGTCTTATTCCCAGTCGTATAAACCATTTCACTAACGACTAAGACATTTATGCACCATGCCTTTGAGATCAAGGTCTTTGATTTGCTAGCAACGATGGCTCATTCAAGAGATATGAAACATATAGAACAACATCTTCTGGGCAACATAAAAAAATTACAAAAAAACAACTAAATGTTCATGTGTGCATGCATTGGGTGAGTTTGGAGATATGTGAAGCTCTGTTTATATCTGAATTATCTCCTACAAATTTTAGTTTAATCTAATCCCTTATTTCTTCTTTGTTTCAGACACCTGGGTCTGGACTTGGTGCCAAGAAAGGAGTTTGAGATGGTTGATGAAGACCAGATAAGTGTGTCAGACTTGTATAAAATGGTAAGACAGTTGTTAAGGTAAAGAAATTGTACTGTTAAAGTTGTTGCCTTGTAACCCTAGCAGAGAGAATACCCTAGCAAAGGTGAGGTTATTTGATAAAAAAAACAGCAAAGTCTTTCCTATTTGCCAAGACATCAGAACCTGTTATTTAAAAGAAGGTAAACAGAGCTGAAGTGCGGAGAATGTGTATATAAAGAATGATAAAACATGTAACTCAGACACTGTTCCTCTTAAATATTAACCAACATCTTTTTTTGGTCTGATCATTAGACGAGGCGTGAATGCATCCCAAGTAGTTTGAGAGAACACGTAATTTACATTGAGAGCAGAAGTGGGCCACAGATGGCAACATTACTTAATAGCCATGCGTGCATACCCTGGCTGCTGCTGCTGAGGTCCTACATAAATAACTGATGTGTCTCTCACCACTTAGAAGCAGCGACACGTTTGCTGAAATTCTGTCACATCATTTAGTCAGAATTTGAGTCAGTTGTTGATTCGCAGCATCTGTCTGCACCATTAGCATTTAGTTAAACAAATAATATGAAGATGATGTGTTTAAGTGCAAATGAGCCGCTAGCTGTGATACACTCCTCTGTGCTGCCTGAAGATGCAGGTGAAAATGTATCGTTGGCTTCAGCACAATCCTCCAGGTCACTTCAGAACCGTTGATCCGATGATCTAAACTAATGACTGTAAAATTACTCTCCTGTATCGTAGTTCTGTGGACTCCTCATGGTTTGGCTCACAAAAGCAGCGATCTGAACTTGTTCAGCTATTATCCAGGGGAACTGTTGATAAACAAGGTTGTTATTATGAAGCATTACTGGTTATTTCTGATCCGCAAAAGTCCCAACAGTTGCCAAACAATTTAAGAATCTTTTAAAATCGTGTTTTTATTCGAGAGTTTGCTGCATCCTGGTATTATGTTAAAGTTAGTAAAGCACCATATACATTTTCTACCAAGCCAAACTATAAATCTTTAGGGGCAAAGCAAACTTAATCACTAACTCATTCTACTTGTTTCTGTTCATAAGTACAGAGCTTATATTTGAAATAATGTTCCTGCATTTGATGTTCCTCGTAACGATAATTGAAATAGAAATAGAAAACGTTTCTTTTGTTGCATATTTAGTACATAATATAAGTTTACATAACCCTTTAATTAAAAGCTTTAATGAAGAAAACAAAGGAAATCACAAGAGTAATTAAATTGTCATATCTCAGACATTTATGAGTTGTACTTTGTCATTTCCATGCTATATGAACAAATTTTAGTTGGTAGTTAAGGCATTTTTTTCCATTCACAAATATTTTAGACTAAACCTCAATCGAACTGTTGAGCTGCAACACTGTGAGCAGCTTGTTTCAAGTCAAGTTTATTTGTATAGCACATTTCAGCAGCAAAGCGATTCAAAATGCTTTACATCATGAAAACATAATAAGCTCTCATTGCTTCGTCAGCTGCAGGGCACATATATGATATGCAAACTAGGGCTTGTTTTTTGTTTTGCACTGAAGTAATGGCTCTTTCAAACCTCAGGCTTAAAAAAGTCTTTTTACTTAGATGCTACGATTTAGTTAATGATCTGATAACCTCAAGGTATACCAACAGGTAAATATTGGAAATCCTCGGGTTTGAGACTCCGACTAGAATCTCACTTAACTAACTTTGACTTCTTCCCTAAAGATTTAAGATTATGGGCTGTCAATGGCTAATACCAGTCTGTTCATGTTAGCTTTAGCTTCATAACAATGACAACATGAATCTCTCTCCAAATGAATGCTGTGATAAATTACTTTGAAAAATTTAGGAAACAAAATAAACTTTTAATTATCACTGGCAAACGAGCTGTGGCATTACAAGCACACTTTCAACTGAAAATAAAAGGACTTTGTTACGATCATCCAGAAGTTTAATGCTAACTTATCCTTTTACTTCACTTTGCCTTGTACATTAGGTTAACATGTTTACTTTACATTTAAATAAATGTATCATTTATAATTGAGCACAAGTTTTAATTTGGTTTTAGGAATTTATTTCCAAATATTAATAACAATTCTCCTGCTTCGAGTGAGGAGAAGAAAACCCTCCAAACCCTCTTTCATGCGATATATAATGAAGGAGTGAACATCCAGATGATAAACAAACATTAACTGGACCAAAATCAATTATTTAGAATTTGGCATTAACAGCTTTTAATCTCTTTCTAATATTTTTCTTAATGCCTATTCATATTTCCCATGGGGTAAACATTACACCTGATCAGTTTTCAAAATAGTATGAGGAGTCTTTAGCAGTTTCTTGGATTAAATGTTCAACAAATAAAATATAACTTAATGAATATTAAAAGAAAATCACCCAATGTTCATGTGATTTTGAATGTGTGTAAAAGTATAGTTGGATTGTCTAAACCAGTGTCATCGTATAATAAATGGTCTATTCCAGGAGAGCCAAAGCTAATTAATGTTGGTGTGGCTGCAGCATTAGACACATCCTTGAAGATTCTTGGTCTCTTGGAGAAACCACAAGGTTTTCTTGCTTAAAAATAGCTCAGCTGGCCCAGTCAATCACTGATGTTGCTGTAATTCTCTTTTTTTCTGTTGCTTAGAGACTGATCTGAAAATAAGAGAAAAGGATAGAAAGTAGAAAGGTGTATAGACTGTGAATGGAGGCTGGGGAGGACTAAACATTTAGAGATTAAACGTTACAGAATGAGAAATGCCTTTATTTCAGGCAACTTTACCCCTTTTTGTTAAATGTTATTCTTGAGTATTTTAGCAGTTTTTAATAAATTAAAATATAAAAAGGACACATCTGAATATTACTTGTTAATTCTTTAATTCTTTTACTTGATTTCTTAAATCACATGTATTCAAATGATTAAAGAAGTAACTGGCACTCCTTAAAAAGAAGATCCCCGTTAGTCAAAGGGTGGGTTTTTGTTGTCCGGTGGTGCAATGATCACCAATAAAATGTTCTCTCTTTTTGTTTTAAGTGTCATTCTATTGTAAATAATCAATTCTGTTTCATTAGAAACTTAGCTTTGAGATAAAACAAGAGGAAGCGTTTGCAGACTGGTGCTGGTTTCTCTCAGATCAGAATAATTGGAGCTGTCTTGTCACTGACGGTCCTTACTCCCATTCATCAACCAGAGTTTGACTTATTGCTTCCTCTCTACTCAAAGAACCACTTGACAAATTAAGGAGACAAGTTGGAGTAATGAGCCTCAGGGGTATTAAAATATTTTCATCATCTGAGGGTGCACATGCAAAGGAGAAGAAAGGAAGAGAACCAAGGCTAGAAAATAGCAGATAAAAAAGGAGGAAATTCAGAAGGAGATGAGTAGAAAATGAGGAGAGAGGAAAAATGTGAGGGAAAGGAAGTGAGAGGATGGATTCAGAAGAAGTTGAATCAAAAAGAACCAGAAATTGAAAAGACAAGAAGTTGTTTGTGGGGTATGGAGAAGGGGGCTTCCTATGAAAAAAGGACAGCAGAAGATTAAGCTATACAAGCAGAAAAATAACTAATGTTTTTTGTCTTTTTTGCAGCATTTGTCCAGCAGACACAGCGTCCAGCAGAGCAGCACACAGGTAATGTTTCCATTACCAAGTCTTGGACTGCCCATTGTTAAGTATTAGGATGATATCCCAATTCTTCCTATACCTTTGGTTATCTGTGAGATGGTCAGATTTGCCTGCTGTCATCTAAATCAGTTACTAGTAATTAATCAGAATCAGAATCCGAATCAGAAATACTTTAATAATCCCAGAGGGAAATTACAGCTCCATTACAACCATCCATCACATACATCACAAACATTTCGGGGGAACGATTGACTGAGGCCTTGCTGCCGAGGACCCCGCCTGACGCGGTTACCATAGGGCGCTGCCTTTAACTCTGTGGAAAGATAAGAGCCACATTTGGGGAGGGAGAGGAAAAAAAATACATATTTCACACTTTATCCTATTCCAGGATACAGTTTGAGATATAAAAAAAACTCGCAACATGTATGCAGGGGGTTAACCTTGGAGACTAGTCACATGAAGTTCATATGTTGTTGTGGGCATCAGTTATGTGTGTGTGGGTGAAAGTTGTTTTTTTTCCATGACCGCTGTCCAGAAGGGCCGTTGTCCTTGATATGATGGAAAAGTTATCAACCGGCGCCACAGTTCTACAAAACTACATCTAATATGCTATAATGCAGATGTGCAGAACATTAATGCTTGCTTAACCAAACAGTGCACTTCAAACAGTAATTTAAATTGATGATTGTGAGTAATAATGTTGTGCAACTCAACCTTTTGAAATTCATCCTAAAGGAAACCGGAGAGAGAATCACTCCTTATTCAACAGTTTTTTGTTATAGTCAGAGTTTCTAAATTTAAACTAAATATCAGTCACTCCATAAAACACATTGGAATCCCAATTAAACATAGTCAGATGTATTTGTGTTAAACAGTGGTGTATATAAAGTAATTTTATTCCTAAATAATATGCTTTATCAATGGAGATGTAATAGGTAAATAAGAGGTTGTTACTCATATACCCTAAAGTAATTTAAATTGTACTGTAAAAAGTAGATGTGCCTAAATTGTTGCCTCAAACTTGGTCATTTAAGTTAAAATCAAAACCAAATACTCTAACATTTATACAGAACAACAGATTAATAAAGTAATTGACTGTTTCATGAATAATCTTACAAATTCTTAAAAAGAAAACAAATTCAAGTTTTCCAAAACAGAGATGCAGCAGTTTAAACTACACAGATAAGCACCTGATTGAGGCACACAAATATCCTGAAATGATTCAAGAAGTACTTGATGTAAACTTATTTTGTGTTTCTTGTTCTTTGTTTTTCAGGGTGAGAATAGTCGGCAGAGACATGGAGAACCTTGCAGGGTTCCTGTACCCCACCACCTACTGGTCAACCTGAAGAGCTTCACCTACAACAGCATAGGCGAGGACACAGACATATTTTTCTCTCTGTTTGATCTGAGGGAGGGAAAGACCATCAGGTAAATGCACACAATGAATAAATGCTGAATAGTTCAGTCTTTTGTTTGTAGGATTTTTGCAGTTGTTGTGCTTGTATGTTTCTTTTTTATTGGTTTATTGACTTGACTGGTGAGGCCTGTAAGCACTACATTAAATCAGTGGCCTGGATGTGAGACATCATAACTTCTATAGATTTCTGCTCAGTAGAAGTCTCCCTCTTTTGTCACTTTAGTGATATAATTTGCTCCAAAACAACATGTGGTTTACGTTGAAATGGCCTTAAGATTGATTAGTGAAAGAAGAGATCAGTCAAAATGATCACGTGTGTGTGTTTAAATAAACAGGGACAGTACATCCTGTTCAAATAATTTATGAGCTAAATACAAACTGCACATATGGTATTGTTATAATACAGTGAGGCATTTATCAGTTTTGTAAAGTTGCTCTTAGAATGGAATGGATCAGATGGATCTGATACCAGAATGGCAGATGACTGCAGAAAAAGTCTCTCATTCCTTTAATACAGTTTTAAATCAGGTGAGTTTAACTGTGGGAGCGATATCCATCGCTCTTCTGTGTGAAGATCTAAAAGGTTGTTCATGCATGAGATTGTTTCCCTGATTTAACTTTAACCAAGCCTCATTTCCTTTACAGAAATATTGCTGTTATTGTATGCATAAAGTGATTTGTGGAAAACTTAGATACAATTATTCAGCTCAGTGATGAGAAGATTATGCAAATTTCTCCAAAAGTTGTAACATCTATACTGATATTGCAAACTTTTCAGCACAGTTTAAAGTTATTGTTTCCATCCAAGTCAGATAATTATAAAATCAGGTTAACAGTTACTACAGTCAAAGAATGAAGTGACAGCGCGGTTTTGGTTTATAAAGATGTTCCAAATAATATTTAATTTCGACATAAAAAAATAATATATTGCTGCAGCCTTTGAATCCATTAAAAAGATTACTTTTTGGTCATAGAACATGTAAAGACCCCAGAGTCACAATGATTTAAAAAAAAAAACTGGATAAACATAATACGTACAAAGCTAAAGCAAGAAAGCTAGTATACCCAACCAAATAATAAGATACATAAGATGGAGAAGAAATAGGTGAGGTTCACAAAGACAGGACAGTCAGTAATTCCCAGGTTGTCCAATAAAGAAATAAATAAAAATAATCGACAAAATATTATTTTCTGAGGTTGTGGTTAGTGGGACCAATTAGGCAAGTATTGGAGATTACAAACACTGGGCATGCTCAGTTAGTATTGGGAGAAGAAATAAAATCCCAAAGCATTCCCATTTTCAGTGTAAGAATGCCATTGTTGTCTCTGTTCACACGCCTATTTTTCTTCTGCCCTACACTATTGGGCTCTTTCCCATCATGCACCCCTTCCTCTTTCATATCTCCTTAATAAAATAGAATAAGTAATAGCAACTGGCCACACAGGGCAACATATTAATAATACATGATCCCCCACCTCTCCTCTCCCTTTCTAATGAACGCCCATCAATTATACATTCTTAGAGAGAACACAATGCTAACAGATGAATAATAGTTAACGTGACAAAGAGGCGGATGTGGGCCAACTGTAATGACACGGCTGTGGGTGTGTGATAAGTGTGTGTGTTGCTGCGGAGAGGAGGGTATCAGTCCATTAATGAAATAGAGACTCATGTTTATTTCGCTCATTTGATTTCACTTGTCGCTGCAAACCTGCTGAAAGGTTCTGCCCTCTTATAATGAACACACAGCTGAGTCCACAAATATTTTTGACCTTGAGAGCCTAATTTCAGCGTCTGTCCTGACTCAGCATCAGAGACAAATGGCAGGACCTGCTCCTCTGAGGTGCTCGGATGAGAGGGATGTTAACAGAGATGAGAGGTCATGGCTCTCTCTCTCCAAACCTTCCTAAGGATAATAAACTCCACTCATCCCACGAGATTGTTTCCCTTTCAAAGCAGTTGTGCCTACGAAGGGATTTGTGCAACTAGAACTCCAGTCTCAGAATCGATTTTATTCACCAAGTTTGTCCAATCAAACAAGGAATTTGACTGTGGTTACATTTTACTCTCAATAAAGGCATTTTAAATATGAACAAATAATATCTATGTAGATATTTTTATATTTGTATACCTTTTATATATGTTAAAAAGATATATTTGTATATTTGCATACACAGTTTTTTTGTTTACAAAAGAGAAAGACTTGGTTGAATCAGTGTAAATATACATGTTATCAATCTGGGCTCTCTGTTAAATGTTTGTCAGAGAGACAGCCTGGAGAATAGACCTGTCTCTGCAGCAGCGGTTTTTTTTTTTTTTTTTTTACAGCTCTGTAGCCCCAAAATGAAAGTAAAAGCATAAAAAGTTTTCCTCTCTCCAGACCCAATTGTTTGTTGCAGTTTGGACCTGAATTGTTTGGTGGATGAGACAAACCACACTGTGATGGACAAACACAGGACAGACTGAATGATGGCAGAGCTGAAAATGACTCGTAGCTCCTGTGGGAGGTTGTACTTTAATTGACATTGTAAATACAGTCTTGGCTGGGCCTTCTTCCAGACATTGTTTATGTGTGAGGACCAGCTCACGTCCCGAGAAAGTGTGGTTTCTAGGATGCATAAGTAATCCAGAGTTTACACAGTGTTGTTGAGGATGGTGAGGGGAGCTGGTGTTAGGGGTGTTTCTCCAGACGTTCGCTGTCATCTCCATTGTCTTGAGCGTGTTATGCTCCAGTGGACCAGCCAATCCACCTTCTGTTCTACATGCAGACTCTTCATCATCCTGGATCCTCTGCGCACAATTGCTGTCAATTGTACACACCCCTGAGGTGTGCCGGTGCTGATAGTTCTCGTATGGTAGCGGATTGGTCACCAGTTGGTCAAATGACTTCCTCACCACAGACATCAGGGTGACAGACTTGTAAACACATTTAACCTTCACAATGGTGTGTTTCTTGGGGACATGGATGATGGTGGAATGCTTGAAGCCTCATGCAGCTCCAGAAACTTGTTAAAGATCTGAGTGAAGATTTGTTTCTGTCACTCATTGCCTGCTCTATCTCAGTATAAATTAAGCCCATGTTGAGTTTTGTAATATAGATTATTTTCTTCCTTCATTTGTCTCTTTCCTCAAAACAATTGCTTCATATTTTAGGAGAATTACATAAAGATGTAGGTAACAATTATGCTGCTTGTCTTTAATTATTAAGGATAAAGAATGTTTTTTATGAAAATCCACTGTTAGAATATTTATTTGTTTGTTTATATTTTTGTTTGTTTTTCTAAAATTTAGGAGACTTTGGAGAGTAATGTATGGTAACTTTGTAATTTAGCAACTTTTTACTCATGTCATCTAAACATTTTCCATTTTCCTTGTAATGGCTTTTTATTTTCACATTCTTTTTTATGTGTAATGAGCATGATTTGGTGCATTTTACTGTGATTTTATGTGTTAGACCAACACAGTTAGCACATAATTGTAAGTTAGAAGGAGGCATAGTTCTACATGGGTTGAATGATGCTCTGTGATGTTCAAACATTGAGTTTATTGTTTACAACCTGACCCTGATCTGAACTTTTGCACAACTTTTGCACAACGTTATACCTACCCTGCTGTTTCGCTTGGCCTTTTCTTCTGCCTGATGTTCTGTAACAAAACTCTGAACCTTCCTAGAATAGCTGGAGTCATACTGTGATTAAAGTGCACACAAGTGGACTTTATTTATTCATAAAGTGAGCTCTGAAAGGAAAATAGTTGGTTTCTATTACAGTTTTCTGCCACTTTATATCTGTCTATCACATGAACTAATAAAACACAGTAAGGTTTATGGTTGCAAAAATAAACAAAATGTGACAAATTTCAAAGGGTATAAATACTTTTTGCATGACAGCATAAGTAATTCTGGTTCTTCCGTCTTTGTGCTAAAGGTAAAAAATTTGATAAAAGAATCAGTCCAGGCAAAACTCCAAACAGCATTTTGTGAAACCTTCAATAAAATCATGAACTACAAAAAGTTAGACCAATAACATCTATATAAAGTACTATATGATGAATATCAAGGTTTTTTTGTTTTAACAGTCCTCTCCGTGTCAGTCATATTTCCGCAGCAGCATGGTTTTTGTTCCTTTGTGATTAACAAAGACTTTGTCTGATTTTGACAGCAGACCTTTCTCTGAATCCTGTCTTTTTAAAACTTTAGAAAGTGTGATTCAGATGAGCGAAAATATTTCTGTCAGTCTCAATTCATTAAAACTTTTTAATCAGGAGCACTGTCATGTCAGTGTATTTTTCCAGCAAATGCCTGTTATCTCTAATGATGTAATATGATGGAAAACAGTCTGAGGGAGCCACCCTAAATGCCTATATTTCTGTAAATGTGCGTAGTCACACGATAAGGCTGTACAGGATCACCCGCTGTATTGTAATTTGGTGAAATCAGGCATTAAGTGTTGAAATGAGCTCAACCTGGCTCAGTGGACTGAAATAAAAAGAGCTAATTGAAGCAATGTACATTATGTGTGTGCGTAGAAGTTTTTTTTTTTTTTTTAATAGAGGGTTTTCAGGTCAGTGCATTTATTTGGCACGTAGCATGTGGTTCCCCCCATGATAACTTACAGACAGATAGCTTCTTTTTTTAAAGCTTCTTACTTCTACTGACAATGATGTCAGAAATGATTGTAAAATCTTATTTATTTAAATTCAATTAAATTTTATTTATATAGTGCCAATTCACAGCACATGTCGTCTCCAGGCGCTTTACAAAATCAAATTCAATCAAATCATCCAGATTGGTAACAAGTTTCCTCTCTAAGGAAACCCAGCAGGTTGCATCAAGTCTCTCCAAGCAGCATTCACTCCTCCTGAAAAAGCGTAGAGCCACAGGGACAGTCGTCTGCATTGTTGATGGTTTTGCAGCAATCCCTCATACTGAGCATGCATGAAGCGACAGTGGAGAGGAAAACTCCCCTTTAACAGGAAAACCTCCAGCAGAACCAGGCTCAGTGTGAATGGTCATCTGCCTCGACCCACTGGGGGTTAGAGAAGACAGAGCAGAGACCCAGAAAGCACAGAAGCACACGTTGATCCAGGAATCCTTTCTATGTTAAAGAGTCTAATGGCAGATTGACATGGGTCTCTGCCATATTGAAAATGCAAAAATTTCTAAATATCACAGATTGTTTTCTGATTTTATTGCATTAAAACTAAAATGTGACTTTATTTTATTGTGATTTTATGTGGCAGAGCAACAGAAAGTATTGTATAGAATACATGTATGTGTAAATCTAGTGAAGTCGAAGGAAAATGATACATAGTTTTCCATTTGTGGGCATTCATATGTATTTATTCACTGGAGAAAATCAGCGGTTCTTTGGAGCTCTTAAAGCTTAGTTGGAAAACATCTGTAAACAAACAGCATCATGATAAACAAGGAGCACAGCAGACAAGCTTAGGATATTATTGTGGAGAAGTTTAAAGCAGGTGTAGGATGTAAAACAGCAGCCAAAACGTTGCGATTGCACAGAGTAGTGTGTTTTATATTACCTGTAAATAGTAAGAGTATGGCACAACTGTCAACCTATCAAGACATGGATGTCAAGAGGGACATTGTAACTTTGGAGGAGCTGCAGAGAAGCACATCTTAGGTGAAAGGATCTGTCAGAATGGTAAAACAAAAAAGCCATTGTTAAAAAAAGCTATAAAAAATCAGTAAGCCACAAGCAATGTAGGAGAAACACCAAACATCTGGAAGAACATGTTCCACTCAAGTGAAACTAAAATTTAACATTTTGGCCAGCATACAGATAACAGTGCACCACCCCCATGGTGAAACAGTGTGTTTGCAGCGTTATGGGGTGGGTAGACATTTATTCAGCAAAAACAGAAAAGCTGGTCAGCTTTAATGGGAGCATGGATGGAGCTAAATACTGGACAATCCTGGAAGGAAATGTTTTGGGCCTTTTAAAGACTTAATGCTGGGGCAGAACAAAAACCCGAAGAAAGAGGTACAATGAAACAGTTTAGATAAAACTATATTTACATGTTTGAATGGCTGGTCAGAATCAAGACCTAAATCCAACAGTGAAACTGGCAAAACTGGAAATTTGTTGTTCACAAATACATTAAATCTGAGTGACATTGAGCTACTTTAAAAACCAGAATGATTAAAGTTTCTTCTTCCTAGAGCAGACCCGAGAGAGACGAAAAATACATAAAATTTTCTAGTTGCAAGATTTTAAAATTTGTGGTAATAATGGATGTCACCAAAGTTGAATATCATACACATTGGAAAAGCAAATTCTTTATAAATACAGGGTAAACCTTTCCCTTTCACCCTGGGGACTGTGTGTCATGCGATTCCTCTGCACATGTAATGTATTTAGAGGATGCCTGGCAATATTTATATTGTGTGTATGTGTCTGCCTATCAGTGCCTCTCCGAGCACAGTGAGTATGCATCTGATTTGGTGCATCCATGCATAATTCTGCTGTGCAATTTGTCTGTATATGTGAGTGTGTATTTGTACATTCACGCTTGAATTATCCTGTGCTCGCGTGCTTTAGAGTCGAGCAGAAAGCTTTCCCAGTGCATATTGTGTGTTGGTTTTACATATATACGCAGTTAACAACTCGTCTCTCTTTTTCTATGTATGCGTGTCTGTGAGTTTCTTCTGCCTTGCTGTACAAATAATGTTGAAGATCGTGTTTGGTACAAATAACTTTACATGTGTATTTAGCACTGTCTCGCCTGTCTGGTGCTTATTACGGCCACGTATTGTCTGCAGCATCCTTACCGCAGTCAATTTTTGAATCAATACAAATCCACAAACACAGGAGCAAAGATTGACTGTATCTCAGTCTTTCTTCACGCCTTATCACCCCCCATTTCCCACCTACCAAAGCACACACACAGCAGTACCGCTCGCCGACGATTTATGGAAAAAAACATACTTATTTTCTTTTGTTGTATTTGTTTGGGCCACAGCCTCACCGGGGGATTGGAATAAATTGCTTGAGTTTAAAGGTGGCAACATAGCGTGTGTCGTGGGGATTTGTTGGTCCTCGTGGTGCTCGCAGGAAACTTTCAGTGGCAACAGCAACCTGAGAATTGCTAGTTTATAATGGTGTGTTTAAAATGAAGAGTACATGAAGATTAATTTTTCAGTGTTGAGATGTCGTTTTAACTTGGGTGAGTGTTTTGTGTACACGGTGAAGTTTAATTACACAAGTGTGTCTAAGGATGTTGAGCTGAATAAGTTAATACAATGAGCTTTTATTTTATTTATTTAACTATTTATTTTTTGCAAATCAGACAAAACTCAAATTCTTCCATAATGTACAGTGAAATTTATACATTCGCTAGAAGCCCTTACTAGCTCAAAAACTTAGACATATATCTAAGCTAACTGCCATGTTTATTGCACTGAATCCATAAGCAGTTTTTCTTTTTGGGCTATTAGCAGTGATTTGGACCTCTGCTGAATCAACAATTATTCGCTAATTTGTGAATAATCAGTTTGCCTAAGTTATAAACCTTCTACAAACTCACTAAATGATTTATATTCTAATCAAATTTGTATTACTATTCTGTCCATTTCTTTCAATTCAATTCAATTCAATTCAATTTTATTTATATAGCGCCAAATCATGAAACATGTCATCTCAAGGCACTTTACAAAATCAAGTTCAATCATATTATACAGATTGGGTCAGATTATACAGATTGGTCAAAATGTCCTATATAAGGAAACCAGTTGATTGCATCAAAGTCCCGACAAGCAGCATTCACTCCTGGGGAACCGTAGAGCCACAGGGAGAGTCGTCCGCATTGTACATGGCTTTGCTGCAATCCCTCATACTGAGCAAGCATGAAGCGACAGTGGGAAGAAAAACCACCCATTAACGGGAAAAAAAAACCTCCGGCAGAACCGGGCTCAGTATGAACGGTCATCTGCCTCGACCGACTGGGGTTACAGAAGACAGAGCAGAGACACAACAAGAGAGACAAAAAAGCACAGAAGCACACATTGATCTAGTAATCTGTTCTACATTAGATGGTAATAGTCGGTGATCTGTCCTCCCTGGATGATTTCACAGTCAACAGAACGTCAGATCAGGTGTACCTACTATGAAGAAAAAAGAGAGAGAACAAAAAGTTAAAAGCTGAAATGACAACAGTCATTTCAATGTAACGCAATGCAAATCTGGAGAACAGTAGACTGGAGAACAGTAAAAATCAGTAGAGTGAGAAAAGTAGACCCTGATGTCCTCCAGTAGCCTAAGCCTATAGCAGCAAAACTATAAAGGTAGCTCAGAGTAACATGAGCCACTCTAGTTATAAGCTTTGTCAAAAAGGAAGGTTTTAAGATTAGTCTTAAAAGTAGACAGGGTGTCTGCTTCACGGACCAAAACTGGGAGTTGGTTCCACAAGAGAGGAGCCTGATAGCTAAAGGATCTGCCTCCCATTCTACTTTTAGAGACTCTAGGAACCACCAGCAGACCTGCAGTCTGAGAGCGAAGTGCTCTGTTAGGAACATACGGAGTAATCAGAGCTCTGATATATGATGGAGCTTGATTATTAAGGGCTTTATACGTTAGAAGAAGAATTTTAAATTCTATTCTTGATTTAACAGGAAGCCAATGAAGGGAAGCTAAAATTGGAGAAATATGATCCCTCTTGTTGATTTTCATCAGAACTCTTGCTGCAGCATTTTGGATAAGCTGAAGACTTTGAACTGCATTTTGTGGACTTCCTGATAGTAAAGAATTACAATAGTCCAGCCTTGAAGTAACAAATGCATGGACTAGTTTTTCAGCATCACTCCTGGACAGAATGTTTCTAATTTTGGCGATATTCCGGAGGTGAAAAAAGGAAACTCTGGAGACCTGTTTAATATGGGATTTAAATGACATGTCTTGGTCAAAAATAACACCAAGGTTTTTTACTTTATTACCAGAGGCCAAGTTAATGTCATCCAGATTAAGTGATTGGTTAAGAAGTTTATTTTTTGAGGACTCTGGCCCAAAGATTACAACTTCGGTCTTGTCAGAATTTAGATGCAGGAAATTTAAAGTCATCCAGCTTTTGATGTCATCAAGACATGACTGCAGTCGAAGTAATTGATTGGATTCATCAGGATTTATGGATAGATATAGCTGAGTGTCATCAGCATAACAGTGGAAATTAATCCCATGCTGTCTGATAATTTTGCCGATCGGAAGCATATATATAGTAAAGAGAATTGGTCCAAGGACTGAACCCTGTGGTACTCCACAGGTGACCCTAGAGTTTGAGGAAGATTTATTATTAACATGAACAAACTGGAATCTGTCCGACAGATAAGATTTAAACCAGCCTAATGCTTTCCCCTTAATCCCTACAGTATGTTCAAGTCTTTGTAGGAGAATATCATGATCAACTGTATCAAATGCAGCACTAAGATCTAACAGGACAAGTACAGACACAAGTCCATTATCTGAGGCCATGAGAATATCATTAGTGACCTTCACCAGAGCCGTTTCAGTGCTATGATGAGCTCTGAAGCCTGACTGAAACTCCTCAAGTAGGTCATTGCTTTGTAAATGTTCACAAAGTTGATTAGCAACTACTTTCTCAAGAATTTTAGATAAGAAAAGAAGATTAGATATAGGTCTGTAGTTTACTAGCTCATCTTGATCAAGAGAAGGTTTCTTAAGTAAAGGTTTAATAACAGCTACTTTAAAAACCTGTGGTACATATCCATTTACTAAGGATAGATTAATCATGTCTAAAATAGGACCACTGATCAAAGGGAATACCTCCTTAAACAACTTGGTTGGGATTGGGTCTAACATACAGGTAGAAGGTTTAGATGAAGCTAAGATTTTAGATAGCTCAGAAAGCTCTACTGCTTTTAAACAGTTCAAACACTGTGCAGGTTCTAAAGATTCCTCCAATGCTGCCTTACTTACTGGGGATGAGGTAATCATGTTTGGGAGGATGCCAATTATTTTATTTTTAATGGCATCAATTTTATTTATGAAGAATCCCATAAAATCATTACTACTAAGAGCTAAGGGAATGGATGGATCAACAGAGCTGCAGCTCTGAGTAAGTTTGGCAACTGTACTAAAGAGAAATCTAGGATTATTTTTATTCTCTTCAATTAATGATGAAAAATATGCTGCTCTAACTCTGCGAAGGGTCTTGTTATACAACAATAGACTGTCCCTCCAGATTAAGTAGGATTCCTCTTGGTGTGTAGAGCGCCATTTTCTCTCCAATTTCCTAACATTGTGCTTCAAGGAACGCAGCTCTGAATTAAACCAGGGAGCCAGCTTCCTGTGAATTATCACCTTCTTTTTCAAGGGAGCTACATTATCTAATGCAGAACGCAATGAGGAAGTCACACTGTTAGCAAATGTATCTATTTGTGAATGGGAAGAAACAGCATTGCTGCCATCTACAGGGCATTTCTGCAATACTGAGGATATTAAGAGGGGGACAGACTCTTTAAGTTTTGATACAGCATTATCCGATAAAGATCTACTATAATGGAACCCTCTTTTGGGGGTGGAGAAATCGGTTAGATTAAACTCAAATGTTATTAAAAAATGATCAGATAGGACAGGGTTGTGAGAGAATACTGTTAATTCTTCACAATCAATGCCATATGTCAGCACAAGGTCCAAAGTATGGAGCCGAGAGTGCGTTGGCTTATGCACATTTTGAGCAAAACCAATTGAATCTAGGATAGTTTTAAAGGCTACACTAAGGTTATCACATTCAGTGTCAACATGGATGTTAAAATCACCCACTATAATAACCTTGTCAGTATTTAACACTAAATCAGATAAGAAGTCTGACAGTTGATCCAAAAACTGAATGTAAGGGCCTGGTGGACGATACAAAACAATAAACAGAAGAGGTTTTATTGCTTTGCAGTTTGGATGAGGGAAACTGAGGGTTAAATGTTCAAAAGAACTGTAATTATTAATTGGCCTGGGACTAATTAATAAATCAGACTGAAAGATGGTTGCCACTCCTCCTCCTCTTCCCACAGATCTGGGAATGTGGAAATTTGAATAACTGGAGGGAGTTGACTCATTTATACTAACGTAGTCCTCTTGTAGCCAGGTTTCTGTGAGACAAAACAAATCAATCTGTTTATCAGAAATCAATTCATTAACTAACAAAGTCTTTGGAGGGAGAGACCTTATATTTAATAGACCACATTTAATTCTTTTATTTTTTGGTTCAAAGTGATCCGTATGGATTTTTATTAGATTTTTATGATTTGTTCCCTTTAGATCAGTTTTTGATCTGTTAAGTTTTGGCCGTGGGAAAGACACCGTCTCAATAGGATAATGGGTGGGTAACAGTACAGAAGCTGCAGAGAGGTGTGTTAAACTACGGCTCTGCTTCCTGGTCTGGACCCTGGGTTGTCAGCATTTAGGAGAACTAATAAATCCGGCCAGATTCCTAGAAAGAAGAGCTGCACCATCCAAAGTGGGATGAATGCCGTCTCTCCTGATCAGACCAGGTTTTCCCCAGAAAGTTTGCCAGTTATCAATGTAGCCCACGTCGTTTTCTGGACACCACCTAGACAACCAGCGGTTGAATGATGACATGCGGCTAAACTTGTCATCACTGGTCAGATCAGGCAGGGGACCAGAGAAAATTACAGAGTCCGATATTGTTTTAGCAAACTCACACACCGAAGCAACACCAACTTTGGTGACCTCTGATCGGCGTGACCGGGTGTCATTACCGCCAGCGTGAATAACAATTTTGCGGTATTTACGCTTATCCTTAGCCAGCAGTTTTAGGTAGGATTCTATGTCGCCCGTTCTGGCCCCTGGTAGGCATTTAACTATGGTTCCTGGTTTCTTTAGTGCCACGTTTCTTATTACAGAGCTGCCAATAATTAAGGTCGGCTCCTCGGCGAGACTGTCGCTCAGAGGGGAAAATTTATTAGAAACGCAGATGGGTTGGTGGTGATCTGGGGGTTGAAATCTAGAGCTATGCTTACTACGAACCGTCACCCAGCCGGCCTGCTTAACCGGTTGTTCGAGTGCGGCTGTTGGTTCGCTACGTGAAGTTACTCTTTGTGGCTCCGCGCTAGCAAAGGAGCGGCTATCAGCTGGTTTTTCAACAGCACGGAGCCGGGTCTCCAGTTCTGACACCCTCGCCTCCAAAGCTACAAAAATACTACATTTATTACATGTACCATTATCACTAAAGGAGGCAGAGGAATAACTGAACATCTGACACAGAGAGCAGCAGATAGGAGACTTAGTCAGAGACGGAGAAGCCATTATGAGGCTAAGGCTTGGCTAGCGCTAGGCTAAAGCTAGGCTAGCGCCCTGTTATCACGCCAAAGAACAAACCGTGTGAAACACGAGGAGTTCTCAAACGTGATGAGCAGCCACAGAAAATGTTTTAAAAGTGCTTATGTTTGGAAACAGGTGTTACAGCAAAGAGGTTTAAAGATAAAAAGCGAGAGAGCCTGGAGCAAAAATCCGTCGTTCACACAGCAACAACAGGAAGTGACAACAGGAAGTGACACAATACGCCTTACCGCAAACAGGAAGTCAGGAAGATCAATGGCATCAATTTTATTTATGAAGAATCCCATAAAATCATTACTACTAAGAGCTAAGGGACTTTCCATTTAAGTCCAAAAACTTAGGCTACTGGGCTTTCCACAATGCTCATGGGCTGTTCACAATTCAAAGTTAGTCTGACTTAAATCCAAACACGAATATTTCAGGTCAACCCGATTGCACAACAATATCCAGATTTAGAAAATTAGACTGTATAAAGTAAATATGTTATTTGTCAGCTAATTTACCTCTGTTTTCCCTTCAAATGCCCATCAAACTCTGACCAAGTTCCCTGTCCCTATTGAAGAACACGAAGCCCAAAGCTTATTTGTGCCACCACCATGTTTTACTGTAGAGATAATTGTTGTAAGGTGTTAATTTTCCACCATAAATTGCATTTTACTTGTAGGCCATAATTGTTACCTTTTGGTGTCATATGATCAGAGCACCTTTTTGTACACTTCATGGTTTGTGGCAAACTGCAAATGTGACTTCTTATGATTTTCTTTCAACAATGGCTTTCTTCTTCCCACTCTTTCATAACAACTGGTTTTGTGGACTGCACAGCTAATAGTTATCCCGTCAACAAATTCCCCTATCATAGCTGCAGGTCCCTTGAGCTCCTCCTAAGTTATAATGGGTCTCTTGAGGGTTTCTCTGATTAATGCTGTCCTCATCCAGCCTGTTGGTTTAGCTGAACAGCCTTGCTTGGTAGGTTTGGTGTGAAACCAAATTCTTTCCAATTTCAGATAATGGATTGGTCTGTGAGATGTTCAAAGCCTAAAATATTGTTTAAAAACTCTGTCTGCTTTGTTCCTTGGTCTTCATGATGCTGTTTAGTCACTAATCCAACAAACCTCTGAAACCATAACACACAGGTCCACTCTATTTGATAACTGAATGACTTTTAAAGGCAATTAGTTGTATTGGATTTAATTTAGAGGCTGAATGCAAATTCAAGACAAATGTTTTGACATTTTACTTGCAAAAAAGAAAACAATTCCCATTGTACTTTCCAATTTTGCACTACTTTGTGGTCTATCACATGATATCCCAATAAAAGCTTTTGAAGTGTGTAGTTGAAACTTAACCAAATGTGAACAAGTTTTGCAAGGCACAGTAGTTCATCCTCAGATCTCTACAACTGCCCAGCTTTGTTTCTAATTTATTTCAGCTCTGTGTTTGTTTACTTCTCAGTTGGAGTAATCTCTGCTCATGCAGAGCTTTTGGTTTTGTTTATAAAGATTGCAGTTTCATTACAGACCTGCCTTCTGCCAAACTAAGAGCATTTGGGTTCACTTCTGACCTATTTCCTTAGCTCATAGACCCAAATATCAAGACAAAAAAGTTATTACTATTTGCCAAATGTTAAATTACAGGCTGTCGGATTAAAATTGTGTCTCTGGATTTAATATGACTTTAGTATTGTTCTTATTCATCGTTTTTATTTACATTTTTCACTAAGTCAATTAAGTTTATATGGGTGTATATCTGAACAGTATGACATTTTTTTTCTAATGTGAGAAATAACATTCATTCATCCATTGTCTATACCTGCTTATCCTTGCTGGATCATGGGGGCTGGGTGTCTATCTCAAACCATCATTGGGCGAGAAGAGATGTACAACCTGGAGAAGTTTCCTCTCCATCAGAGAGCAACACAGACACACACAGGACAAACAACCATGCAAATACTGGGTAATTTCAGAGTAATCAATTAACCTAACAGGCATGTTTTTAGACTGTGGAAGGAAAGGTAATTAACCGTAAAGAAGCCACACACACACAAACTCCATAACAAATTAAGAAATCTATAAATAGTTGAAAATTGACTTTCAGAGACTCTAGTTCTTTCAGCTTTTCCCTTTCAGAGGTCGCCACAACAAGTCATCTGTCTCCATGTAACCTCGTCTTCTTCATCTCTTTCACCTCTATCACTCCGTCCATAAATCTTGTCTTTGTTCTTCCTCTAGGCCTCATGGCTGGCAGTTCCAGCCTCAGCATCCTTCTACCAATATACTCATATCCTTCCTCTGTACATGTCCAAACCATCTCAGTCTGATTTCTCTGGCTTTACCTCCAAAAGTTTTAACATCCTGTCTCTTCCCTCTGTACCACTGTCTGTAAACCATGCAACATTGTTGGGCTCACCACCGGCTTCTACACCTCTCCTTTCATTCTCGCTGATACTCTTTTATCTGCTTGGAAACGTTTCTTTGCCTCTTTTCCACAAATGCTGTTGCGCCAGCCTGTTGACCCTAAGTACTAAACATCCTGCTCTTTCTTTATGTCCTCTCCCTGTAACCTCTCAGTTCCACATGGGTCCCTCTCATTCACACACATATTCTGTCTTGCTACAACTAACCTTCATTCTTTTCTGTTCCAAGGCAAACCTCCATCTCCCTCAATTTTCCTCCACCTTTTCCATGCTCTCACCACAGATCACAATGTCATCTGCAAACATCATAGTCCGTGGAGACTCCTGTCTGACCTCATCTGTCACCGTTTTGCAAAGACCAAAGGGCACACATTTCAGACTCTTGGGTGTGCAAAGTTAATAAAGACATCCCCCAAGACTTGTAGCTGTAATTGCAATAAAAGACGATTCTGCAAAATATTGAATCAGGGAGACAAAGTACAAATGCATACCCCAATCAGATTTTTATTTTGAAAACCATGCATCAATTATCTTTCACTTATCTTATCTTATCTTATCTTTCACTTTGCAATTATTTACTCCTTAGTGTTGGTCTAGCATATATTATCCCAATGTAAGGGATCCAAGTTCATGATGTTAAGATGTCTAAATGTGTAAATGAGTATGAAAAGTTGTGAGGAATCACTGTAACTAGCATATTATCCAAAGATTTCCAGAAACTAACACAGAAACAAAAGAAAAAAGATCCAGCGAAAGGAGATCAAATAAAAAGTCTATTTGTCTATGCTCCGTTGCCCACTTGAGCTTGTGCCCTTTCACTATTTTTCCACTGGGATTATGACCAAGAGACAAAAAGCCATAAAAAGTGTTCTTGTTTAATATTTATTAAGCCATGACAAAAACATTTCCACTGCATCAATCTTAATGCCTCAGCTTGTCCCCTTAAGCTCCCTCTGCTCTGCCCTCAGGCGACCTCTTGTCATGTGAAACCTGCTGTCTTAAAGACTGGAATCAAAAGTAAAATGTTTCACTGTTGTTACATTTGTTTGGCAATTTGTATTAAGTAATAATAGAAAATTTGAGGTGAGACATGACTATAAAAATATATTCTGCTTATTTAGAAACTTTGCACTTTGATATTTTGTGATTAGTTGCATTTATTAATTAATCATATTTGAGACAATTAGCAAAGTTTTTCAAATCCAAAATGTTAGTTAGTGACTCAATCAATAAAAAGACACAATTTCAAAAGTGAGCAATTTCAACCCTTATTCAGTGGAATTATGTTGCTTTTTTACTGTGGTTTATTCTAGCAAAAAGATATAGATGTAGTTACATTCAAAATCTCTTAGTAAGCCTGCAGTTTCTGTTATTTTTAATTCAGTTCCGTTTATATTGTGTTATTTAGTTAATTTATTTACACTCCAATATGATCCTAGTTATCAAACAGTGCAGTCAAGATCAGTTTATTATTCAAATTGGGTAAAATGTTTTTCATCTAAGTAAACCCATCTGATTGCATCATTCACCCCTCCTGGTCGAGCATGTAACGACGGTGGACTGTAAATAATTATTGGAAAATATTGGAAAATTCCCTGGTGTCACATCCTAAGCAGCTAGAGAACTCTATGCCCTCTAAATGATCTCTTAGTATGAGTCAGAAGGCTACACAGTGATGCTGAAGACTGCTGACTTGACTGATGTCCAGAAGACATATTAATGGAAAGTTAAGTGAAGGGAAAAAGTGTGGTAGAAATATGTGCCTAAGAAACAAACATAACCACAGCCTTCAGGGTTGTGAATGAAAGCATTCACAAGTTTGGGTGAGATTCACAGGGTATGACCTGAAGCTAGAGTCAGTACTTCAAGAGCCGCCACACATACAACCACTGCAGAAACCCAGAAGAAAAACATCATAACTATCTCACTTAAACTACAGAGAGAAAGGACTGGTCTGTTTTTAGAGCCACACAGTCCTCATTTCAGATAAAAGTACATTTTGTGTCTGATTTGGAAATCAAGATGGTAGAATATGCAAAAAAGGAGAGAGGCATAGATTCAAAGCTGCTTGATGTCCATTAGGAGGTTTCCACAGTCAGTGATCATTTGGAGTGCCATCTCATCTGCTGGTGTTGGTCCACTGTGTTTTAGGTTCAAAGTCTGCACAGCATCTTCCAGGAAGGTTTTGAGGACTTCATGCTTCCCATTGCTTACACCTTTTTTGGAGATGCTGATTTAATTTCCCAGCTTGACTTTTCAACTTCCCACACTCCCAAAAGTAGGAATATCTGCTTTAATGACCATGATATCACTGGGCTTGATTGGTCAGCAAACCCTCATAACACAAATTGTATTGTTCTGATGGAATATTCTAACTTTCTGGGAAAGTAAATTTTTGGTTCTCAGTAGCTACTAACCCAAATTAAGAAGAATAAATACTTGAAATGTGTCACTTTGTGTGTAATAAAGCTATATAATATGGTTTTCGCCCTGGAATTGAATTAATAAAATGTCTCCAGTTTTCACTGACATTGTAGCATACTGAAATGGATGTCTGTGTTAATCACTGTATAAAAATGTAGACATGGATTTAGGCATAGACAGACTTTATTGTCATTCAACTCCACATTCATTCCATGATTGCATGGTAACAACTGATTTTTTGTTTTATTTAGTTTTTTGGGTTAAAGTGCCTTTGTCTTTAGAGTTTCTTTACTTTAAATGTGCAAGCTGAGACAAGGCATCTGTGTTAAAGCCCAGCCACTGAAGAGACTGATTAGCAATATCAGTTGGTAAACTGGGTCTGATCTACGCTGCTTTATCTTAGAGTTTGGTTCAGAAGGATATGCTGATGAGAATTTGCAACAATGTCTGTCATGATTATATTTTACTGATATGATATGATTTACATCTAGTGAAAAGCTTAATTATTAAACACCTCTTCATAAAAGGTTTCAGAATGAACTTTTCAGCTCTCATACCTTTGATTTGCTCTCCTTTTAGGACTGGGATCAGACATGTAGCAACATCCCTGCAGGTGTCTGAAAACCAGAGGCTCACACACATTGAAGCTCAAACCTTTGATTGTGTTTTCCAGTGAGAAATTCATGGTGAGACTAAACAAAAACGGAGGACCAAAGAATCCGGAGAAGGTGGATCGGCTGTGTGCTCTGTTCACGGTAACCAGGACAAACACATGTAAACAACATGTAATTTGTTGCCGTTTCAAAGAGAACATCTAAAAACCTAGCAGGGCATGATAAAAGTAAGGTTGCATTGCCCCCTATTGATGTATAGTAGCACCAGCCTGCAGACAAATCTGCCAAAATCCAAGACAATCAAGGTATGAAAGATGTATTTATCACATCATATTATTAACTTTAAAATAATATCTGATTAATACTGGATATTACATGATAGTCAAAACCATTTAACTGCTGGTGCATCTTTAGTCATGTATTATACAATAGACTGTTTACTTGCTAATTAATGTCAAGTAAACTGTGTCATTTTGGTTGTTTGAGCTACTGTATAAACCAATCTCAGAGTCTAACCCTTTTCAAATAGACCTATCCTGATTAATAAAAAAATCTTCTATATCTGTCACTTTTAATGGTCCTGCAAACTGTCAGAACTGAATTAAGGTACTCATCCGTAGCAAAAGTAAGGAGTAGTACCCATCAAACATCTCTTTCTGCATCACTTTCTGTCTTTATTAGGGCAGATTTTATCTGTCAGCATCAATAAAAGTTCTCCACACTAACTGCTTTGTTTTGCTTTTTTCTCTCTTGGTCTGCAGGACCTGAGCAACAAAGATATGAAGAGAGATCTCTACATCGTATCACATGTTATTCGAACAGGTATGACTGTTCCGCTTATTTGTAATCATTTAAATCTAACGTTATCACAATATTACTGTTAGCAAAAGTGAAAGACTGTCTAAATTTAAATGATTTTATACTTTTTTTCAGGTCGCATGCTGCTGAATGACAGTAAGAAAGGTCCGCCACATGTTCAGTACCGCAGACCATACGGCTGCGCTGTTCTGGCCATGAGTGACGTGCTGCAGATCATCTCAGAGCTCAAAGAGGAGAAAGACTTTGTTCTTAAAGTCTACACGTGAGTGACTTCCCTCACAAAGATGACACATAAAGGGAATGTGTGCAGGTTGAAGATCTGGTCATTAAAACAAGCTCTCATAGAGACAAACTGCAACACAACATTATTCTAATTATGATTCAGAACACGGTGGATCTGAAAAGCGCAAACACATCTGTCAAATAACCAGGTTATTGTGAAGAAAAAAATTAGATCATATTAAATTCCTAAATGACCTTTACCATATTTAGTGCAAGACATCTTGTTTATTTCAACAGAAAAACCTATCAATCTGTTTTTATTAAAAAAAAAGTGCAATGACTGCACAAACATGCAAAGCCTTTGTTAAATACTTCATTGCAAACATATTTTCATCCAGTCTCATAATTTTGACTTGTTTGATACACACCTAACATAACGTACAGTGACGATCCCAAAATAAACTTCGGCTGTCCTAGCAGAAAAGACATTTTGACATTCGCTTATTTACATTTCTTAGCAGAAGCAATAGTTCACAGAGAGGTTACATAGATCAAAACTATCTGATTGTACAAAGATATCAGTCAGGAATGTGGAACAACAGCAGAGGTGGATAGTAACTGGTTACATTTACTCAGCTACATTTACTGGGGTAACAAAATTTACTTTTAGGAGTAGTTTTACTGCACTGTACTTGTTACTTTTACTTGAGTCATATTATTACTCAAGTATCGCAATTCTTGAGTAATATTCCTGGCTACTCTACGTGCTGCAAATAACTTCAAGAATAAAGGACTGACTTCTTTTAACCAAAAATGGACCACAGATACAAAAACCTACAGGGTTTGTTAAAATGAAACTTCTTGCTTGTATACAAGCTTTGTTGTTGTTTTAATGTTATTTTCTAGCTGCTGAGCTCAATGAGCCATTTGGAGGTCAAATGAATGTACAGTAAACAGTAGATATTGTCATTGGAAGCACTTTGCACTGTTCTAACATACTGTATACATTAACTTCTGTGAGTATTGCTTGCAAGTTTAATGTTGAAACATTGATTTAGAAAAGTGTTTCTTCTGCATGAATTTGTTGTTTTGTAATTTTATTCTTTGTATATCTTTGTCTTTAAAATACTAGAATTTGCACATAACCTTGTATTTTGGTGTGTCTAATTATAAAATTTTTAAAATATTAAATCATCAGTTGTTATGACTAGTTACTCAGTACTTGAGTAGCCTTCTTACAGAATATGTTTTTACTCTTCAATAAAACTGGCTACTTTCTACTTTTACTTGAGTAAAAAATATGTTGCTACTCTTCCTTGAGTACAGTTTTTGGCTACTCTACCCACTTCTGAACAACAGTGACACAAAAAATATGAATCTCTAAATATTTACCTCATAACAAAATTGTTGAAAAGGTAAGATGGAAATGTGCCAAGATGTGTGATAGTCTGATGTAACCAAACTTCAATTTCCTGGCCACAATTTCAAAACATCTGGGACAAAAACAGCACTGTGCATAATTTAAAATGGCAGCATCATGATCTGGAGTTGGTTGAACTGAAAATGATCAGATATTTAATTTTTAGCCTCGCAGTGATCAGAGAAGCATCTGTTCAGATCAACAACAGAATGGCTTCACAAGATGAAAAATAAATTATTGTTCTACAGTAGCCAGTGAAATAAATCCCAGAAAATCAGTGGCCAACAGAAGAGGACTTTGGACAACATATGTCTCACAATCTGAAAGACTTTGAATGCTTTTCCAAGTTGGTGTGAACAAATATCATCAAGATGGACTTCTACCAAAGAAGAAGATATTAGTTTAAGGGTGCACACACCAGGTTATTGCAGCTTTTTGTTTTTATTTTCACATTTCTAAATGTTAATTTTCTTCTGTTTATTTGAATTGGTCATATATCAGGTGCTAGAAATCTGTTGACATATTTTTTATTTGCCTCACTTATTTCAAGTCACAAAAAAACTTCCTTTTTAACAAGGTCGTGGATATATTTATAGCCACTATAAACCACCAAAAAGCTCTGACAAGTTAAGCAGAAACGATTAAATTGACTACAGCATTAATGGGTTGTGTTGAATATGGATAAAGGTTAGCTCTTTTGTTTGCAGCTACAGCAAAATGTACTGAGTGCTTACAGATTATCTGGTAAAAAAAAAATTAAGAGCTTGTGTTTTTGATACAGTGTTTTTATAGTTGCTTATATTGTCAAACACTGAATAGTTCAGGCTGATGAACAAGTTAAACCGAACAGGAGGGAGGATTAAGAGTGCTGAAAACACCATAAGCTTTAATCACGTTTTAGTTTGAGATTTTTGCCTCTGTTATCTAGTGTTTCACTTTAATTTTTTTGCTCTTTCAATCTTACCTCTTAATATGAAAAGGAGAAATATGATTAAACAGCTAATTCCCCAATGCAATTAGCTATAATTTCACACAGAAACCTCTAAGAAGTTGTGGCCTACAGCAGAGCAATTCTTGTCGGCTAAAACCTCTGACGAATCGCCTGCAGGAAACAGGAAACCTGTCTGTCTGAGCATTACTGTGTTGAGGGTTTGTACATTTTAAGATTAAGATTTTAGTTTTTTCCTGCCAAACGTTTTTGTGTTTGAGGTTTTATATACTTTGGTTTGACAGCATTTCTCTTGCCCTTCAGGTGTAACAATGAGAATGAATGGTACCAGATTCATGAAAACATCATCCGCAAGTCGAGCACCAAATACACAGCTCCCAGCACCAACTACGGTAGGGACAGGCTGGGTGAGAGTGTCTGATGGTGTCAGTGTGCCGGGCATTGATTTGCTTGTAGAATGAAGTAATTTGCAAACATTTTGTGTTGAATTGTTAGTTTCCTTTTCTTTTCATTCTACAATCATCATGTTATTAAAGACTATGATTATTGTGAAGTTAATCTGTTAATGGTGTTGTTTAAACATTTTTGTCATACAATTTTTGTTACTTAAAGGAACAATCATTAATGATTCAGATTTCGGAACAACACAATAGCTTATTTCTGGTCCGCTTCTTTTACTGGCTTCCATGTTAGCAGGCTGCTGCTCTTTTGCCAAAATAAAATTACAAATTCTGCGCTCTGTTTTGGGAACCCTGAGCCAATCTCATTTTATTGGCTCAGGAACCAGGAAGGAAGTAAACGCGAGCTACACTCTGAACCAAAGTAGTTCCAGACCGTACCTTTAGGTTTGAAAGGAGACGAACGTGACTAAGACATTGTTGATGGAGAGGACCGATTGTTTATAGGGAATGTTACTTCCTTCCTGGGTGACAAGTGAGAATGATTCAGGTTGATTTTACAGTAAATATCTTACTTATTGCTCCTGTAAGGTCTTCTGTCAATGAAGGATATTTATTACAGTTTCCCAACAATTATGCTTTATAATTTTAGATGACCCCTGGGACTTATTACAATTTCTCTTTAACATTATTGTGTTTTAATTTTAATTCTCTTTTGATGGCATTCTATTTCATTTTTTCATTTTTTTTTATATTAGCTCAGAGAAACATTACAAAAATTAAGTATTTCCAGTATTTTATCAGCTGAACCAATATGGTTATGAACTCAGACCTAAAATAATTCACCTATATGTTATCAGGTGCTTAAATTTCACAAAACACGTTTTCTTACTTTATTTAGCATCTCCTCTGTGTTTTTTTCTCTTACTTCTATATGCTGGTTGAATCAAACCTTACAGGTCTGTTGGAAAAAAATAACTTCTGATGTAAAAGAGCAAGCAGCCTTAATGGCAAGTGAATAACCAACTTGAATAAACTAAATTATACTAATGCACACAGAAGCCAGAAAGTTAGAAAACAAACATGCAAACCTCCCAGGAGCGACTCCAACTCCACGCCGTCTGACTGATTTGTGGATGTCATCTGTTTGACATCAGCTGGAAAATCATCTTAATTGGTGTCTCTGTAAGGGCTGACCTAAAGTTACACCCTGAGCTCCTGGTCCCAAAATCTGATCTGTTTTAACTAAACTTTGTGCTTATTTCAGTCTGTAATGTCATTTAAGACTGCCTAAGTGAAATTTGCAGTATTGTTTTCAGAGAAGATAATCAATACCAACTGCATTAATGGAATTATGACGTAATTAATCTTTAATTTTACACAGTATTCACGTTTTTTTTCAGGGCTTTATTGTAGCGTTTTTGGTCTTCTTTAGAAACGAATTGGCTAAGATTTTCCTTTTATGCACTTATGCCTTTTGTTTATTTATCTTTTATTTCCACCTTTGTTCTGCTCTCTTATTTTCTGTGAAATGTCTTCTCCCCATGAAATCCTGCAGGACTGATCATCTCCCTGCAGCTGCTCAGAGGCGACATGGAGCAGGTTCGCAGAGAGAACCCTCTCATTTTCAGCAGGGGGGTGGCCATCACTCGGAAACTGGGATTCCCAGATGTCATCATGCCAGGTGAGTCACATCATCTCACAATGTGCTCCGGTAACTCATCTCCTCCCACACAGGCTGTATTTTATTTTCAGGTTGTGTGTGGACACAGCACAATAATACAAAACACAGAGCTGCCACTCGGACAAAAGAAAAATAAAGCGATATCACTTCATCACGTGAAAACTTTCTTGTTGGAACAATGTACTTTTCACATTTGTGCAATATGTTATTAGGTTATAATAAAACATCAAAAACACAAAAGAAAGTAGCCCACTTTAAAGTCTTGAACTGCACTTTCTTTAAACATTTAAACACGGAGTCACAGCTACACCACAGTAAGACAGAGTACATGAGTGCACACACGCCCCTGCAGCATTAAAGAAAAATGGGATCGAAGCACAACTATGACAGGTCATATAAATGTGTTTGACTTCAGTGGATACACATGCATCAAGTAACCTTCTTGTAAAGTCTTGTTGTTCAGGATTCTCACTAAATCTATCCTTCAGTCACCTGTGAGGTTTTTAATTCTCTGTGAAGTCACGTCTGTAGTCCTGCAGGATAAACATATTGCTGGTATCTTGTTACTTGTCATATAGTGGCTTCTCAATATATAAAAAAAACTATGTCTTAATTAAGGAAACATAAAATTAGTACAATAAAGAAGCCATTTTCAGAAGTGAACAGTTTAGAAAATAAATGTATTTATATTCCTGGAAACTCACACTAAGAAGGTGTGAACATTTTTGGTAAATGCATATTTTGGTTAATGCATTCCAATCTGATTTTTACTTGCGTAGATTATTTATCTATTGCCAATTGTTATATGTTGATTTTGCTAATAAAACGTGTAAACAAACAGTAACACAATCAAGTTTGTTGCACCGGATCCTTCCCATTTGTTTTGTGTGTTCACAGTAAGAATGTAACATTTAGCCACTGTGATATATTTTCAGAAATTACCCAAATATGCCCAGGGAAGAACATTTAACCTGAAACTGTCCTCTAAAGCAGACACCTGGGCTGCATTGTTAAACATACATGACTAGGGGTGTTTCACACCTCTTTCACACACATTAAGCACCCCTCCCCTCCGGCAGAGATGGAGTGAGTATTTAACGCCCATCCTGATATATTAGAGGTGACACATCCTCTGTAAGGACGAGCTGAAAATGACAAATGAATCCACACGTTAACACAGGTCATTTTAAATGTGTCTAAATGTGTTTAAATGTTTCCGAGAACATGTGTGTCCCTTAAACAGAGGATACAGTACTTTTATATAAACACACTCATGTTCATATTTTAAAAAACGTTAATTATATGTATCTTATTATGATTATTATTGTTAACTTGTCCTGTTTTGTGCCATTGCCTACTTCCTGGAACCAGGCGACATCCGTAATGACCTCTACCTTACTCTGGAGCGAGGAGACTTTGAAAGAGGAGGGAAGAGTGTTCAGAAAAACATTAAAGTGACTATGTATGTCATCTACGCAGATGGTGAAATACTGAAGGTATGGAAGTGGTCCTACATATATTAAAATATTCTGCTTAGTTTGATATTAGTAATTGAAGAGACAGAACATAACAAAACATGTTGGAGAAATCAAAATATCAATTTTTACCTAACTCTGCCAGGGTTAAGATTAATAAGTTTTGGCTTAACTGTTTGTGTTTGCCCCAATGCTGTATATTTACTAAGAAACCTTTTGCTCAAATATTACCTTTAATAGCTGTAAAGATGGCAGGCCATTTTAGGTTTTTCTTGAGTGGGCATATTATGCCGTCAGTTTAGTTCTTAAAATGTGCCCCTTTTTTCACCATGTTATTACCACATACTAACCCAATAACAGAAGATATAATATTTTTTGTTAAGAAATTATTGAGGCATCAAATTCAATTCAATTTTATTTATATAGTGCCAATTTTTGATACCTGTCAGCTCAAGGCACTTTCCAAAGTCAAATTCAATCAGATTATACAGGTTGGTCAAAAGGTTTCCTCTCTAAGGAAACCCAGCAGGTTGCATCAAGTGTTGACAAGCAGCATTCACTCCTCCTGGAAAAAAGCGTAGAGCCACAGTGGACAGTCGTCTGCATTGTTGATGGCTTTGCAGCAATCCCTCATACTGAGCAAGCATGAAGCGACGGTGGAAAGGAAAAATCCCCTTTAACGGGACGTTAAAGGGGATTTTTCTAACCCGACTGAGGGTTAGAGAAGACAGAGCTGAGACACAAAAGAGCACAGAAGTGCTCATTGATCCAGGAATCCTATCCTACTATTTTTCCTTATTGCATTCCTATTTATTATACCTAACCAAACACAACTGGGGTTTTCACAAATGGTTCTTAATTTTCTTGCCAGGAATGGACTTAAACATTATCTAAACCAACAATGCAAAACGTTTGACCTAAAATGTTAAGAAACAGTACACCTATTATTCTACTGAGGAAGTAATAGAAAATTCACAATACAATAATTTTGTTTCTTTAATGGTAAAAACACCCCAAAAAGGTTTGTTTTTACCAATAAAGTACACACCTGTATACTTTCAATCTGACAATTTTGGCCTGCAGTGCGACAAGTTTAAACATCACTGCCCTGATTTCTGCCATTATATTTTATTGCCTGATACACGTTAGTTCACATTCTGCTTGTTGTTTCTCTGTAGACGATAAAACCACAAACTAAAAAAAGCTAATTTTCTTCACATTGCTTTTTAGGAAACTAAAATATTATCATAATAGTTTTGTCAAGTAAAAACAAAGTGTGAATATTCCCTTTGTGATGGTTTCATACTTGGAAGAAAAAATATTCTATTACCAAGCAACAATGACAAACTTGATGTTTCAAAGAGGAAATCAGAGATTCCTCACCAAACCACTTGTATAGTGCTTTAACTAGTCAGAGAAAAGACAACGTCCTGCAATTGGTGGGTTGCCGGTTAGATACCCCCCTCTAACTGTCTCAGTCGTTGTGTCCTTGGGCAAGACACTTCACCTAAAATGCCTACCATGGTCAGAGGGCCCGGTAGCGCCGATGTATGGCAGAGGTAAGGCTGTGGCTACTAACAGCTCACCACCGTCAGGATGTGAATGTGGGTGAAACGGTGAATTTGCAACCAACACACAAATCCCACCACTTTTACTGCAAGGTTTTTGTTACTTGTGAATTACTTTCTGTCTTTATATGTTCAAATTACGTCTGCCAACACAGAAAATATTCTAAATCTTCTTAATCCAAATTATTGTTCCCAGTTAACAATGCTCCAAACATCTAAAACCCGGCTGCTTAAAACTGTAATTATGGTATCTATCTGTTAATGTTTGTTGGGCTATGTTTGCCCAAACTCTCTGGCTCCCCCTGCAGGACTGCATCAGTCTGGGTTCAGGCGAGCCCAACATCCCTGAGTATCGCTCCTTCGTCCTCTACCACAACAACAGCCCCCGCTGGAGTGAAGTGATTAAGCTGCCGATTCCCATCGATCGTTTCAGAGGCTCCCACCTCCGCTTTGAGTTCAGACATTGCTCCAGTGAGTAAATTATGCATACATTTACTGGGTTACAGAGCTGGCAGCGAGAAACATGTTATAAGTAAGACTGCTAAAAAATATTATTGGTGAAAAAAACAATAGTAGCTGTACTGGTAAAGAACAAATTGATAACCAGGACAGCATATTTAGAGTTTCCTGACGCATTTAACAAGGAATTTTATCAAACTGGTTGTTACAGCAAGACAACTTTAATTTGATGGATTTGTTGTCGTATAAACTCTCATTATTTCTCTCATTTTACATCTGTGTTGTTCTTGTTTTCTCTCACTCTACAGCAAAAGATAAAGGAGAAAAAAAACTTTATGGCTTTGCCTTCACTCCTCTAATGAGGGAGGATGGAACAACTTTATCTGACGAGAGTCATGAGCTCTATGTCTACAAGGTCAGATATAAACGCTGCATATTTCTCTTTGTCTGGCTCGTGATTTTTGGGTTTGTTCACTCTCTGCTTAAAGACTGTCAGCCTTTGCCTGAAAATAGTATACAGCTCCTTTACGCTTCCAGGCATTCAGTCCACTAACCAGTTCAACAAACTTTCATCGCACATTGTAAAAACTGTCTCAAGACATGGCTGATTACAGCTGTACTAGAGTGTATTTGGCTGTTGAACTTTTGATGAATAATGAGTAATGTCTGTTCACATTTATTTCCAGTTGTTGAATAAAAAAGTCTAATTATTTTTATTTTATCTGTTGAAGTTATATCCACATTAAAACAAAAACACTAGACATTTTAAGTAGCGCCCCTTCTCCTATCGTCTCATTCTCTTATTATTCGTGGGTTTTCTTGGCTTCAGTGCGATGAGAACACAACCTTCAGTAACCACGCCCTCTACCTGGGCCTTCCCTGCTGTAAGGACGACTTCAACAGCTGTCCCAACATCCCCTCCAGCCTCATCTTCCAGCGAAGCACCAAGGAGACGTTCTGGATCTCCACGCAGCTCTCCTCCACCAAACTCACTCAGAACGGTAACCAGTTAGTCCAGCAAGATTTCAATCTGCTCTCAACTTGATTCCCAAAGAAAATTAAATCCTCCTTCAGGCCAAAAATTATATCAATAAATGTGTTGAAGTGCCTCTCGATTTTACAGGGAAACAGAATCTTTTTAAATGAAATGTTAAAAAAAAACTAAGGCCAACTGAGCACCTACAGATGCAAAACATAATCTTGCTTTATACAGTGTTCTGATTTAATGCAACATTAGCTACATTTACATGGACAAAAGTAATCAGAATAAAGAGCTGCTAACGATAAAAATGTGTCATGTAAACAAGCCACTCATGTTGTGATCAGATTAAGCTCAATCGGAATGAAATTGTAATCCGAATGAGAGGAGTGGATTATGTCAGGATCAAGTTATTCTAAATGTGGCAAACTGACCTGAGTGTGCATGTGTGCCCGACGTAAACGGGATGTATTTCTGCTTTTAGTGGCGCAAATACATCAGGAAGCAAAACTGGCTGTGCTCTCGATACAACCTTTCTATTCGAAACATTAAAATTATTCTTTTTTCAGTAACGTTTCAACTGTAATTAGAACCTGGTGCAAGTCTAGACTGGGCGCTCTGAAGACAAACGTACTCGTATAAAACTGCTTTGTTTACTATTTTTGTTGTTCAGCAAAGACAAAGTACTTCTTCCTCTTCTTTGTGTGTGTTTTTTATTTATTTATTTGATAAAATATATAAAATTTGATAACTTCCCGTGTCAGACTGGTTCTGTTCAAAATAAAGTGAGGTGCATATATATATATATATATATATATATATATATATATATATATATATATATATATATATACACATTATGATCGGATTCATTGATTTTGTGCCCATATAAACGGTACAATCCGATTAATTTTTTTCATCCAAATACATTTCCATTTGATCGTGAAATTTTGTGCATGTTAACATAGCTAATTAAATGATTATGAGCCGGTGCTGATTTCTCAAAATAAAATATGGTAACAGCAGTAACAGAATTTCTCCTTGTTGAAAATACGGACTTATATCAGGATTTCAAATCAGCGATCTGTCTGAAACTTGTTGCAAAACTTCACTACCTCCTCACAGCTAAACTATGCATTTAACTTTATCCTAAAGTAGATTGTATGAAATACTTTCAGTGTTGTCGTATTTTTCATCAAACCATGTTATGATATTCTGGTTTTCTTTGGGTCATTTCCATAATATGTTATGTCTTTTTCTTTTTTTAGTGGACCTCCTGGCCCTGCTGAAGTGGAAGGCCCATCCTGAACGGGTCATGGACATCCTGGGACGTCTGCGACACGTCAGTGGTGAAGAGATAGTCAAGGTGAGGTTCATCGTGACAACCAAGGGATGAGAACGGCTCCATTTGTGTCCATAATTTTCACAACATCCAAAATATTTCTGTCATAACAAGATTGGTTATGGGTGGGGTTCAAGCTGTAACAAAGTCTCATTTTCATACTATTTTAGATACCAGGTTGAGGAGAAAACACTTGAGTTAAGCATTTATGGTAGCTTAACAGTTTTACTTTGTTTTTATTTGAGTTCAGCTCAGAAGCTTCTTATGCTATGGTGTGATGTCCCCCAGGTGATTATATGCTGTCCTTGTCCCAGATGTGTTAATAAAAGACAGTGATTTCCAATGTTTGGCAGCTCACATCATCCGAGGTGTGAAACCGCTGGCGGCATATTTCAACACAGTTTAATTTGACTGAACTTTATTTATTATTTCTTACAGTTTTGTAAAGACTGAAGAAATTCTTTTGAAGTTGCATGGATGGTTGGTTTGCTGAAGACCATCTGGCTGTCATTTTCAGTCAGTGTTCCTCTGCAAGAACCCCAACAGTGACCTTTGTGTAAATCTGTTATTACACTAACTCAACATTTACAACCGAAAGCTGCCGGCAAACTGCACCATGATCATGTATAAATCATTTTGTTTTTTTATTTTTTTATTTTATTATGCCAACTACATTCACTGTGCCACAAATGGAGTTCACAACCCTTCACTTTTTCCACATTTTGTTATCTGAAAATTATTCTAAAGTCAAGTTTTGTATAGTTTCTAATGTTTTAAATCTAAACAACATAGCCCATAATGAGAAAATGGAAGCACATTTTCAAGCATTTTAGTACCTCTTTAGGGAAATTTAAAAATGTAAACACATTAGGCACATGCAATATTTACAGCCTTTGGAATGACACCCAAAGTTAAGTTCAGGTGCATCAGATTTCCTCAGACCATTCTTTAAGATGCTTCTGCAAGTCTCAGTTGACCATACATAACAGAGCGGAAACCAAGCCACCAAGATATCCATCCATTCGCTTCCGCTTATCCGGGGTCGGGTCGCGGGGGTAGCAGCTTCAGTAGGGAGGGCCAGACGTCTCTCTCCCCAGCCACTTGGGCCAACTCCGGGGGAGGAGTTGGCGGGGCATCCTAACTAGATGCCCGAACAACCTCAACTGGCTCCTCTCGACCTGGAGGAGCAGCGGCTCTACTCTGAGTCCTCCCCGGATGACTGAGCTCCTCACCCTATCTCTAAGGGAGAGCCCAGACACACTACGGAGAAAACTCATTTCAGCCGCTTGTATCCGGGATCTCGTTCTATCGGTCACGACCCAAAGCTCGTGACCATAGATGAGGGTAGGAACGTAGATCGACCGGTAAATCGAGAGCTTTGCCTTTTGACTCAACTCTGTCTTCAACACAACGGACCGGTACAGCCACCAAGATAAAGGAACTTTTGTAGACGTCCAAAAAGAAAACTTTGTCAAAGCACAAATTAGTTGTAGAACACAAATAAAATTTCAACAGCATCAAATGTGTAAAAATCCCTGTTGTCTACTTAATTTGGAAATGGAAAAAAGTTGAGCAAAGAAGGAGCAAGACCTCAGTCAGGGAGGTGAACAACAACCCAATGTCTACTAAAGCAGAGCTCCGGGTTTCCCCTGTGGGAACAGAAGAACCATCCAAATATCAACCATTACTAATCCACCAATCAGACCTTTTCTAGGCCCTACATAGCCCACGCCTCACTAAAAGCTACATTACAGCCTGCTTGAACTTTTGCAAAAAGCACATCAGAGATTGTCAGACTAGGAGGAACTAATTTCTCTGAAATCAGAAAATTTATTTGAGTATAGAAAACTACTGAAACGGATTTATAGTATTAGACTATAATGTAACAAAATGTGGAAAAATAAAAGAGGTTTGAATACTTTCTGGTGGCACTGTAGCTGGGCTTTTACTCAGAAAAGCAGGGGGCAAAGAATTCAACCTTTAACTTCATAAAGACTTCAACTAGTCAGTTCTTAAATCACATTTAGGAATTAGTTACTCTGCAAACAAGTCACCCAACATTTGTGACGCTTTGTGTTATAATAGGAAGCTTAATGTGATGGATCATAACGTTCTTCAGGGAAACCAAAGCTGCTGCCTGCTTACTTACAATTAAACTCGTGTTCCTCTATGTCTTTCAGTTTCTCCAGGATATTCTGGACACATTATTCTCCATCTTGGATGACAACACAGACAAATATGGACCCCTTGTGTTCCAGTCATTGGTAAGGCAGTTTGGTAAAGGAAAAATTGAGAGGAGAAATTAAATGAAGTAAACAGACTAAACGCTTGAACAATTCTCATATGAAATCATCGACTTAGTGTGTGTTCATACTGTTCATACAGTTCATTCAACTTCTTTCAAGTTAAAACCTAATAAAACATTTTTAGAGCCCCAAATGTGATTGTTTGAAATCTCCTAGTCATAATAAAATGATTTGTGCCAAATAATATCAAATAATATTGTTATGACTGTCAACAATAATTCTGTGCTGGGAATATAACTTTTCCCCCTTTGGGCTGATGTATTTCATGAACATCTAAATAAAAATGACATTTTATTTAATATTGTTATTAATAAAATATCTTCTGATCGTGTTAATGTGGCTGAAATGTTGGTAGCCAAGCCAGAAATTTCTGTGTTTTTGTTTAAGCTAACCTTGGTCCTAGCATAGGCACTAAAAAAGCCACATTTCTAACTATTTCTCTAATTATTCTTTATTGATCTTCAGATTTTTCTTTTAATGTCCCACCTCTTTGTAAAGCTCACCGCTTATTACTCATAAATATTTTCAAAGCTTCCTTCATAGACTTATTTCTCTCTTCCAGGTTTTTATCATAAACTTGCTCAGGGACAGTAAATACTACCACTTCAGGCCGGTGATGGACACATATATCCAGAAACACTTTGCTGGAGCTCTGGCCTACAAGTGAGTTGATCTGCCTCTAACACCCACCTGGTCCTGTAGACAAGTTTGGTTCACCGAGAGAGTCAATATTTGAGTTAATCTTTAAATAGAAAAACTAAACAGCACCACAGAAGGAATGACCATGAGATGCTGAAAGAAGATTTTATGACTTATTCTATGAAGTACTGTAAGTTGTTCAATTAAATGTTTCTTCTTTGTCATAAAGTGTGTATTAAACCTCAGCCTTACCATACTGAACCAAGCAACAGAAAATAAAATAATGAAAATTGAAAGTAGAAGTCGGTGGTTTGTTTACAGGTATTGCTTGGTCACCTGACCTTGTCAGACTTTAAAAGGCTGTTTTTTTGCCTAAGTAATTTCAGCATCTAATTACAGCGCATGAGAGTTCCTATTGCAACACTGTTATTAAGACTAATGTTATGATCATTGTTTGTTTTTCAGAGAGCTGATTCGCTGTCTGAAGTGGTACATGGATCGTTCTGCTGAGGTGGTCAGACAGGACCACATTCAGGAAGCAATGAGGGTAAGAACCAGTGTAACCTTACAAATTATTCTCTTTTAATAACCCATATGCCTTAAAGTAGAAACAAAGTCAAACCCATCCACTAGAATGTTCATAATTTTCATTACATTTTACATTAAGCACCATTACATCTAAGAAAACTAAATGCAGTTTCATAGATGTATTTGTCAGATATGTTTACTTGCTCCATTTCAGTCAAGCTTGTAATTATTTGCAGTTTGTCATTCTACACTTTTCTTTAAGTAAAGGAAATAATAAAACTTAAAATCTCAGTTTTCTTCATTATAATCATATGTATGTCTGTCCTTGCTCTTTCTGGCTGCAAAGAACAGTAGGCATGCATTTTAACATAGACACACCATGTTAAATATGTGCAGAATTTGCCGCTTTTATCCAACAAAGCTGCTCAGCAGTTTTAAATATTAATTAGACTCATCCCAAATGGTTCACACTGTCACATAGAAGTGGACGGTATGAATTATTAAGGATAGTTTTGACATATTCTGCAGCTTTAGCTTCAGATCTGACTTTTTTATTCATCTTGTAGAAGTCTCATTTAGTACTTAACACTGGAACCATATTTCTATCATGTTCAGTCCAGCTGCAACCATCACACAGTTTTTTTTTTTTCAGTTTCAGTTGCCTTTTATACTTTTTTTAATAGTGCATGCATTTTTAAAGTGTCTAAAAATTCCTGGTACATTACTTAATGTATGTTCATTACTGACACAAACTGAAAGAAACATTCTCTTAGAAAAATTCCAGCTTTTTTCTGTGTATTTGTCTTGTTCCTAATTTATTTAAGTATCTCTCATGTGTATTTCCATCCTGAACATCAAACTGCCATCAGGCTCTGGAATATCTGTTCAAGTTTATCATCCAGTCTCGGATCCTTTACTCCCGGGCCACGTGCGGGATGGAGGAGGAGCAGTTTCGGACCAGCATCCAGGAACTCTTTCAGTCCATCCGCTTCGTCCTCAGCCTGGACAGCCGCAACTCAGAGACCCTCATATTCACTCAGGTGAGGCTGAACACAGACTTTTTTCCTTAATTATTTATTCTATTCAATGGAGATTACAACTGGATGTTTCTGCTTCATTCATTTATTCACATAAAGCTCCAGCCTGTTGTCTCATTGTGCCTTACACAAGAATTTAATTTGCTTTATTTAGTGCCATAAACATTTAGTGCCATAAACATTTAGTTTGACATGCTTTTTAGTAAAGTTTCTACTCTAGCTGCTTTGCATTAGTTACTTTAATTTTACTTTTTTTCCTTCTACACCTTTTTCTACTTTCCTTACTTACTCACTTCACCTTCTTTTTCAATCCCCCCGAACCGTCCTTCATTGGGTCCCATTCTTTTCTCCTGGACCTCCTTCTTACCCACACACCACAGGGCTCCCAGCCTTGCCCCGGCCCAAATCAGGCTCAAGGCCCCTGCATAGGGCCTGCAGGCCCATTAGCACTAGTCTCTGCCCTGGGGCAAATCCAGACCCCTGTCCCAGGACAGGTTCCTGGGAGCGGTCCATCTAACTGCTCTCAGGCCTGGAGCTCCAACGCTCTGCGGTCGCCTTCGCTGTCAGTAAGTAGACGTTTGGAAGAAAGCCACAGCTCCCAGCAACAATTCGCACATTTACTGCTGCACCTCCTGATTGATTTCACACATTTGAACACATTCCTGTTTGTTCTGCACTGTCAAACCATTCCCACTGTTATACACAACACACACATCAAACCATGCTCACCTACATAATCCGCATCCCACCTAACACTAGTAGGTGCATCAGTTTCTAAATTCTGGACACGGACATACAAAAGTCCGTGTCCAACTAGTTTTCAACTTTAAAAGTAGATCTTTGGCCAAGAGGTTTATCTAGAAATCTTCCCACAAAACATTTTTGATAACAAATTGGACCAATCAAACAACAATTTGGTCCAGATTTCAACAATATTTTGTTTTGGATACACAGTTTTTCTAAAAGTCCAGCCATATTATTTTTACATCAGTTAACCAATTATTCATCTATGAATTGCTGCAGCCCAGTGAAAAGTAAACATTTATGTAATCTGCCTAGCAACGGGACCGTGTTTGAATCCCAACGTAACCCTGAAACCCTCAGTGAAATAACATTATTAAAACAGGATAGTTTTTCCTAACCGGGCCTCCTTCACCACATTGAGGAGTAGTTGGACCCGCAGCAGGTACCGCATCCTTGTCTGAGCCGGGTTGTAGACGATGAACTTGTTGTGGAGCTTCGTGTAACCATTGGGATTACAAACCCTCATTTTCATTCCAGGACCCATCGAAACCGTCACAACAGCATTGTGTGACAGCATTTTGTAAAACTCCATCCAAAGTCTGATTCAGTGAGAAACTACTATTGCTACTTATTGGACCAGAACCTGAGCTATTATCACAAAAAGGAGGCCTTTCCATCTCAAATACCAAATAACTCATCACTAAAGCTAAAGCATATACCAGTGGAAAGCTGGTTAGCAATTATAAGAACGGTTTGACTGCTGTAGTGCCAATAAAGATTTTTCCATTGAATATTAAGAGGTATAAATAATTTTTGACATGCTGATTTTTAAAAACTGTAATAAAAAACTGAATTAAACTAAAGGCTGGTGTGCTAACAACCTAAACGCTTTCTGTTGTTACTGCGCTTGAATCTGATGCAGGCATAGAGAGTAAAAGAGGAATACACTTTTACAATAATGCTTTAACGTCCATGTTCTCTGACCATCTCAGAGTTAGGTTTAGCCAAAGAAACATTGATTTGAAAAGATGTCAACAACCTGAAAGGACCAGAATTGTTAGGTGATGATATAATCAGTGGCTAATTAATACCGGATGTACACTGCTTAAATAAAATTAAATGAACACTTCGAAAACACATCAGATCTCAATAGGAAAATAAAAATCAGAAACAAAAGAAAGCCACATAATTTGATGAAAATGAAAATGATCAGCCAACAGAAGGCTTAATTCAAAGTCGTAGAGAAAGTGAAACTGAAAAACTAATGCTGCAGGCTGGTTTAATTTACTGAAATTTCATTCTAGCATCTCAGAATGTTACTCAGTAGTTTTTAGGGCCCCCGTGTGCCTGTAAGCATGCCTGACAACGTCAAGTCCATGGTGCCAGGCAGTGAACACAGCGCCTAGTAAAGGATGCCGGTCCCTCAGGCCACCTGTTTGTAATGGTTTGATCAGAGATATTCACGCTAGTGGCCCGCTGGAGGTCACTTTGTAGGGCTTATTTTGGGCTCCAAAAGCCCTGTTCAGCTCTCCTAGAGTAACCTTCTCTGGGCTTTTGAGACTGTGCTGGGAGTCTCAGCAAATCTTCAGGCAATGGCACACATTGATGTGCCTTCTTGGTGGAGTTGGACTGCCTGTGTATTATGCCACCAGTAGTGGCACTAACCCTGGTCAAATGCAAAACCAGTGCAAAGCAGTCAACACAAATGAGGAGGAAAAATGTGTTTGTGGCCTCCACCCACCAAACCATTCCTGTATTTGAGGTTATCTCATTGTTGCTCCTTTAGTGCAACTGTTGTTAATTTCATTAACACCAAAACAGCTGACACTAATAAGTTTGGACCAATTCACCTTTATCAAGAACTAGTTCCAATAAAATTTTATTATGTTAGAACGGAATTTAATGCTTAAAAGACCACAAGAAATGTTCTCTTTTTTATTTAAAATGTGGTGGAACTGAAGAATCATTCCTAATCTGTAAAGAATACTGTATATTCATTATACCTCCTGTCCAAAAGAGCAAAACTCCTTTGGGACACAGAGGAAGTAGATGGTTTGAGAGAGGGGTCCAGGAAACCATTTACATCAAAAGAGGAAAAAAAATCTAGCCTAGCATGTGACCAAACATCTAAGCCATGCTGACTGCCCTAACGACGGCCCATTGTTAGCGGAGGCTAATTTACATGTGACCAGATATGCAGTCCTCTATAGTTTTAAAGCTGGGAACTTCTACCTCACTACCTCTTAGGGTAGGGTCTTCAGATGAAGAGCGAAATGTTTTCAACTAGAACTGAAGTTCAGTTGTTTTAATTTCCTACCTTTTATGGATTTCAATTCTATTCAATTTTATTTATCTAGCGCCAATTCACAACACGTCATTCCAAGGCACGTTAAAGTCAAATCTGTCCTGAATGACTGAGGACTTTCAACAGCTTTTGCCGAGTGGTGTTGCAGCTTCTGGGACTGAGTTTGACTTCACTTTACTAAATATGAGACTTTTGAAGGTGAGTGGGGGCATCATTGCAACAGGAGTGAATACAAATGCTCATGGCAATTTCAGGTTTTAACAAGGCTAGTTTATTTATGAAGCACTTTTCAGTAACCAGACGATTCAAAGTGCTGATGGACCAATAAAAAGGCCAACATCCTGATTATTGTGCATATTTGTACTGCAGAAGAAAGATTTGCAGTTTTAAGAGCATCACATCCTCTGATCGTATTGTTAAACCCAGTCTGCTCAACCTCAAACTTTGAGTGCAGCAACTCAGAAGACATAAGAATCTTTACTTCAAGTTTCCCAAATTCTATCCGTAGCACTGATTTACTAATGTAATAAAATAAACTAGTCACTGCTTGAGGGCACCCACTCCGCTCAGCTTTGTTCTGTGCCTTTGTTTTCAACTCATGCTTAACTAGTTATGGTTAAGTCTTTCTCATTTTGCCCTACAGGGTTTTTATCTATTTAATTTTCCCTTTTATAAATTTGTGGGTAGTCTTCTGCAAAATAACTCTTTTTTTTCCATTCTCTTGTATGCATTTTAAAACCCCTCAATAGTTGTATTGCTAAATGTAGTACATCAGTTAGAAAAAAAAAAACGGAAGTCATTGACTTGATTTATTTTTGCTGAAAAATATCTAAAGCCCACTTTGAAATCAATCCAGACGTATTGATGAGTCTATTATTGTGCTGTGGATTGTGACAGACCTGCATGAGCTGCACACCTGTGTGTGATGAAAAGATTCATTTGTTTTGGGAATAAGCTTTTCACAGTGACTCAGCTCTGCTCTCTTTAGTTGTTTTACAGAAACCATGGACACTTTTCTCTCATTGCATTCACAGAAAGTGACATCATTAACCTCCTTGTTCTGTTTCTAACATAAATCGTTATCTTCCGAACCCTCACCTGTGCCATCATCTAAATATCCTCTTAATTTCCTCTATTGCTCCCTTTCCCCCTTCCTCTTCTTCAGGCTGCACTGTTAAACTCATTCCCTGCCATCTTCGACGAGCTGCTGCAGATGTTCACGGTGCAGGAGGTGGCAGAGTTTGTGCGAGGCACTTTGGGCAGCATGCCGTCCACGGTGCACATAGGACAATCGATGGACGTGGTGAAGCTGCAGTCCATAGCCCGAACTGTGGACAGTAGGCTCTTCTCTTTCCCTGGTAATGGCTTACACTTATTAATCAGCCTAATTCATGTTTTCTTCTATGATTTATTTTCCTGCATAATAAAAAGTGGATGTAAATGTTGTTTTAAGCTAGAATAAAAAAAGTGGGAAACGGTTTTTCCTTATTGAAAAAAAGATCCTTTCAAAACCACACTGATTAGTTTTTGCAGATTAGTTCATGATTTTTTTGTTGTTCCATACTGTAGGAAATCAGCTTGGAGACTGAACCTATTTCATTGCACATGATGTCTGGCTCTTTAATCTGTGTGTGTTTGCCTTCAGAGTCTCGAAGGATCCTGCTCCCAGTGGTCTTGCATCACATCCATCTTCATCTGAGACAACAGAAAGAACTGCTCATCTGCTCAGGGATACTCAGCTCCATTTTCTCCATTATCAAGAGCAGCTCACTGGTAACCCATGTATACACATGATATCCTATAGAAGATGCATCTGAGTGTTCTTGCATTTCATTAATGTCTAATTTTTAAGAATAGAATATTTATTGCAACACAAATGAATGAGAAGTGACAGAAAACTTTAAATATAATTTTTTTCAGCAGCTTTTTAGGTTCTCGGACCCTGAAAGAAAAAAAAAAGTTTTTCACTTTATTTCAAATCTAAATCCCTACAGGGTTTTTATGGGCTAAATCTAATTTCTAATACATACTTTAATCTAAGAGGGGAACGTATAAAGGGAGATGAGACCATGGTTCCCAACCAGACATGACTCGTCAGCTTTTAGCACCTAAACCACCACAATAGCAGGGCTTAGCTTTTGTCCAACACAGCTGTCCTGTCACCCATCTCATGAAGCCAGCTTGGATCCCTTGATGTGCAGTACGCTGTTGCTCCTGGCTCAGAGGAAGGATTTACAGGAACACAAAAATAGACAAACAGGCATTGCTTTTTTGCATAGACGATGCAAAAAACAATGTATTTAACAAAAGCAAATCTCTGAAAGTTAATCAGTCCTCATTGAATGCTGCTTCTGATCAAGCCTGAAAATCTAGGTGTGGTGATGGACTCAGACCTGAACCTCAAAGTCTCAAAGTCTGCCTTTTATCACCTGGAGAATATTTATAGGATTAATGGACTAATATCTCAGCAGTATCTGGAAAAACTAATTCACCTTTAGTCGAATTGTATACTTCAATGTTATCTTCACAGGTTTCCAAAAAAGTAATTCAGAGAGCTGCAGCTGATCCAGAACGCTGCTGCCCGCGTCCTCACTAAGACTTAGAAAGTAGAGCACATCACCCCAGTTCTAAAGTCCTTACACTGGCTCCCTGTATGTCAGAGTTTAAACATATCATAATGTTTAGACTTTAAAATACTTCTGTTAGTCTATAAATCACTGAATGGCTTAGCACCTCAACACATCACAGACTTGTTATCAGTGTATCAACCACCCAGACCACTAAGGTCTTCTGGCTCCAGTCTACTCTGCATACCCAGAATCAGAACCAAACATGGAGAAGCAACATTTAGTTTTTATGCTCCACTTATCTGGAACAAACTTCGAGAGGACTGTAAAAGTAAAGCCTTGAGTTCCTTTAAATCAAGGTTAAAAACACATTTGTTTAGGATTGCCTTTGACTGTTAATGTTGATGTTTGTAGTTCAACTTGTCTTATATCTTAACCTGCTGCTACTTTTCCACAGCAATGTTCCTCTGTAATGTTTTCCCTCTGTCTCTGTAATGTTTCTCTTTACTCTATAATGCTTTCTATTTTGTTGTTGTTCATATACAGCACTTTGAATCATCTTAGTACTGAAACGTCTTTTATAAATAAACTTACCTTGGTGAAATAGATTGCTTTGTAATCCTGTAAGGCAATTCTTCTCATTTCAAAATCAGTTTATTTACAAAGAAATTGGACATCTCATAATGTTGAGATCTTTTAATTTAGAGGAATACAAGGTTAAAGGTATTCCGGTTGTTGCTACCAACATTCCTGCCTTTGGAAAACATTTATGAAACATGGCCTTCCTGGAAGGAGCAATGTGGATTTTGACTTCTTTTAGGTTTCAAATACCAGTTTGTTTCTTCAAACTATGCACATGTTTTTCCTGGTACCAGATGACAAAATGCATTGTTTTTGAAACTGGTGCTAATAGAGTTGAAAATTGTGTAAGTGTCAAAGGTTAAGGAAGCAGGAACTAACACCTATGTTAATTAAAATCTTAATGCTTTTTCTTACCTATCATATCTACATAATGGGCAAATAAGTTGTTAGAGTAAACCTTTATTTGTGATTTAATTATCTTTTTCTTATGAATTTTCCTTTTCTGTCTTCCTTTTTCTTTTGCATGCACGTCTCTTCTTCTGTACCCCCACCCCTCCCCCGCCCTCCCAACCCAAATTTCCATTCTCTTTTAAACACTTTTCCAAACCATTCCCTTCACTCCATGTTTGCCCCTTATCTGTTCCTCCAGGACACGTCGGTGCAGGAAGAGGTGGAGATGATGGTGGAGTCTCTGCTGGACGTCCTCCTGCAGACGCTTCTGTCGATCATGAGCAAGAGCCAATCGCAGGAGGCGGTAAGGGGTCAACGCTGTCCGCAGTGCACCGCGGAGATCACTGTTAGTAACTAACAATATGACTACTACTACTTCACTGCCCTCATCCCTGATCTGCTCCTCGTCATGCTGCCTCTCTGTTTTAGGGCTGGGCAATATCAAACATTTTCCCCATAACCGATTCTTTTCTTGTTCTGTAATTTAAGAGGTTACTGATTACTTTTTAGCAAAGTTCGATACACCGAGGTTATAATCTTATCAACAGAGAATAAACATTTGAATAGTAATTCATATTGCCCCGTCCTAATCCATCTAGTCATCATTCCCATGCCGTCGCATTACTTTTCTGATTAGACGCCAACCGCTTATCCTTGTTGGGAATGCTTGCATGCCTCAAAGCACTAAAAGTGTTGAAAATGTTTGTTATGCTCTCCTGTTGCATCTTCTTTTTATCATACAGAGGCTTGCAGAAGTTTTCACACCCCTTAAACGTTTGTCATGTTAAAACAACAACCTCGATGCATTTTATTTGGATTTTTGGTGATCCACACAAACAAGTGCATAATTGTGAAGAGGAAGGAAAACATGGTTTTCAAAAATCTTTAGGTTGACAATTTACTGTTTTATGACCATTATGATCATTTTGCATCCACATTCCTTTCTACCTGGCCCCAATTTTCCCTGATCACTTTTTGTTCTTTTTCCATCATCTTGAACCTGAAAATGTTCAGAATAGGGAAGTTGACCTTATCCGTGGAGAGAAAATTTAGGATAACAGAAGCAATCAATTTGCTAGCTGCATAAAGCACAACATCATGTTGGAAAATAATAAATCACATTTAACAATATTGGAATGATGCTGAACAAATCCTGCCTCTGAATCTGAGAGATCAGAGTAGTTTCCAAAGTTTACCTATTTAGGAACAGTTACTGCCCTCCACAGACAGATTCAACCTTATGGCAGTAGTGTTTTTGTTTAGGGAAGAGCATTTTCTTATTATCTCTGATTGGTCCTTTGCTACTGTGATAACTGCTTCCCTGCGATTGGCTCACATGTCTGTCCCGCTCTTCCCTTTTGGCAGGGTGAGTACGTCTCGTGTCTCCTCTCGCTGCTTCGCCAAATGACTGACATCCACTTTCAACACTTGATGGAAAATTTTCAAAGCAAGGACGAGCTCAAGGTACAACATGAAAACACACTGCAGTTGGGTTGGTAATAACAGATCTAAATACAAGACAACTTGTTAAAATGTTCAAATATATACAGTTTTATGGAGTAAGCATGCCTCAAACTGCTGATGTTGTGTGAGCATCACTGACACTTCTCATCTCTTGCCCCCCAGGAGTTCTTGTTGAAGATTTTGTGCGTGTTTAGAAATCTGATGAAGCTCAGTATATTTCCCCGCGACTGGAACATCATGAGGCTGCTCACGAGCAAGTAAGAGACAAAAACAGTCCACCAGACAACAGAGACACCTGTCAGTGTTGATATGGATCAGAACCTGTAACTAAACAAAGAATTGCAGCAGCTGCTAACAGCAGTTATATATGTGCTCCCTTTCTGCAGCATCATCCTCACCACAGCTCAGCAACTCGCTCCTGCTCTGCACAAGAACTTTGCTGAAACAGACTTTGACTTCAAGGTAAACAGATTTCAGCACTGTAATGAGGATGACTTGTTTGGTTTTCTTTCTCCTCATTTCTTTTGAAGGTTATCTTTCTGTTGCTTCTTTTGCATGGTTGAGTATAATTTAAATATAAACACAAAGCTGAAAGCACTCTGAGACCTTAATGTTAGTCGATTTTCTGAACTTTCAAAGCATAAGAGACATAAAGAGCAGAAGATTTGAACTTTATGATGCTAAGAAATACACGTACAAGAAGAAATAAACATCCTCCTCCCAGAGGGAGATGAACCTGCAGAACTGTGATGTTCTTTTTAACATTTTTTGTCCTATACTAAAACTTTTAGTTGAACCCAGCTACTCAGAACTCAAAGTGTGACCGTATAGAGGGAAAGCCTGTGCTTTATTGCGTGTTTGTGTGTGCATGAGCAGGTGTGGAACTCCTACTTCAGTCTGGCCGTTCTCTACATCAACCAGCCGAGTTTACAGCTGGAGAACCTGAGTCCTGTGAAGAGGAAGAAGATCTTAGACAAGTAAGATGAGTAACAATCTAAATATGATCCAATAAAAGAAGAGAAGACATTAAAACACACAATGCAAAACATGACAAGAGTTACACATGTTTGTAGATGGTGAAGGAAACTAGTTTACTAAGTTTACAACACTGTGTCAGTGTTGTAAACCTATTGAGATACTTCATTAATTTGGCAAAATCTGCCTTTTCTCTAGGATGACTAATTCCATTCCACATTTCATTAACTTCTTTAAGTCTCCTTCTCTTCTGTTTCCAACACTGCAAATATTGTGAAAAGAAACGGTTAATAAATACAGTTTGAACATCTCTGGCTGGATTGTAGCATAGACACATTTGAAGAAATGTATTTCTGTAGGAAGGATCCATGAATAATTTCCCTTTTAGGACCAGATGGAGGTAAGCTCTGTTGATAAATAAACTGGATCACCAACTTGCAGCTAGTTTTATATGACAGCACTGTTTATTTGCACCAGCTGACATGAATCTCAGCATTCACCACATAATTAAATGAGAGCAACCCACTAATAATTGACAGTTGTGTTTCTCTGTGAATGAGTTTTCCTGCCAAATGTATAATTTTTGATGCGCATATTTGTGATTCCTCTACCACTGACAAAAGTTAGCAGAGTCTTCTAAAACCTGCTGGATTGAATCCTATATTTTCCTTCTCGGGTAGGCAGTAATGTCAAACATGTCTAATGTGTTAAATGCAAAGTGAAACCCAGATATTAAAACAAACCGTTTATTTTGGGCTTTTCGTGCAAAGAAAACATAAAACACCACCATGCAGAAGACAAGCAACCGCCATGCCTCTAGTTTTTAGACAGGTTCCTAAATATATTTTACACATTTTTGTTACAATGCAAACTGTTAAAAAATACAAAACTGTACAGAAACATTTTTGCTCTTATTATATGTCTTAAATTGTACAGTACAGTAACAAAAAAGAGCTATCCAAAGGTTTTTTTTTTTTTTTTTTTGCCTATTTTGTTTTGCTTTGCAGAACTCCTGTTCTATACTTGCGTGCAAGAAGAAATTATATTGTGCAGTATAATACCAGTTATTGGATTTAAGATTATTAAACCAAAAACAAAGACTTCGTGTTTTGGAGCAATCTTTTAAACTGAAATACAAATAGGGTTTGATCAAATAAATAAGGAAACAATGTTTTTTCTTTAATAGCTGATTTATTGTCATTTCAGGTATGGTGATATGAGAGTAATGATGACGTATGAACTTTTCAACATGTGGCAGAACTTGGGTGAGATATTTTATTTTACGTATTCTTTTAAAACTGGACATCAATAGTCTTTTAAGTCGTTGCTACATATTTCCCCAAAACTTTTATCAAGTCTTGTATGAACTTTGTGTTTTTCATTGTTTTGCTCTAAAATGTGAATTAGAATAAATTCTTAATTGATTAAAGCCTAATTTAAAAGAACATGTGTGCTGATTATAGGAGAGAATAAGATCCATTTCATTCCTGGGATGATCGGACCGTTCCTCGGAGTGACGCTGGTCCCTCAGGTGGAGGTGAGAAACATCATGATTCCAATCTTCCATGACATGATGGACTGGGAGCAGCGCAAAAATGGAAACTTCAAACAGGTACATGGATACTTACGTTTCCCATGGTCACAGCACTGTTCTGCTCTGCTTCAAAGCTAGACATTTAGTTTACTCCTCTTTGAATGTGCAGGTGGAGGCTGAACTAATTGACAAGTTGGACAGTTTGGTGTCGGAGGGGAAGGGTGATGAGAACTACAGAGAGCTGTTTGGGCTGCTGTAAGGAATAAAGAGTTTGTTTTTTGCTTTAACTCCCACCTGCCTAAGTTTTAAACCCGTCCATTCTGCCTCTGTCTTTCTGTAAGTCTGTTCTAAAAGAAATTAACTCTCAATTCTTCTGCCATAACACTGCTCTCTGCTGTTTGTTTTGCTCTTTGCTGCGGGACTAGAACCCAGCTGTTTGGGCCCTATCCCAGGTAACCTTATCACATACACAGAGATCCATGCTGGTAGTATTATAAGTTAAAAAATGTAATGCAAACAGATGTCTGCATGTTGGTTGTGTGAGTCTGTAAATAGAGGTTTAAGTCTTGGATAATCTGCACAGATGGAAAACGATAAGTAATCCAAACATAAAATAAGATAATTAAATGACGTTCATCATCATTTCTGGCACAACTTCACCGACTTTCAAGGTGCACTGGGAGGCACAACGATCTGGTGAGGTGAAGACTCCAACAACACTTGAAGTACTATAAAACAGCAACTTTAGTAGACCACTGTGTTTAGTTTAGTAGACCAGTGCGCTTCGGTTTGCGACCTTCATCAGGGTTAGTACAAACCACCGAACCATTGTGTTTAAATGAAAAAGAATAATACAGAAACATTTCAAATGAACCACTGAAAGATTGATACATTAAAAAATGTAACAGGAATCACAGGAACCTATATATTCATTGCCAGTGTAGGAGCCTATATGGGCATTAAAGCCATTAAGCCCAGCTTCTGTGTTTCTGTGATTTTTTATATAACCTTTTACAAGTGATGTTAATTGCTGTTATCTAGTTCAAGTTTTTGATTGTAGAATTCAAATTTTTAGAGTTCCTGTGATTGTAATGTTTAAGTTTTCCTTGTCTGCATTTCCCTGTGCACCTTTGTGAGTGAACTAGTTTTAGATGTGCAAGGTGATTTCTCCCTTAAATTGGAAGTGGTTCAGTGCAGACCCTATTTGGGCTCTTATTTAAAAAAAAAAACAGTCAGCAAGCACCAGCCTCTGGAATGGTGACTGGTCAGGCTGTTTATGTGTGAATGTGTGATTGATTTATTTTCTGTATTATATATTTTTTTATTTAAACACAAGCTGTTTGGTGTTTCGTGATGACCCTGGCAAAGGCCACAAGCCAAAACATGTTAAAAAATGTTTCCCTGGTACATCGAGTGTTGCTGGAGTCTTCACCTCATCAGTGCATCATAATTTGTACAATAACTGTTTCATATCCATGACCAAAGTCAAGTAATACATAACCATGCATGAAATAGAAAACACAGGTATCAATGCATGACACAGTGTCCACCCAAAATTAAAGTAGTGATTGCAAAGGCTTCAGCTACAATTTTAGTTCATAAATGGCAAACATACTGTGGTTTATCCAGTGAGGAGGGGAACATCAGAAGAATTATTGTCTGAGGGCAGTAGCCTGAAGACCTAACAAACCAGCAACAGACCAGAATAGAAAGAGCCCTGTCACATCATTTTATTTCCTGATAAACGGTATACTTTTGTATAAATGCCACATTCATCTCAGTGGTCCGGCTGCTGACTCCCTGTTCAAGTTATCCGTCTTAGCTGAGGAATTAACTGTGTTGTTCCCTGGTTCCTCAGCTTTCGGTGGATTTGAGTGGTTCCTTCTCCTAAATCTTAGATCCTGAGATAAAATCTGTTTGCAAGAGAGAAAAATATTTCTGTGGATAAGAAGAAATCTGTGATTTTTACCTGTTTGCTGCCGTGGAGCTCACCTATTTTTTCCCGCTTTTAATTTTTTTGCAGTAAAAGCATCCATTTTATCCTTTTTTTGTTTGCCAAAAAATAGCCACATGTGTTCCAGACAGTGCAGTCACAGATAGTACATCCTCTATTTTGTTGTTGCTTCCTGTCAGACAAAAGAGTGTTTTAAAAAAAGATTGAAAAGTCCAATTGTGATTTCGGTTTGTCACGCTTTCATAATGTTTAGGTTTTCTGGCTCTAAAAGGTGATGACATGTTAACTTTTTCATTAAGCTTTGTTAATTATGTCCAGAATAGAAAATGCTTATTATTCTTCATGCACACATTTCAGCACCCAAACATGCTTTACAACAACTTCTTGAATTTAACACTGTTGAAAATTAACCACTTAGATTTTGCTCTGATTTCCCACCAATTACTAATCCTGGACTTCCAAGGAAACTCTTTACTTTTCTGCAAACGGAGAAAAACAAATGTACTGCAAAAATGCATGCAAATGTTCAGGAAAACTGAAAAGAAAATCTAAAATATTTGCACTATGTAACATTTATTGCATAAGCTCAGTCTGCAGGGAGGTTTTGTTTGAAGGTAACCGCTAAATGGTTTCTTAAAGCCAACAGTACAAGTAGACGTTCATTATTTACAGATGATGTTAAACAGCCTGTTAGACTTGTCTCCAGTCTGTAAAGACACACAACAGTTTCTGTGTTTTCTACATGTTTTCTTCTCAGTCTGTTGGAGAAGATTGAGCAGGAGACGTGGAAAGAAACAGGAATCTCGTTTGTTACATCGGTTACACGGTTGATGGAGCGACTGCTGGACTACAGGTGAAATAAGGGACATTGTATTCTTTTTTAAGCAGCACATCCTTTATTATGGGTGAATGGAGCATTATGAGCAGCACACCGGGGAAACTGGAGATTTACTGAAGGACGAGGTCAACCTTAAATCCTGATATCGTTTTTTGTTCAGGGACTGTATGAAGGGAGATGAGACAGAAAACAAGAAGATTGGCTGCACAGTGAACCTTCTTGTAAGATTAAGTCAAACTAATATTTTGTTCTGTAAGTTATTGGGTTTTAGGAATAAGAGGAATGATTATATTTGTTCTGCAGAATTTCTACAAATCGGAAATCAACAAAGAGGAGATGTACATCCGTTACATCCACAAATTGTGTGACATGCATCTGCAGGCTGAGAACTACACTGGTAAATATGTATATAATAATATATGCACATAAAAAAGGTAATGACATGTTACTGACACTGTTTGTTTGGCTGCAGAGGCTGCATTCACCCTGCTGTTGTACTGGGAGCTGCTGCACTGGGACGAGCGACCAGTTAAAGAGTTCCTGCATTATCCTGCTCAGACTGAGTGGCACCGGAAGGAGGGCCTCTGCCGCAAAGTCATCCACTATTTCAACAAGGGAAAGGTTCGTTGTCAAACACAGTCTGTGCAGAACGTTAGTAGTCTATTCAAGCTGGGAGCATGGAAGGCTCAGTCATGTTATTATCATCTTTTATACCAAAAAAAGCAGCTGTCCACTATTTTAATTAAGGGACCCATTAGTTATTCTTATTGCCCATATATTTGAAATATTTCTGCTTTTTTATTCAATAGAATTAGATTTTAATACTATAAATATTCCTAAAATATGGTGTAATACTCTAACCTTAAAAGTCATGTTTCCGTTAGCTATTTGTGGATAATCATCATAATTAGCAGAAATCAAGACCTGAAAACCTCAGTCTATGTTTAATTAGTCTATATAATATATTTCACTTAATTAACTGAGTTCCTGAAATTAATTAATTTTCCTATACTATTCTAATTTACTGAACATGACTATATTCCAGTCTGAGGTTAGTCAACATGCTCAAAACTGTCCAAATCAGACACAGTAAATTAAATGGCCTCTTCTAACTTTTTTATTGTCAAGCTAAACAACAAGTTATTTGTGTTTCTACAAGTGTTTTTTATTTCTTTTTTTCTGTGTGTAAAGGACCATATGATGAAGTTTCAATAAAATGATCTAATGTTATTATTAATTTCAGAATGATAGAATATTTAGATCCAACAATATCAGAAAAAGGTAAAATAAAATGGCAGCATAAACATTTAATTGCCTAATCTCTTCTTCATATATTTCAATATTTGGAACAAGTTTTTCTCATGGCACGCTTTCATTTGATTTAGATTCTGAATTCCGTCATCTGAAAATAAACTAATGAAATGTTTATGGATTGTTTCCTCCAGTGTTGGGAATTTGGCATTCCTCTGTGCAGAGAACTGGCCTTCCAGTATGAATCTCTCTACGACTACCAGAGTCTCAGCTGGATACGGGTGAGCCCACCTTTACTGCAGTAATAAAAATTATTCTTTAGTAATATCATTTTGTATTACATAATCTGTTTTAAATACCAGCTATACATAGATGGCAGGCTGATTGTCATAAGACCTATAGGTTTGTCATCATTTTTGTATTTAGAGTGAAGTAAAACAATATTTTTTTTATTTCTTTACGTTATTTATGAGAGATAAGTGTTAATATTACTTAATAAGGTTTTTCTATTGTGGTCTATGTTTGCAGAAAATGGAGGCAGCATATTATGACAATATCATGGAGCAGCAGCGTCTGGAGCCGGAGTTCTTCAGGGTGGGATTCTACGGCAGGAAGTTTCCTTTCTTCCTCAGAGTGAGTCAAATGTTTGGGAGCATGAATTATTTTAATGCTCAGTAAAACTGGCAGTAAAAGTGATTTTAGACGAAAATATGTGCATTTACTCCAAAATATATTAATCGCACAGTTGAAATTCTTTTTTTATTTTTTGATTGGGTCACACCAGAACAAAGAGTTTGTCTGCCGGGGCCATGACTATGAAAGGTTAGAAGCCTTCCAGCAAAGGATGCTGGGAGAATTCCCACAAGCCATTGCAATGCAGCACCCGAATCAGCCAGATGAGGCCATTCTGCAGTGTGATGCACAGTGTATCCTTCAGAAATAACACTTCAGCATCTACAAGAACTGTTTCCACAATCTAAGTTTGACCTCCACATGTTGGATTAGATCCTTGACCTCAGCCTCCTCGGCTCAGACCTCCAGATTTACGCCGTGACACCGTTTCCAGAAAGCGTCACCGTCCTTCAGATGGACAGAGTTCCAGACCGCATCAAGAGCTTTTATCGGGTGAACAACGTTCGGCGATTTCGTTACGACCGGCCGTTCCACAAAGGACCCAAAGACAGAGACAATGAGTTTAAGGTGAGCACAGAAGAGTTTGCCATGTCGTTATTAAACTATATACATTTTAAAACGTGTGGTAAAATGATCCTCTGTAAAGCTAAAGAAAAAAGTGCACATTATAAATATTATATTTTCACTCAAAATATTTTTGACATTTTCTAATAATCAAAATGCAAAAAAATAAAACATAAAAAAACTCACCTTGCCCACCGCAGTCAAGAACCAGGAGGGGCAGTAAATAAACCAAATAATGACTACTTAAACTTTTGATAAATACACTCTTAATATCTTTGGCTAGTTACAAACATTGCTATGGTGGATGTGACACAATAATTCTACTAAAGACCAAAAAAAAATAACCAAACCCAGTAAATATTGTAAAGGTAAATATAGATCAAAGTTCTCCTGTATCAAACAATGGAACAACTAAACGGGCATTGATTTATCATCAGTCCATTTAAAACCTAATTTGGTGCCAATTTGAACTTTTTGCCGTCGAAGTCAAAGATGGCAGAATCTGCTGTAACATTTGCTGAAGTTCTTTTAAAATAACGTTTTAGAGGGAGGGTGAAATTATTTTTCTGCCTAAAAATATAACAAGGAGCTCAAGACTCCCGTCCTTCTTGATTAGTATTCTGTATTATTTTTACTGTTAGATCAGCTTGAAGAAAATTATTTCCCAAGTCTTTAAATATTAACACATATTTTTGTCTCAAAACAAATGTGTTTTTTCTCAGAAAATATACAATTTAATCTTAATTTGCAAAGAGGAATTTTATATAATGTTTCCTAACCAACAGAGCAGTTCTTGTTGGAGGTGCAAAAGCTACATGCACCATTTTAGTGAGAGTCAAAGAAAATGAAACCTGCGCTGGGCTTTATAGATTCAGTAAGTTTGCTCGCTGTGTTTGCTTTTCAGAGTCTCTGGATAGAAAGGACGACTCTGATCCTCACCCATCCTCTACCTGGAATTTCACGCTGGTTTGAGGTAGAAAAGAGGGAACTGGTGAGTGAAGTAAACTGTTTACTGGGCAAAGTTTTTTTCCTGTTGGTAATATATCCATTTTCTTTCAACAGCTTTACATATTTGCTTGAGAAAAATCCCATGAAGTTAAAGGAATTGATGTAGTTTACACTTGATATAATAGCTGTAGTGTTCGACTGGAATAATACCATTTTGTTAATCTGTGCAGTGAAACTCTATGTTCACGGTTTTCATACAGTTTTTAAAAGTCTAAAAAAGTGTCAAATTTGTAGTATTTTCCAGGCCTGGGTAAGCATGGGAATAGAAAATGGAGTATAGAAAAAGAACAACAGGACAACTTTTTATTGGCAGACTTTATTCTCTGTCCCATTTTCTAGAGATGAACGATCTAAACCTGTGGTTACCTCAGATTTTTACTTACACTTTGGACATAGCTACCAAAGTGGCAGGTTGTCCTTCGTCTAACTAACACATCAAATCTTGAATTTGGTATTTTTGGAATAGCCATATTCTGCACTACAAGCAGATGCATATACCTCTAGAGATTTCATTTTTGTAAATTGAGAGGGGTCACTAAACGTAGGTGATGTAAGTTTTTTTTTTTTTAAATTAACTCTTTGTGACATCAGCTAATAACTGTTGTTTCATACTGACTTAAGTATTTATTTATATACTTATATACAGTCTAGTTTTTCAACATTTTTGCTCGTTTTACATATTTACGGTCTGAATGCTTTTGAAATTCCTGCTGAAAATCTATAGTGCAGCTTTGTATTTATTTGTTAAAAATTATCCTTAAATTGTCCAAGAAATCTAGGAATCCCTTCATCAATTCTGAGGATGCTGGAAATAATTTTGTCGTGGGTAAACTGACAATAAATTATTCTTATCAATGTCGATCTTTCTAACTAGACTGTCATTTTCAGGTGGAGGTGAGTCCATTGGAAAACGCCATCTCTGTGGTGGAAAATAAGAACCAGGAGCTGCGGACTCTGATCAGTCAGTACCAACACAAGCAGCTGCACGGGAACATCAACCTGCTCAGCATGACGCTGAATGGAGTCATCGACGCCGCCGTGAATGGAGGCATCGCCAGATACCAGGAGGTTGGGAGAAAGAAAAACACTTTACAAAACACAAGCGCCTCATCTTCTAATGAGTCCAGCTCTTACCTTATTTCTGTACTGTCCTCTTTGCTCCATAATGAGAGTTTATTGTTATCATGAAAGCCATCTCTTCAGGTTTTAGGTCTCTATTTATTTTAAGAGTCTAAATGGAATCTTTGTGTTATTATGGAGCACAGGAGCTGTTAATATTCTCTAACCACTGTTTAAAATAATAGGTTTAATTTAAAATGTATGAAAAGAGTTCATTTGTATGAAATTGGGTCTGGTTCTGTAATCTGTCAACAAAAGGCTTGTATTACAGCATAATAAAAGTATATTCAGCTTATTACAGACATTAGCAGTAATCGTCCGGTCAGTTAATGCAGACCTAATTCTTCCTCTCAACAGGCTTTCTTTGATAAGGAGTACATCACTAGTCACCCTGAAGACACAGAGAAGATCACACAGCTCAAAGATCTCATGCAGGAGCAGGTGACACAATATTCACACTTTATATAACTTTACAAAACACAGATTCTTTTATTTTCCATTTTATTTAACCATAGTCCCACGAGATTAGCACCTGTTTTTCATCAGAGGCGACAAGGCACACAGTTATAAATTCAGAGTCTGATATTTACATTGGAACATTGTACATAAATGAAATGACACAAGTCAAGACTAACACAATGCAGGTACAAGCAATCAATTATGAATATGCGTTCAATTCAGTCCAATTTTAATTCAATTTTATTTATCTAGCGCCAATTCACAACACATGACCAAAGTCTATCCAAGAGAGAACAAAGCATTAAGATTTAAATTACCTACTCTGATGATTAAAAGCTTTGGACTGTAAAGAAAATACGAAACAAAAACTGCATAGGATAGCAGTGTTTGAAAGTGTTAATAATGTCCACAAATAAGATGGGAAATTACCCAGCCCAGCTTTTTACATAGAGATGTTCTGGTGCTGGTACATAGTGACAATGAAAGTTGAAGATTTGATTCCAGCTTCCCCCTGTCACATATTGGCGTGCCCCTCGGCAAGGCATTGATGCATGAATACGTACATATGGTTGAGTGTGACTCAGCGTGACCGGTGTGACTAGAAAAGCGCTATACACAATTCGGTCCATCTACTGTTACTAACACAACTTTGTTTTCTTCTTTTATAATAAATCTGAAAAATATACATATTTTGCAATAAGCGATTTTTCACCACTAGGTGGGGCCTGAGCACTGTTTGTAGATCAAAATAAGCTGTGCATCAAGCCACACCTATCTCTTCCTCCATTGCTGCTGCAACCCCCATCCCCTTCTCCCCCGTCATCTCGTATACACATATTTGCAAAGAATAAATGCAAAGCAAAACAGCATCAGTTTTCAGAACATGCTTAGTGAAGAAGTAACTCATAACTTTATTATAACGGCCTGGCTATGTGAACAGAGACTGAAGAACAAAACAGAAAGATGGTGTGTGGTGTCATACCATAGTCCATCTAAAAAGATACGTTTAGTTGCAATTTTTTTGTTCTTTCTATCTATAATAATGAAATCTTGCCTATTTCTCCTTTTTAAAATGATTTTTTTTCCTTCCTACCAGAGTTAATTATTTATTTTTTAATGTCTGTACATTGAGAGCAAAGTGGAGCTGAGTTAAAATTCCTTGGTTGCGTATAGAAACTTGGCATTTAAGAAGGTTTAAAATTGTAGCCAGAACAAGTTTTTTTCCTGACTGATAAATTAAGATTCTTTTTCAATAATAAAAGCCAAATTTAACTATTCTAAATGCTCATAATGCACAGTGAAAGGAAAACTGTCGTCCATCAATTAGAAACCAACTCTAACATTGGTCAGTTGTGATAGCACAAGTTGGATAAAGAGACCTACTGAGACTTACTCAACAGATGTAAAACTAAAGTTTTTCATTGAGCTAGGAGGAAAAACATTGTGCACTTCTGCTAAACTAAAAACAAAACTTTTTTTGTTGCTTTTTTTTACACAGGTTCATATCTTAGGGGTGGGCTTGGCTGTGCATGAGAAGTTGGTGCACCCAGAAATGCGTCCCCTGCACAAGAAGCTGATCGATCAGTTCCAGATGATGAGGAGCAGCCTCTGCCATGTGAGTGCACAAGAAGGTCCACAAGAAGAGCTTTTAAATTAATATTTAGACTTTTATCTCCAGTGCTCAGAGGGAATACTGTAATGAGAGAATCAGAAACTTGGCTGTTGTTCAGTAGTTATTTTGTGAGTTTAATATGATGAAACAAACCTAAATCAACTGTGTGTCTGGAGGAAGATTTCTTTTATCATATCATAGTGGGTGAATCTGTGCGCGGAAGGAGCCTAATTAGTTTGTTCCTCAAAGAGGATGTTCTTTTGCCGGAAGCAAAGACATCAAAGCTTTGAGTCTAAACTCTTTCCATTTGGAACATTTCACCTTCTGCATTTATAAATGATTCTTTCAGGTGTTAAAATTCTGCCTGTTCAGACCAGAAAAGCAGTGTTTAATTAAGAATGGATATCTCTGAAAAGCCTTTCTGATGTAACTTTCTCTAATTTTGACCTCAGAACACGTATGTCTGTGAAGGAGCAGTATGAATAATCAGAGCAGGGCTTCTTTGTTGCTTTTCAGGGTCCACCTGGTTTTGATAAGTCTGGTTCAGGAATCAACAGAGGGATCCTGGCCTCTCACAACCCGATGAGTCCTGAGGGCTTCAAGCTCATGCACCGACACAGGTCTGCAGCATACACAAAATTTTTTAAACTTTACCTCATCTTTGAATGAGGCTGAACTATAAGATTGTTTTTATTTCTAGTTATTGAAAGGCTGCCATCTTGATATATCACACAGTCCTGTTGTCTCATCCTCATTCAGAATAACTGCAGGTCTTCAGGTTGAAGAATTTAACTATCTTTGGGGGATATTTTAAGTGAAGAGTTTAGTTTGAGATGTACAGTAGTGCCCATTTTGATGTAAACGTTGCACTTTTTATCTTGTAGAAAGGGAAACTTGGTGTATATTATACTTCTGAGCCATTATTAATAGCTAAAAATAAACTTAAAATTATATCTAGCAAACACTACTCTGAACAGTGTCTGAGCTCAGGTCTGAGTCTCTTGTAGGGCCTTCCCATGTTAGGTATCTAAATCTTGCCCGACCTGAGTTTTCTGTCATACACCTCATATGATTTGGGAAAGCCCAACTTTAAGCAAAGCAAGGTCAAAGCTACTTTTGAACAAGAATCCAGTTCCAGATGTGCATGGACAACTTATTGGTGGGGAAAAGTATTAACTTTCTCAGCTTTGTTGCTTCTTTGTTTCAAATCTTTCACTACTAAGGCTGTACAGGACAAAACAATATAGCATTTGATTCAGCATAGAGCATACAGCCTTAGCTTTATTTAGGTAAACTCTGAGGAAACTCACAGCTTTTTAAAGATGCACAGAGATTCTTCTCACCAGCTTCTTTTCCATCAATGTTCACTGCTTCCGTCTGCTGTTTCACCTTTATGATCTTTGCTGAGTTCCTCAATGCATCTCAAAAGTCTTCTTTTCATATCACAATTTCTGAACTTACACCATTTTCTCTCTCTCTCTGTCTATCATTCCCAATTGATATCATTCTACGTTTGGGTCCTTGCATGTTCTGCGCTGTGGACTTTTCTCTTTTTCACCAAATCACTTGCATGTATATTTTGGATGTTATTTTGGCACCTTTCTGCCAATTCTTTTGTTCTGCAATCTGCACCGCTCCTCTCTTCCCGGTCTCTCCACCCTCTATCCTTTCTTATTCCAATTCCTTTTTTCTGTGTTCCTCTTCCTTTCAACTATTCCGAACTCTATTCCTCTTTTATCCATTTAATTTAAACTACTCCTGGTTTTATTCCCTCTCCCAGTCCCATTGCTGTTTTGACTCCAGTGCGCATTTCCTCCCCTTCTCTTTCCTCTAACTCCAGTGAAGCAGGAAATCTTCTGATCCTGGCGGATGGCATGGTGGTGGAGCACCCAGAGGACTTCTATCGTATGCAGGTTAGCCCTCACCCAAAAAGCTATCATTCAAAGTAATCGTATATAAAATAAACTTGCTATTTTAGCTACAAGCTGATTATTTCACCTTTAAACCTGGTAAATGCAAAGGGTTATGCTCCGAAATTATACCAATCTACAGACAATCAACTTAGTATTTTTTAAAATCACAATAAACTGGAATAATATTGGATTAATGGGAATATATAGCAGTAAGTGAGAAGTGATGAAAAACTAAGTGATGGAAGACTATTTGTGAATTTGTCATGAGATTCACCACTGTTTGAATATTGCTTGCTGTGTTCCTTATGAATCTTTATTGGGTCCACAGCTTTTCATTACATATATAGAAGGAGATTTGTAGGGTTTCACATGTATTACATTTTGAAATGTTTGCAGATGACACATATGTTATTTTTTCCTTTTTTTGTAAACAAAACAAATTGAGAGTAAATAAATGTAAAACACTATTCTGTCCAAACAACACTAAAAAGCTTTTGTAGTTTTATATGTGGAGTCACACTGTGAAATAAAACAAGCTCAGACCTCAAGTAAAGTTTTAAGTTTGACCCGATTTAAAAAGCATCACAAAAGTACAGTTTTCACACTAGAGCACGTGTCAAACTCAAGGTCCGGCCTGTCAAGGTAATTTATCCGGCCCTCAAGAGCCAAAAAAGGCATATTATGTCATAAAGTGGAGGTATATGTCCTTTTCAATTGTATAAAGTGGCTAAAACTGTGCCTCCTGTAACAAATGTTGATTTTTTAAAAAAAAAAAAAACTATTTAGTAACACCATCCTGCCACTAGATGTCAGTTGTCCCACAACCCATTAAAACAACTCAGAAATGTCCAAAAAGAGAAAGTCATGCAGAATGATAAGAGTTTAAAGTGTAACTCACCCGATTATCAACTTTTTTTGCAGATAAAATGTCCAAATGGGCCCAAGGTTGCTAATTTTATGTTACTGTGAAGTCTTTTACATTTTTTATGTAAACAGGAATGAAATGATGAAATCAAAAGCATCATCTATACAAGTGCAACCGGGCCTTTTAATGACTTGATGATGCCAAAATGGCCCCATATAGAAATGAGTTTGACACCCCTGATCTAGAGGTTTTTATGGGGGTTAACACAAAATATGTGGGTGTAGATACAGTGCACTCACAATATGGGGTATATTGTTTTACAGGCATATATAAACATACATGGTTATAGATATATTAAGAACTGATAAAAGGAAATGATACCAGCTTAGCAGATAAGTGTAAAGTGAAGATTAAAAAGTTTCTATGCTGCTACACAAAGGAAGTAGTTTATCTTATGCTTTACAAGATTTCTAAAAGTTATCTTCATATCTAGGTTACACTTTGGAAGCCACAACGCAGCATGCTTGGCTTTAACTGGTGGTGTCCAGTTACAGTTACTGTACTAATGTTTGTCTGTCTGTTTTCTTAGGAGTACATACTCTGTTTGGCTGTAGAAAAAAATGGTTCTTTAACGCAATAATAAAAAAAATTTACACTCTAGGGCCTAGAGTCTAGGGCTCGCTGCATAAGCATTTTCTTTGTATTTTGTAAATATATTAATGTATTTCTAGAGATCTTGGTAAAGCTCATCTTGTCATTTTTTTTATGATGGCACAATCACATTATAGCACAAAATATTGTATTATTGGTTTTAAAAGAAAAAAAGTAAAACGTTTCAAGATGCACTTAGAACCTTTATTGCTTCTTTATTGTTGACCTTTATTTTATGCTAAGGCAATCTTTAAGGTCTGCCAGCAGATGTCACCATAAGTACAGAATACTTTCAACACACCAGCTTCATGCTGATCCATTGTTTCAAGAAACCTTCCATGTCTTCATCAATAGTTTATAGTTTAGCTCTTGTAGAATGACATGTTGATTTCTCTCTAGGCGAGCCCCTCCTCTTCCAGTCTTAGCTCCACCCACTCTGCGCCTCCTCAGATGATAAACTCCACCCCTTCCACATTAAGAGGTGAGAGCATCAGTTCCTCATCAGATGCACACAAAAAAAAGTTCTGTTACGTTCAGTTTTGTATTTTCTGATCTTTGTGACACATTTTTTCTTCTTTCCAACCGTATCGCCTTTGACTCCAGTGGGCTCCCCTTCTCTGCCAGACAAGTACAGACACAATAGAGAAATGCTGATGCTGCTGCCGCCCCACAGGGAGAGGCCGAGCAGTGCAATGTACTCCAACATCACAGAGAATGGACAGGTACGCAGGCAGGATAGGGATGGTTTGATTTTAAACAGTAGTTGCTGTTGACTACATCACATGTCTGAAGAGTAGCTTCACTTCTGCAGACGTTTCAAGTTTCCAGGCCCCTTACTTTCTGTGACACAATGTTATCTCTGTTTAGTTTTTAAACTGCGTCCCTCATAGTATCAGCTGGTGGCAGGATGAACTCTATCAAATCTATTCTTGACTTGCCAACTTTGTAATTACTGATAACCCTTTCCATCCAAGCAGCCATTAATGTTTTTTCAACGGTCTCTGTCTTCCTTCCAGCCACCAAACTTTCAGAGAGCCTTGTTTCATCAGGTGATCGGTCCCTGTAAGCCCTGCAGTGACCCCAACCTCTCTGTGGCTGAGAAAGGTAACCAAACATACACATATCTTTCAAAAATATAAAAATGTATGAGACTATATTGAAGCCAATTAATTTTTAATGCCCTCCTGCATCTTCTTTCATCCTCTCCTCTAGTCCTCACCACTCCCAGCAGCTGGAGTTTGGACAGCGGCACCAGGGAGGCCCTGCCTTTCCTTTCTTCCCATGTTGGCAGCGTTATGGCTCCACCGGTTCCTCCGCGGAACGTGCCTCATGGTATAAAACTGCTGCTGCGTGCATCTTTCTGTGCATGTCAGTTATTTGCTTTGGTGTTCCTTCAGGGATTCACTGCTGGATCCTCGTTTGTGATGTTCATGGATGAGCAGAACCTTCCTCCTTTCAACCTTTCTCACGTGTAAAAGCTTACGGTTTTTCTTCTTTATGGTTGAGATAATGTTTATGCTCCACTCTGGGAACACCAGATGAACCTTGTGGAAAGGTGTTGGATAGAAAAAATGGAGGTTGAACACAGAGTTGTATAATGCAAAGGTTGGATATGTAGGAACCCAATGAAACAGGCTTATTTTTTAAGATCAGCTTTAATGGCCACCTCTCCATCACACACTCCTCCACCTCCTCCCTGATCCAATGTTGTCCTCCTGCTCCTCCTTTCACCCTGTTTCTTCTGTCCTCTTTTCCTTCTTCTCTCATTTTCCCCTCCTCGCTGTCCTGTGACCTCCTGACTCACTCCTTCTTTCTCCCTCCTCCCTCCTCTGAGATGTGAGCGTGGATCTCTCAGTCCTGCTGTGTCTCCCCCTGTAGGGCAGCACCTGTCGATGCACTTTGATGCTTTCCACCACCAGGTCAGCGACCTCCCTCCAGCTCTCCCTGCGCGCTCCTTAAGAAAGGTACCCTCCTTCTCCTTTTCCTCCTCCTGATCCCAGTTCCTGCTGTTAGTATGGATGCTTGAACGTCTGTCTGTCTGCTCTCCTTAAGAAGCACAACTTCCTTTTTATTTATTCATTCGTATTTTTACTTTAATTTTTTGCACATTTTTCGAACATTATGAATATTTTTTTAAGATATTTTGATTATTTGGGTCCATTTTCATTTCATTAGTAAAGAAAAGCTAATTGGTATTGATATTAATTACGGCTTTTGTGTTGTCTTGATCACTTTCATTGAGTCTGAACACAAACCCAGTGAATGGTGACTTCCTGTTGATAGATGTCCGTCTAACTCAGTTTACTGTCTCACCAGTCTCCCCTGCACCCTATACCTGCCTCGCCCACCAGTCCGCAGTCCGTCCTGGATGGCAGTAACTCCACACTCTCAGGCAGCGCCAGCTCTGGGGTTTCCTCCCTCAGTGAGAGCAACTTCGGCGGTGTAACCTCCTCCTCAGACCCCCCGGCCAGCCGCACAGACACCCTGGAGTCCGTCCCGAGCAGCCAGGCCTGGACCACCGACCAGGAAGACTTGGACTCTCCTTATCAGCCCGTCAGGTACAGCATGTCTGAGCCAGACGTCCTGGAAGGAGTTAAATCCCCGCCGTGCCGCAGCAACTCTGCCCCAGGAGGAGTCAACCCGCCCCAGGTGGTCTATCAGATCCAGTCCCAGGCTCCAGGTTTGGGCTTCACTGGACCTCAGTCCCAACAGCCGGATGGACTGCAACAGCAACAACACCCGTTTTACCACCACCACTTCCACCCACACTACATTCCCCACAATCCACCTCTCTATCATCTCCATGAGCCCCCTCCTGCTGTACCCCCTAAACCCTACCTGAGAGAGGGCTGCATCCCTGAGGAGGACCACCTGATCACCCAGTCTGGACCATCACGCCCTCCTGTACCTCGACCAATGCCGCGCAAGATCTCCCAGCCCTTAATCGCAGCAACCAAGGACGAACAAGCTAAGGTGGCGTGGGAGCACGGCATCAGTGAGGAGTGAGGTCAGCCAGTGGATCGGATAAACAAAATAGAAGCTCATTGTTGAACATAAACATGAGAGCAGGAGCCAAACTGCATCTGAAACATTCAGATTCCCCTCAGAGGTCCTTCAAGAACTGATCTGCTTTCTCTCAGACTCTCTCCTCTGTGAGCCGGTGAAGTGTTCGCAGCATCCGAACATTTTCTTTTCATCTCACTGCATCACTGTATAGACTGATATAGCTTTCATTCTACATCATTCAGGATAAAAATAAGGTCACGTTTCCAAATGCTGCCGCTTCCTAAAACCTCACAGATCTCATGTTATTTATTTTGATTTAATTTACAAGCATAGTATCCTACTGACATGAAATGTATATGAATGGCACTTTATGAAAGGAACAGAGCACCATAAGATTCAAGAGGAATTTTTCTTCCTATATATTAATAAAAAGAGCAAACTGATCAAGGTTAGCTGAGAACCAGATGAAAACTCAAAATATTAAAAATTATTGTTTTTTTAGAAGCTTAGCCAGCCCTATAACAAAATGAATCACTAATCTTGTAAATCTAATGACAATGGCAACCTTGATGGAACTGAGAAGTATTTTTCCAGTGGTATGTGTGTAAAAATTAAACAGTATATAACGTAAAAATGTGTAATTTATATTTAAAATGTATACTTTTGGTTGAAAGTGAAGTTGGTGTAGAAATATGCAACATGTTGGCTTTCTGAGTCCAAAGTGGCTGCTTGATAAATGTGCACTTGTTTGAAAAGTGGCAAAAAGCCTCACAAACACAAAGACTTTAAATTTAAAGTTGTAAAACCCATTTTACTGAAAGCTGTGAAGATGCAGAGGATTTGTTTTGTTTTAGCTGATGATGGCTCTGTGGTTGAACCTGTAAATAAACATAGTTTCATGTGCAGGGACATTTATAAAGAATATTAGCTACAATGAATACACACTTTGTAATTTTTATGAAAGTAACGACTGAATCTTATTTTGAAATCAGGGTAATGTTTGTATGCATGTTTGTTTTGTGGAGTCTGACACTCAAACAGAGACTGTGAGCGGTCCCCAGAGAACAATACCTGAAAAGCACGGCAAAAATACTGTCCACTGACGTTCTTGTAGCTTAGAAAATGCAACCATTAAAGTCGAGGTTTGTTTCTGCTGATAAATGAACACATTTGTTTATAGTGTTTACCATTTTTACAGTAACAGAAGTGACCTGAGTTGAAACAAACGTGTTGATACTATTTTCACTTTCACTTATTGCCACCATCTGACTGTAAATAGTTGATTTTAACAGTTGTTCTGAACAAACGCTCTGTGTTTTAGGTTTTGAGGTTTAAGTGAAGTACTTTAGTCTTGGAGAGATCACCATGTTGACAGATGTTGGTGGCTCTAGCATCAGTTTTTCAAATGTCCTGCTTCTGGTCCTGCTCTTTATACATATGTACATGTTTTCCTCCATGTTGCGTTCACTGACTAACTCAATTACAATCATCATTATGATCAGTTTCACTGGGGTGTGTTATTTTTTTCACTTGCAGACAAAAAGCTACAGATCATTTAACAGATTGGATCACATTTCTGTCAGGTTAGTATGAAGTTGCTGTGTTTTGAGATTCATATTAAAATTTATTTGGCTAAATAGCATCTGACCTAATTTCGATATAGAGATCTTTTTTTTACGTCAGTAGCGGGGAAAAATGCAGCTAAAAAAATCAAACTGTGATCTGAATACTTTAAAATTTGTCATTGTTGCAGTATTATTTGTGGAAGAAATTTCAGAACTGAGATTTTGTACTTCAGGTAAGCACTGTGTAACCAAGTAGAGAAAACTTCCTTTTTTTCCTCTCCTTTTATTTATATTAATTTATTTGTATTTTATTTTGAAAAAAAAAAGATTTTTAAAAGAGGAAATGTGATAGTCTCTAATCTAACTTCCGGTTATACGATCCGCTGCACTTTGAAAATGTATAAAGTAGCCCATTGGACACGTGGTGCTGAATTTTATGGGTCGTCATGTTGATGGGAGCACAAGCTAGCAAGACTGGTGAGTTTCAATGCAGAAAAGTATTGAAACAAGAAATTGCACTTTCCAGAAGTTAATTTGGAATTTTTGTTATGTTAAGTTGATGGGAGCTGGAAACTAAAGAGGCTGTGTGGCTGTTTATGCGGAACCCTCATCTTGGTGAATTAAGACCATGTGCTGGCTGAAGAAGCCATGCTTGCGTCATGCTAAAATTAGCATTTTGCTAATGCTAAATCATTAAAACGTTTTACTTTGTTGCATTTAAATTTACCAGTGTAATAAGGTAAGCCATCTGTCTGAAGATGTAGTTGGACAATTCTGTAGTCTTAAAGCAAGTATGTGGTGGCCAAAAAAGGAGGAATAAAAACCCAAATGATATTTCAACTGCTACAATTAAATGAATAAACAGAACATAAAAATGTAGGGCAACTACAATAAATGTGGGGAAACTGCCTGCTTCTATCAATCTTTTTGGAGCCTCTTTTTTAATATCTTCCAAATTATGGATCTGGTCAGCTGGACTCTCAACGCAATTGATCAGATTTTCTCAACGAGAAGACTGGAAGGAGGAGAGCCCCTGTGCCCAACCAGACATGTGCAGCTGGACACACAATGGGAGGAGTATTGTGTCTCTGTCCATTCTGTCAGTCGAGGATGTTGAAAATGTGTTAAAAATTGGATTTATGATAACAGGATTTCTGTTTTTTGGACCTGGCGGTTACCTGGAGTATGGAGAAATTCTGAAAACATCGGCAGTTGTTTTTGCCTTTGTCAAGGCTGCCGGAACTATGTGAGGGATATGTCCACTACCAGTTCTCAGACTGAAATTTTGTGTAATGGCGGGCATACACTATATGATATTTTAAATTGTTGTAATCAGATATAGCTCAAACTGTATAACAAAACCGCAGCATTTAAAAGTTCACAGCTCACCATATCTGTTCTTACACAGTATGGCCTGATGCTCTGATTTGATCTGACTGCTCACACTGTGCGTCCAAAAACCACACGTCAGACTCAGCTCCGTACAGAGATGGCGCTTGTTGGACAGAAGCCAAACGTAGACAGTAGAAGAAGAAAAAGACAGAATTGTCAATGCTCACTGTAACTATGAAGCTCACTAGAAAGAAACTCACACCGCCTCTACTGTGCTTTTTTTCCCTTACTAGAGATCTTAAGTTGTAGCTTTGAGGAATGTATAAATAAAAAATGTTAAAGGCATACTATGCAACATTTTTCAGTTAATTAATGTGTTCCATACTGTTTTGAATGATTAAATGAGTCATTTCAGGTCGAACAAAGGTTTTCTCGGCCGCCCTGGTGGTCTGTAGGGGAAATACCGTACTTGCAATTGCAGGAGCCCTCGGCTCGCACCCACAGGCTCAGAAGTCTCGTGTATCGCGAGAGTCGGTCTTGCTTTACGGTGAGAACTGCTACACGCCCCCAGTGAAAGGCATGCTCGTTGCTAGCGCAGTGGCGATATTTGTGCAGTTATCATGGCGGAACCAGCGAGAAAACAGCGAGAAAACAGCGAAAGCCCATGTCGGAGCAGGCAAGAAAGAGGAAAAGGGCTCTGGACAGAGAGAGGAGTCGTACACGGGTGAACATCGGGCAAGCTTTTTCCGAATGGCGAGAGCTAAAAGAAAAAGAAGGCTGCAAGGCTGACGCGGACCTCGCGTTTCTGCTGATGCGATTGTAAGTAACATTGGAATGGTTTCTCTCTCTCTGTGTGCATGTTCATACTTTCACTGTGTTAGTCATTGTTTGTACTGCCGTTTTTTCGACTTTTGTATGATTGTGGTCTGTTGCTGAGTAGCTAAGTAGCTTATAATAGTCACTTACCGCAGTAGACATGGTGATTCGTTGCGTTCGCCTGTCTGCTAAGCTCAAAACAACCGCGCCTGGCTTGACGGAGAAACCAGGAGAACAGCTGAGCATCTTTACGACAGTGCACTTTTACTTTCGCCCTCTGGGGGGAGCCTCGCTGGAAAATCAACCCCGGTTGCATAGTATACCTTTAAACTTTGAATTTTTGTGATGAAGCTCGTTCGAGTGAAACAAACAAACAAAAGAAGTTTGTCATAAATTTCCACATTTATGAAAATTATGCAGCCTTTTCGACAGTGGAGCCATGGGGGGAAAATAAATAAATAAACTGTGTTTTTTTTCCCTGTGTCCTGTCTAGCAATGTGGCAATAAGAATTGATGTCTTAATGCCAAATAGAGCTCGACAGATTTTACTTTCCCAAGTGGAGCAATCAGCTTTCGCCATAGTGCTCCGCTTGATTTATGCATGTAAATAGTTTTATTGTGATTCCTGCGGGGAGTATTTCAAATTATGTGGACACTACAATGGGAAAGTAAGAGTAAAGGAAGAACAAGAAGAGACGTCTTCAGTCTGCTTCATCACCTGGAAAGAGAGATGTAAACAGCACATCCAACGGATATGGTATAACAGATACAACAAAGTAACACCTTGATACCATTGCTAAATTATATGTATTATTATTTAAACTGACATGTATAATGTGATAGCTGAGAAAAGAAAGTAAATAAATAAATTATGGGCTTTCTGTAAGTGAACACTTAGTACCTGGCAGGTGCCGGGGGACCCATAACCCCAGACCCCCAAAGGGGCCCCCAAAGCAGGTCGCCCAAGAGGGGCCAACACAGGAAATCTGCCCCCCCACCAAGGTATGAGGAGAGACGATCCCGAGGAAATCACCCAGCCACCGCAATGCCGAAGCCCCCAGGAGCCGCGGGGGCTACGCTGAAGTGGCACCGGCCATGGGTCCCAGGGCCCCGAGGCCCCAGGGGTGCCCCGCCCCCCGGCGGGAGCCCGGCCGAGCCCCAGGGGGCCAGGCCCCGCGAAGCAGCCGCCAGGAATGAGCCGGCACCCACCCGGGAATCCGCCCCGAACCCGAGGGCCGCCAATGCACCAGCGGGCCAAGGCGCCAGCCAGTGGAGGGGAGGATGGGCTCCGCACCTAGCGGAGACTTGAGATGTTCTTGGGAGAGGGAGCGGTTTGGACCCGAACCTGGCAAAAAAGTCTCATTCACACCTTCCCATCCTAGTGCCCCACTCACCACGCACAGACAAGAAAAAAAAAAAAAAAAAGGACGACGCCGTACACACATTTCCACATAACACTCACATCCAACAATCCTGAGTGGAGGGCACCACAATCCGATTGTTCGTTCCCGACCCTCCATCCCACACCCGGACCAGATGCCCCCCCGGCCCAGGCCCCCCAGGGCTGGGGGCCAACATGACCCGTATGGGCCACCCAACCAGAACCCCCCTTCCCCCCCTAAATACCTAATAAACCCACTCCCTCCCTCTCCTTACCCTAGCCACCCCTCCCCCCACCCGTAGCACCAGCTACCTTCCGAAGGGGGTGCCCGGCACAGTCCACCCCCCCTCTGGAAGGTAGCTGGTGCCAGCGCACCCCCTCCAAGCAACTGCCCAGAACCCTCAATGCCTAAATGCGAGAGGGGGTGGAGGGAGCCATCCGAGGCGAGGCTCACACAACATAAGCCCCCCCCAGATGTCTTCACCCCCACCCCCCATACAATGGCCTACATGTATGTGCGTTGTGAAAATGTTTTGAGTGAAAGTGTCTAAAATGCATTATAAAATTGGGGTGAGGGACGTCATCAGAAAGTGGCAACCTCCAGTAACGCCCCCCTCCCCAAGGTCCTACATGTGTGGCAGCGTGATGGAGCAGGCAGAGGGAGGAGACCGGGGATGGGGAGAAAAGGACTGGGGAGCCAGCTCCCCTACTGACTCCAACAGGCACCCCCGCTCCCTGAAAGCCCACCAGGAGAATGGGGCCCCGCCAGCGGCACCACCATAGCCCGGGGGCCAGGGATAGGCGGTAGGTCCCATGAGCCAACCACCCACCAGGACCAACACCTACACCCCCCCCCCCCCCCCCCACCCACCCACCAAGCCTCCTGGCTTTGCCGGAAAGAAAAAATATAAATAAAAAATAACCTGGCTAGCCAGCCCGCACGAGGGATTATGGCTAAAATGAAGGAAATAGACAGTATGAAAAATAATGAAGAGCATGTTGATAAAGTGGAATCAGAAACACTTCAAGGTTTTAACAAACTGCATTAAGAGTTCATATTGCTAAACAACAATGTTGCACAGATGTTACCTGAAGATGAAGCTAACACAATCAGTGTGACTGGTACAAGTCAAAGGCGGCTATTATTAAGCAGTTTTTGCATGAGACAGAAAGTTGGATTCAAGAACGTAAAAGACATGTTCAAAATGAAGAGAAGGTTACTCCACATGACAGTGTTTCTGTGATAGCTGATCTTCGTCGTCAAAGAAGTAAGAGCAGATCGAGTTCCAGCACTGAAGGTTCTTCAGTTGTGTCAAACACTAGTTCAGTGGCTCGCATGAAAGAGGAAGCTAAAAGAGCAGCTCTTCTAGCACAAGCTGAATCACTAAAAAGGAAAAAGGCAATACAACTACAGGAAGCAAAGCTAAAGGCTGAGTTGGAGGAGCTGGAGATTGAAGCTGCAATAGCAGCCTCTACTGCTAAGCTCAAGGTTTTCCAGAACCATGAAAATCCCTGAGATGCCATGAATGAATATGTGAAATACAAGCTGGAAGAACCTGCATCAGGTCTTCCAAGATCCCAGCTTGTACATGAAGTCCATGCTCCAATGACAGTAAATGATGAAGAGGAAGAAGATCATCCTATTGTTAATGTGTCTGCTAGTATGACAAAACATTCACCTCAGGCATATTTGTGTCATCAGGATCACTCAGATGGAGCTCCACCTACAGATCCTCAGGATCCCACGTCTACAGGTGACAAGATTTATGAAGTGATGCATCATCAGAACCTGATCACTGAAATATTGGTCAAGCAGCAAAGCCTGTCACTGCTGCCCAAGAGAGACATTCCTGTGTTCTCAGGTGATCCACTCACATATAGATCTTTTATCAGAGCATTTGACAATGCTATTGGGCAGAGAGACAACAAGACAGAAAATGAGAAAGATAAACTCTTCTTTCTGCAGCAATATACACGTGGAGAGCCGCAAGATCTGGTGAGAAGCTGTGAACACATGTCCCCAGAGAAAGGCTACAAAGAAGCTAGACAACTGCTTCATAAGCAATATGGCGATAATTTAAAAATAGCCATGACTTATATTGAAAAGGCTTTAAAATGGCCACAAATAAGGACAGATGATGTTAAGGGCTTAAACGCTTATTCTCTCTTCCTGATTGGTTGCCGAAACACGATGCAAGATGTTGACTACATGGAAGAAATGGACAACCCAACAAACATGAGAATCATTCTGTCCAAATTACCATATAAGCTGAGGGAGCGATGGCGGAATGTGGCATTTGAAATGCAGGAGGCAAGAGGAAGAAGAGTGAGGTTCACAGCTCTGGTAGATTACATTGATAGACAAACAAAGATCATCTCAGATCCATTGTTTGGTGATCTCCAGGAAGTCAGTCTATCTACAAAACAAAAAGAAAAAAGCTGTTTTGTGAGGAAAGCAAAGGAAAGTACACCAAGAAGTAGCAGTTTTGCTACAAGTGTTGACACAGAAAAACAGAAATTTTCACTGTCAAACCAAATCACAAAGACTGATAATGGCAAAGCATCTCAGAATAACTGTTTGTACTGTGACAAGAATCACAATCTTGACAACTGAAAAATTCCAGAAGCAAGCACACAAGGAAAAGATTGAATATTTGAAATCTAAAGGTTTGTGTTTTGGATGCCTTGTTCCAGGTCATTTGAGTAAAGATTGTTCAATAAGACTGACATGTCAGTTATGTTTGCGGAAACATCCAAGCATCCTACATGTACAAAGAGAAGAAAAGACATCACCTAAAAAAGAAAGAAACACCACATCTGAAACTCAGACCACTACAGCTGTAAGCCAGGAGATGTGTGGATACACTGGGGCCGGAAGCAAAGAAGTAGTTTTGGCTATTGTTCCGGTAAAGCTCAAGTCCAAAAAAGGCACACAGATAATTGAGACATACGCCTTCATAGATCCTGGCAGTTCAGCTACGTTTTGCACAGAGAAGATCAGGAGAGCACTGAACTTAAGAGGCAGAAAGACGGACATTTTGCTCCGAACTATGGGACAGGAGAAGCTTGTCCATAGTCACATCCTGTCAGAACTGGAAATCAGTGGATTTGAGGAAGAAAAATACATTGACTTACCTTCAGTGTTCACACAACCTGAAATTCCTGTCAAAAGGGCTAACATTCCAGATCAGAAAGACCTTCGGAAGTGGTCATATTTGGATGAGGTTCATCTTCCAAGTATCAAGGCAGAAATTGGTCTGATCAGTGCTAATGCTCACAAAGCAATAGAGCCGTGGAAAGTCATCAATAGCCAGGGAGACGGTCCATACGCAGTGAAAACATCGATTGGATGGATTGTCAATGGTCCTGTGAAGGGAGAAGAGAACGTTCCACACTGTGAGAACGAGTTGCCAAGGATAACTGTGAACAGGATTACAGTGGTGTTATGCCAGAAGCTGGTTGAATATGCTTATTATTATTATTATTAATTATAATTTGGTATTATAATTTAAATAATAAATCATTCAACTCAAAATTCCGCTATAGTTCAAATGGTGGTGATGTTAGCTATAAGCTTGTAAGTATTTATACCACTAATGCATTAGTTAATTTGCTGTTATGAACTCATTTATGCTGGAATAAATGATCTGGTCGGACTTCTAACCGACGAGGTTTATCCAGCAGCTGTGAGAACCCCAATGTAACTGTAATTAGAGTTTAAATCCTTATTCCTTATCACCATCCAATGATATTGTCTCTGTATTAATGTCAGATGTTAACTCCAAAGGAGGTTAGCTCTGATTTCTGAATAACCATACAACTGTGAATTAGACTGAACACAAAACAAATTCTATTCCGCAGTGGTGTTTTTATTGAACCAAAAGCAATTCCCTGTTACAGTAATTCTCTGATTCAACGACTTTGGAAATCTTACTCACTACTAACTAACATGCAAAATATATGTGGAAATAAAAGAATAAACAAAACAAACAAAACAAAAGAAAAAAAAAAACAAATGGATTAAAATGAGCGGTTGCAAATCTTAGTTCAGCTCACGGTTGTTTAAACCACACTCAGAACATCGGCATTTGACATAGCAGCATTGACAGACAGAACAGCTTTGAGAGTCCCACCGGACGCTTTGATGCTTTACAAAGCTATCAGCTAAGCTACCTACAGTCCAGTCATCCGACACCCTCCCAAGATGGCGACTATGATGACGTATGCTCTGCAAATTTGCGTGATGCGTGAGGGGAGGTCCTAATGATGTCACCGCGCTTACGCTAATGTGAGGTGGTACCCCACTCCGAGAGGGAGTGGTTTACGCTCTGGTTCAAAGAGAAACCGCGAACTAAGATTCAAACAAAGCGATCAAATCTCTCTGATAAGGAGAAGCGAAAGAGAGGGGGGGAAAAGCATGGAAGAAGATGGAAAAGAACTGAAGCAGTGACCCACGGCGGGGTTATAGATAAACCACAATCAACACAGCAAAATCAAATGTAAAATGCATGCACATACAAAGAAAATATTCAGCAAAATAAACAATTCCTTCTTGAAATAAAAAGCATTAACCTAAACCTACAAGTTTCTACGTTTGCCCAGGCACTTCTAAACACCCTGTTGGTGAGACAGAAATAAAAGGGGAGAACCCGTTACTTTGAGGTGCCTCGGGGCTGGTCCGGAGCGCTCCGAGAGGCGGCTTTCTAGACGCGTCTTGACGAACGCAGTTGTCCGCAGGCTGCAGCGGGACGGGGAAGAAGCTCCTTTGTTTCTTCCTCCGGGTTCACAGTCGCTTTTGCTCGGCCCAGCAAAGCGTAGTCCTCTTTCGATCACTGGGAGATAAGGCGGCTTCCAGTATTTGATCAGAGGGAATTAAAGGTACCTTTTAGAGTCGACCTCCTACTATGCAAAGCAGGGAACAACGTTCGCGTCGAAAAATCTTGGTCGAGCGAGAAACTCGAGCACGTGGCGTGTGGGTAATTAACCCACGGAGTACAGCTGTATGTCTTCTCAGGTTGGCGGTGGGCCAGAGAAAGAAGGCAGATTTCAGTCCTCGGCCGCAATAAATACCTTTCCCCCTAGTAACGTTATCTCTCTGTCCGTCGTTAGGGGCGGCGGCCATTTTGGGTTGAGTTGCATGATGGGAGTTGGTGGCCATTTTGACCACCTTGCATCATGGGAAATGCAGTCCGTCATGTCCCGAATTAATGCAGTAGTCACGTCTGAACTGGCACAACAGTGGCAAGCATTGAGGAATTGCTGACACAGCAATATAATTCGGATTTCACAGAGCGTAGCTGTGAAGACAAAACAGAGATGTCACAAGATGATCAGCAGTTCATGAAAGATGTGGAACAGTCTTGTCAGTTCATTGATGGACATTACTGCATAAGTCTCCCATTTAAGAACAAGTCTCTGAAGATGCCCAATAATCGCTGTTTAGCTGAGCAGAGAGCCATCAATCTCCAGAAAAGGCTCATAAAGAACCCTGAGTTTCAAGCTGACTATAAAGCTTTCATGTCTGACATCGTAGCAAAGGGTTATGCTGAAAAGGTGCCTGCAGACAGTCAGTGCAACAACGGAGAGGTGTGGTACATTCCCCATCATGGGGTGTATCATCCAAAAAAGAAGATCAGAGTTGTCTTTGACTGCACTGCAACATATCAGGGAGTTTCATTGAACAACCAGTTACTTCAAGGCCCAGACTTCACAAATACTTTGATTGGAATGTTGACAAGGTTTAGAGAGGAGAAGATTGCACTGATGGCTGATATACTGTAGAGGCAATGTTTTACCAAGTCAGAGTACTGGCAAAGGACTCTGATTTCCTGCGTTTTCTATGGTGGCCTGATGGAGATTTGAACGGAAAACTGGAGGAGTACAGGATGACTGTACACATTTTTGGAGCCACATCATCTCCAAGTTGTGCATGTTTTGCCTTGAGAAAGACAGCTGAGGACAGAGAAGGTGAGACAACAGCTGAAGCAGCTAAACAATCAAGAGAAAGTTTTACATGGATGACTTTTTGGCAGCTGGGGCTTCAGAGGACCAAGCAATAGCACTTTCAGTCTCTGAAGGCTCTATGCTTGCAGGCTGGATTCAACCTGACAAAATGGGTCAGTAATAGCAGAAAGGTTCTGTCATGTGTCCCTGAAGATGAAAGAGCTGCAGAGGTGAAGGATTTGGATTTGAACAAAGACATTCTGCCTACCGAAAGAGCTCTAGGAATACATTGGTGCACCGAGTCGGACAATTTCATGTTTAAAGTGAACGTACCAAGAAAATCTGCCACAAGGAGAGGGATTATTTCAGTTGTTAATTCAGTTTATGACCCTTTGGGCTTAATTTCCCCATGTATTCTTCCTGCCAAGCTGATTTTGAGAGAACTCTGTCAAAGAAATTTGAGCTGGGACGAGGATGTGGGAGAAGGAGATTTGCAAAGATGGATGCAGTGGATTTCAGACCTGGAGGAATTTTCCAGCTTTCACATAAAAAGATGTATTAAGCCAGATGATTTCTGCCCCACAGCTAAGGCAGAGATACACCATTTCTCAGACGCAAGCAATGTTGGTTACGGCAATACTTCATACCTATTGCTGATCAATGAAGATGGAAGAAGGAACTATGGATTGCTCATGGCTAAATCCAGAGTTGCCCCTCTGAAAAAAATAACAGTTCCTAGGATGGAACTGACTGCTGCAGTCATAGCAGTGAAGGTCAACAGGCTGTTAAAAATGGAGCTGGAGACCCCCCTTGGAGAGTCTGTTTTTTGGACAGACAGCATGACTGTACTTAGGTACATAGAGAATGAAGCTTCACGTTTCAAGACCTTTGTGGCCAACCGGGTTGCATTCATTAGGGAGGCTACTTCACCATCTCAGTGGAGATACGTGAATAGTTCACTTAATCCAGCAGATACAGCTTCACATGGTACAAAATTTACCAATCTCATCCAGAACCACAACTGGATTTGTGGTCCACATTTCCTTTATGAAGTCTAAGTGGCCTACAGGACCTGACATACCAAGCACCATGGACAAGGACAGTGAGATAAAAAAGACAGCGCTAGTCAGTCTCTTGACCATGACTGAAGTTACACCCATGAAAAAACTGGTGGTACTACTCTGGCAAAAACTACAAAAAGCTGTTGCATGGATGCTACGCATGAAAGACCTGCTTCACTACCTCATTGAGAAGAGAAAGGATTGTAAAGAGGTTTCTGTCCTGAAAGAGACAGGATCATTGAAGCAATCCCAGAAAGTGCATGAAGAAATGATGGGACTGACAAAGTCAGTGAAAGGAAAACCTTTGTCTGTGCAGGACTTGGAAGATGCAAAGGTGGTGCTTATACGTCACAGTTAGAGAGAGATGTTTCTAGAAGAGTAGTCTTCACTCTTAAGTAAGGATTCCCATGTAAAGACGTTAAATCAACTTTCGAAATTGGATCCTTTTCTGCACAATGGCATAATCAAAGTTGGAGGTCTATTGAACAAATCAGCCATGCCAGAGGAAGCAAGATGCCCAACTGTGTTGCACAAAGAACATCACATTACTAGGCTAATTCTGCAACATGTTCATCGACAAAATGGTCACTGTGGAAGGAACCAGCTGATTACAAAGATCAGACAGCAGTATTGGATACCGGGACTGAACAGGGCAGCCCGGACAATAATATTGAAATGCATCACATGCAGAAAAATACATGTGACGCCTGCTGTCCAGAAAATGGCAGACTTATTGGAGGAGCGTATACTTCCAGACAAGCCTCCGTTCACACATGTGGGAGTGGACTATTTTGGACCTTTTGGTGTAAAAAGGGGACGCAGCATAGTAAGCGCTATGGTGTACTGTTTACATGCTTTGCACTGAGGGCAGTCCACATAGTGGGTGCTCACTCTTTGGATACCTCATCATGCATAAATGCCATCAGAAGATTTATATGTAGAAGAGGTCAAGTTTCTACCCTGCACTCAGATAATGGCACTAATTTTATTGGCGCTGAAAAGGAGCTAAGAGAAGCCATAGCTGAGCTTGATCATTCTAAAATAAGAGAAGAGCTGATGCCAAAGGGTATCTCATGGACCTTTAACACACCAACTGCCTCTCATCAAGGTGGAATATGGGAAATACATATTCGTACTGTCAGGACGGTGTTGAACTCTGTTTTGAAGCAACAAACATTAGATGATGATGGTCTTCACACGCTAATATGTGAAGTGGAAGCAATCATAAATGATGGTCCATTGACTGCTGCATCAGATGTTCCAAATGACCTGGAGGTTTTGACCCCAAATCTTCTTCTGTTGTTGAAGAAACAGCCGATCCTTCCTCCAGGCTTGTTTGACAGTAATGATACATACTCACGTCGAAGATGGAGACAGACACAATACATGGCCGACTTGTTTTGGTCAAGGTGGACAAAAGAATATCTTCCATTGCTACAAGAGCTGCAGAGATGGTGGACTCAAAGGATAAATTTTGTCCCTGGAGATCTTGTACTCATTGTTGACAGTTCAGCCCCAAGAAACGCTTGGTTGACTGGAAGAATCCAAAAGACCTTCCTGGACTCTAGAGGAATTGTGCGACAGGTTCAAGTTCAAACCAAGTCTAGTTTGTTAAATAGACCTACAAATAAACTCTGTTTATTACAGGAAGCAGAATGAGTAAGAAAAGACCGTTAGTTGTCTCAAAGGCAAGGCCTGGATAGATATTTAGTTAGGTTAATAGCTATATGGTTCTTTTTGAAGTGTAATTGTTGGCTATACAATTTGGGTCCGGAATGTTACAGCCATAAATAGAAAATAGTTACGTTATTTGTATTATGGCTTGCCTTTTATTTTGTCGTATTCAGTGAGGGGACTGATATTTGTTCAGGACATTTTATTGAGAGGTTTGGTTTTATTTTGAAAGGCTCGCTTCCTGTCGAGCCGTATTGTGGAAAAAACTGTGGACTGACTGTTTAGACACGGAGCAATACAGTTTTTGACCATGTAAGCTGTGTAGGGATAAGAAGAAGAAAAAACAGAGTTGTAAAAAGATAGACATTTTTGTATTTATATTTTTTCTTCACTTTTTTATAGATAAATATTTTTTTGTTAAACTGACACGGTTTCACACGTCCTTTACTTACAGTGTCTAAGGAATGACAGGTATTGGATCTGTTGCCATAACAGACGTGTTAGAAAATGGATGGATGGTGGGTTTTCGGAGAACGGGGGTGCCTATTGGAGTCAGCAGGGGAGCTGGTTTCCTGGGAGAGCATGATGCTCCTCAGTCCTTTCCTCCCCATCCCCGGACTCCTCCCTCTGCCTGCGCCATCACGCTGCCACACATGTAGGACCTTGGGGTGGTGGGGGCGTCGCTGGGGAGAAAGTCCCACTTTTTGGTGACATCCCTGACCCCAATTTTAATTATTCATCTTAGACACTTTTATTCATAACATTCTCACAACACACATATATGTAGGGCATTAATTGGAGGGGGGGAGGACATCTGGGTCCAGGCTATACCCCTGATGGCTCCCTCTGCCACCACTCGCATGAGGGTTCTGGGTAAGTTGCTTGGGGTGGTGTGCTGGCGCCAGCTACCTTCCGAAGGGGGGACGGTCGGGGGGTGGACTGGGCACCCCCTTTGGCACTCCCAGTTTAAAACACACTTGAGAACAACATGCAACAACACGACATTTGAGCCCACCTCTGTTCTCCGATTACCGCCTGGAGTCTGGGCCCTGGTGGAGGAGCAGCTCACCTGGTCCGGGGTCTTGGCTGGCGGTAGTCATTGGGTACAGGTGATTGGCCAGGACTGGGGCTGACACATCTGCTCTCCCCTGGAATATGTGGGGGGCGGCTAGGGTATGGATGGGGAGGGTGTGGGTTAGGTAGCACTCCAGGGTTTGTGAAGGGGTGGGGCCTCTGGTTGCTTGGCCCGTTCGGTTCATGTTAGCCCCATCTCTGGGTGGGTGGGCCCGTGGGTCGTCTGGTCTGGGTGCGGGATGGGGGGTCGGGACTGGAGCATGAACCAGGTAGGTTGGGTTGTGATGGTGCCCCCCATCTTGATTTTAGGGTTCACCTACCAGGTCCGGTGGCTGGGTATATAGGATTTGTGTGGTAAGTGCGAGTGTGTGTTTTTTTGTAGCAATGTTTGTATTTGGGGCACTAGGGTAGGAAGGAGTGAATGGGACTGTGCATGTAGTGTTTTGTTTGTTTATTTACCAGGTTGGGTTTGTACTGCCCCTTCTCCCTCCGCTGGCTGGCGACTTGGCCCGCTGGTGCATTGGTGGTGCTCGGTGTCTGGGGATGGGTACCTGAGCGGGTACCGGCTCGCTCCTAGTGGCTGCTTCGTGGGGCCTGGAAATCTGGGATTTCCTTTGGGCATCTGGGGGTTTGGTTTCCCTGGCGTCTACCTAGGTGCTCTGGGGGGCAGGTTTTTGGCTCTCCACAACCACTATTGAGCATTTTTCTCATGTATCAACCTTACCTGCATGGGCGCACTTTCACAAACACCTACAGGTGTTTGGATCCAGGTACTTACAGAGTCACTTCTATACAGAAAACCCTATTATTATCTTTAGCTGTCACTTTATACATGTTGTATTATTAATACTGTATATACTTCAGTGATGGTACCAAGGCATTAATTGATTATATCTGTAATACTTTATCGGCTGGTTGTGCTGTTCTTTTTACATCTCTCTTTGCTGGTGTAGAAGCAGACTGGGGATGTTGTATAATTTTTCCCTTTTATCTCCTCTATTTTTCACCTTTTCTCCTTTTTTTCTCTTCTACATTCTTGTTTTAGTGTCCGTATAACATGAAATACTCCTTGCATAAATTATAATAAAGCTACTTGCCTGCATAACTCAAGTGGAGCACTATGGCAAAAGCGTTAAGGCTCCACTTGTGAAAGTAAAATCTGTTGGGCTCTTTTTGGCATTAAGACAACAATTCTTAATGCTACATTGCCAGACAGGAAACTATTAAAAAAATAGATGGATATCACATAATGACAAAAAAAGATTCTTGAAAACTTTGAGCTTAATTTTTCTTGACATGATCATTGAGAATAATACAATTTAAAAAATACATAATCATGTTTCATTAAGCTGCACAGATGTGGACTTTGATGGGGTCCGGATTTGACACACTGGTCCTATGGTACCACAGCTGGCAATCATCACACTGGACCTGGAGAGTAAATACAATAATAATTAAGGTACATTTTTAAAAGCCTTACAGTTATAGACAACTTAAAATAAATTACTTCTTTAGGGTTTTAGACTATTTGACCAGCACAGACTCAATGATAAACTGAAATAAAATAAAGTTTTAGGTGGATTTATTGTTGGACGGCAGATCATGTATACACCAACCCATCACTCACTAAAACCAACTAGCTGTGTTTTATAACCAGTCTACCCTGATTGATTCACAGGAAGAAACCATGGAGGGTAATCAGAAAACAAAAAATGTTTACGCAATAAATGGTACCTAGTAAATATTTATATAAATACAAATCCTTAAAACAATATCAATGTTTTGTCAATCAAAATATTAAATACAATTAAGCATAATTCTCATTAGTGGCTATCACGCTGGTTTGCTTAAAGGGAGCATAGCACAAGTTCCATGATTTTTCCAGATGTTTGCCCTTACTGGCGACATGTTGAAATGATACCATACAATTCATACAAGTAAAAAAACTATTTAAATTAAAAATGCAGAGACAAATTTATCTTGTTCCCAATATTAATAATCTTATTGGTAAAACAGACATGTCACCGGAGGAACTAGTTGAACTAAATAAATTATAGAGTGAATTAGATAATTTATACTTGGAAAAAGCCAATAGAGCGTTTGTGCGGTCTCAAGCTCACTGGATTGAGTAAGGGAGAGAAGTACTACTTATTTCTTTAACCTTGAAAAACACAGACAATTTAAAAAAAATACTAAATTGAATATAAATGGAGCTGTTTGTCAGGGTTTGTGGATTTGAACACGAATTCAGCCACACTCAGAGCCACGTTTTAAGAGTCTTTATTGAAAGGGATAATTAGTGGAAGTAGGAACCAGAAGACTATACCAGACAGCAGCGGAGAGATGATGCAGATGGCTGGAGCTGAAGATGGCTGGAGCAGGCAGACGTAGGAAGCACAGGCAAGGACGAGGTACAAATGAAAAAGGAGGAGTGAAAGATGTTCTGGCGAGGATGAGCAGTCTGAGGAGGGTTTAAGTAGGCAGAGTGGCAGGCGAAATCAGTTCGGCTTAATTGACAGTGGCGGTGATCAAGGGTGGAGTGGAGAACTGGACTGAATGAGTGGTGGAAGGATCTAGAACTGTCCATGTCAAAACTGAGCCCTGACACTGTTTCTATTGATGAAAATCAGATACATAGGGAATTACACCATTTCTATTGTAATTTATTGAAAATCAAATTAAGTAATCTCTCTAATAAAGTGAAACTGGGGATTATCACCTTAATTCCAAAGCCTAATAAAGACATTTTTTGTATAACTGGAGACCTATCACTCTGCTTTGTACAGATTATAAAATATTGGCTCACGTCTTTGGCTTTCATCAATTAACTCTTTGAGTCCTCTATTCAGTTTCTCAGCAATCAGCCTTTGTTAAAGGAAGGAACATACACAATCATATTCGACTGGCATTTGAACAGTCTCCTCTCTTGCGGCAATGCCAAGCTGAGTGGAAAGCTTCATCGAACACAGCCATGCCAGGAAAAGCCAAGCGGAGGTCCCCGCTTCCACAGCCCGAGCTCACACCCTCCCCAGAGCAGCGTACCAATTGCCCAGGGGCTGGCTTCATCAAATGACTGCTGTTTTCCCCTTTCAAGCTAGCCGCCTGCTTGCTTCTCAGATAACCAGCTTTACCTTGGAGTAATTCACTGCAACCAGACACCCCGTCGTCACAACCAGAGACAACGTCAGAGGTTTGGTAGAGAAATAAACTGAGAAAGTTTAGAATGGTTTACTTAATGTGTTTTAACTGTGTTTTACAAACACCTCGACCTATCATGATAACTTTTGCTAGCTTCCTGGAAACCAAGCTTTGCTGGTGTGGTATGAGTGTGTTTTTACGGTTATAACAAACTTTATTTCCATAAGGGTTTATAAATCGGTGAATCATTAATGTTTGTGTTTTCTGGTCCGCTCATTACAACCAAATGTAGCTTAAGGTATTTTTAAATCGGCGCCAAATGCCCGCTGGCACAGCGCTATTAGCTTCCACCGAGTCAACGCAACTACGGTTTTAAACATAATGCTTGTTTTGGTTTCGCTTCACCATCGTTCAATAGTGCTATGAGCATTATTTTCCACATCAATATGGAAGATTAATGTCAATTTAATGGTGTTTTGTAAAACTTTGTGATTAACCCATCAAGCGACTGATCGCTGCAGCGCCCCTAGCTTCCCGGATGAATAATTGCATTAATAAAATTTAGTGTCCTAAAGGCATTGTACTGAGCAAATGATTCTTTAAAATGTTATTTTCTTGAATAAGGTTTTGTTTATCTCATGATTTGCATTGTGAATGGGTTGAAACACATACCAAATGTTGTTCTTAATTAGTTAAGTTAATTAGTTCTCTTTCCACGTTATTTAAGATGAAATTTAGTTATCTACCTTGGATCTGCAGTGAACCAGGATTCAATTAATCATTCTGATCATGGTTTTGAACCATTTTATTTGTTTCCTTTGTGTGTACATAGTTCATTGGCTTCTATTTATCTTCAATTAGCTTAGTAGTTAACTTTCCTAGTAGAGAGGATTTGTTGATTGAAATATAGTATTAATTCAGATAAACAGCATTACATAGTGGTGTTCTCTGGATGCTCATTTTATTTCTGTTAATAAATTCTTGAACTTGAAGAGAAGTTGCCAGTCCTTTATTCTATATGTGTGCAGAGTTTGCTGTTAAAAGAATGCCTGCGCTCGCATCACCCTTTCAACTATTGTCCTAATATCACCTTGTTGGGCTGATATTCACCGGACAATACCTAACAGATCGAGAGTTATTTATTAAACATTAAATAATTTAAAACAGTGCATACTAATAGCTCAACACTTGAATCAGCTTGAAGGTGAGATACTGCTTCAAGAAACTGCCATGCTTAACAGGGAAGTTGCAGGGCTTAATAAGGATTGGGTCAGGGAGGTTTACCATACTACGTTCTATATGGTAAAATAAGAGGTGCTGATATTATTATTTGAAAAGGTGTTCCTTTTGTATTGGAGGGGTCTGTTCTGGATCCGGATGTCTCTTTTGTAATGATCTCTGGATCTCTTCAGGACATATCTACTCATTTTGTCTGCATATATGGACCTAACTGGGACAATAGTGCTTTTGTTGCCAATTTGTTTTTGTCTGTTCCAGATATTCATAATCATTATATAGTCATTGGGGGGATTTTAAGTTTGTCCAGGATCCGGTGCTGGATTGTTCATCTAATAGAAGCATCCCACCTAATAGCGTGAGGACCTTACTCTCACAACATAACGGTCTTACAGATCCATAGAGATATAAATTCCCAGGGACTAGAGCATTCTCATCCTCCCATGTTCACCATACTTATTTCCACATAGATTATTTACTTCTAGATGTTAGATTACTTTCAAAAGTTGTTGCTACTAATTATCACAGTATTGCCATATCAGACTATGCTCCAACATCCAGTAGGGCCGAGCTCAATTTGCGGCAGCGGCATCTGACACTGGCACTTCCAGTGGCAGCTGTGGCACTTCCTGTGGCACTTTCACTGGTATGCTCCTGCCAAGAAGGTGCCAGGGCTCTTCCCGTACTGCTGTTTCTGTTTTTAGGCAAACTGTTCGTTATAGACGCCAGTTAGACTATAACTACTTCCAAATAATCATATTTTATTTATATTATTTGCAATACAAGCTGACAGCTCATAGTGCCACTTCCGGTGGAGGTAATAGCGGCACTTCCTGTGGCAGCTTCAGCTACTAGTGGCACTTCCTGTGGCAGCTCCAGCTCAGAGTGGGACTTCCTGTGGCAGCTCCAGCAAAGAGTGGCACTTCTGGTGGCAGCGGCACCTAGTAGTGGCAGTTCCAGTGGCATTTTCACTGGCATGCGACTGCCAAGAAGGTGTCACGGCTGTTGCCGCATTCCTGTTGCTGTGTATGGGCACGATTTGTTATAGATCCCTGTTAGTCTATATCTACTTCCAAATAATCATGTTTTATTGATATTATTTCCAATAAAAGCTTGTGGAACTTTCGCCAGCCGCCTGCCACAAGGTGTCACAACGCCGCCAGTTCAGCTGCCGTAACTACTATCGCAGATCCTCTGGTATCTTGTGGCAGCTGCAATGGCATGCAGCCGCCACAAGGTGTCACTAAGCCGGCAGGCCGCCTGCCGCACTTCTGTTGCTGTTTATGGACAAATGCTTTGATTTTGCGGTTATTTAATACCTATGCCATATTTACTTTCAATTAATCATGTGCTAAATTCACATCATTTAATAAAAAATGATAAACAATTTAATAAAGTTATAAGGTGACTGCATGAGTGGTTTGATTCGTGATAAGAAAAACAAATAAAACATATAAAAACATCATATGAAAACACGCTGGCACACTTTGGAGGTCCGTGGCCGTTGGGTGATCCAATGAGGATAAATCGTACCTTTGCAGAATTACACAACCCTTTACACTTCAGGCTGCCCTCAACCTCCTAACGCTATACCAGATAACATCAAATTCAAACGTATTAAGGATGAAGAAGCAAAACTTTTACCATATTTGAAGCTCAGGAGGCTATTGGTGCACTTCAGAGCGGAAAATTCCATGAACCTGATGGCTTCACTGTCAAATATAAAACTTCTCCACTTTACTCAGTCCCAGGTTAAAATATATGTAAAATAAGCCGTTTATTCTTGGTCACCTACCTCTGTTGGAGGCCATAATTTTTCTTATTCTTAAGAAGGACAAGGACCCTCTGCTATGTGGCAATTATAGGACCATTTCATTTTTAAATGTTGACTTTTAGATTCTTTCCAAGATTATTGCCTTTCGTTTACAACATAGTAAACCTCCCCGTAATAGGATTAGACCAGACAGGTTTTATGCCAGGTTGTCACTCTTCCTTCAACACTAGAAACCTTTTCGATGATATTTCTCTAACAGATTCTGTCGTGCCAGAAGTCATAGTGTCCCTTGATGCTGAGAAGGCTTTGACAGGGTAAAGTGGAGCTTCTTGTACAGTGCATTGATCAGAATTGGTTTGGGCAGAGCTTTTGTGGACTGGGTAAAGTTACTCTACTCTTCTCCAAGGGCCTAAGTTCGAACAAATAACACCCTATCTTCTCCTTTTCCTCTGTGTCGCGGTACAACACCGGGTTGCCTACTCTCCCCCTTGCTATTTATTTTGGTAATTGAACCATTAGCTATTTGGTTACGTTCCAAGGTTAACTTTAGAGGTATCAGGGGTCTAGACACTGTTCATAATGTTTCATATGTTTCAGACCCTGCAACATCTTTTTCTGCAATTTTTCATATTTTACAAGAATATGGTGACATTTTAGGTTACAAAATTATTAACCAAAAAAGTGAGCTGTGTCCAGGGTTGGGAGGGAAAGACAGGGAAGCAACATGCCCTCCCAGGAAACAATCTCCTCAGTTACTCCAATAGGCACCCCCGTTCTCATCCAGAGAGGGACGCTCTGCTAGCGGCACCACCATAGTCCGCAGGGTTAGAGATAGGCGGCAGGGTCCGAGAGCCAACCGTAAACCGAGACCAACACCACCACCCCCCAACCTACCTGCTCACCCTCCGGACCGTCTGGGGGGAAGGAAAAAAATAAACTCAGCTCAGCAAGCCTGCCCGAACCATGCAGACCCCTTTTCCCTGGATAGAACCAGCACAGAGAGCCACCATGACCCAGAACCGGGACAAGGAGTCAGGCACAGAGCCCCCCAAGCATCCCAGCCCACCCCAAACCAAGGAAAGAAAATGTAAATTAAACCCATCCCAACACTAAAGCCCCATTTACACTACCCTTGTTAAACCGATCTATGCCGAGCTCGGTCCGAGCTTGGATCAGTTAACCAAGCCGAGCTTGGTTTTGATGACCGTTTACACATCACGCTATCTCAGTTCCTTGGTTTCCTCGCCTCCTGGTGACGATCTGCGGTACTACTGCTCTCTGGGATTGAAGGCGGGACCAAGCAAATCAAAATGGCAGCGCCCGTAACATTCAGGCAGTTATGCTTGGTTATAATTGTGATACGTCGTTGTTTGCGGAGAGTCAGGTGAAGACGGCAACTTTTGGTGAATTTACTTGACAGAGTCGGCTTTTGGGAAATGGATAAGACAAACGAACGTCTAATCAGGATTTACAGACGCAAGAAACAACGACAGACGCTGAGGTTCATCACACTGCTAAGCAGAATCATCACTGGAAATCATGTGTCACGGTAAGGAAGCTAGTATTTTTATGAATGTCTGAAATGTCAGCTGACCGCACGGAGATGACGCGGTCTGCTCATGCGCTCTTTGTTATTAGAGAACCGGGCCAGAGAAAACCCAGGCCGAGCCCACCCCTGGAACTGGGCTGCATTTAGCGCGGTCTGGTTGTGTCTGGCACGGTCCAGTTCAGTTTGCGTTCCATTTACACTCGATAGTTATCTCGGTTACCGAGCTCGGACTGGTCTCGGCACGGTTAAAAAGGGGTAGTGTAAACGGGGTATAACACTCAAACAACTCCCACACCACATACTACAATAGACACCCAGGCTGGGTTCACCCACCCCCCTCCCCTCCCCCCCACTAGCAGAATGCACCCCCTGAAGAGGAGAGCATCTGCCATGAGATGTTAATGTGCATACCCCCACTCCCAGCTTGACAGGCCCAAAGCCCTCTAGCACACCAGAGGCCACGGCAGCTGAAGAAATTCAACCTGCCAAGGACAATGATGGTGCACTTCTACTTCTCCATCATTGAGTCCATCCTCACCTCCTCCATCACTATCTGGTATGCTGGTGCCACTGTCAAGGACAAGGGCAGCGTGTCATCCGGTCTGCAGAGAAGGCTGCAATCTTCCATCTCTCCAGGACCAGTACGCCTTCAGGACTCCGAGGCGTGCAGGGAAGATTGTGGCTGTTCCTTCGCACCCCAGTCACAAACTATTTCAGTCACCTCCCTCTGGCAGGAAGCTGCAGTCCATCAGAACCAAAACCTCACGCCACAAGAACAGTTTCTTCCCATCCGCTACCAGCCTTATCAACAAGGCCAAGAGCCGCCTGTGACACTTGATAATAGGAAGAGATATTGAATCATCTAATTTAGACAGTGTTCTATATAATTTAGACAGTAGTTTTGTGGGTTCCAGGAACTCTAATACATTTATGGGAAGTTGTAAACCACCTTTAATGAGCTTTATTTTTTATTATAGATTTATTTTGTTAATATTCTAAGAATTTATTTTTATTAATACCATATTGTATATTTTCAATTCAATTCAATTCAATTTTATTTATATAGCGCCAAATCATGAAACATGTCATCTCAAGGCACTTTACAAAATCAAGTTCAATCATATTATACAGATTGGGTCAGATTATACAGATTGGTCAAAATGTCCTATATAAGGAAACCAGTTGATTGCATCAAAGTCCCGACAAGCAGCATTCACTCCTGGGGGACCGTAGAGCCACAGGGAGAGTCGTCTGCATTGTACATGGCTTTGCTGCAATCCCTCATACTGAGCAAGCATGAAGCGACAGTGGGAAGAAAAACCACCCATTAACGGGAAAAAAAAACCTCCGGCAGAACCGGGCTCAGTATGAACGGTCATCTGCCTCGACCGACTGGGGTTACAGAAGACAGAGCAGAGACACAACAAGAGAGACAAAAAAGCACAGAAGCACACATTGATCTAGTAATCTGTTCTACATTAGATGGTAATAGTCGGTGATCTGTCCTCCCTGGATGATTTCACAGTCAACAGAACGTCAGACCAGGTGTACCTACTATGAAGAAAAAAGAGAGAGAACAAAAAGTTAAAAGCTGAAATGACAACAGTCATTTCAATGTAATGCAATGCAAATCTGGAGAACAGTAGACTGGAGAACAGTAAAAATCAGTAGAGTGAGAAAAGTAGGCCCTGATGTCCTCCAGTAGCCTAAGCCTATAGCAGCAAAACTATAAAGGTAGCTCAGAGTAACATGAGCCACTCTAGTTATAAGCTTTGTCAAAAAGGAAGGTTTTAAGATTAGTCTTAAAAGTAGACAGGGTGTCTGCTTCACGGACCAAAACTGGGAGTTGGTTCCACAGGAGAGGAGCCTGATAGCTAAAGGATCTGCCTCCCATTCTACTTTTAGAGACTCTAGGAACCACCAGCAGACCTGCAGTCTGAGAGCGAAGTGCTCTGTTAGGAACATACGGAGTAATCAGAGCTCTGATATATGATGGAGCTTGATTATTAAGGCCTTTATACGTTAGAAGAAGAATTTTAAATTCTATTCTTGATTTAAAGGTATACTATGCAACCGGGGTTGATTTTCCAGCGAGGCTCCCCCCAGAGGGCGAAAGTAAAAGTGCACTGTCGTAAAGATGCTCAGCTGTTCTGGTTTCTCCGTCAAGACAGGCGCGGTTGTTTTGAGCTTAGCAGACAGGCGAACGCAACGAAAAGTGGAAAAAACGGCAGTACAAACAATGACTAACACAGTGAAGGTATGAACATCAAGCTTCCCGCAGCGCTATCTTGGCGAGGCGGCCGCGGCGGCTTGGCCGCGGCGGCTTGGCGAGGCGGCCGCCGCGGCTGCCGCCGCCGCCGCCGCCTCGCCAAGCCGCAGCCGCCACCTCGCCGCCGCCGCCTCGCCAAGCCGCGGCTGCCGCCGCCGCCGCCGCCTCGCCAAGCCGCAGCCGCCACCTCGCCGCGGCCGCCGCGGTAGCGTCTCGCCAACATAAAAAAACAAACAAATAATAATAATAATAATAATAAAACTCGATATGCGTGCATGTTTATTTGACGTTAACACGCGGTTCTTTGTTGTTGCTTTCGCGCGTGCATATAGTGAATGGCAGGGCAAAAACACATGGAGTTCTCGCCGTAAAGCGAGACTTCTGTGTGTGCGAGCCGAGGGCTCTTGCATTGCAAGTGCAGTATTTCCCCCACAGACCCCCAGGGCGGCCGAGAAAACCTTTGTTCGACCTGAAATGACTCATTTAATCATCCAAAACGGTATGGAACACATTAATTAACTGAAAAATGTTGCATAGTATGCCTTTAACAGGAAGCCAATGAAGGGAAGCTAAAATTGGAGAAATATGATCCCTCTTGTTGATTTTCATCAGAACTCTTGCTGCAGCATTTTGGATAAGCTGAAGACTTTGAATTGCATTTTGTGGACTTCCTGATAGTAAAGAATTACAATAGTCCAGCCTTGAAGTAACAAATGCATGGACTAGTTTTTCAGCATCACTCCTGGACAGAATGTTTCTAATTTTGGCGATATTCCGGAGGTGAAAAAAGGAAACTCTGGAAACCTGTTTAATATGGGATTTAAATGACATGTCTTGGTCAAAAATAACACCAAGGTTTTTTACTTTATTACCAGAGGCCAAGTTAATGTCATCCAGATTAAGTGATTGGTTAAGAAGTTTATTTTTGGGGGGATGGGGGGCAGGGGTGGCTAGGGTAAGGTCGGGGTGGGAGGGGGTTTATTAGGTATATAGTGGGTGAGGGGGGGCTCTGGTCGGATGGCCCGTACGGGTCATGTCGGCCCCCCCTCTTTGGGGGGGCCTGGTCCGGGGGGCGTCTGGTCCGGGGGCGGGGCCGGGGGGTTGGGCACAGGCAGTGGTATTGTTGAATTGTGGTGACCCCCCCCCCCCCCCACTTGGGATTTTTGGATGTGAATACTATGTGGGAATGTGTGTACAGCGTCCTTTTTTTTGTGTCTGTGTGTGGCGAGTGGGGCACAAGGGAGGGATGGTGTGAATGAGTTTTTTTTTTTTTTTTTTTTTTTTTTTTTTTTTTTTCCAGGTTCGGGTCCGGTCCGCTCCCTCTCCCAAGATCATCTCAAGTCTCCGATAGGTGCGGAGCCCATCCCCCCACGTCCTGCCCTCCTCCGCTGCGTTGGCGGGCGCCTTGGCCCTCTGGCGCGTTGACGGTCCTCGGGTTTGGGGCGGGTTCCCGGGTGGGCGCCGGCCCATTCCCGGCGGCGGCTTCGCGGGGCCTGGCCCCCCGGGGGGCGGCCGGGGCCCCTGCCGCGGGGGCGGGGCGCCCGTGGGGCCTCTGGCCCCCAGGGCCCATGGCCGGGCCCACTACAGCGCGGCCGGCTGCCGGCGGAGCCCACGGACTCGCCCCCACGGCTCTTGGGGGCGTCGGCATTGCGGTGGCTGGGGAATTTCCTCGGGGTCGTCTCTCCTCTTTCCTCGGGGGGGGGGGTTGCAGATTTCCTGTGAAGGCCCCTCTCGGGCGCACTGCTTTGGTGTCCCCTTTGGGAGTCCGGGGTTACGGGTCCCCTGACTCCTGCCTCTGTGCTCAGGGAAGGTGGGTCTTCGGTTCTCCACAATCACTATCAATATATTTCCTTCTGGATAATTTTCACCTAAACTAGTGCACTTTCAAAAACTCCTACAGGTGCTGGGTCCCAGGTATTAAATGTTCACTTATATACAGAAAGGCTATAATTTATTTATTTACTTTTTTTTACTTTCTTTTTTAGGTATCACATTACACATGTCAGCTTAAATAATAATACATATGATTTAGCAATGGTATCAAGGTGTTACACGATTGTATCTGTTGCTTTATGTCTGTTGGTTGTGCTGTTGTTTTTGTGTCTCTTTCCAGGTGATGGAGCAGACAGAGGACGTTTTATCATTCTCTTCCTTCTATCTCTTCTTTCTTTCACCCTTTTCTTTCTTTTTTTTTTTCTCTTCTTGTTTTTCTTTTACTCTCCTACTTTCCCATTGTAGTGTCCATATAATTTGAAATTCTCCCTGCAGGAATCACAATAAAGCTATTTACACGCACAAATCAAGCGGAGCATTATGGCGAAAGCTGTTTGCTCCACAGTAAAATCTGTCGAGCTCTATTTGGCATTAAGATATCAATTTTTATTGCCACATTGCTAGACAGGACACTGGGAAAAAAAAAAAAAAAAAAAGAAGTTTATTTTTTGAGGACTCTGGCCCAAAGATTACAACTTCGGTCTTGTCAGAATTTAGATGCAGGAAATTTAAAGTCATCCAGCTTTTGATGTCATCAAGACATGACTGCAGTCGAAGTAATTGATTGGATTCATCAGGATTTATGGATAGATATAGCTGAGTGCAGACCCGGCTGCAGAAACAAATTACAGGGGGGGCATTCCATTTTTTTAGGGGGGCACACTTTAAAAAAAAAAAAAAAAAACATTTTTATATATATATATATATATATATATATATATATATATATATATATATATATATACACTTCAGGCTGAACAGTGGCTCTGTGACTACTGTAACGAACAAACAAATAGCAATAGTGTCAGTGTTGCCAAATTAGGCAGGTTTCCAACCAATTAGGCTTTTGAACACATTGAGCTAAAAAAAACAGCTTATGGGCAGATAAAAAATTTCGGAAGCTTTCAATAACATTTGTTGGGCTTTTAGAAAGAATTACTAACAAAATATCAAAATAGTCATTTTTTAAATATGTTGAATCTGAAAAAATATTAAAAATATTTCATGACTGCGTGTAAGAGAAATGTTTAATTGAGCTATACTGAGAGAAATTCCGTTTATATTAAGGTAGATTTACAGCTCATGTTGGGAAGCTATTTCTAACTTATATTTTCCAGTTGATATATCCTGATTGTTAAAGAGATCTTGTGTGTTATTTGGTTGTCTGATTGTACATTTTGTTTGGAGCCCATATGCTCAGTTTTTTTCTTTGCTTCGGCGCAGTTGTGTGCTAATGACATGTTCTTATGTGTTTAATAGTTCTGTGCTTTTAACATGAGTTTCAGATTTGGCCTTGTTTTTTTATTTTAAGTTAGGCATGTTTTATGCTGGTTTGGGTTACTGGAAACTAACAGTGACATAGGGTAACCTGTAGCGCTGTGTCAACTTAAAAGTCCAGCATAAGCTACACGCTAATAAACATGAGCGCTGGTGTCAGGCTGAACACTGACTGAAGTACTAGAACAGGTTCTGTAATTACAGCAGCTATGAGAACAAGGAGCTGAACAGCTTGTGCTCGTAGCTGTCTAGCTAACCCTGCTAGCTGTCCTAGCTAACCCTCCTAGCGTTAATGTTTACTCCAGTTTAGACTTCAGTGCTGGCATTTCAAACAGAAATTAATAACGCTCCTTCCAGCTCGCTCTCTGCTTCGTTGTCACTTCTTGTAATTGTTTGGTAATCAGACCAAATTTTCATCCCGCTCTACCGACACCAACGGTGACCACAACCGAACTGCGGCGGCGGCGGCCGGCGGCGACTGAAGGCTATGACTCGGTGTCCCGCCCCACTCCAGCTGTGATTGGCTAGCATGCTGCTGTCAGTCGTTGATTTGATTGGTTAAATTGTATGATTGACACATCAAAGATAGTACTAAAAGGACGATGGCCACTCCGAGGTAAAAAAACAAACAAACAAAAAAAAAGACAGCTTCCAGTCCAGGGCGGGCACAGCTGGCTCCCAGGGCGGGCACGGCCCCCCAATGCCCGCCCATGCCGCCGGGTCTGGCTGAGTGTCATCAGCATAACAGTGGAAATTAATCCCATGCTGTCTGATAATTTTGCCGATCGGAAGCATATATATAGTAAAGAGAATTGGTCCAAGGACTGAACCCTGTGGTACTCCACAGGTGACCCTAGAGTTTGAGGAAGATTTATTATTAACATGAACAAACTGGAATCTGTCCGACAGATAAGATTTAAACCAGCCTAATGCTTTCCCCTTAATCCCTACAGTATGTTCAAGTCTTTGTAGGAGAATATTGTGATCAACTGTATCAAATGCAGCACTAAGATCTAACAGGACAAGTACAGACACAAGTCCATTATCTGAGGCCATGAGAATATCATTAGTGACCTTCACCAGAGCCGTTTCAGTGCTATGATGAGCTCTGAAGCCTGACTGAAACTCCTCAAGTAGGTCATTGCTTTGTAAATGTTCACAAAGTTGATTAGCAACTACTTTCTCAAGAATTTTAGATAAGAAAAGAAGATTAGATATAGGTCTGTAGTTTACTAGCTCATCTTGATCAAGAGAAGGTTTCTTAAGTAAAGGTTTAATAACAGCTACTTTAAAAACCTGTGGTACATATCCATTTACTAAGGATAGATTAATCATGTCTAAAATAGGACCACTGATCAAAGGGAATACCTCCTTAAACAACTTGGTTGGGATTGGGTCTAACATACAGGTAGAAGGTTTAGATGAAGCTAAGATTTTAGATAGCTCAGAAAGCTCTACTGCTTCTAAACAGTTCAGACACAGCGCAGGTTCTAAAGATTCCTCCAATGCTGCCTTACTTACTGGGGACGATGTAATCATGTTTGGGAGGATGCCAATTATTTTATTTTTAATGGCATCAATTTTATTTATGAAGAATCCCATAAAATCATTACTACTAAGAGCTAAGGGAATGGTTGGATCAACAGAGCTGCAGCTCTGAGTAAGTTTAGCAACTGTACTAAAGAGAAATCTAGGATTATTTTTATTCTCTTCAATTAATGATGAAAAATATGCTGCTCTAACTCTGCGAAGGGTCTTGTTATACAACAATAGACTGTCCCTCCAGATTAAGTAGGATTCCTCTTGGTGTGTAGAGCGCCATTTTCTCTCCAATTTCCTAACATTGTGCTTCAAGGAACGCAGCTCTGAATTAAACCAGGGAGCCAGCTTCCTGTGAATTATCACCTTCTTTTTCAAGGGAGCTACATTATCTAATGCAGAACGCAATGAGGAAGTCACACTTTTAGCAAATGTATCTATTTGTGAATGGGAAGAAACAGCATTGCTGCCATCTACAGGACATTTCTGCAATACTGAGGATATTAAGAGGGGGACAGACTCTTTAAGTTTTGATACAGCATTATCCGATAAAGATCTACTATAATGGAACCCTCTTTTGGGGGTGGAGAAATCGGTTAGATTAAACTCAAATGTTATTAAAAAATGATCAGATAGGACAGGGTTGTGAGAGAATACTGTTAGTTCTTCACAATCAATGCCATATGTCAGCACAAGGTCCAAAGTATGGAGCCGAGAGTGCGTTGGCTTATCCACATTTTGAGCAAAACCAATTGAATCTAGGATAGTTTTAAAGGCTACACTAAGGTTATCACATTCAGTGTCAACATGGATGTTAAAATCACCCACTATAATAACCTTGTCAGCATTTAACACCAAATCAGATAAGAAGTCTGACAGTTGATCCAAAAACTGAGTGTAAGGGCCTGGTGGACGATACAAAACAATAAACAGAAGAGGTTTTATTGCTTTGCAGTTTGGATGAGGGAAACTGAGGGTTAAATGTTCAAAAGAACTGTAATTATTAATTGGCCTGGGACTAATTAATAAATCAGACTGAAAGATGGTTGCCACTCCTCCTCCTCTTCCCACAGATCTGGGAATGTGGAAATTTGAATAACTGGAGGGAGTTGACTCATTTATACTAACGTAGTCCTCTTGTAGCCAGGTTTCTGTGAGACAAAACAAATCAATCTGATTATCAGAAATCAATTCATTAACTAACAAAGTCTTTGGAGGGAGAGACCTTATATTTAATAGACCACATTTAATTCTTTTATTTTTTGGTTCAAAGTGATCCGTATGGATTTTTATTAGATTTTTATGATTTGTTCCCTTTAGATCACTTTTTGATCTGTTAAGTTTTGGCCGTGGGAAAGACACCGTCTCAATAGGATAATGGGTGGGTAACAGTACAGAAGCTGCAGAGAGGTGTGTTAAACTACGGCTCTGCTTCCTGGTCTGGACCCTGGGTTGTCAGCATTTAGGAGAACTAATAAATCCGGCCAGATTCCTAGAAAGAAGAGCTGCACCATCCAAAGTGGGATGAATGCCGTCTCTCCTGATCAGACCAGGTTTTCCCCAGAAAGTTTGCCAGTTATCAATGTAGCCCACGTCGTTTTCTGGACACCACCTAGACAACCAGCGGTTGAATGATGACATGCGGCTAAACTTGTCATCACTGGTCAGATCAGGCAGGGGACCAGAGAAAATTACAGAGTCCGATATTGTTTTAGCAAACTCACACACCGAAGCAACACCAACTTTGGTGACCTCTGATCGGCGTGACCGGGTGTCATTATCGCCAGCATGAATAACAATCTTACTGTATTTACGCTTATCCTTAGCCAGCAGTTTTAGGTAGGATTCTATGTCGCCCGTTCTGGCCCCTGGTAGGCATTTAACTATGGTTCCTGGTTTCTTTAGTGCCACGTTTCTTATTACAGAGCTGCCAATAATTAAGGTCGGCTCCTCGGCGAGACTGTCGCTCAGAGGGGAAAATTTATTAGAAACGCAGATGGGTTGGTGGTGATCTGGGGGCTGAAATCTAGAGCTATGCTTACTACGAACCGTCACCCAGCCGGCCTGCTTAACCGGCTGTTCGAGTGCGGCTGTTTGTTCGCTACGTGAAGTTACTCTTTGTGAAGTTACTCTTTGTGGCTCCGCGCTAGCAAAGGAGCGGCTATCAGCTGGTTTTTCAACAGCACGGAGCCGGGTCTCCAGTTCTGACACCCTCGCCTCCAAAGCTACAAAAATACTACATTTATTACATGTACCATTATCACTAAAGGTGGCAGAGGAATAACTGAACATCTGACACAGAGAGCAGCAGATAGGAGACTTAGTCAGAGACGGAGAAGCCATTATGAGGCTAAGGCTTGGCTAGCGCTAGGCTAATGCTAGGCTAAAGCTAGGCTAGCGCCCTGTTATCACGCCAAAGAACAAACCGTGTGAAACACGAGGAGTTCCCAAACGTGATGAGCAGCCACAGAAAATGTTTTAAAAGTGCTTATGTTTGGAAAAAGGTGTTACAACAAAGAGGTTTAAAGATAAAAAGCGAGAGAGCCTGGAGCAAAAATCCGTCGTTCACACAGCAACAACAGGAAGTGACACAATACGCCTTACCGCAAACAGGAAGTCAGGAAGCGTTTTATCTTTCAAATGTGATAAACTCAGTTCCTTCAAATATATGTTCCAGGTATTCAATACTTTTACTCTTCCAGTAAGGAAAGTTTATCATATTTTTTGTAGGATGTCTGGATTATTCAAGATGCGTGCATGGCTGTATGGGATAACTTCACTTCAAGAATCTCCCACCATGCTGTCAGAGAAGAGCTGATGTTGATATTTTCAAAGCATGCATGCTGTTTTACATTTAAGCTAATAAATGTCAAAGCAGAAATCTTTATCAGCGCATCATTGTAAGTTTTGTATATACCCCCCCATAGATGCGGGAAGGAGGGTGCTGCGGGGGCTGCAGCCTCCCTCGTCATAGCATCAGCCCCCCATGGTGGGGGGCTGTGGAGGTTTTTTTTTTTGCAAAAAAGAACATACAAGAACAATATAGAACAATAATAATTACAAACAGATACAATATCAAAGGGCTTTACGGGGGGCTGTGGAGTAACATAATAGACCAGTTCACGCGTGACGTGACGTCAGCGCTACATCCGGGTCCCGCGGGTAGGCAAAACAGAACTGTTCTCGTCTACTACATGACAAAACGGGTGAATTAGAACGTACTTTTAGTTCGTTTATTTTCTAAATGTAAGCAATGCCTACGACTTGTTGTGCTCCCGGTTGCACACAGAGGCATTCCAAATCGTCGGATTTACGTTTCTGTCGTTTACCGAAGGACGAAGAAAGAAGAAAGAAATGGATATTTTCAATGAAAAGAGCGCAGGCAGACACTCCCAATGGACTGGGGGAGCCATCAAACCCTGACAGAATTTGCAGTCTACTTAAGTTCTACTTAAATAGCGGCGGAGGGGAGGTGGCGATCTCTAGACGGGGCCGGGAGAAGCGGAGTCGATGCGCTGCAGCAGCAGCACCCCGCATCATTTTAGTTTTCTTCGTGCAATCAGTGTGCAATAATGTGCACCAGACAGCGGCTGCATTACGCCCCGTTCACGCGCGGGTGACCCTAACGTCAGCCGTCAACCACAGCCCTCAACATAATGAAGTCACGTGTTTTCCAACCCAGCCATCAGCCCCCCTCGCTTGAAACAGCTTCCAGTGCGCCTGACCCCCCCCCCCCCCCCCCCCGCCAAGGAGGAGGCTGCATTGAAGGAGCACAAACCAGTCTACAACAAAAGACTGAAAACAAAACCAGTCAAAGTCAGAACCATTAACACCTTGACTGAGAGTGCCCAAGCTAGCCTGCAGGGCTGCCTAGAGGCTACAGACTGAAATATCTTTAAGGAGGCCATCAACAACATCCATGAATACACAGAGACTGTGAGTGACTACATCAGCAAGTGGACCTTCATTTGTGCACCTCCTAGGACTGTGCGTATGTTCCCCAAACCACTGCATATATCCATCAGAGCAGCTAAAAGGACTCACTCCCAAAAACTTGAAGGGTACTACCTTAACCACAACACATGCAGTATGTGGCAGGGAATCCAGTCTGTCACAAACTACAGGAGAACCACAGCAACCACAGACCCCCAAGATGTCAGTCTTCCAGATAGCCTCAACATCCTCTATGCTAGGTTTGGCAGGCTGAACATGGACTCCCCCTCAAAAGCACCCTGTAACCCCATGGATACTGTCTTTCAGGTGACACACACTCAGGTCCTGAAGGGTCTGAATAAAGTGAACCCACACAAGGCAGTGGGACCTGATGGAGTGCACCCCAGAGTACTGAAGGCCTGTGGGGAACAACTAGCTGGTGAGTTCAATCTGTCACTATCCCAGGTCCCCCGTATTTTCAAGTTCTCCACTATTATAAGAGTCCCCAAAAGACCAGACACATCCACTCTGAACAACTTCAAGCTAGTGGCACTCACACCAGTCTCCATGAAGTGCCTAGAAAAACTGGTTCTTATCCATAACAACAACACTGTACCAAACACTGGACCCACTCCAGTTTCCCCAACCGATCAGTGGACGGCAAGGTAACAGTAGCCCTCCACCACACCCTGTAACATCTGGAAGGCAGCAGAACATTTGCCAGGATGCTCTTCCTGGACTATAGTTCTGCCTTCAACCTAATCTGGCTGGGCAAGCTGATTGAGAAGCTGACAGACCTCGGCGTCCCAACTCCCACCTGTAATTGGATTTTGGATTTCTTGACAGAAAGACCACAGGTGGTGAGGATGGTGAGACAGGTGTCCGCTGAGCTCATCGTCAGCACAGGATCCCCACAGAGCTGCTGCCTCAGCCCCAAACTCTTCACCCTGTACACACATGACTGTCTCAACCCAGAACAATACCATCATCTTTAAATATGAGGACGACACCTCCATCCTGGGGCTCATCAAGGGGGGAGAGGAGTCAGGATACAAGACTGTGGTAAACAACATCCTTGTTTATTCAATTTTATTGAGAGGAGAATAACCTCATTCTCAACACAGACAAGACAAAGGAATTAACTCTGGACTTCAGGAAGAATCCCCCATAAGAGATTCCTGGGACTGCAGGTTACATCTGACCTGTGCTGGACTCTGAACACCACAGCGAAAAAAGCCCAGCAAAGGCTCTACTTCATCAGGCTGGTCAGGAAAGCTGGACTGAACTTTCACCCTCTCACCCAGGCCTTCAAAGGACTGATAGAGGGCATCCTCACGGCGGGCATCACTGTCTGATACGGAAACACCACTCAGGCAAAGAGGAAGTGGAGGCGGACAGCAGAGAGGATTATAAGGACAAAACATGGGCTCCATGTATGTGTAGCGCTGTTGGAGAAGAGCAGAAGGAAACATGAGAGACTCACACAAACCAGCTCACTCTCGCCTCAGACACAAACACTGCACGTACAACTTGAGACACAGCAGAGCGGACAGTATCACCACACACACAGTATCATCACACATTGTTTCAATAAGTATATTTATATAGCACTTTTAAGTAACAAGACAATTCAAAGTGCTGTACATGAACAGAAAAACATTACAGACATAGGAAAAAAAGAAAAAACAATGAAATAAGCTTGATGATGATGATGATGATAATAATAATAATAATAATAATAATAATAATAATAGCTTCTTCCCTGCCACAGTCAGTGGCAATACATGTACAATACTACCTTGCTCTACTTGTGCAATATGAATATGTGACTCCCACAATTTTGTCTATTAATATTTAATAATATTTATTATTTTGCACCACCACCTTCTGTACAGCACATCCACATTTTGTATAATGTAAGGTTATGTTTAGAATGTTACTTCATAATAACTTAAATGCTAATTTTATATTATCTTTTTTTTTTTAAGTTTCTTTATGTCATTCTGTTGACCATGAGAGCCTTGCATAAGAATTCCAATGTGTCTGGACTATGGTCTGTCACAAATGGCTAATAAAAATCTTGAATCTACAGAGGTTCAAACTGGGGAAATGCTTGAAGCTTGCTATGCTCCTCTGGGACAGCCGGAGACCAAGCCCGAAAATCAAACCTATAAAAATAATTTCACTGTGGTTAAAAACTAATTTTCATTAACATGTTCTACTCGCACCCGCCTTTGCTGAGGCAAAAAATCTCGTAAAGTACTGCTGTAACATTTAACTCTGCTAATGAAAACAGCTGGAGGGAGCAGCGGTGTGGTTTGGCATCTGCAGCTGCTCTAAGGAGCTCAGACACCGGGGAAGCCCTAAAAGTAGTGATGTTACATAATGTGCCGAGGCTTCGAGGCGTGTGTCGAGTAATGGAGGGGGCGTTTCCGCAATGCGCGTATCGAGGCTTGCTTCATTTGGGGGAGGAGCCGAAAACGATGACGTCCGAAGCCTCGCTGGCCGGCTGTACCACGTGACTGCTTCGGGAAGTGGCTCAGATTGTTGCGCGGGGTTTGACGGCTTTAAAAACTCCACAAGCTCCATTCAAAATGTGGGTTGTTGTAGGAGAGTTGCGGTCAGTTGAGAGAGTGGATAGAGTTTGGATAGTTTGGATAGTAGAGTTTGGATAGTGGTTATTTAGTTTGAGAAAGTTAGTTTGGTGTTTGGAGAGTTTAGGAAAGAGATACATAGGAGATTTAGGAGTGCGAGGACAGGATAGGAGTAGGATGGAGCAGGCGAGAAAGAGGAGGATGTCCCCTATGTGGGAACATTTTGATTTGATAAGCCCTAACAAGGTAAGGTGAACTGAACATTTGCAGATGCATTAGGTTTGCTTATGAGGAACTGTATTTTTCACTGTTTCTTATTTTGTGTAAAGGTGAGGTGTTTATTGTGCTCCAAGGAGTTGGGGTACAATAATAACACCTCATCCATGCTAAGGCACTACCGTGCCTTGCATGAGAATAGGGATGAAACTGGAGCTTCACCCAGCCAAGGTATTTCATTACTATATTAAAAACACACTTTCACAATTTTTGCATGCTGATGTTTGCTTGTTGTGCAAATAAAGATAGGCAACAGACACTGTATTTATTCCCTTTTAACCAGCCACCAGAAAAGCAGAGCTGGATGAACCTCTAGTCTCCATGATAGTGAAGGATACCCAGCCTTTCACTATTGTGGATGACGTTGGATTCAAGACATTTGTGTCTAAGCTGGATCCCAATTATGTTCTCCCTACAAGGCAGGTATGTGTGGGTCCATACATGAAACGAATGACTACATTATTGTATGTATGTATGTATGTATGTATGTATGTATGTATGTATGTATGTATGTAATCTCTTCCTTTAGGCCATGGTGGAGGCCAAATATGAGTCTGCTAAGGAGCACGCTAAGGCTAAAGTAGAGAAGGTGGCTGCTGTTAGCCTTACATCAGATATGTGGACATCCATCAACATGGATGCCTACCTGGCAGTGACATGCCACTTTGTGGAGGAGAATGAAAAACTTAGCTCGGTGTTGTTGGGAGTGCAGGCATTCCCCCAGTCTCACACTGCTGAAAATATTGCTTGTGTGAAAGCCTCCCTGATGGAGGAATGGGGAATCTCAGGCAAGGTGACATGCATGGTCACCGATGGTGCTCCTAATATGGTGGCATGCGTGAGAGACCTGAAGCTTCGCCACCACATTTGTGTTGCTCACACCCTCAATCTTATTGTGAAGAGGGCGCTTGACCACCAACCTGCGCTCTCTGGCCTCCGGGCCAAAGCAAGGAAGCTGGTTGGCTACTTTAGAAGCAGCACCACTGCTAAGGTATCCTCTTTTATTTTATTCCAATATATAATGTTAATAGTTTGTCTGTACTCCTACTGCAGTGACTTAATGGCCTACTCTTCTGTATCTTTAAAGGAGAAGCTTACACAAGTGCAGCTTCAGCTGGGCATGCAAGCAACCAAGCTGATGCAGGAGGTGGAAACAAGATGGAACAGCACCTACTTGATGCTGCACCGTCTGGTGGAGTTGAGGGAGCCAGTAGGAGCGGCATTGGCTGGATTGCACACTGACATTCCCTTTTTAACTGCCAGTGAGTTTGATATTGTTGTAGCGTGCCTTTCGTTACTCTCTCCTTTCTATGACGCCACCATGGAGCTCTCGGCAGAACAACACGTGTCGGCATTAAAAGTTATCCCCCTCCTGAAGATGATAGAGAATGCCCTTCAGGAGGAGGACACCAAGTCGGCACCTGCAGAAGCAGTGGAAATAGGAGAGCAGCTCATCAGATAGCTCAGGGAGAAGCTCCACATGCTCCAGTCAATGAGCATCTTGTCGCTAGCTACACTCCTGGATCCACGATTTAAAGTTATAGCATTTTTCAGCAACACAAAAGCTGCTGAAGCAGTGAAGCGCTTGACTTCAGAGTGTGCCACCGTAATCCGACGGAACCTAGAAGAGAACACTCACGAGATTCCCCAGGCTTCCACCTCTCAAGAATTCAGTGGAGGTAATCTTTTGTATTACATTTTGAGATTACTTATTCCTATTAAAACACTTACTAACCTGACCTGTGGTTTCCATTTAGGTAGCAGACTTTGGCAAAGATTGGACACTAGTGTCATGGAGGCAAAGAGGACTCCAAATGTCTCAGCAGATGCCACCGTAGAGGTCCAGCGCTACCTCTCAGAGGCGAACATAAGCAGGCTGGAGAACCCCCTGGAGTACTGGGCTAATCATCGGTCACTGTACCCCAATCTGTACAAACTTGCACTTATTTATTTATGCACCCCGGCATCATCTGTGCCATGTGAGCGTGTCTTTTCAAAGGCTGGAGAAGTAGTATCAAAAAAGAGAAATCGTTTGAAACCAAAAACTGTGGAGAAATTGTTGTTTCTTAATAAAAATGCATGAAATCATCCAAGTTACACAAGCATCAGCCTATTCATTACCCCTCCCTAGTTCCATAAGCACTTTCACTGTCCTCTGCCTGATTAAGGCTATGCCATTTTTGTAGTCACAGAAAAACATTATTACACAACATGCCATATCACATGACACTCCTATTTTGGGAATAATTACACACAGAGAATACATTCAAACAATATTTTATTGTACACATGTGTTTACAAAATTTATGTAGACAAATGATTTTGTCCTACACCTTCTGTGAAGTCATTCCCAAGAGCCATAATAGACAAAAATTAATGCATCACACGTGTTAAGATACAGCTGGCTGTGATTATACAACTTGCCAGTAGGTGGTGCTGTGTGCACATGAACCATCAAGAAATGAACCTTTTCTCGAACCAGTTGGCTGAGTGGTTCAATGCCTCATGAGGCTTCATCTCGCCATCACTACCTAAAAGCTCCGTCGGCAGAGAGGCCAGACAATTGCAAGCTAAATGGCTCTGCCTCTTTCTCACTCTTTCTCTCTCTCCATCGCAACACAGTTTCAAAGCAGATAGCAGAAAGGCTCTGTCTTATTTTATTAGTAGATGTGTGATCCAGATATTTATCCTGGTGGATTGCTCCTTAACAATATCCAAGACAATCTTGCATATACAATTATAGAAATATTATTTGTATTTTTTTCTTTTATTTCTGTTTAATTTAAAATGATTATTTACTATTTCTCGCAGATTTCTTTAAAATGTCAATCACAGGGGCTAAAGCAATGTTCAGGAGGCTATTCTAGACCCATCGTATCACTAAACCAAGTGAAGATAATCTGAGTGGGGAAAAGCCAAATAAGGCGGGTGAAAACGGGCGGGCCAGTGGATCTGTCCCTTAAGCGTCTGTTCACATAACGGAGGGTCCGTGTTACGTCCACCAGGCTCGTTTGGTGGGATAACATTACAAGGAGACCACACAAGGATTTTCTGGTTAAATTAAAACTGAATTTTATTAAATTATACTAAAGAAATAAAAGCCCAAAGAGAGAATACCTGAAATGAGAAACCATTACTAACCAGAAATAGGCATATGCAAAACAAACCTAACAAAACCCAACCATAAGACAAGCTACAAACCAAACCAAATGGGGATCTGAGGAGGGAGAGCAGGAAGAGAGCCTCTCCTCTGCTGCAAGCATAGCAGCTTTAAAGCAACAGAGCACTAATCAGGGAAATGCATCCCACCTGCAGAAGGCCTGTCTCTCGAACCCTAAAAGGAAAATAAGACCAGGACTGACTGCAGCCGTAACACCTCCCCCCTTAAAACAGAGGATCCTACCTAGGACCTCTGTAACCATTTTCCTTTTTATGTTTGGTCCATCACTATCTGAAATCTAAGAAGGAGCAGCAAAAGAAGTCAGAAGGAGCTGAACTATTGAAACAAAACTGAATCCAAGTTGTTGAAAAACCAATTAACCTGAAAAAAAAAACACCCATTAAGACAAAACACAAATGACTTAGATGATGGCAACATGTGACCCAAAAGGGGAGCACAACAGTCCAATGGATTATTACACGAAGTTACCACACAATACCACAAGTGGCAACTAATAATCCAAACCAACTAAGAACTGTTGACACCACAACACAAATGGTCACACATCAAGTGGTTTAATACCACAACAAGTTACCACGTCAACAAGTCACCTAAACACACAAGTGACCAACAAAATGTGGAGAGTCACACCAACAAAAAGAATCACCATCAGCATGGTCCACCACCACACTCAAAAGTTACTGCTTCAAAGAGCCAGCAACACAAGATGTGATCCAACCACAAGTAGCTAACCGCTCCACAATACCAAAGGTCACAATACAAACACCAGAGAGAAACTTAAGACAGACATCTCAGAAAACAGGTTTATCACAACATATCTCACAGCTTCAAAATCAATTTTAAAGTGTTCAGCTACTATACAGATCTGCTCCTTTTGTATGTTTTTTCAGTAGCTTTACAGTTGGGGAAGACAAAAAACATAACCCACAGTATCCATTTTTGAATAAAATAATCCAACTTACAAAACTAGTCAGAAAAACCCACCATTGTAACCAAACACTGTCAGGAAGTGCATGAGTGGTACAAACAAATGGCAAGTCTCCATTTTCCTGCAGCTAACTGAGTGACCGGAACCCTGCCTAACCTTAGCCTAGTCTTCAGGCCTTCCTCCAAGAGCCAAGGCACTTGAAGCACCAAGATACCGCTGGCAGCAAATCCTTCCAAGTCAAAAACCTCTCAGGCAGCAAACCACGGCGGTGCCCTCAGCCCAGAGTCCAGCCCAAAAATAACAAACTAAAATAATAAACAGGGTCGTCTAAAATGGAGTTGCCAAAACCACCAACAAAACACTTACCTAACAAAACAGAGACTTCTCTCTCCCCCCCTCCAAAAAAGTGCCAGAATCCTCATGGACCTCCAACCACATACAATGGGAACATTAAAAAAATGTCCAAACTGTAGTAAGGTTCCAAACACCTTAAATTAGCCCAGATATCTACCAGAAACCTATAAACAGGACTAACAAAGTCAGGGGCATGTAACTGCAACCTGAACACGAAAATGAGCCCAATTAAGCCCAATTAGTCCACATAAATTTGGACGAGCCCCCACAAATGTTACGTCCACCAGGCTCGTTTGGTGGGATAACATTACAAGGAGACCACACAAGGATTTTCTGGTTAAATTAAAACTGAATTTTATTAAATTATACTAAAGAAATAAAAGCCCAAAGAGAGAATACCTGAAATGAGAAACCATAACTAACCAGAAATAGGCAAATGCAAAACAAACCTAACAAAACCCAACCATAAGACAAGCTACAAACCAAACCAAATGGGGATCTGAGGAGGGAGAGCAGGAAGAGAGCCTCTCCTCTGCTGCAAGCATAGCAGCTTTAAAGCAACAGAGCACTAATCAGGGAAATGCATCCCACCTGCAGAAGGCCTGTCTCTCGAACCCTAAAAGGAAAATAAGACCAGGACTGACTGCAGCCGTAACAGTCCGGCAGATGCCTCAGAGCCTGTTCATCTTCCTGAGCTCATTGAGGAGGGGCTCCAGGTTGGTCCACCTCCAGTCTATGTTCCTGTTCTCGTCAATGAGGGGATTCAGGTGGTTCTGTCCTCAGTCAATACACCAGAGCACATCAAGGAGGGGGTCCAGGTGGATCTTCCCCCAGTCTACGTTCCTGAGCACATTAACAAGGGGTACCCATGTGGGCTTGCCAGCCGCGCCTGAGGTTCGTCGAGAGCTCATCCAACGACCTCGTCTCCCAGGGCCCCATCGGGATGGCAAGCACCCAGGCCCCAACCGTTGCTGTAAGTACTCTACCCTATGTTGCTGCATGGGTTCCCATCACCAGAGCTGCTGTGGGGGTTCCTGGACTCCAAGCTTCAGGTCACGGCAGACGCCAAGCTTCAGGTCACGCCTTGTCCAAAGACAAGTCATCACTGGCCAGATTTTAGCCTGGGGTCCAGCCTGCCAGGTTTTACCCTGCCTGGTTCTGGCCATTTGTCAGGCGCTCCTACTTTCACTTGAGTCACCGATGGCCGCCAAGACTCTTGCACCGTCGCCCGGCAAGATCCCGGTACCGTCGGCAACGTCCGCCAAGACCCTGGCACCATTGCTGACATCTGCCAAGAGCACTGCATGTCGCCAGCAACCTCTTAGTAGTCTGCTTCACCTGATTTCCTGCTAAGTCTGCAACAGTCTTCTGGCCGCCCACCTGATTTGCTACATCTGGGATGGCCTCCGGTTGGCTGCTTGATCTCTAGCTCCGTCTGGGACGGCCTCCAGATAGCCAGTCTAATCTTTTGTTTCACCCTGTTTGGGTAGTTTTTTTTAACTATTGCCCTCACTCTCTGATGATATTCTTGTCCTGTGTCTTCTCCAGGGCAATGACGAAGGGAATGGCCCATCTCTTTCTTCCTTTGTCGCCTGATGTAAAGACAACTTCTTGGACCTAATCATCTCTCAATCTAAAGAAGTTGTTGTACACTTTAGGCAAGCAGGTAACCAGCATTAAGCCAGTGCCTTAAATGGCGAAGAACTGCAACTCGTGAAGAACTCCAAATTTGGGAACTGTGTATGATGACAAACTGAAATTTGACGTATACACCAATATCACAAAAAAGAACAGCAGCAAGTTCACCTGTTTCACAGACTGTGTTCCTTTGGTGTCAATTAGAAGATTCATAGAGTTTGCTATTGCTACTACATCGAAAGTCTTCTCACTTTTTCTTTTATCTGTTAGTTTGGTTGTTTATATGTGAGAGACCAAAGCAACCTGAACAACATTGTTAACATGTGTTACAGAATCAAATTACTAATTCAAATACATGGCAGGAATTTAAATGGAAATTTGTTAGCAGATATTTCAGACGTAGTAGCTAAAATGGACCCTAGAGTACCAAGCTTGTGCTGGAGAAATTGTGGCACAGCAGTTCCCAATCACACACACATTTTCTGGTCATGCCCTAAACTACAAAGCTTTTGGGACGAGGTGTATATTGCTATAAATTAAATTTTCGGAGAGGCCAAAGGATATTAAAGTTGCATTACTCGGTGTAGTCCCAGCAGATGTGAAAGGAAGGGATAAATTATATCTTTTAAATGTCCTTTTTACAGCAGCCCTGAAATGCATTACAATCAAATGGATGCTATTGGATCTACTCTCCCACAACTGTTGGGTCCAAAAAGTAAGGGAACTGTGCCAAATGGAAAAGATAACATATTCATTAAGACTTCAAAAACCTACTTTTAATCTACGGTGTGGGTGTGCAGAAGTTTTATTCATGTGAGGGTCCAATTCATACACTTAAGTTATTACAATTTCTTTTTCATTCCCTTTGTTGCTCAGGGCCCTACCTCTGGCACAAAAAGTTTAGCTTTTCCTTTGAATATATTGACTTGATGTAAAACACCATGCTGTGATGTTTATTGTATGTCACCATAATGTGTTCAATTTTTTTGTTATCTTCATTCTTTTGCATGACTGTGTGAGTTGCTCTGTTGCTGTTAAGTTCTTAAAAAAATAGACAGGGTGTCTGCCTCATGGACCAAAACTCAATAACTAAAATATCTACCTCTTATTCTACTTTTAGAGACTCTAGTTCAAGTAGACCAGTAGTCTGAGAGCAAAGTGCTCTGTTAGGAACATACGGGGTAATCAAATCTGATGTATGATGGAGCTTGATTATTAAGGGCTTTATATGTGAGAAGGAGAATTTTGAAGTCTAATCTTGATTTAACAGGAAGCCAATGAAGGGAAGCTAAGACAGGAGCAATATGATCTCACTTGTGGATTTTCACCAGCACTCTTGCCGCAGCGTTTTGGATCAGCTAAAGCAGGGGTGTCCAAACTTTTTAGCTCATGGGCCGATATTGTCAAGTCAAACGCACTCGAGGGCCAAAAAGTGAATAAAAATAACTAACATAACCAAGGAAAAAGTTTTTTTTTTTAACCTGTGTGTGCTGTACCTAACATTAAATTCAACATTTAGATTTAAGATATTAACTTACTGTAATAATTTTGCCCTAATTAAAAATAAAATGTTTTTATCTGCACTAGCCACCAGTGCTGGTCGGCATAATCATTCTTGAAATGCAGTTGGGGGGCCACACAAAATCAGTACAGGGGCCGCAAATGGCCCCCGGGCCGCACTTTGGACACTCCTGAGCTAAAGGCTTTGAACTGCATTTTGTGGACTTTCTGATAGTAAAGAATTACTCCAGCCTAGTAGCCTCTTTCTGTCCCAGTCTGTGCTGCCTGGGGCCCAGCAGACGACAGCATAGAGGAGGGCTGAGGCCACCACAGAGTCATAAAACGTTTTAAGCAGGGGCCTGCACACTCCAAAGGACATCAGCCTCCTGAGGAGGTGGAGGCAGCTCTGGCCCTTCTTGTACAGAGCTTCAATGTTATGAGTCCAGTCCAGTTTATTATTGATGTGAACACCCAGGTATTTGAAACTCTCCACAGTTTCTATGTCATGTCCCTGGATGTTCACGGGGGAGTGAGGTGCCTAAACACCTTACTGGTGTTTAGACACAGGTGGTTCTTCTCACACCAGTCCACAAAGTTCATGATGACTGACCCATACTCCAGCTCGTTCCCCTCAGACACACAGCCCACAATGGCCGAGTCATCGGAGAACTGCTGAAGATGGCCGCTGTCCGTGTTGTAGGTGAAGTCCGAGGTGTAGAGGGTGAAAAGAAATGGAGACAGAACAGTGCCATTCCCGAGATGAAAAAGAAACACTAGGAACCTGTTTAATAAGGGATTTAAATGACATGTCCTGGTGAAAAATAACACCTAGGTGTTTCACTTTATTACCAGAGGCCAATTTAATGCCATCCATATTAAGTGATTAAGTTTATTTTTTTAAGGACTGTGGTCCAAAGATGACAACTTCTGCCACTAGAGCCGCAAACACATAAAAAAAAAAAAAAAGTTTTTTTTTTCCTGCGTCGCTCTCATCAGCGTCACGGGTTGGCTTCGGTGTGAGTGGTTGAAATAGCACGTCGATAAAGATGACAGACAAGTGGCTTATCCAATCATATGCAAGAATTTTTGATAAGGCCCAACCTTCAATAAAGGCAATTCCTATGGCGGTGTCCCAGATGTATGTGAGTGAAGCTAGGCGGAGCGAAATACATCTGGCGGAGTCAGGTTAAAGTAGGTGTGCACCTACAAGGAATTTGACGTGGTGCAGACAAAAAAAAAAAAAAAAAATAAATAAATATATATATATATATATATATATATATATATATATATATATATATATATATATATATATATATATATATATATATATATTAGGGCTGGGCAACGATTAAAATCTTTAATCGCGATTAATCGCATAATTTGCCCGATTAATCGCGATTAATCGCATTGTATGCGCAAACTCCAAGAATGAATTCAAAAGTAGTGTAAAGAGCACTTTTATTTTAATGTTCTGCTGCCATATGAACAAAAGTGTTGTAACATTTGTAGCACTTATCAGTAATACATATTTAGTGTAAAGCTCAACTTAAACATGTAAAACAAAAAATAGCAATAATAATAAATTAAAGCTTATTGCCACTGACAGGAAATTCTCTTTATGGGGAAAAAATCTACCAAAAACAGGCCATTTCTGAGGTAACAGCAGGGAGCAGCATTACCATTTTATGTTCAATACCAAAGTGTGAAGCACAAAGCTATCCACTTCGCCATTACATTGGTTAGCTTCTCTGAGTCATTGAATTGTTTGGTGATGTCTACAGTGTGTTTGGCATTTAAGTGATATGTTAAGCTCAAGGTGCTCCGGTGATAAGAAAGTTTAACTTGGCAGTGGTTACAACCAGGCCAGCTGACAGCTTTGCTAGGGCCCGGGACAACGCAGTCTTTTTGGGCCCCCCCTCTACACCTGCCGCCACCACACACACACACACACACACACACACACACACACACACACACACACACACACACACACACACACACACACACACACACACACACACACACCAAAAAAAGTCAACTTAACTGTATACTTCATGCCCTGGGAATCTCTGTATTTTATACTGGATATTTTCAACCCATCTATTGAATTTAGTGCACTAGTTGATCTTTTCTTCATAAGAGAACAGCAGCACTGCAGCCAAAATATGGCCTTTTTTGACCTGCTGTATATTAGCCAGTCCCTAAGCTTGATGTATCATGAAACTGTTGACCTTTTGGGTTTTGTGGTTTTTATTTTATTATTACAATTAAATAATAATAATAATAACAATAATGTTATGTTCAGTGTTTTTTCGCTAATCCACCTCTTATATCTTTCAATTAGGGCTGGGCGATAATTCAATAACAATATCTATCGATTGATAGACGTGTGGCGCGATAGGAAAAAATAGGGTCGATAAAAACTTCGATAGACATTTTTACTTCCTTGCTACAGTCGGCACGCCGTCACTAAGCGCCGCCCTCTCAAACCACAACACACAACACGTGAATATGTCGCAGCAAGTAGCGGCGGAGGAAATTGTCCCAAAACGGGGTTTTACTAGTTCGCCAGCCTGATAGAAATAAACCACAGTGATTTGTAAAACTTGCAAGGAACCGGTAAAAGCAGAGTCTGGTAACGCAACCCACCAGTATTCATCACGTAAGCCGCTCACACCCGCAGCAGCGCGGGACCTTTAGCTGTGCGGCCCCGCGTCGTCTGGAACTTCTTCCAAAACAAAGCAGGTACAGCAGCTAAACTGGGCTCCCTTCTTTGTGATAAAATGACACATCGTCCAAGCGGCATAAGGACATAACGCATGCAGTAACATGCTTCATAGTGATGGATATGTCTGCTGTTCTCTGCAGCTGAAAAACCTGCCACTCTTTATTTAACCAACCAAAGTTGGTTAAACAAAGATTTAATTGGAATTCTGTGTTTGAGTTCTTTATTTAAATCAAATCATTTAGCAATATCATAAAATGTCCAGGCAGAGCTGCACATAAAATATGGTTTTAAATATTTTCAATAATTATCGATATCGATCAATATGCATTTTTTTTATCGATAAGCTTTTTTTCTATATCGCCCAGCCCTACTTTCAATCCTTATGTAATTTTGTCTGTGATGTGTGCACCTTCCTGTTGCTTTAATCCTATAAATTTCCCCGTCGTGGGATAAAAAAAGGATTAGCTAATGTTATCTTATCTTAAATAACACTTTTTAATATATGTACTGGGTTCTTTCAAGGTCTTAATTACATTTTCTGTGTGGGCTCCAGTAACATATGATAGATAATATCTACTTTGAAAGTTAACATGAACTGCTGCTGAAGATGACCACTGATCTACCTGGATGTTCCATGGAGGACTGAAACGCCTCAGTCAGAGACGTCAGTCTGTGGGTCTGTCGGGGCAATGACAGAAGTTTCGTCTCCTCTCTCCGTTTCTGTGGCTCGACATTTTCTTGCTCATGTTTTTTCACGTGCTTAGATAAATTTGTTGTGTTCCACTGAAATTAACCGGCTTTTTACAAAACATACAGCTTGATTTCATTTACGGTATTAAAATAAAGCCAAACGGTGCTACTTCCCCTGTTCATGTTTTTCCGCTGCTGCGGACTCTCTGAGCAACGCGATTGTTTGTGTGTTGAGACGAGTGTGAGAGCTGAGTGGGCGGGCCAGGCTGAGCCTGCGTGCTGATTGGCTGGCGCCGCTGAGCCATGTACGAGAGGGGAGGGTGAGCAGCAGAGTGCTGCTGGAGGGGGAGTCAGCAGCACTCTGCTGCTGCTGACTCCCCCTCCAGACTGACACTGACCCCTCCAGACTGACACTGTTATATGGGGCTAAAATAGTAGCTTTAACATTTGCAAATGTGTGTGGAGAGTTGTGTGTCTGTATCTCAATTTGTGTGTGTGCAGTGGGATTTGAAAATGTGTAAATAAATCTGTAAATGTGTGAGGAGATTTGTGTGTCTGTACAACAATCTGCAAATGTGTAAAACTACTTGTGTGTAATCCGTTTTGCAAATGTGTAAAAAATCCACAAATCTGTATTCAGATCTGCAAACGTGTACTGAGATTTGCAAATGTGTAAAAAATCCACAAATCTGTAGTCAGATCCATAGGTGGATTAATGACCGGGCCTACCGGGCCCAGGCCCAGGGGGCCAGAGGCCCCAAGGGGCCAGGCCAACTTGGCCCCGCGGCCGCGACCCAAGCAAAACTACTTTTGCAAAAATAATAATCTTAGGCCCCAAGGGGCCAGGCCAACTTGGCCCCGCGGCCACGATCCATAGAGGGTCAGAGGCCCCAGGGGGCCAGGTCAACTTGGCCCCGCGGCCATGATCCACAGAGGGCTAGAGGCTCTCAATCATTATTATCAAAGCTAATTCTCAAATTGGATGGATCACACAACCTCACTCACATATTCTTTATCAATTATTAAAGGTTGTTTCTGAATTTTGATCACAGAACTTAATGCAAATATTCTTGATTGATTGACAAAGCTCATTCTCAAATTTTGATTACACAACCTTACTCTGACAAATTATCATTATCAAAAAGCTCTATCTCGAATTTGGATCACAGAATCTCACTCAAGTATTCTTAGCTGTGCCCCTCCCCCATCGAGTCTTTCATAAACCGGTCTGTTCTTTTAGAATCTCCTCATTTGGTATTTTGAACTCGTGAGAGACTGCTCAAAATTTGGTTTCCTTTCCCTCAGTTCAGACTCAGAGATAATTTGAAATCATTCAACAAGAAGTTTAACGCGCGCACACACACACACACACACACACTTGAGTTGAGCATTACTTGGAAATTCTTATATTTTCCATTTTGCTGTTACTATCAGCATCTTCCCATTTTGTCCTTTTCTTTCGAAAAAGTTTACAGTCTGACATTTGTCACTGCTGTCAGTTAATAACTTTTTGGTCTTTGACCCATTTTGTCATTTTCTCGATTCGATCGTCACTGACCACTCTCTCCTGTCTGGCAGACATCGTTGCTGCCATCATAGCTAGCAAGCTGCCTGCAGATAGCAACATTTTGGTGTCCTTTGTGAAAATATTTAGATAGAAGACAAAAGTGCACAAAGTTGTACAATTATTATCTTTTCAAAATATTTGTTTCACTGTCAGTGTGATTGACCGACTTTGCCGCTAGATTTCGTGTCTTTTGGCCATACCTGGCTAGCGACTAAAAACATCATTTAGCGACTTTTTGGTTGTGAAGATAAGTGGTAAAAGCAGATCTGCCTGTTGGTCTTCCCACATTTTGCCATGTGGTACTTTGCACTCTTGTTGGTCACTCCAAGGCATTTGTCCCTGCCTTCAGCTAGTCACTTGGCTCTTTTGGAATATATTTCACTGTAATTGGCTCTCTCTCTCTTTCTCCTCAGTACAAATCAGTCTGTTCCCTTGCCATTTAGACATTTTCTTGATTCGATCATCACTGACCACTCTGCTCTCCTGCTGTCTATCAGACGAATCAGTTGATTCTCTGCTCTCAATTGTCTATGCTAGTAAGCTGTTATTCTCTGCTTTGGAGTGTTGATGCTGGGTTGCTAGTTTTCTAAATCACCTCACACACTTGAAGGAAGCAGCACCGATCATAAACACACAAACAAACTCACACACACACACACACACACACACACACACACACACACACACACACACACACACACACATAGTTGGTTTATCTGTTGTGATAGGCAAAGAGCCAATGTGCAAAGAAAGAAGGGAAATATGGATCATAAACGTTTAAGTGGAGGAGCTAGAAAAAAAATTCAGCAAGAAAAGAAAAAAAAGGAATCAGTTTTACTTGAGAGTGTTCCAAATATCTCCAGCTTCTTCAGTACAAAGACATCTGCTGAAAGCAATTCTATAAATGCTACTGCAAATTCAGCTAAGGTTAGCAATGCACCTGAGCTAGCATGTAGCTCCCAAGATCCTGAGACCACTACAAGTGTAGACACTGAACCAAATGCTTCTGATGCTTATGATTCAACCAATTCAGCAGTAGCCAGTTGCTCGGATGAATGTGAGGTCACTGAACCTCTGGACAGCATAGAAAATGAGCTGAATCTTTCTTCAACACCATCTACAGTGACAACTCTACCTAGTGATCCCGCTAAATGGGCTGAGACCCTCACTGAGTCAATGAAGGAAGTTCTTATTCAAAGAGGTGCAAAATCATTTCACAACCGTCACAGCCATTATCCAGCTTCTGTGAGGAACAGTGGGCTAGGAGGCAAAACCCGATGCCTAAACAATGAACATTTTACTTCACACTTGCCCAATGGACAACGAGTACAAAGAGAGTGGCTGATGTACTCTCCCTCTACTGGTAATGTTTACTGCTTTGCATGCAAACTGTTTTCCCCAAAAACGCATTCTTTTGTGACAGGCTATTGTGATTGGAAACACTCAGAAAGATTTGGTGAACATGAGCGAAGTGCTGAGCACATAACCTGCATGCAAGCAGTCTTGAACCGCGCCAAAGGTGCCACAGTTGATGCAGACCTGTTCAAACAGTTTCAGGCAGAGAGCAGCTATTGGAGGCAGGTGTTACAAAGAGTTGTTGCAGTCATTAAATTCCTTGCAGAAAGGGGCCTTGCATTTAGGGGTAAAAATGAATCGTTAGGGTCTCCTCTCAATGGGAACTACATTCATTGTGGATTCAACCCCAGATTTATCTCATGTGGACCAATTGACATTCATATTCCGTTTTGTTAGCAAAGAGGGCAGTGTTGTTGAACGCTTTGTGGGTTTTGAGCCCATTACTAGCCATACAGGTGAAAGTTTGGCTAACTGTGTCATGTCTGTGTTGGAAAATCTAGGTTAGAGCTGTCAAATTGCAGGGGGCAGGCTTATGATAATGCCAGCAACATGTCAGGGAGGTATAATGGGTTGCAGGCTCACTTAAAGAAAAGCAACCCATTAATACACTATATTCCATGTGCAGCTCACTCTTTGAATTTGGTGGGAGTCAACAGCATTGACAGATGTGGAAATGAAGTCTCTAAGTATTTTGACTTGATTCAGTCTATTTACAACTTCACAACTGCATCCACACACCGATGGGACAGGGTATTTGGCAGTTCCAACATAGATCTCACACTTAAAGCTTTATCCAACACGCGTTGGAGTTGCCGTGCAGAATCTACCAAAGCACTGTGGCAGAACTACAGTAAAATAAAAGCAGCACTACAGGTTATTTCCACTGATGACACAGAGAAACGAGACACACGAACTGAAGCTGACAGTCTAGTGCGGAAGCTGGATTCACTTGAGATGGCCTTCATGGCAGGCTTTTGGGACACTGTTCTGTCCAGATTTCCGGCCACAAGTCTGCATCTTCAAAAAGCAGACATGGACCTTGGTACAGCAGTTAGATTGCTGGAATCTCTGCGCACCTTTGTTCACTCCCAAAGAGATCTATTTGATCATTTTGAGCAGAAAGCCTTAAACATGTTGGGTGGCACCCCATCTTACAGGGCTGAACGGACGAGGAAACGTAAAAAGTTTGCTGATGAATCAGCATCCCCAGATGTTGTGCTTGAGGGAAGGCAACTGTTTCAAATAGAGACATTTATTGCCTCTATTGATCAACTGAGTTCAAGCCTTAATCACCGTCTGGAGGCCTACAAACATCTGAACAATTTGTTCAGTGTCCTTTTCTCTTTGGATACAGAGTCCAATGCTTCAGTCCTTCACAAGGCCAAGATTCTCACTGAATCATACCCATCTGACCTCAATGAAAGTCTTGGACAGGAGCTTATACAGTTCAAATCTTTTATACAGCTCAACAACACTGATGAGGAGAGGACCCCTTCAGGACTGCTCAAAACAATAATACATTTTGGACTACAGCCTACGTTTCCTAATACAGACATTGCGCTACAGATTTTTCTCACTCTACCGGTCAGTAATTGTGAGGGAGAACGCTCATTCTCTCTTTTGTCAAGAGTAAAAAATGAGCTGCGCACAAGAATGACTCAGAAAAGATTAAATGCGTTATCTCTAATGGCAATTGAGAGTGAGCTGACAAGAGAGTTGGACTTCAATGATGTGGTGGATGATTTTGCAAAATTGAAAGCACGAAAGAAACCCCTTGCTTAAAGGTGCACTGTGTAAGATTTTTAGGTTATTTCCAGAATTCACCCATTCACTAATGTTAGGTGTTGAGAATTAAAAATATATCTTAGTTAGGGTTACTGAGGAAAGCAGAGCTGGGTCTGTCCTTTCCTGCTCCAGCGTAAGATAAACATGGAGTTTTATTGCCCTGAGGGGGTGGTCAGCAGGAGAGGGGGTCAGTCATCCTCCCACTGAGCCATGCAGGAGGAGTTTAAAAGTTGATAAAAGGATTGTCTTGGTAAAACCTACTTCAGACAGACAGACAAACTTCTGGACCGCGCGGTGAAAGATCTATATTGGTAATGTAACTCTGTCTCCATATTTAATTTCTATGAATTAAATATGTATTTAAACCGTTTCACCTCTGATCAATGCTTCCCCATTTATAGCCAAATCCGGAACTGGGAAAGATGGGTTTTTAATAGACATGTAACAGCAGGCCGGTAAAACCCCATCTTATCATGGTGCCGAAACCCCTCGGATTTTGGCTGTGAGTGAGGGTCTGTTTGAAAATTGGACACGAAAAGAGGACTAATTCTGCAGCATCACCGGTCGACCGGAAAAATGTAAGGAGATTTTTCTCCATTGGCAAAATGATGTGTAGGCTAAATTAAGTGGTGCTGTGGTTTAAGAGACTCAATTCTCAAAATATCAGAGGCTGAACAGTACAACTAGGTTTGAATGGAATTTATGTTGAAACCGAGAAATGATTGAATGGGATTTATTTGTATGTCTACGTCAAAAAAATGTAAAATAAGGTAGAAACGATAAAAGAGATAAAAGCCAAGAAGCCAAGTGGTGAGGCTGTTGAAAAATAAAATAAAAGACAATAAAAAAGATAAAATTACAAAGATAAAAAATAGTCTCGGAAGTTGGTCGCTCCCTCTCCATGACTGACGAGTCTGGTGAATTTAGGACTAAGATGGAGTGCTTTCTTTGGGGAAGGAGACACCCTAATGCAGCACAGCGATAGGACGGCCAAGAATACAAAACCATCTAAAAGTTGAGGCTAAGACAGCAAGACCTTTAAAGTGAGCTGTAAAAGTAGATAAGAGATTAAACAGGGGCCCCAAGGGAACATTTACATTGTTCTCTAGCATCAGAACGGGGATTCTGATTGCACGACGATTAGACCGAGGTGGTATTAAAATGAATAGTTGGTTTCGTCGAGTGGAAGGGTATTAAAAGGAGAAGACCCTCTGCGCGCGCAAGGCTGTCTGTCTTAAATGTTATATTTGTTATGTCTTGTCTGATGTTTTGAATGTCTCGGTAATATGGGATCCATGGTTTTGAGAGAAGTAGAGATTGGTTGGACCCTGCAACTCAGCGGAGAGTGGGGGTGTGTGTGTGTGTGTGTGTGTCTTCATGAGGGTGTGAATTTCTCTGCGTGCGTGGGCCTAAAGATAAGAGCGGTGACTGGGGCGCAGTTTAATTTTGTTAAGTAATAGTGATAAGTAAAAATATGGGTGAAAAACTAAGGGGAATTTGGAAATCATTAGAAAAAAGGTCGATGCATTAATAATGTTTGTTGAAGTGCAGGAGAACTTTCAATGCAGTAAAACGTTTGAGGTATTGGCTGCAAGCTGATTGGGTGAGTTGCATTGGAGAGAGACCACGGCCTGCAGTTTGGTGAGTTTTGGAGAAAACTTTTTATTTTGAACTGTAGCCTAAAAGTTAGAAAGTGGTTAGAAGTTTGGAAAAGTTGTTGAAAATTTGGCAGAACATTGAACATCTGTTTGAGGCATTATAAATTGGGAAAACACAAAAAAGGGAAAATGCCTTCTGTTAGAGTGTAATTTTAACTAGCATTATCTATTGCAAAATAGCGTTTTAAAATGCCTAATGAATATATATACTTTCAGACATGAAATATAATTTGCGATTAAAAAGTAATTAAAAGGTTTTCATTGTTTGATAGTCCTAGTTATAATAAATAAATAAATAAATAGATATAATCCGTCAGACTTCAATCTAGCTGATTAATAGGGAGCAGGAAATAGCCACCCTATAAACTTTTGCTCATTTGCAGGCCTGGAAAAACACAAGTAAGCAGAACTACACAGAGTTAGAAGTTAAGGTTAAACTGTACCTTAATAGTGTGTGCAAACTGATATTGCGGTTGATTTGATCGATTTTGTTAACACTGTATTTAGTCATGAGTCAGTTTTGAAGTTATCCTCAAATGAAGCAGCTAAAATTGAGGAATTTATGACTAATGTTATTGGTTTGCATTGTTTTATTATAGATATTGATATTGCAGAGCGCCAACACCTAGTAGAAATAGAAAATATTACGGGATCATCACAGGACGGTCCCCAAATTATTCATTATATGTAATCACATTTTCATGGTCCCACAAAATGCAGATGCCCTTGTTACACAGTAATTTAGAGCCCGAGGAATCTTTTTCTTTGTTCATTTGGTAATGTGCAAATTCTGGTGAATGAACTTTTCAACATCAGTTGCTGGTGATTGTTTGTGGCCGGCAGTATTTGACTTAACAATTTACTAAACACAGGCGCATAACTGATTTTAGAGCTGTTTTAAAATGTACCTTTGGTGTTTTTTATATTTTTTCCTTGATAGATGGAGTTACACAGCATTTTCTTTATACACTTTAGCAGAAGGTTCCTGAGTTTGACTGGGACTCTCGATATCTTCTGAAAAAATCAGTAGGATGGATCAAACACACAGGTGTGGATCCTAAATAAATCAGTCCAATTTAGGGGAATTATTTAGAGTAATAGTGTTAAAAAAAACGTGCCCTCTTCAATATCTCAGCTGATGATTTTAAATCTTGATATGCTCGCTGAGACAATATTTGATACACCATTTGCCTGTGACTTAAAGGAAGGGTGATACACAATGTTTGAGTTTGTTAATTGCTAAAAGTTGGTAAAATTACAGTTATTGGAAAACAATATAGGAAGGAGTGAGAGTAAGCAGCTGATTCCATCGAGAACTGTCTCTATTTTAATTTAAGGTGGGGGAGCCTCCTCCCCCCTGTTTTTCTTTTTCTATCTTAATTTTGTTACAGGTCTGTTCGTTCTGGAGTATGGACACGTCTGACATGTGACGCAGATCGGTGCCGATTTGGGGTTGGAAGAATGAAACTGAGCATTTACAGCCGATATGTGTGTCGTGGAGCACCCATCACATCTGGGACAGTTGCTTACGCTGGACACTGGGCCAAGGACTGTATCACATCACTAAATCCTGGCAAGAAGTCCCAATACCACCTCACCTTCAAGAAGGTCAGTGCCCCATCTAGGGGATAACGCACCCATGGACAATGTTTCCTCACCCTGGAACGATGGCCAATGCCTATGACCAGCACAGATCCTAAGCTGTCAAGGAAAAATGACTGTCTGCATACACTGGAGTTGAATGTCTCATCCAGTTTCTGAGTCGTGGACCAGAACTTTGTCACTGAGGTGCATCGACAGCGAATCACTGCAACACGTGGGGGACGAAATGTGGAGTTCCATACATGGAAGCTGTGAGTGCGACGTCTAAACTCCAATCTCTTTTCTGCCTGATCTGCTGTACATGTCAGTCCAGTCCATCTCGAGGACCACAGACTGATAACAGACTTTTTGTTAAGGTAATTCAGACTTCTATTTCTACCACTATACTTCTGACCAAATTTAATGGAAAGTGATTTCTAATATTTTTTCTGTGTCTCCAACTTTTTGTTGAGCTTCTAGGCAAATGGATTGGTGCAGGTAATAACTTCTTAAGGCAGCCGATTGGGCAGATACGAACACTACAGGTTTGCGGTTTTGAAAAATATACTACTGTCTCTTAAAATTTTTTACTATATAACTGATATGTTCCTTTTAAACATGAGTTTTAATTCTATTATGTCCAGGACCGTATTGCTCATAATTGACAGCAGAAAGTGTATTTTACCATCACAATTATTAGCAGACAATCCACAGGGGTGGGAATACTTTTATGTGCTACACTTATACTTAGGTCTCTGTGAGTTCTGGTTGACAACTGCATGTCATAAATTTTCACAAGGGGGGTTGCGACGTCCTGAGGGGACAGGTTTATTACATGGGCCTCTCGGTAAGCACAGATGTGTCCTGCTTGGGACATTCTGTTTCTAAACAACATAGGTTAAACGGATCTGTTAGGTTCTTTCTTAAATAGCTCTTAAGTATTGAGATTTTTCTATTGTACAATATAACTGTTGCATGCTAAAACTTATCAGATTTTCACCAGACTTTGCCGTTACCAGGTGTTTTATTCAGGTAAAACCCAATATTTTATCAGTATGTAAGTACCTTGGAACATTCAGCATTCTCATACCATCAACTTGCTGTGAGCACATTAGTTTAGAATAATCATTATTACAATGGGTACACTGATCTTATACAACCTTTGGAGGACTTCTTGTAGATCTGTGGGATTATGAAATTGCATTAAGTTTTGATCTGAATCCAGGATATAGGGCAGTGTTTTTCATACTTCAGTTCAGATAATTATTTGCAGTTGATTGATTCCCTGTGATGACTAATACTATTCTTTGTTAATGTTTTGTAACAAAATTAATTTTGTTCCAAGCAGAGGGATATGACATACACATTTATATGATAACACTATATTGTAAAGCTATTCAGATCTTAAACTTTATATCAACCCTTGGCACAAGTAATTCGGAGGAAGGATTCTTGTGCAGGACACCACGGAGGTATGTAACTGCGTTGTAAATCAGATAACGGTTGTTTAAACAAAGAGAAACCCCCCACAAAAGACCTTACCCATGGCTCTCTGGAATGTTTGTTAAGTGACTCCCAAAACAGAACTATAAATTAGATTTAATGAGCGGAGTGTCAGACACCACGTATCTGTTATAGATAGATTATATGAGGGGGTTCTTGGATAAAGGCTTAAACAGTTTAAGCAGGACAATAAAGTGAATGTTAAATTAAACAGAAAAACTACATAAACTACAAAAAACTGGATAAAACAGAGATAAACAGAGGGTAATTTAATGCATATTTAGTTTACTTTAAAACCATTGGTGTGTTAGGTAGTTTGTTAAGGATTCAAAGCCACGTATATCTGTTGCAGTAAACTGGATCAGGATTTGTAACAACTGGATAAAATGATAAAAAAAAAAAAAATAGGAACTTTTTTACAGCATAGACATCTGAGTAAATGATACATAAGTGAGGTGTGGTGACTGCTGAAAGGTTTTGTGTGGAGTGGTGTGCTGAATGGTAATCTTTAATCTTTAATTCAGAGAACATTCTGACATTCTTACAGCATAACAGTGTTATGGAAATATAATCACTTATATATAATAGTGTAGCTTAAAGTAATATAGAGGTTAACTTTAACCCAGTGACCTAAACAGATGAGGATGTATGTAGAACAAAGGTTGGTTTCACACTTTCGCATGTGTCAGGAAAAGGATGCACCGAGGCCATATGACAAGCTTGTGACCAGATAACGCTGTTAAAAATGCTTACATGAGGCTTTTCATTGTTTTAGTTAACTTCCAGGAAACAAGCCAGGAACCAAGCTAGATCACATTTAAGGGTCAAAGGTTAGGAGACAGATGTTCTCAGCAGAAACTTAGGAAAAAGAAAGTTGGTCTAGCCCCCGCTTGGCCTATGTAAGTTTGAAAAGGAAGGAACGATGTGTACGTTTTGAGACAGGCTTCAGATCCAGGCAGAGAACTTAAGGTATCCGATGCTGTGATAAAGGTTGTGTCTCCCACTTTGGAATTCCAAGTTGTAATAAATATATGTTTAACTGTTGTTTTTGCCTCTGAATTCACTGCCTCTTCTCTTTGTGCCAAATCCTCAACGACGGTGAAACGAGACGAGTTAGGACAGCGTAAGGACGGGGAAAGAGGAATTGCAATAAAATGTCTCATTAACTATTGCATTTCTAAAATAGGTTTCTCATAGGATGGAGAAGAAACAACAAGAAGGTTGGTTCAGATTAATGGGGAGAATTCTAAACACAATTGGTTAAAGTTCTGTGCACAGACTACATTGAAATTGGGGTGAAAAAGATGTGAAGTGTTTTCTTGTGGGAGTGTTCAGTTAATTTCATTACAGGATATGTTTCCATATGACTGAAAGGAGCTTTTCGGGACCGAAGTCAACCTCCGGAATTACAGGTAGCACACGACATTTGATATCTAAAAGATTGTCGTGTAAGTTTCAGGTTGTATTGGAGACATAAAATTAGGAGAGTTCAGAAATGTGAAGGGAGTACACCAACCCCCGACTTCGACGGAGTGCACGCTAAGGTTATCGACAAGCAGATGTGGTGGGCCAGAGGTCAGGGGCCCATCAGACTCCAGGAGCCGTGTGTACTAGCCACCAGAGGGTTCAAGGACAGATCACCGGAACAACTTATCTCGCAGAGCCACCCACGGAGGGGCAGCTGGAATTTTATTTTGTTTTCGTTTTTTATTTTTAATAAAGATTAACATACAGTTGTGTGGAGACCGCGGTCGGAACACTGACTCTTTACACCATCTTCTTTAAAGGCGAGAAGAAGACATCTCCGAGATGCAAGACATCATTACAACAATTGAATGCATTTTGTAAAAGAGAAAAAAGAAAATGAGAGTTTTGTAACCACTGCATATGTCTTATAAGTTCCATATTCATAAGGTATTCAATATTAGTATTGTTAGAATCTTGGTTTTGCATTGCATGAAAATCTGTTTTTTATTCTGTGGTTTGATCTGAGTGTAGTGCTTTCATGGGTTATCTTTATTTCTAAGAAGCATTTTGTTAATCTAGGTTAGGACTCTTAAAGTCATATTTAGATCATATAATAGTTTTTGGTAGTTGCACATTTATCTTAGCCTTGCACCTCTCGGATAAAGGTGCTTACTTTTCTTAATTCTAGTAGGTTAGAGATTCGGATAGGTTTAGTAGCTTTTTAGCTTATACTTGGGTTATTTTACATTTAAGGGGAACATTTAAACTTCATTTGATTTCATAAGTCGCCAACAGAGGGGACAGTGGGTTACAATATTACATCTTACTATTTACATTTTGTTTAAGGGTTTCAAGACATAGACTTAGTTTAGCCTAGTTATTGGTTTGATTTGTTAATCAAAACAGAGGGAGTTGTTGAGAATTAAAAATATATCTTAGTTAGGGTTACTGAGGAAAGCAGAGCTGGGTCTGTCCTTTCCTGCTCCAGCGTAAGATAAACATGGAGTTTTATTGCCCTGAGGGGGTGGTCAGCAGGAGAGGGGGTCAGTCATCCTCCCACTGAGCCATGCAGGAGGAGTTTAAAAGTTGATAAAAGGATTGTCTTGGTAAAACCTACTTCAGACAGACAGACAAACTTCTGGACCGCGCGGTGAAAGATCTATATTGGTAATGTAACTCTGTCTCCATATTTAATTTCTATGAATTAAATATGTATTTAAACCGTTTCACCTCTGATCAATGCTTCCCCATTTATAGCCAAATCCGGAACTGGGAAAGATGGGTTTTTAATAGACATGTAACAGCAGGCCGGTAAAACCCCATCTTATCATAGGCTACCTGTTTTCATGAATACTTACCACCACCATAAAATTCTAAGTATCCATTATGACTTGGAGAATTGCACTTTCGCCATTTCTGGGAAGTGTCACCTGGATTGTGAAGATAGGATTGACTTTAGGCAGAAGCTTGGTGCTTTCTCTGGCAAACTGAACCTCAAGCTTCATTCTCTGCAGCTTTGCATTCTTGTGCAGACTTTCATCCACAAGGAACTTTTCAACTTCCCCACTATCGTGAAGGGGCCATCAAAAGATTTCAGTGTGTCCAGCATGTCTAGTCTCTTACTCTCCTTTCTTTGAGCCATCTCTTGTTTCTCATCTGCCCTACTCTCGAATTTTGCCTTCATGAATTTACTCCAGTTGAGTTCAACCTCCCTTTTTGCTTGTGCTGCTGCCTTGAAACCTCTGAAGCTCCTGGCACTTCTGTAAAATTATTGACCTATTGACTGCGTTCAGTGTGCCCAACTTCTTCAGTTTGTAGTCCACCTTGCCACATTGTCTCTCCATCCCAATGTTGTGCACAGGGGTGCCATCAATGTTACTAGCCTGTTCACTGACAGGGTCCATTGGGAAGGTCTCCTCATCCATCCTCTGCCTGGCCAGGACAGTCTTCAGATGGGGCAGCATGAGATCTGTCAGCTGCTTCACTTCATCCAAGTATTCGGCAGCCACGTCTGACACTGAGTTCAGGACATGTCCAGTGCCTGTCCAGCCACTATAGCATTCTTGGAAATGGGCTATCTTGACCTGCATGCAGCCCTTGTACCATGAACTGGCCTACACCTTTCTTTGTGGTGCTCTCCGATGCATGTTATCATTTTACCTTTCTCCTTCTCCTCAAGCTTAACCACAAATAGATACAGACTTTGAGCCTCAATTTGCTGCACAGCTGCCGTTATGCCAAAGTGTTTTCCTAAGATATTATTTTATTTTTAATGATAGAAGGGAGGAAAAGGGGGCAAAAATCATGTCCGATTTAGTTTTTTGGGTGGGGTGGGGGGTTTATTTCATGATAGCTACCAACTTCCAATACATAATATCTCTCAAATGACCCAATGCACCATCACTGAAGTGGGCATAATCATTTTCCAAAATGTTTATTTTTAGGCCATTTATCCCCTCCCCCTGTGTCTGTGTGAAACCTGTGCTTGTCAGTGTCTGTGTGGTATACCTAATAGTGTGTGTGCAGTATGTGCACTCTTCTGTACAGGACAGTGTGCATGTCTGTTCACAGTATACAGTATTTCTTGCATAGTGCGTGCGTGTGTGTGCACCCGCACGCGCGGGGGGTTGAGGGGCCAAGACCATGTCAGGCCCAGGGGGCCAAAATTTCTTAATCCGCCCCTGGTCAGATCTGCAAATGTGTACTGAGATTTGCAAATGTGTAGATCAATCTGTAAGCACACACAGAGACACTTGTGTCTGAAGTATTTTCACTTCAAGACCCATAAATACAGACAAATCATTGGTTACAAGTCAAGCAGTTTTTCGGTTGGCTCTCTTTACACACGTGATTTTTGCTACCCTTCTGCCGCGTGAGATGCACAAATGCGTAGGATTTGTATCTGTATTTTTTCGATTTGTGTCCCCTTGCGCAGGCTCACAGGCTCACAGCCTCACATGTTGCCCTGAGCGCAGGCTCACAGGCACACAGGCTGCCTCTTCCGGCTGTGGGAGGTCACGTGACTTTCAAGGCTTGAACCAAAGCGTTTTGCTACCAGACGGCTGACAAGGCAACTTGTTATAACTATATAACTTTCTGCCTTTAACGGCAACAGTTTCTTGTTTTAATGAGAGACTTATCTTGCTAAAACCACATAATTGTCTCCTCATAACAACGCAACATAACCCGGCATCAGCTCGCGGGATATTTGAGTGTCATGGAGAAGAGGAGAGACGGAGGGAGATTATTTCTTTTTAAGAAGTCATCATTTGTCGGAGGAATGTATTTCTGCTCTGAGGAGTGACGAGGTAAGTCATGCATATACAGCAAGTCCTCTACTTGAAATTTGATCTATTTGGCAGTTATTATGTATAGTTACAGACCTCTCAACTTTTATCAAAAGTTAGGAGTGAGATTATGCTAATTTGGGGGCGGGGCTTGTTTGGGGGCGTGGCTAACCGGACCCTGGAAGAGCCGGTGGAGTCAACTCCATCTCATTTTTATCCCACCAGACAATGAAGTAGACATGTATTACTTGTGTTAAAAAGAGAAAGAGACATATTAATACTTAATAATAATAATACTTAATTAATTGTTCAGTTAATGGATTAAAACATAAATAATACACAATTGTTCAAATAATACTGAATAAAATTAAGTAGATTTTAATTATTAACCGAATTATTATACTGTTACACATTCATCTATGGGTTGTTTATCATTGTAAATCTATAACCTGATTGGTGAATCAGACTGAGTTTCATCAAGCCTTTATGATCCCCTCAGCAGCAACACTGAAGCACACAGAGGTTCCCGCTGCGTCTTTACGCACGATCCAGCTGCTGATGTCTCCCTCTTTTCAGCTCAATGCACTTCTAGACTGTTACAGTTTATAACCATTATCACCTTTCACAGCGACAGGTTTCTCAGTGTCGCCGCGCTGACCAGACAAATCTCTATTGCTCTCGTCAGTGCTTTCTGGGCGCACTGACGCCCAGAAAGCACCTGCTCCGCGGGAAAGGAGGGGGGAGAGGAGCAAGCGCGGAGGCACAGAAATACGGTGCATGTAGTTACAAAATGCAGAATTAATAAAAACGAAACTTATAAACTGACCAAGTGGCGTTTTAAACTGCATCTGGTTAGCAGAACTGTTTTTATGATCAGCGTGCAGCCATGACTGGTTCTGAATGGACCGGTCATCTTGCAGCAGCTCCACCCCCGCCTCCTCCCCTCCTGTGTACGCGGTACAGGACCTTACCGGCTCACTTTCACCACTGTTAAGACTAAAATTATTCATAACTCTGATCACTCTTCCTGCTGCTCTGTTAACATGAACTGCAGCAGGAATTACTGATGGCCACAAGCTGTGAAAGAAGCCGAAACAGCTCAGCAGAAGGCGGAGTTTTGTCGTCCGCAGCCCAGATGGGCTTTGTGATTTTTATGCGTGAGAAATGCCATGTTTGCGTGTGAAATGTCATGTGTTGCGTGTGAGCGTGTGAAGTTAGTGAAATGCGTGTGTCACACGGTCAATGCGTGAGAGTTGAGAGCTATGAGTTAACAACTATGCTCTGGATACAATGGCATCACTGTAGTACCGTCTCTGGCTCCGTTTACACGGTGAAAACAGGTTTGCGTTGCCTTTGGACTCTCCATTTACACACTACAAGGTTTAACTGTTGCTTAGGGGCACTTTCAGCTATAGCTGTGGGTTTATTTACAACAGTTTGCAGCCAAATCAGTCCTCCGCCCGCCGCTTTCTTCTTCTGGGCAATTTGACGCGGAGCTTCAAAAATCACGGCGCTACTAGTGGTGCGGCATGGGAATTACACCGTTTAAGTACTCTAAACAGGGCCTGTGACTGCAAATGTACCTATGCCTTTATGTATTTGAAATAAATATAATCAAAATAAATTTTAATTCGACACTCTTAAGGCTAATTAAAAGTATGTGTATTCTACACAATGAAAGTGAGGCTAGATAAAGCTACATTTATCCATATTTTATTGTGTCAAAACAAAGTGATGAATACAGAGCTTTCTAATGTGACTATTCACAAGCCAGTGAAGGACAGCTATTTATATCAGATCCATTAATAAACCCAGTCAACTACTGTTTTATGCTTTAATAAGGAGAAAAGCAAAATTATCAATTATCATTGCTGCAAATACAAAAGTTAATATCAGAATTTATCAATAAAAGCACCTGGCAGCAAGGCACGACTGTTCTCAATTTATTAGTTGTTGCATTTGTTTTTTATGATGTCTTTAAACTTACTCAGAAAAGAAAACAAATCTTAATCAACATTGTTGCATTGCAGTCTAGGTTTGAGCAATTTAACATTGATCCAGTCTAACCTTTAATCACAATTTTAAACAGTAGCTATTCTCCTTCTGATGGGAATTCTGTAAAAGTACTTTTTAAAATTCCCATAAACAAAAACATTAAGGTAGGTGAACCATACGGAAGCGTATTGCATTCACCAAAGAAAAAAAAATCAGACAGCTTATCTCATAATTACGAGATACGTATCTCGTAATTACGACATCTTATCTCATAATTACGAGATACGTATCTCATAATTACGACATCTTATCTCATATTTACGAGAAACGGATCTCGTAATTACGAGATACGTATCTCGTAATTATGAGATAACTGCAGGCATGTGACCAGGTCTAAACTGGTCACTCACTGTCGTGACGCCGAAGAATTGCTGCACAGGAGCAGGAAAGGAAGGTAAGTTATTAGCTATATACTTCCAGTGCAAATGCTAATTTAAGGAACATTTTGTTGCTAGACTTCATAGATAGAATGTTTATAGTTATGTACTTTATGTGCTTTATTGCTACCGTCATTGGTCAAGGTGGTGTCGTCTCTGTTCAGCCGAGATGTCAAAGCTAACACGGGCTAGTGTGTAGCCTAAATAGCTAGCCGTTAGCTAGCATGGAGGAATTAATATAGACCACATTTACAAAATATTTCATATTGCATCATGTCAAACCAATATGACTTGGCCCAACAACAACAAAACATGGTTTTGTATAGATTATGTTGCTGTGCAACTAGTCGTCATATTAGCTGACTGGTATGCGCAGTACAACAATGTATGCCAATCTGACAGTTATGCTGTTCTGACGCCAGCCAACTCCGCCTCATTTCCAACCTGTTAGGCGTGGAAATGAAGATACATCCATCAATTTTCTTACTCGCTTATCCCTCATAGGGTTGCGAGGGGTGCTGGTGCCTATCTCCAGCATTTCAATGGGCGAGAGGCGGGTACACCCTGGACAGGTCGCCAGTCTGTCGCGGGGCATGGAAATGAAGATGTTTTACTTTTCTTAACGGAATATAGGAATGGTGTCGTTAAATTATCGTTCAGTTAGTGGGTTAAATCTGAAATTGTAACACTTGTTAGTGCTATTGCAGGGGATTGCTATGTCGGTTAAAACTCGATTGATCACACAATATAACACGTTCTGAGAAAGTAAACGGCTCTGTTCATTTCCAGATGTGTCACGAAAATATTAGCTTTATGTTATTAGATTGTCGCATGTCTGTCCGCTGAAACCACAAATCGACCTTCCTGAGTCCATCACAGTTGTCTGCTTGTTCTCTTTTTTCTTCTCGTTTTTTGGTAGATAGATCCTCATGAATGGATCATATAAAGCGGATTACAAGTGTGAGCAAATGAACACTGAATAAAGTTACAGCCAAAATGATCAGATCTAATGATATTTTAATTCAACCAGGAACCATATTAAGATATTAACCATATTAAGAAAACGAGATTTTAAAAAGTAGAACAAAATGAGGAGTTTCATAAAATCTATTTAATTTTATTAGAATGTGATGTTTGAGGTGGCTGGGGCATCTGGTTAGGATGCCTCCTGGACGCCTCCCTGGTGAGGTGTTCCGGGCACGTCCCACCGGGAGGAGACCCAGAGGGAGACCCAGGACACGCTGGAGGGACTATGTTTCTCGGCTGGCCTGGGAACGCCTTGGGATTCCTCCTGAGGAGCTGGCCCAAGTGGCCGGGGAGAGGGACGTCTGGGCCTCTCTACTGAAGCTGCTGCCCCCGCAACCCAACCCCGGATAAGCGGAAGAGGATGGATGGATGGATGGTGTTTAAAAATAATTAGACTTCACAATACTGGAGGTTAAAACTTTTATTGATTTCAAGCACTCTCCCGACGAAGGGGATACAAATTCTGGCAGGGATAAGTCGTTTGGCATGACACCTGGAGGTAGAACATCTGGGGAATGTTTTTAACATTTAACGTTAAACTGAAGTAACGTTAGTTTAATTAACATCAGTGGCCCCAGAACCTGAGCAAGCAACAAAACCGAACTCAACTAACCATTATTTTCTATGAATTTCTCAACAGTTTCGTCACTGCAGCAAGGAAATGGCAGAGAACTCTGATGATCTGTGGGCGTTTCTCAGAAGGCGAGGTGTTGCTGAGGAGAAAATTACTCAAATGAAAGAAGACAAGGTAATTCATGTCAGGAATGAAGCTACTATTCCCTTAATAATGGCTGTGTAGGCTAACATGGGGTTTTAGTTAGCACTGTTAGGAAAAACTGGACTAATGACCATACAGTATACAAAACAGTGACCTATAAAGATGGAATGTATGACTCTGCTTGTGTTGCATTTAGGAAATATTGGATCACTAAATCTGGACTAAATGTCTGAGGCTGTATAAGACCTAATAGCCTTTGGAGTCTGCAAGACAAATACAAAATTTTAAATGGGAAGAGAAGATTCGAGCTGTTACTAAAAGGGCTTTACATAACTGTTTTTTTTTTTTTAAGCGTCTAGGCTCCACAATTTCTGACACAATTACTCTAGGACTTTTCTTTTTCAAAATAATTGCCTTCTGTTTATCTTTTTGCCATATAATGTAATATTAAGTTGTTTTTAAAATATCAAATATATTTGTAAATTAAGTTTATGTGCAGTGCATCCTCAAATCACATCTTGGTTAAATTTTTCGTGTGGGTTGGGCTACAAAGGGCATGATGGGAACACAAAATAAGATATTCATTCATATTGATTTACTCATTTGCAAAGAAAACTTTAGAAGTGTTGTTTACAAAATTGCATATTACTGCATATATACTGTGGTAAAACAGTTTGGCAGGTAATTTAAAGCTAGCTCTGCTAACCTTTTATGTTTATTCATAGATCGACACATCACTTATCGGAGAAATAGAGGATGACTACCTTGCACGCTATATACCAGTGTATGGGGACAGGATTGCCACGAGACGATACTGTCTGGACAAGCAAAAAGGAAAAGAAGACAAAAGTTCAAGGATGTCCCTTCTTGAAAAACTTCGAAAGAAAATGAAGACAGCAACAGCCAGCCATGGGGAGGAATCTGAACAGGAAAACTGGCCTGCAAGAAAAGCAAGGTTTGATCGATCTAAAAACGCTTTAAAGGCTGAACGAAAAATTGAGTTGGGGTGGATACATGAGGGCAAACAAGTCAGAAAGCGTTGTGGTGGGGGCACCAGGTTGCTAAATGTATCCAAGTCATCCACCAAAAAAGACCTTATGTCTCATGCAAAAGAACTGTTTTTTCCATACGGTGAGTCAACAAAAGGAAAATGGGAGGACTTTATCCACGATGTTTTTGATTTTAAGGAATCAGTACTTGATGACAGCACTACTGTGGGTGACTTGTACACACTGTCAAAATTTGGGATACTACGGTTTTATCTAAACACGAGACGGGTAGACCTGAAAGACACAGACAGCGAGATGGACAGACATGGTGCCACTATAGGGGAAAAGCAAAACCAGGCAGATTATTCTGATCAGCCCCAGGAAAAGCCATTTAGTGTGAATGAATCACAAGCAGGACCGTCTACAGCAGCTCAATACAATCATGGGAACTTCAGTTCCCAGTCAGCTGTGTTTGACCTAGTTGATCTTAGCTCCCAGTCTGATGATTCAGAGGTGTTTATAGGTGGCCTAGTAGCTGTATCGTCTGCAAGTCAGCTGGATGACACTATTCCAGTTTTCCTTTCCACAGAGGACATCATCAACAGTGCCGTTTGCACATCAACTCCTGTTTTAGGAGATAGTGTTGACAAAACTGTCCTTTCAAGTGTTAATGCACCTAATGGTCTGCTCTCAGAAATCCAACTAGGTGACACCAGTCCAGTTTTCCCTCCAGCAGAGGAACCTGTCAGCGTTGCCCCCTCCACATCTACTCCTGTCTCAGAGAACTACGTTGAACATAACCACCCAGGTTTAAATGCAGGCTATCAGCTACTTACAGTGTTTATCAAACTGCATAGAGTAAATCTGTTAGAGGAAATGATTTGTCAGTTCAAAAATGACATGATTCTTGACTACCCCTTAAGTTACAGCTTTGTTAATGAAAAGGGCACAGATGCAGATGGTGTGGCAAGAGATGTCTATGCTGCTTTTTGGACAGAATTTTTAGATTGTGCCGCAGAGGGGGCAGAAATGAGAGTGCCATCCCTGTCACCAAAATGGCAGGAGGAAGAATGGAAGGCTGTGGGAAGAATACTGGCTAAAGGATTTCTGGACCAAGGATACTTTCCATTACGCCTTGCCCCAGCATTTACCACAGCACTGATATTTGGAGAACATGCTGTGTCTAATGATATACTGTTTGAATCTTTGCTCTTGTATCTTAGTCAGTGTGAGAGAGATCTCATAGCAACTGCTTTACAGGAAGACATTGACAGTGATAGCCAGGATGAGTTATTAGATCTACTTGATCGACTTGGAGTGAAAATGGTTCCGTCACGAGAGAACCTTAAAGCAGTTCTCCTTCAAGTAGCACACAAACAAATAATTAAAGAACCTAAATATGCTCTTGATAACATGTCTGCAGTTGCCCAGAAACCCCTGAGGAGCGCCATAACCACAACAACAAAAATGCAGGTCATGTATGACGACAAAAAACCAACTGGCAGGAAGGTCCTAAAAATGATTGAAGCAAGTCCAATTTCACCTGCTGAGAAACAAGCCCTTAGATTTCTACAACAGTACATTAGAGGATTAGATGAGATGGGTCTCAGAAGGTTGCTGAGATTTGTAACAGGCTCAGATGTCATTTGTGTCCCAAAAGTTGAAGTAATATTTACAACTTTGGAAGGACTGGAACGCCGGCCAGTTGCACATACCTGTGGGTCAGTTTTGGAGTTACCCTCTACATACAACTCATACCCAGGGCTAAGGGTGGAGATGGAGAATGTGCTAAAAAGCAACTACTACACTATGGATATTGTGTAGTTAGAAAATCCTGTACACATGAGGCAGGGTCCACGTCTTTTGTTTATATTTTGTTAATTGTTGCTAATAATTCAAAACCTCAGGAAGATATAAACTTGACATGTTCTGTGTCAGAGATTAACAACCAATATGCAGTCAAACTTGCCTATGTTTCTTTATATCTGTAACTTCTGGAAATGATAGATTTGATTGAAGAGTGTAACAAATGATGCAACACTGTCCAGAGAATCTATTGTTGTGCAGTCTTCCATGTGCTATTTTTGGTTATAAAAATATTGCAATACATATTGTGCCTTATAAGGAAATGATTCCAATAAAAGCCTTGTGGTTTTCAAATTTCAGTTAGCTAATATTTGAGCAATGGAAATACTGTGAGGCTCAACAATTGTCAAGTTGGCCAGCTTGTAAAGCTTTAAGAAAAAGAGAGGGCTTTTGTTAGTAATTGGTGTGAATTTAATTTCTATGACAGAAAAGAACATGTGTTGTAAAAAAAATGTGATTTGGCAGGTTGTTGTTTCCATGAGAAAAGAGCATTATTAATAATGCCTGTCATGTTAATTCCTAACTGTTTTACACTTTTATTTCAGTTTATGAGCAAAAGAAATGTTAAAAATGTTTTGAAATGCTCTTATGGATGGGGCCAACTGTAATCTTTTGTGCTTTCATGTTGGCTGACTGAAGTACCATTTAATAAACATGTTCTTTATTGCAACTTACCTGTGAATTCACTTTAGGGTTATGTGCCAGTATTTGCATTCACCTAAAAATCAAATAATGACAAACATTTCTAAATAGCTTTATTTATGTATGTATTGCTAAATTACAGTGTTTAGTGATCATTTTCAGTATAGCACAATTTGTAAACATAGTTTGTGACATGTAATATTTGAAATCATTTCCACATTAGTGTTTGAAAAACTCCTTCATAAGTCAGTTACAGGTACTGTAGTATTGACAAGTGTTGAAGTGTCGTGTCAAAGCACGATAAGCACCTATAAGTTGCAGTTCTTGGTTTGTCAAAAGCCAGTGTGCATACATCACAAGAGCAAAGATACATTCACTAATCAGAGCTGAGAACATCTTTACCATAACTTTCAATAAAGATAACTAATTATAGAACATGTAATACAAATAACTTTGTCATTCACCTAATGAGCATGTGTTGATCACAGAACCATTAATTCAACAAAGGAGGATTATTTAGACAATTAAGACATATCAGAATATATGTTTTCTACTGAAAGATTTTGCTTTGTAAAATACACATTTAAAAATCAGTAAGTTATTAGCCTTATATCTGCTTGGTGAGACAGGTAGCCTACAGTCAACTATTCTTCTGACTGTTCACTGAGGAATGTTAAGAAATAGAAGCATTAAAACATACTAAATAGGAAACCATGTAATTTACATTATAGATATATAAATGATACTTGCCTAATATGTTCTCTACATTAGGCTAGTTTTCACTAAAGTACTCTTACAGCACTAGTAGCCTGCTTACTTTTACAGGTGAGTATGGATGTAAGCTCGCAGAAACAGGTAAAGCTCAATTGCTTCCTCTGGAGTAGCAGGTGGGTGTAGATGGTTTTCTGCCATTGCAAGGCAACAAATGTCAAAAACAATCTTATCACACGGGTGCGGGCCTCTTGGCAGGCATTCCTCTGCAAGCTTGTATTTGTTGACTGAATACTGGTCTAAGGTAGTTTGTAGTGCCAAACAGGTGGGGAAAACTGTACAAAATCAGCGGTCGTCCACTTGGGGACACGGCATTCCTGGTGTGACGAATTCTGTGGCAGTTCCACAGATGGGCAACTTGCTGCAGTTCCCTCTGAAAAAGAAAGTAAAGTGAATATTTACAGGGATAATTCTATGGATATTTTACAAATGTGTATAGTCCTCTGTAAAATGCATTCTAAAGCTCTGCTGAACCATAAATAAGGTTTCAATAGAGAAAGCTGGAGTGTTTAATACTTTTGACTGAATTTTTGTTAGAACATGTCTTAATTCTTCTACTATCTTAAGTGTAAAGGATTAAAAAATCTCAGTATGGTTATTTAAATTTTGTAACGATATGCTAAACAGTCATTAAAATAGCACAGTTAATTATGGTACCATTTATTGATAAAATAAACAATGTGTATAAGTTTTTTGTGATGCTGTCGTTAAATTGTTACTATGAAGGAGCGGTGCTTAAATAGATCTCTAGGTGGCGTAGCAGAACAGATTCACACAGTCGAGATTTTTCTGAGTCTTTGTTCTTACATACAGACAGATAGAAGCTTTAAGAATTGAATTAAGAGGTGTACTAACAGAAGACAGACAGTTCTGGAATTGTATAGCTCTGTTTAACTCTAATTTCAGTTTTAGATTAGGTTAATTTAGGAATGCATTTGTGCAAATAAGGACAGCGGATTGTGCATTTATTTAAATTCTGTCAGAAATATTAACAGTAGCATAAGCTGTGGAAAGATGTGATTGTAAAAGTATCCAATAGCTAAACTGCAGCGTGAAGTGACTATTAATGCTTTCCTAGACAGAGGACTATATTGTTCATTGAAGCAAATAATAGTTAACAATGGATTTATTAGCCACTCAACCAATTCAAAGTATTATCTTAATTCAACCAAAAAGCAGAAAAACTCAGGCTACCTACCTCAATTATTTCCAGACAGGAGAACAGTATTAGATTTTTATCAAGGAAGTCTCCTGTGAAATGGTCCAGGTCCTTTAAATCTTGAAAGACGTTAATCCAATATTGTGTGTGGTGTTTTCTTAGAAATCCCCACCATTGTTCAATCCTTTGGTTATGATTACTTGACCCAGTAATGCCGCGGTTCTCAAAGTGTGTGGCGCGACCCACTGGTGGGGAATAGACCCCTTGCAACCACGTGACTCGTTACCCAGAACCCCTTGCGTGGCGGCCATATTGGTTGGCATGCCATTGTCTACACAACGCGCCAACATGCAAACAAAGTCTTACGTGGATGAGTTACAGCCTTCTGATAAGGCAGCTTACTTCGCTAAATGTGCAAGGATCGGTAATGCGGACCCTTTGGCTCTTCCTGATAAGGTTTTTTCTAGTAATCCCGATGATTGGCCATCAGTTTGCTACGCGGATCTGGTGAACTACCTTGTTGTCACCCACCCCAACGTACAGTGGCGATCAGATGAAGGCCTACAAGAGTTTGGAAGCGCACAAACAGTTCACTGCCGGATGGATACATGAACTGTCTGTTTGTTACCTGAATGATGTAGCAGTTGTCCGTGGAAGGGTGAGTCTAATGTTTTTTATTCTCATAACTTAGCCGGGCGTACACTGTACGCGCTGGCCGTCTTTTTCCGTACGGGGGTGCGGGCCGGGTGGTCTGCCGTGCCGCGCGGCCGGCGGCGCGTCTCGTCTTTCCTCTCTCCCCTCCGTTCCCCTTGACGCCCGGTGCCTCCCGTGGTCTGGGTCCCTGTCACCCACCGGGGCACGAACAGTATGAGCACTCCGGTCGCGCCGTACACAGGTCGTGAGCGGTGATCTTTTAAACCCCGCGGTTCCGTAGCTGAATATAAGTACCACGACTGAAAAACTCGTAGAGTGTATGCCCGTGAACGGGCGGGAGGGGAGGTGGCGATCGTTACACTGGCCGGAGAGCCGCCGCTGTCTGGAGCAGCAAGAAGCGGGTGCTGCTCCAGACAGCGGCGGCGACAGCAGCAACAGCGGCTTCTCCGGGCCGTGTAGCGATCGCTACACCGGCCGGAGAAGCCGCCGCTGTCTGCTGCTTCAGACAGCGGCGGCTGCTGTAGCGCATTAACTCCGCTTCTCCGGCCCGTGTAGCGATCGCCACCTCCCCTCCGCCGCTATTTAAGTAGAACAATGAATAGAGCAGAATTAAGTTGTATTTACCGGAGATGAAGTGTAGACTGCAAATTCTCTCGTAGTATGATGGCTCCCCCAGTCCATTTGGAGTGTCTGCCTGCGCTCTTTTCATTGAAAATATCCATTTCTTTCTTCTTTCCTCATCCTTTGGTAAACGACAGAAACGTACATCCAACGATTTGGAATGCCTCTCTGTGCAACCGGGAGCACAACAAGTCGTAGGCATTGTTTAGATTCCAAAAATAAACTAACTAAAAGTACGCTCTAAATCACCCGTTTTGTCATGTAGTAGACGGGCTGTCAGGCTAGCGTGCCCACCAAGATGGAGGCGCGCGCCCCCGATCACGTGACTGTGACGTCAGATGCAAGGGGTCTATTGAGACGTGACAGGTGGGGCGCGCCAAGTTCCGGCGTGTGTGTGTGTGTTGTGTGACTATAAATGTAGAACGTGTGAGAGCAAACTGTCCTTATACTGTAGCTGTCTGTTGCCGCTTATTAGACCAATCAAACCCACAAAGTAATCATTACTAGCCTACATGCAGTCTAATTAAAAGAACATTAGATATGAGAAAAATTTCACCTGGAACTGAAGTGCCAAAATAATGATTGACATGACGTCGGCATATTATTTGTAACGGGATAACCTTTCGCGCCCAGTGTTGCCAACTCAGCGACTTTGTTGCTATATTTCAGACCCCTCCAGCGACTCTTTTTCAAAAAAGCGACTAGCGACAAATCTAGCGAATTTTGGAGACTCTTACGTGAAAGCACATATCATTCATACTCTTGTCCTCCAGCGGCAGCTGCTGCCGTGAGGCACCTCCCCCCTCCCAACCCCGTTCTCCCGCTACCGCAGGAGTCCCTCTCAGCGCTGCAGTCAGAGACACAGCATGTTTACCCTCAGCATCCAGACTGCAAATAAAGCGCACATGCGCCGGGATTGACGGCGCAGGTTGATCATAAATAACAAAATTTGAAATATTTTATCTTAAATAAATAACGGCGTTTGATTCACACAGCCACATGTTCATGTTTTACCGTGATTTGTAGGCTCCTTGGTGGATCACAAGGGAAAAAAGAAAACGTTAAAAAAAAGTTAAAAAAAATTGTAACTCCGCCATAGTGTCTCTTTATGGTTCATTTTGCCGGTCTCAAACCCGGGTAAAGGAGGAGGGTTAGTATTGAAATAAATTAAACATTAATTAAAAAAATAAAATAAAAATAATAATTATAATAATAGTAATAATAATAATAATACTAATAATAAACATTAATGGACAGCAAAAAGTAGCTCTATATATTCTGAGTGTTTTTACTCACTTTTTGTCTCTGTCTAACAACGTTATTTCTCCCACAGCGCCAATAATTTACACATCACATCGTGTTGCAGATTATGCAAATTAGGCGATGATGTCATTCAGCGACTTCTAGAGACTTTTAGCACAGCCAATAGCTACTTTCCTTACTGAGGAGTTGGCAACACTGTCGCGCTCATATATCTGTATCTGTATACATCTGTTTCGCGCCAATGGGCAGGCTGTTGCTTCACTGAAAACAAAATACAGATCTCAGCTGAACATTGAGCATGACTTGAGAGTGGCTGTATCAAGCCTGCAACCCCGTTTTGAGAAACTGTGCAATGCAAAACAGGCTCATTGCAGCCACTAATGCAGGGATAAATAGACCTGTCTTGCCAGATGGATTTTACTTCTTTTCTTTTATTAACATATTGCAGAGTGGCACTTTAATTTTTTCTATCTTTGAGCTTGATACAAATTTTGACACAGCTGCATTTTTATTTTCTTTATTTGTGAGCTTGCTGTTATTTGATGTAGATAGTTTGTATTTAGATACTACTTGTTACTTCAATAAAATTGGAACATTTTAAGATTGTTGCATATTTCATTAGCATTGTGTTGGGGCGATGGGGACAGGTGGGGCTTGAAAATTCTCCCTTGTCCAAAGTGGGGAATGACAGAAAAAGGTTGAGAACCACTGCAGTAATGTAACATCTTTCAGAAAACTGGTCTTCCTGATTACTTCTTAAAAAGATCTGCATCTGTTCCACTGAACAGTTCTCTGTACCCAGGTCTGACCTGATACGTGTTGGAGTTCCGCTCCTGTTTTCCACTTCATCAATGAAGTACCCAGCTATAACCCTGGGATTACTACTTGTGGAGTAAGCATGCAGCCATATGACTAAACGCGAAAATCCGTCAACAGCTCCATTAATACAGATTCCGTATGGTTTTAGTTTATCATATGAATCGACATGCCACATGAAGTTGGGACCTGGGTTTCTGTAGAGACGTCGTCTTAGGCGATTCTGAAGCCTCAGCTGTACTCCTTGAGGATCTAGGATTTTGAGCAGGTACCGGACAGTTCTTTGGGACACCACCAAACCAGCTTGAATGCATTTCAGATGCATTAATCTATAGCCATGAAGCATCCCGTGCTGGTTTAACTGCTCCTGCAGGAACAGTGCGACTTCAAGCAAGTCAGAGTGGGCTTTTCGCCTAAACAATCCTAAGGACTTAAGGTACCGGCGCAATGTTGACAAACTAATACTAATTCCATCCACATTGAGGAAACTCAGTATTTCCCAGTGACGCATACCTAAAACAAAATAAAAGCATATTAAATCCGACAACGCACTCATTGTTCACGTTTCATGCAATGTAGCTCAGCACAATACGCTCCCGTACGCTTCCGCAGCAATGACTGTCCTTTTGACATGAGATCCTGATCTCGTAATTATGACATATTATCTTATAATTATGACATATTATCTCGTAATTATGAGAAAAGATCTCGTAATTATGACATTATCTCGTAATTATGAGAAAAGATCTCGTAATTATGACATATTATCTCGTAATTATGACATCTTATCTCGTAATTACGACATCTTATCTCATAATTATGACATATTATCTCGTAATTATGAGAAAATATCTCGTAATTATGACATTATCTCGTAATTATGAGAAAAGATCTCGTAATTATGACATATCTCGTAATTATGACATCTTATCTCGTAATTATGAGAAAAGATCTCATAATTACGAGATAAGATGTCATAATTACGAGATCAGGATCTCGTAATTATGAGATAAGCTGCCTGATTTTTTTTTCTTAGGTGAATGCAATACTCTTCCCAGTGATGGGCAGTAGCGCCGCTACATGTAGCGAAGCTATTAGTTAAACTACATTTTCCAGTAGCTTGACCGTAGCGTCGCTGCTTTATGAATCAAGTAACTTTCCTGTAGTGACGTTATTGTTTTGATCAAGTAGCGACGTAGCGTCCGCAAACGCTACAAAATCCAGGACATAACTAAGAAATGAAACCAGGTTTGCTATTTTCAAACAACATTCAGAGTGAACAATCAATCAGAGTTGTTGGTTGGACATGTTCATGCGCGAGCTTCTACTTTGCCTCTCCTGTCTGTATCTATCGAAACATGCGCATGCATACGGCAGTGGAACTTATGGCAAGCCGATTAGGCAAATACTCGCCCTTACAATAACGTGCAGTTCCAACCCGTATTTTACGCTAGCGCGCGTTTTTTAGTCACCGCGCGTTTCCAGCCAGAACGCGCGGTGACGTAAAAAACGCGCGCTAGCGTAAAATACGTGCGGTGGCGTTAATAACGTTTGGTGGCGTTTTTTGCATATTATATTATCAGGAGGTTGTCTTTTATGTGCTCAGCCACTAGATTTAAAGGTCCTGCTTAGTTCAATAATAAAGTCTGATATTACACAAAACTCACTCTGCTTGTTCTCCCTACTTATGCCCTTGGTGCAGAAGATAAATGAAATCTTTAACAGAAATGTTATTATTAATTCTGAAAATATTATCATGTGAATATAAATACAAAGCATACAGAAAATGCAGCTTTATTAAGTGACCTGGTTTATTTTATTTAGCTTTTAATTTCTTTTCAACATTTAGTTCTACTACTTGGCTTGTGCTTTGGTAGTTTCATGTTTAAAATGACAAAAGAAATATGAAAAAGCTTATGGTGCATCTTCTTTCTGCCTTTCCCCAACGATCAGGGACCTCCTGGTTGTGTCTGGTGCTGCAGTGTTCTTATTGGGTAAAACACCTTTAAATCATGTGGCTGAGCACATAAAAGACAACCTCCTGATAATATAATATGCAAAAAACGCCACCAAACGTTATTAACGCCACCGCACGTACTAGGCCAATAACCTTTTTGTTTTATTTCTAGCAGTAATTACTTCAGTTTGTATTTTATTATGCTGCTCATAAAGCACTGTCTACACTGTGTTAGGTCATTGGCTGATCTTTAATAAATGTTTTAACCAGTGTATCAGACTCATTTTGAATTGATCTGACATTAGGTTGGTACAACGTTAAGTAGCTTCTAATGTAGTTAAGCTACTTTTAACACATTTGTGTAACTTAGCTTGCTATATTTCTATAGGTGGTAGCTTTTGTGTAGTGAAGCTTAATTTATTGTTGCGTAACTGATAGCTTAGCTCACTACACTGGACAAGTAGCTTGCCCAAGTCTCTTCCGTAGTACCAGGTTTAAGATAGCTACATTAAAAATACAGCCAGAAAATCATGAATGTTCTCTTTTACATCTTAAAATGCCTGTGCATTTGATCTGATACTTAAAAACTTTGAATTTGGAATATTTAGCTTCTCACATTTAGCAGAAGTAATGTGCTCAATTCTTAGAAAGAATAAATTAATTGTTATTTATACCTTTGTTTAAAATAAAAAACTTGAAAGAATGATAACAAAATCTCTGCTGTGTTTACAGGTTGGCATCTCTAAAGCTGAATACATGGATGGTAGCTGTCCAAAAGTTACTGCTGGATATTTTGTTTCAGAGGTTGAGAAAAGAGGGGGTACCACAGCCAGAATTCATATAGACATGGAGACAGAGAATGATACAATGAAAGACATTCAAAGATTTTTGCGTCTTGATGACAGCTATCCTGAAAACTGCTTCATTGTGGGATCCTGCACCCACAGCCAGCACATCGACAGCCAGTACTGGATGACTCTTTTTCAAAAACTGAAGAATTCAGATTACTTTACTGGTGACTTCTTGGATAAGCAGCCAATTCTGCTCACCTGTTTAAACATCACTGAGGTATGTTTGAATGTAAAAGATAAATACTATATGATATATGCTTTTAAATATGGAGTATGTACTTTAAGAACTTGTTTATTTTCTTGTCTTTCAGGAAGAACTCTTAAAGTGGTTCATTTATGGAACATAATTTGTAAGATTAGAGATACTATTGCTCCAAGTTGCTGGTCCTACATGATGTATACCCTTCCACGGCGTTTTGGTGAACAAGATAATCTCAAACAGGTTTCTGAGCAAGTGGCGGAAACTTGCAAAGTCCAACGTCTTCAGAGGGCCGTTCACACCTGATGAGACAGTTCGAAGTATCATACCTTCTGATGACAGAGAACTTTCTTCATGCACCGTCCCACATGATGAAACAATTGAGTTATGCTTATTTTTAAGAGCTTATATACGCACAAACCTGTGACACGTGTGATATTTTCTTGTAAAAAAAGAGTTTGTGGAGCAAATGACCTTGTGAGCCTGTCCAGAATGACCCTGTCACCTTCCTACACAGTCAGAAATAGGCAGCTGCAGACCCCACAACCCATAAAGGACAAACAGTCAAAGAAATACAGATGGAGGAATAAAAAAAGACCTCTGTTTTCTTCGATTCCCATGTACTTAAAGGTTTCATCATGATGTACATAACTTTTTTAATTTTGGTGCTAGGTTTTATATTTTCTGTGATTCTTGTTGTTTGACAGCAAATATATGCTGCTACATATATTAGGACAATAACAAGAAATCTAACTTCACATGTGCCTTGTGATCTATCATGCAGGACACAAAATGTTTAAATGACATGTTCTGTAAACCCCACCACTGCTCCTCATATTCAAGACATACTTTTTATATTTATAACAGCAAGACTTCAGTTCTCTGTTACTGAACACTGAGACCCAAGTTATGTACTGTTTGACAATGATGATATGGTCGAATGATATATGAAAACCTTTAATGAATCTTTGGTAAAAACCCATTACAAAATGAAGTGTTATGGTTTGTGATCAAACCAACTCATTATTTCCTTAGAAAAATAACATTATATTGCAATGTTACATCAACTCACAGAAGAACATACATTAAAAGTACCTTTAACAAGTTCTCTGAAAGATCCTTTTAAAAGGAAGTTCTCTACCTCCAGAAGATGACCTTACTAGAACATGATCTATGAGTATTAAAAAGATGAATACATGGATCTCAAAATTGAACATGAGAAAATCCTTTTACATACAACAGACAAAAGTCTATGTTAGAAATCTGGGCACTATTGCGCTAAAAGCGTTTATTTTACAATCAACTTTGAAGAATATAAAAAACATAATGCCTATGGAAAGAAAAGGAAAATAAGTACAGTTTAAACACATGCTTCAAAATTTTTACCTTAAAGAAGCTTCATAGCAACAGCAATAATTTGACTTCAAAACTTGTATTTCACAATGTTTTTGGAGTAATCTTTTTAATCAGTATTTTTGCTCTATATCTTTGTCAGCAAAAACAAAAGCTAACTGACTCTATTGTGGCTCACTTCCATATGTTCCTGAAAACATAACCATTTTGAGTCAAATGGTAAACTTTCTTTTGAAATATACATAGTGGTATTACCTGAAACCAAAAACATTTTAGATCAAATTGGACTTTTTCCATGAAGATTTGCATGAAAAGAGTTTTTCAAGCAATGTCTGTCGAAGGACATCTCTTTCACCTTCTCCTTGGTACTCGGAGCAAAATCTCCAGGTGGCAATTCTGTCAGCATAGGTGGGAATGTAGATGGCCAAGCTCTCATCATCCATGCTTGCTATAGCTGATATGTCTACAAGCACAATGAAATTATGGTTTATATAAAAAAGAAATAAATTAAAAAGACTCTTTTAAGCACATGATTATTAATCTTTACAGCAGAATTTATGATTATATGCATGACATGTTTTAAAAAAATTAAGCTGCTTATCTGTATCTTTATATCTTTTGTCAGCCTATCTCATTAACATCCATGAAGAACTTTTGCAGTCACAGGCCCTGTTTAGAGTACTTAAACGGTGTAATTCCCATGCCGCACCACTAGTAGCGCTGTGATTTTTGAAGCTCCGCGTCAAATTGCCCAGAAGAAGAAAGCGGCTGGCGGAGGACTGATTCGGCTGCAAACTGTTGTAAATAAACCCACAGCTATAGCTGAAAGTGCCCCTAAGCAACAGTTAAACCTTGTAGTGTGTAAATGGAGAGTACAAAGGCAACGCAAACCTGTTTTCACAGTGTAAACCGAGCCAGAGACTGTTCTACATTGCTACAAGTGTTTCCAAAGTATAGTGGGTCTAGAAATTAATGTTTTACTAAAACAGACACCCCCATTTTTGAAAAGATTATTTTATTTTAAGATGATTAGAACAACTTTCTAACATTAACTGACTCACGTCGATGACCACCTAGTCAGTAGAGGGCGCTACTGTGAGTAAATGAACAAACGAGGAAACTTCTATAGTCTCTGCCCGCGCATGCGCAATCAATAATAAACCGCTGCCAGCAGAGCCAGGCACAACGTATTAACGTGTCCGTTCCTCATCATTCACAGATCCACAGCGCATCCTGCCTGTGTATCGCTTGTGCCGGCCCAGATTTCCCCTAGGTCTGAGGCCGGTAACAATTGGGGGCTCGTCCGGGATTGCCAGCGCCACCTAGTTGGGAGAGTGGGAACTGCTACAGAGAAGACCTTTGTCCAAAGCTTCAGGAAGGCTGCAGTGCTGTGGGTCATCCAGAGAGTAGAGGCTACAGAGGTTAAAGATGGCTACCACAACCCCTCGAAGGATGCTGGTTTTCAAAATCCGAAAGAGACTGCTTGCATTGAGTAGCAGTCAACTACAGGTCATCGCCAGTGCAATTGATGACGGATCGGGGCCGGACGCTGAGGGCCTTATGGCACTGAGTGAACCAGAACTGTTTGATTTGATTGACGATTTCTTAAGAAGCGAGAAGCTAAGCGGCATGGAAGATGAAGGCATGTCTCAGATTCTTCACCTTGACGACATGCTCGATCACCTGTTACAAGACACGAATGAAGAAGATACAGTCGGGGGAGCGAAAGAAGTCAGTGAGGCTGCACCCCCCCAGCAGGAGGATACAGACACTCGTCGACGGATCAGTTCGACTACTGCATCCATGGGCTACCACCTGCTGTCATCATCTGAAGAAAGAGACTTTCCCAGCCCTCAACCGACCACAGCCAGAGAAAATAATGGACCTCCCAGGAACCTTTCCCCCACATCGCCAGCTAAGTCCACCACCAACAGCGCATTTGCCGCCCTTCCTGACCGTGCCAGCCTGTCTTCCAGTGTTGGTGAGCAGGTTGTAAAACTCACTGATGTAGCTGCTCTGTTTCCACGTAGAGAGTTTAAGATTCATGGTGGTCAGATTTCTGACACCGGGTCTGAAGTGTCCTACAGCAGCCTCTGTAAACAGATGGATCAAGGTTTACTGGAAGGGTTTAGTGAGACAGAAGTTATTCGCACTGTGTTTAAGATAACTAAACCTGGTACGTTCAGGGAGATGTTGACTAGCAAAGATGATCTTACTATGAGTGAGTTAAAAAGGTTTCTCCGCTCTCATATTAGAGACAAAAAGGGGACCGAAATTTTTCAAGAGCTTAGTACCGCTAGACAGCAAGACAAAGAGGGCCCACAGCAATTCTTTTATCGTATCATGGATCTAAAACAGAGGATTATTTTTGAGTCACAACAGCCAGGTGCAGATTTTTGTTATGATAAAAAACTTGTCCAAGGCACATTTCTTCACACTCTTTACCAAGGGTTAAATGAGAAAAATAGCCATGTAAGATGTGACCTGAAACCTTTCCTCACAAACTTACAGGTTACTGATGACCTTCTCTTAGAACAGATCACTAAGTCCACTAGTGAGGAGACGGATAGGTTGAAACGCCTTGGTACAATGACTAAAACCCGACCAGTGTCTGTAAATGTGGCTCAAACTGACCAGACTAAACCAACCGCTGTTGATGCTGAATTACAGGCTAACCGTGCTGCTATTCTAGAACTGACTGCACAGGTGAACTCAATCGTTCAACAAGTTGCCCGCGTTGTCAAACCTTTAGAGCCGGTGACCAATGGGAGCTCTTGTACCCCCTTCACCCGGCCCTCAAATCGATTCCAGATATCAGCTGAGAACAGAGGCAGATGTCAGGAGTGTGTGCAAAAGAACATTAGGAGCTGCCCACACTGTTTTGTTTGTGGCCAAGAAGGTCATAGAGCAGTTGGATGTCTGCAGAGAAAGGTGTCGGTAAACGAGAGGAGGTCACAGGAATGAGGCTGCCTGTGACCGTTGCCAGTAACAAGCCTCCAGCACAGGTTAACTCAGTTGAAACCACAAACCCAGTAGACTCAACTACACTGCTGTCCCAGCCCACATCTAGAAATCGGGTAGCACAATTAATTGGCAAGCGATGTATGGTCTCATGTGCAATGAATGGAGTCCCACTCCAAATGCTGCTTGACTCAGGGGCTCAGGTGACCATGGTGGGGAGAGCATGGATAGAGGAAGCACTACCCACTCTTAATATACAGCCACTCTCATCCCTATTCCCAGACCAACCGCTTGAAGTATCTGCAGCTAATGGCACCACGGTTCCTTTCGATGGATGGGCTTATGTTGACTTACAGATACGCAGTAAGAGCCATGGACACATTGACATTCAAGTACCCATACTAATAAGTCAGAGTTGTGTTAATGGTCCCCTTTTAGGTAGCAATGTCATTGCAGAGATGATAAAGGAAAACAAAGAACAGGTAGATATTACTGCCATACTGAAGGAAGCCATGAGTCTCAGTGAACAAACAGTGGAAACTCTGATCTCCATCCTCCAGATATTGTCCCCTGATGAAACACCTTCCCCTTGCCCTGTGCGAGTCGGAAAGAAAGGACTAACAATCCCTACTGGTCAAATCTGTGAGGTGAGGTGCAGAGTCAGAGCATGGCCACAGGGTGGAACAATGCAATTTGAGCCCAGCCTAGAGAACAACTGTCCTGAGGGTTTAGACCCCCTTCCTACTTTAGTCGATGTCCCCTCAGGCTCATCAAAAATTGCAAAAATCCCCCTTCAGAACTTCACCAAACATGACATCTATCTGCCACAGAGAACCATATTGGGCACAATTGAGGGAATTAGTGAGGTAAAACCAATTACCCATTCTCCCAGCAACCCGAAGCAGACAACCAGTTTCACTGCTCAAACCTGCTCTGCTCTGATTAGAGAAAAATGGCATCCACCTATTGACTTGTCACACCTCGAAGAGGATGAACAAAAAATTACCAGAGAGATGTTATATGAGGAATCAGATGTCTTTGCCAAGGATGATGCTGACATCGGTTGCATCCCAAATTTGAAACTCAAAATCCAGCTTAATGATGAGACACCTGTCCAAAAGCGCTATAATGTGATCCCAAAACCCCTGTATGGAGAAGTAAAAGAATATGTGCAGAAATTACTTGACCATGGCTGGATAAGAAAGTCCACCTCACCGTACTCATCCCCCGTGGTCTGCGTACGAAAAAAAAGATAAGAGCCTACGTCTGTGTGTCGACTATAGGGCGTTAAATCTAAAAACTGTCCCAGACCGTCATCCGCTCCCGCGCATTCAAGACCTGCTGGACAACCTGGGGGGCTACTCCTGGTTCTCCATACTCGACCAGGGCAGTGCTTATCACCAGGGTTTTGTCGATGAGAGTTCCAGGCATCTGACAGCCTTCAGTACCCCTTGGGGATTATATGAGTGGCTTCGCCTCCCCTTTGGCCTTACCAACGCCCCGGCGGCTTTTCAAAGATGTATGGAGGGTGTACTTGATGGTATGAGGGACGAATGCTGCTCCCCTTATCTGGATGATGTACTTTGTTTTTCCAAATCATTCAATGACCACGTGGAGGACTTGAGGCGGGTGCTCCGTCGGCTACGGGAACATGGCATTAAGATACGCCCAAAGAAATGCGAGCTGTTCAGACGACAAGTGCGATACATTGGGCGCCTAGTGACAAGTGAAGGCATCCAGATAGATCCTAAAGACCTGGAAGCAGTGTTACAACTTAAAGAGAGAGAACCGAAGAATGTGGGGGAAGTCAGGGGTCTGTTAGGCTTCCTTAGCTATTATAGATCATTCATACAAGACTTCTCAAGAATTGCACGACCTCTGTTTCAACTCATAGAGGGTACCAGGCAACCAAGCAAAAAACCTGTCAAAGGTAAAAGTACCCCAGCTAAACAAACGGTGTTGAAGCCTGGGCCGCTCCTCTCCAATACACCTGTCCAGTGGACTTATGAACACACTGCTGTTGTTACTCGCCTTGTGGACATGCTAACCAATCCACCTGTTTTGGCCTACCCCGACTATAATTTGCCCTTTGTACTGAACACTGACGCATCCAATGAAGGGCTGGGGGCTGTGCTCTACCAGCAGCAGGGAGGCAAACTTCGTGTGATTGCTTACGGATCCAGAACACTTACACCAGCTGAAAAAAATTACCACCTCCATTCTGGTAAACTTGAGTTTTTGGCCTTGAAGTGGGCAATCTGTGACAGGTTTCGGGATTATCTTTATTATGCACCTACATTCACCGTGTATACAGATAATAACCCCCTTACTTATGTCATAAGTACAGGCAAGCTCAATGCGGTTGGACATCGCTGGGTGGGTGAGTTGGCAGATTTTCACTTCACCATAAAATACAGGCCAGGCAAGGCGAACGCTGACACCTTGTCACGTTATCCAGTACAGCTGAAGGGTCATGTATCAGAGTACACTGAAACCCTGCCCCCTGAAGTTGTTTCCACTATATGGCAGGGGAGCAAGGTTGTTGCTGAGAAGGATGTGCCATGGATGGCTGCACTTCATTTCAATTCTGGTGATGAAGACGACCCCTCTGTGACAGTCCCCATCATCACCCCAGAAGACATCCGAGTTGCTCAAATGGAGGATGAATCGATCAATGAGGTGATGACACTGAAGAGGAGTGGATGGAACCCCAATGGTAAAGATAAAAGACGGATGGGACAAGAGACAAGGAGACTTGTACATGAATGGACCAAACTCAAACTTGACAAAGGGATTCTGTACAGACAGACAGGAAAATGGAAACAGCTCGTTCTCCCAAGTAAGCTAAAGGCAACCATGCTCAAACACCTGCATGATGACATGGGACATGTCGGAGCTGACAAAGTCATCCACCTAGCAAGACAAAGGTTCTATTGGCCATTCATGCAGCGGGAAATAGAAGACCATGTCATTCGCCGGTGCTCCTGCATTAAGCAAAAAAAAACCACTGTCCCAGAAAAAGCGCCTATGGGGTCAATTACAACTAGTGCTCCATTTGAGCTCGTTTCTATTGATTACCTTCATCTGGAGCCAAGTAAGGGAGGATTTGAGTATGTATTAGTCTTGGTCGATCATTTTACACGCTTCGCGCAAGCGTACCCAACTAAGAACAAGTCAGGCAAGACAGCAGCTGAGAAAATCTTCAGTGATTTTATTCCCCGTTTCTCTTACCCTCAGATTTTGCACCATGACCAGGGACGGGAGTTTGAGAATAATCTATTCCAGCGGCTCCAACAGCTTTCTGGCATTGCTCACTCTCGTACTACCCCATACCACCCGCAGGGGAATCCGGTCGAACGGCTGAATAGAACGCTGTTACAGATGCTGCGCACTCTCCAAGAGGAAAGGAAAACTGAGTGGAAAGATTATTTGCCCCATATAGTCCATGCGTACAATTGTACGAAACATGAAGCCACCGGCTATTCACCATTCTTTCTCCTCTATGGAAGAGCCCCACGCCTGCCCATCGACTTAGTCTTTGACCTGGGGACAGAGGAAGAAGTGCCAAGTCGCGAGGAATATGCACAGAAATGGGCTACTCGAATGCAAGAGGCTTACAGGATAGCCTCAGAGAATAGTCGTAACAGTTCAGCTAAAGGAAAAAAATACTACGACCGTGGTGTTAAAGGAATTGCACTTCAGCCAGGAGACTGCGTGCTTATCAGGAACCTCTCAGAGAGAGGTGGCCCTGGCAAACTCCGTGCTTACTGGGAGAAGACAGTGCACAGAGTTATTGAAAGGATGGGGGAGAGCCCTGTGTACAAAGTTCAAGCTGAAAAGGGTGACCAAACTACCCGTGTACTCCATCGTAACCTTCTCTTATCTGTTAATGACTTGCCATTCAAACAAGATGAGCAATCTTGTCATGCACCACGGCAACAAATACAGCAGAGACACAAACAGACGAGCAGCAGAGAAGTAGATGAGCAAGATTCTGATGGTTCTGTTGACGAGGAGGAATATGTGTACAATCCCCGACGGCTGCCTGTGTACACAAGGAGAACAATCAGACATCAGAAGCCTCCATCTGATACATTCAGCAATCTCATAGTAGGGGCACAAGAATTCCAACCTCCAAGACGTGCATCAGCTTCAGGTGCTGAGTACCAGCAAATGGAATCTGCTCCCATTGTCGTACTGGCATCGGCACCAGCACAACTACAGGATGACACACCGTCTGCTGAGAATGTCCATGAACAAACTGGAACAGTTGATCGAGCAGATGATACAGGTCAAGAAATGCCAGAGGGAATGGTTGAGCCTGATAGAGAGTCACAAGGTGGAGAGCTCTTAAGGAGGTCCACCCGCAGGGTTCAACCCAGAGAGAGATTCACTTATGACCAATTTGGGCAACCATCATACCAGCCCTGGGGACACGGAGTGAATGCTATGTTCTCATTTGTTCCTTACCCCATGACTCCGTACCCCATCTTACTTGGAACAGACTACTACCCTACTCCGAGTGTGCTGACTCATTAGACAGATGGCTTCTCCTAGACTGTTACCTGTCTAGGTTATTTCTTGTTGGTGTAGTTCTAGATGTCCGGAGACATCTCTTGAAGTGGGGGAGAGTATAGTGGGTCTAGAAATTAATGTTTTACTAAAACAGACACCTCCATTTTTGAAAAGATTATTTTATTTTAAGATGATTAGAACAACTTTCTAACATTAACTGACTCACGTCGATGACCACCTAGTCAGTAGAGGGCGCTACTGTGAGTGAATGAACAAACGAGGAAACTTCTATAGTCTCTGCCCGCGCATGCGCAATCAATAATAAACCGCTGCCAGCAGAGCCAGGCACAACGTATTAACGTGTCCGTTCCTCATCATTCACAGATCCACAGCGCATCCTGCCTGTGTATCGCTTGTGCCGGCCCAGATTTCCCCTAGGTCTGAGGCCGGTAACAAAAGCATAGTTGTTAAATATAAATAACTGCCGAATTGATAAAATTTCAAGTAGAGGACTTGCTGTATATGCATGACTTACCTTGTCACTCCTCAGTGCAGAAATACATTCCTCCGACAAATGACGACTTTTTAAAAAGAAATAAAAGGCGCCCCTCCATCTCTCCTCTTCTCCGTGACACTCAAATATCCCGCGAGCTGATGCCGGGTTATGTTGCGTTGTTATGAGGAGACAATTATGTCGTTTTAGCAAGATAAGTCTCTCATTAAAACAAGAAACTTTTGCCGTTAAAGGGAGAAAGTTATATAGTTATAACAAGTTGCCTTGTCAGCCGTCTGGTAGCAAAACGCTTTGGTTCAAGCCTTGAAAGTTACGTGACCTCCCACAGCCGGAAGAGGCAGCCTGTGTGCCTGTAAGCCTGCGCTCAGGGCAACATGTGAGCCTGTGAGTCTGCGCAAGGGGACACAAATCGAAAAAATACAGATACAAATCCTTCTACGCATTTGTGCATCTCACGCGGCAGAAGGGTAGCAAAAATCACGTGTGTAAAGAGAGCCAACCGAAAAACCGCTTGACTTGTAACCAATGATTTGTCTGTATTTCTGGGTCTTGAAGCGAAAATACTTCAGACACAAGTGTCTCTGTGTGTGCTTACAGATTGATCTACACATTTGCAAATCTCAGTACACATTTGCAGATCTGACTACAGATTTGTGGATTTTTTACACATTTGCAAATCTCAGTACACATTTGCAGATCTGAATACAGATTTGTGGATTTTTTACACATTTGCAAAACGGATTACACACAACTAGTTTTACACATTTGCAGATTGTCGTACAGACACACAAATCTCCTCACACATTTACAGATTTATTTACACATTTTCAAATCCCACTGCACACACACAAATCGAGATACAGACACACAACTCTCCACACACATTTGCAAATGTTAAAGCTACTATTTTAGCCCCATACTTTTAAGGGTCATTTTAAAGAACTTGTAACATCAGGGGTTTCATCTCAGATCTGTCAGTACACCTGTTCCCTTTATAGAAGCCCTTTGCAGTATTTAGTTATGCATTTTCCCCACTGTTTATCCGTCGCACGCAGCGCACCAACGGGGGTAAAATCCGCCCACCGCACCGACCAGAGTGCACTGACCAGAGCAATAGAAATTTGTCTGGTCAGCGCGGCGACTGACTGAGAAACCTGTCGCTGTGAAAGGTGATGAGAATGTTATAAACTGTAACAGTCTAGAAGTGCATTGAGCTGAAAAGAGGGAGACATCAGCAGCTGGATCGTGCGTAAAGACGCAGCGTGAACCTTTGTGTGCTTCAGTGTTGCATCTGAGGGGAAATTGTTGACCATAATCCCCCCCCTGCCCCCAAAATTAGCATAATCTCACTCTTAACTTTTGATCAAAGTTGAGAGGTCTGATTATTACACACCATGCCATATCACATGACACTACTATTTTGGGAATAATTACACACAGAGAATACATTCAAACAATATTTTATTATACACATATGTGTATACATAATTTATGTAGACAAATTATTTCGTCCTACACCTTTTGTGAAGTCATTCCCAAGAGTCATAATAGACCAAAAAAATCAATGCATCACACGTGTTAAGATACAGCTGGCTGTGATTATACACCTCGCCAGTAGGTGGTTTCGTGTGCACATGACGCTCCAAGAAATGAACCCTTTCTCGAACCAGTTGGCTCAAGTGGTTCAATGCCTCATGAGGCTTCATCTCGCCATCACTAAGATATCGAGAGATAGATATAGATATAGAGATAGATAGAGATATAGAGATAGATAGAGATATAGAGATAGATAGAGATAAAGAGATAGAGAGATATAGAGATATATATAGAGAGAAAGAGAGATATATATAGAGATAGAGAGATATAGAGATAGATATAGAGATAGATAGATATAGATAGATAGAGAGATATAGAGATAGAGAGAGAGAGATATAGAGATATAGATATATAGATAGATAGAGATAGATAGATTGTTACGGCAACTCTTGCTTCAAAATAATTTCCAAAAAATCAAAAATTGCAAAAGTAGTCTTAGGAGGAGGTTTTTCGACTCACTCAAAACAAAAAGCACTCGCGGAGATTTTTCTTGTTTCAATAAGGTGTGTTGTCTTTACTTACAAAAATAACAGAAATATTCTCTGAGTTGATAGATAGATATAGATAGAGATATAGATAGATAGAGAGATAGATAGAGAGATAGAGATAGAGAGATAGAAAGATAGATAGATAGAGATAGATAGATAGAGAGATAGAGAGATATAGAGATAGATAGAAAGATAGAGAGATAGAGAGATATAGAGATAGATAGATAGAAAGATAGAGATAGATAGAGAGATAGAGAGATACCCCCATGGACTGTCTTTATTGGTCCATTGTGTCATTTACAATAAATACTCATAAATAAATTAGATACATACATACATACATACACAACCTCCCTAAAAGGCCCAAAACCCAAAAGAAAAAAGAAAGAAGAAAATTAAATAAATAAACAAACAAATAAGAAACCCCCCCCCCCCTCAAAAACTCAGAATAAGCATGTCATCAACAATTCGACATAAAACATCTCCAACTCCCCAAATACAAATAAATTCATTCAGGTCTGACACCATTTTATAATAAGAAAATTCAGTCCTGAGACGTGCCGCCACCAAACCTCTAAACATAAGCCCAGCATCTGCAGAACCTGCCCCCTTCATTTTATTTCTCCTGCTCAACCAAATGCTCATTTTAGCCTGACCCAACAAAAAATTAACCAAACAGATCTTTCCCCTTTGTGCTGCCAAGTACCTGGGTCCAAAAATAAACAACTCACTGTTAAAACTAATTCCTAGAGCTCCCACCCACTGCTTTAAAAGTGAAAATAGGGGACCTATTCTGGGACATCCTATCCACAGGTGTTCTAACGTCTCCTCAGCCTGACAGAACGCGCACTGACTCCCTGCCCTGTGATCGATATGTGCCACGTGTCTGTTAGTGGCCACGGCCCCGTGCACAATCCTCCACTGGAGATCCGCACTGCATTTCTCCAGGGGAGCCTTGTACAGGGACCTCCAGCTGCCCCTGGGAGATGAACCTGGTGCCAACATACCCGACCACCTCGAATCTCTGACCCCTGCCAGCATTGCTCTGTTCAGGACTTTTACAGATACCTCATATAGGCTCTTCTTTGGTGCTTCCGAAAAGTTCCACAGTTCTGGCTTTTTAAAAGACAGCAGGAGCCCATCTGCTTCCTCCTGCTCCTCCACTGCAGCACTAATGGACAGCTCTGGAAAACCCTCCAGATGCTCTTCAGCCTCTAGTGCCCTCCTGAAGGATCCGGGAAGTCCACTTATCACCTCCTGCACCAATCTTTCCATGAGGCGTAAAGACTTGGTCCCTGTGTCCTCACATATCTTCGCAGCACTCTTCCACTGACCGTCTGCCCTCAGTCCTGCCAGCTTCGTCAGCCCCGCTGCTGTAAACATCTTCTGGATACTCTCAGAGGCCAGAATTCTGCTCCTTATTGCCGGGCTATGGAACAAAGGTTCATCACCTACCATCCCATACACCTTAGAGCAGTTCCTTTTACTTTTTAAAACTGTTCTCCAGTCACCCAATACTGACTGATAAAAACTGGAGGTTTGAGTGATATCCATTCCCTCTAGGTCCAATAGAAAAAGATGCCTGTCGTACTGCAGGTTTCCAACTCTTTGCAGCAGCAGGGATGCCGTTTGAGTCCAGGGCTGCTGCGTTCTGTACAGATATCTCTGTGCTGTCTGGAGCCGAATCGCAGTTATGCGGCTCCTGAGGTCAATCAGCCCCTGACCCCCTTCCGCCACAGGTAAAAACAGCACAGCTGATCGAATCCAGTGGTAACCATCCCATAAAAAGTCCACCAGTGCCTTCTGTATCTGTTTCAGTATTTTGTCCGGAGGAACAAGAACGGTTGCCCGATGCCAGAGCATGGATGCAGCTAGACTGTTGACAACCAAAGTCCTCCCCCTGTATGACAACTGGGGCTGGACCCATTTCCATCTAGACAATCGGGCACCTATTTTCTCACCTATGCCCTCCCAGTTCTTTAACTGAAAGTCCTCATTCCCTAGATATACACCTAGCACCTTCATACCTTCTGTGCTCCACTGCAGCCCGGCCGGTAAGGTCGGCCTCTCTTTATTTCTCCACTCTCCCAGTAAAAGACCCCCACACTTCGACCAGTTAACCTTTGCTGAAGAAGCTTGCTCGTATAGTTTTAGTTTTTGTTCCAGAGTCCTAACATCCTTTTTGCATCCTATAAAAACTGTTACATCGTCAGCATATGCTGACAACCTAACCGAAACATTTGTTTTTTCTGCTAATTTTAAACCTGATATATTTTTCCTGAGCTGATGCAATAAGGGCTCAATAGCCAAAGTATATAGCATCCCAGAAAGAGGACATCCCTGCCTGATCCCTCTCTGTACAGAAACCGGTCTGCTGAGTCCCCCTCCTACCTTCAATAATACAGTGACCCTTGAATACAACAACTCAATACATGAAATAAAAAAATTACCAAAACCAAATGCTTTAAGTGTTTTAAACAAGTATTTATGATCAACTCTATCAAATGCCTTTTCTTGATCCAGAGAAAGCAAACCTATATCTAATTCCTGGAATTTTGACAGATCTATGATGTCTCTGAGTAAAAACAAATTGTCCATTATTGTCCTGTCAGGGACACAGTACGTCTGGCTGTCGTCTACAATTGAGTCCATATATTTTTTAAGTCTATTCGCCAGTACTTTGGCCAGAATTTTATAGTCGGTGCAAAGTAGTGAGACTGGCCGCCAGTTCTGTAGAAGTCCCAAGTCTCCTTTCTTTGGCAGTAAAGTCAGTACTGCCCTCCTACAGCTCGTCGGTAACGTCCCAGAGTCCAAACATCCTTCAAAAACGTCCAACAGGTCCTTTCCAATAACTTTCCAAAATGTCTTATAAAATTCTGCTGGAAGTCCATCGACACCAGGCGCCCGACCACAGCTGAGCTGGCTCACCGCTGTAGACAGCTCCTGAAACTGCACCCTGGACTCCAGAAAGGCTGCCGACGCCTCCCCTAAACGAGGGAGTCCCTCCAGTATCTCCTCCACACGACCTGGGTCACACTCATCCGCTCTAAGATAAGATAAGATAGTCTTTATTGATCTCACAATGGAGAAATTCACTCGTCACATCGGCTCATACAAGAAGGTGCAGAGTAAACAAGCTGCTGTAAAAGTCTATGGCCAGCCTCCTCATCTCAGACGGGTCACTGGTCACCGACCCATTGGACCTCTTAAGGTGCATAATCTGGTTATGTTGCCTGACCTTTCTTTCCATCTTAAAAAATAATCTAGTAGGTGAATCTATATCTTTAATAGATAGGATTCTAGATTTTAAAGCTCCTTTAGCTTTTTCATGTAAAAACCTGCTTAATGATTCCCTCTTCTTCTCCCAAGTCTTATTATTATCATTATTTCTGTCCACCCCATTAGTTATGCCCTCTTCCAATACATGAAGTTCCCTTTCCAATAACTCAACCTGATCCCTTTCTATTGCCTCTGTGTGTGATGTGTATTGCTGACAAAAAATTTTAATCTGTGTCTTCCCCACCTCCCACCATTGACCTATGCTTTTAAATTCTGACATTCTGCTTTTCCACTGACCCCAGAAATCAGTGAAAGACTGACAGAAATTCTTATCATGGATTAGTCTTATATTAAAGTGCCAATAAGGAGATCTTCGAGGAGGCACCATTAAAGAAAAATCAAAAGTTATTAGTGATGGTTTGAAAAACCAACTGGTGATATCATGGCTGCAGTTAGCCTATTGCTGCATGTGTTACTGACATACATCCTGTCTAATCTGGCTGCACTAACCCGGCCCTCTGTGACTTTCACCCAGGTATACTGTCTGGTATTTGGATGGAGTGTCCTCCAAACATCTACCAGACTGTTCTCTTTAATTATTTTTGTTAAAAAAGAGGCTGATAATGAGTTGGGCTCGCTCCCATTCCTGTCCACTGAATGATTAGTAGTGCAGTTCCAGTCTCCTCCCACCACTACAACTGAGCTGCTACTGAACTGTTTTAAAGTTTCATTAAGTTTTTGTAAGAGGCTGATCCGGCTACCAGCAGAGGTGTAAGCATACACATTGACAAACACAAAAGGTGTTTCTCTTATTGTAGCCTGCACCACCTGTATACGCCCAGGTTCTATCTCAGATACTGTTACCTGTGACAGAACAATGTGTTTTGCAAACAGAATGGCTACACCTGCACTCAGATTAGAGCCGTGGCTCGGGAACCACGACCCCCCCCAACCTAAGGCCCAATCTGTGTTGTCTGCTGGAGTGGCATGTGTTTCCTGTAGGAATAACACATCAATCTTTTTTCGAGTAGCTAGCTCAGATATTAAAGCCCTCTTATGTTTGTCCCTCCCTCCATTGATGTTTAAAGATCCTATTTTTAGACTCTCCATAGAGATATTGCAGAGAAGAAAAAGGGTAAAGATTGAACCCAGCATTAAACAGTAGGAAGAAAAATTCACCATGTGACTATTCATATTGGATCTTTCTCTTGGACTTTTTACCAGTTTTTCCTCTCTGAGCCTTCCCAAGGATTGCCAGCTGTTTATTTAGACGGTAGCGCCTCTTTTCATCAAGGAGGTCATTGCTAACCAGCCTCTTTAATATACATACTGATTTAATAAATTTATCTGTGTCCTCAAAGTAGTCACTGACTTTCACTGATTTGTTAAATGTTTCATCCAGAAACTCATTAATTTCCTCTAAAGAATAGAGGTCAATCCTTCTGCCCACCACTTCACTGATGGATGCTGTGTCTGACTCAGTTTCATATTCCATGTCATCTCCACATGAAGTCTGACTGCAGACTTCCCCCTGTCCTGTCCCACTGGTGCTAGCTCTGTCCTCAGTGCTCTCTACCTGTATCTCAGTTACACTTTCTGCAGCCTCCTGCTGCTTCTCCACCTCAATCGGTTCAATTATCTCCGTTTCAACATTACATTCCGCCACCTTAGCCTCCACAACGGCCACAGAGTTCCCAGCTACAGAAACGGGACTCAAGACCACGGGGCTTGTGACCACCGGGTCCCCGGCTACGGGCATCTGGTTCGCCGCCTCTGGACCCCCCGCGGTCGGCGCGGGCCCCGCCGCGAGCCCCGCGGGCGGACCCGGGAACAGTAGAGCTACCATCTTTATCCAACATTTGCCCATTCTCCTGCTGTTTGTGTGGACACGCTGATCTTTTATGTCCGACATCTCCACACTCAAAGCATTTCATGTGTCCCGAGCTGGCGTACACCATGTAAAGCCCTTCACCGTGCTTCACGCGAAAGGACACCTCCAGTGTCTGCGTGGGGGACTCCAGAAACATGAACACCTGCCATCTCAGAGACTGCACATGCTTCAGTTTCTGGTCTTTGCAGCCCAAACTAACGGTCCGGAACCCGCTCGCCATTTTGCCGAACCTACGGAGCTCGTTCTCCAGAAGGGCGTTCAGGATGAACGGCGGAACACCGGATACGGTGATCCGCGTAGACGGCACAGCCAGCGGGCTAACCTGCACCAAAGAGTCCCGGATAATTACTCCGGACTCAATCAGCTGGTGAACGGTGGACTCATCCTTTAAAAGAACAACAACCGCCTTATTCATGCGCGAAGCATGAGACAATTTACCGTAACCTACCTGCTCTCCTACAGCCAACAACACCTCCTCCACAGAGGCGTCCGGAGGGACAATCCGGACCCCCTGCCTGATGGACGGAGCAGGCGTCTCGGAGGACGCCATGCCTCCTCACACCCACCTGTCTAACCAAACACTTACTTACCTAACACTCACATGAAAAAAACAAATTACTCTTACCTGATTTACCTGCTTTAGTGCATTCAGAACAGTTGGAAAGTTGTTTGAAACCGAAATACACAGGGAAAGAATCACCATTTGAAACTAGCACCACTCTCACGTCCACGTCTACTACCTACGATCACACACCGGAAACGGAAATGGATATATATATATATATATATATATATATATATATATATATATATATATATATATATATATATATATATATATATATATAGATACATAGAGAGATATAGAGATATAGAGAGATATAGAGAGATAGAGAGATATAGATATATATATAGATAGATATAGATAGATATATAGATATAGAGATAGATAGATAGAGATAGATAGATAGAGAGAGATACAGGTAAAAGCCAGTAAATTAGAATATTTTGAAAAACTTGATTTATTTCAGTAATTGCATTCAAAAGGTGTAACTTGTACATTATATTTATTCATTGCACACAGACTGATGCATTCAAATGTTTATTTCATTTAATTTTGATGATTTGAAGTGGCAACAAATGAAAATCCAAAATTCTGTGTGTCACAAAATTAGAATAATGTGTAAGGGTTAAATTTTGAAGACACCTGGTGCCACAAACTAAACAGCTGATTAACTCAAAACACCTGCAAAGGGCTTTAAATGGTCTCTCAGTCCAGTTCTGAAGCCTACACAAACATGGGGAAGACTTCAGATTTGACAGCTGTCCAAAAGGCGACCATCGACACATTGCACAAGGAGGGAAAGACACAAAAGGTTATTGCTGAAGAGGCTGGCTGTTCTCAGAGCTCTGTGTCCAAACACATTAATAGAGAGGCAAAGGGAAGGAAAAACTGTGGTCAGAAAAAGTGTACAAGCGATAGGGATCACCGCGCCCTAGTCAAGATTGTGAAAAAAAAACCATTCAAAAATGTGGGGGAGATTCACAAGGAGTGGACAGCTGCTGGAGTCAGTGCTTCAAGATCCACCACCAAGAGACGCTTGAAAGACATGGGTTTCAACTGCCGCATACCTCGTGTCAATCCACTGTTGACCAAGAAACAGCGCGAAAAGCGTCTCACCTGGGCTAAGGAAAAAAAGAGCTGGACTGCTGCTGAGTGGTCCAAAGTCATGTTTTCTGACGAAAGCAAATTTTGCATTTCCTTTGGAAATCGAGGTCCCAGAGTCTGGAGGAAGACAGGAGAGGCACAGGATCCACGTTGCCTGAAGTCTAGTGTAAAGTTTCCACCATCAGTGATGGTTTGGGGTGCCATGTCATCTGCTGGTGTCGGTCCACTCTGTGTCCTGAGATCCAGGGTCAATGCAGCCGTCTACCAGCAAGTTTTAGAGCACTTCATGCTTCCTGCTGCTGACCTGCTCTATGGAGATGGAGATTTCAGGTTCCAACCGGACTTGGCGCCTGCACACAGCGCAAAATCTACCCGTGCCTGGTTTACGGACCATGGTATTTCTGTTCTAAATTGGCCAGCCAACTCCCCTGACCTTAGCCCCATAGAAAATCTGTGGGGTATTGTGAAAAGGAAGATGCAGAATGCCAGACCCAACAACGCAGAAGAGTTGAAGGCCACTATTAGAGCAACCTGGGCTCTCATAACACCTGAGCAGTGCCAGAAACTCATCGACTCCATGCCACGCCGCATTAATGCAGTAATTGAGGCAAAAGGAGCTCCAACCAAGTATTGAGTATTGTACATGCTCATATTTTTCATTCTCATACTTTTCAGTTGGCCAACATTTCTAAAAAATCCCTTTTTTGTATTAGCCTTAAGTAATATTCTAATTTTGTGACACACGGAATTTTGGATTTTCATTTGTTGCCACTTCAAATCATCAAAATTAAATGAAATAAACATTTGAATGCATCAGTCTGTGTGCAATGAATAAATATAATGTACAAGTTACACCTTTTGAATGCAATTACTGAAATAAATCAAGTTTTTCAAAATATTCTAATTTGCTGGCTTTTACCTGTAGAGATATATATATATATATATATATATATATATATATATATATATATATATATATATAGAGAGAGAGAGAGAGAGAGAGAGAGAGAGAAAGATATATATAGATATATATATATATATATATATATATATATATATATATATATATAGAGAGAGAGAGAGAGAGAGAGAGAGAGAGAGAGAGAGAGAGAGAGAGAGAGAGAGAGAGAGAGAGAGAGAGAGAGAGATATAGAGATATAGATAGATAGATATAGAGATAGATATAGATATAGATAGAGATATAGAGAGATATAGAGATAGATAGATAGAGATAGATAGAGATAGATAGATACTATATATACAGTAGACTGTGCATTAATGTAACAAAGAAGTCCTGAACGGGGGAAAGAGGCAGTGTCCAGTGTCACGGGCTGCTCTTGGCCTTGTTGAAAAAGCCGGTAGCAGATGGGGGGGAAAAAAAACAAAACAAAACAAAAAAAAAAAAAAACTGTTCTTGTGGTGTGAGGTTTTGGTCCTGATGGACCGCAGCCTCCTGCCAGAGGGAAGTGTCTGAAATTGTCTGTGACTGGGGTGCGAGGGATCAGCCACAATCTTCCCTGCATGCCTCAGAGTCCTGGAGAGATGGAAGATTGCAGCCAATCACCTTCTCTGCAGACCGGATGACACGCTGCAGTCTGCCCTTGTCCTTGGCACCAGCGTACCAGATGGTGATGGAGGAGGTGAGGATGGACTCAATGATGGAGGAGTAGAAGTGCACCATTGTTGTCCTTGGCAGGTTGAATTTCTTCAGCTGCCGCAGGAAGTACATCCTCTGCTGGGCTTTCTTGGTGAGGGAGTTGATGTTCAGCTCCCACTTTAGGTCCTGGGAGATGATAGTTCTCAGGAAGCGGAAAGACTCCACAGTATCAATTGTGGAGTCACAGAGGGTGATGGGGGTAGCTGGGGCTGAGTTCTTCCTGAAGTCCACAACAATCTCCACTGTTTTTAGAGCGTTGAGCTCCAGGTTGTTCTCCCTGCACCAGGTCACCAGATAGTCAACCTCCCACCATCAGAGATAAGTCTGTGGTGTCGTCTGTTAACTTCAGAGGCTTGACAGACTGATGAATGGAGGTGCAGCTGTTGGTGTACACTGTACAGGGAGAAGAGCAGAGGAGAAAGAACACAGCCCTGGGGGGGAACCAGTGCTGATGAGCTGTGAGTCAGATACATGTTTTCCCAGCTTCACGTGCTGCTTCCTGTCAGACAGGAAGTCTGTAATCCACCTGCAGGTGGAGTCGTGCACACTCATTTGGGAGAGCTTCTCCTGGAGCAGAAGTAGTATCAAATGAAGCGCTGATATCTAACAGAACAAGTACAGACACAAGTCCATTATCTGAGGTCATGAAAATATCACTAGTGACCTTCACCAGAGCTGTTTCAGTACTATGCTGAGCTCTGAAGCCTGACTGAACTTTTCAAATAGGTAATTTCTTTGTAAATGTTCAAATACTTGATTAGCAACTACTTTCTCAAAAATTTTAGATAAAAGATTAGATATATTTACGCATAGCATCAACTCCACGATCACATCTGAGCCTTGGCAGGTATAGCGCCCGCTTCAGTGAACACCAACGGTCATACTGTATTCCAGCGACATTCCAGTCTTTTCCCACTTAAAATCATATTTTGAGAGTTTATTTTACTGGATGTTGGACCATTCTTCATTGTCTCTCTGGGAGATGTTAATAGACGTGAGCTGCTTCCTTGTTTTAACCCGTTCTGCACATGCATAGTAAGTACTTCCGTTAATATTGTAAATAAACATGAAAGGCTTTGTTCACTAACAAACTGAGCAAAAAGCATAAAATAGCAAACCAATACTCCAGCAGGACGTGATGTAACCAGAGCGAGCTACTGACAAATATATATATATAAAAAAAAAAAAAGTCAAATAACGTGGCTATGCATGTTTAAGATACAATTGATAGGATCTGTGTCAGGTTCAAACACCTAGAATATTCATGAAACAACATAAGGGAAAAAAGACAACAGCCGTTAGTTTCTTTTGAATCTTGCAAGGAGAAGCAGAGAGATGCATTCAGTTACATCTCTCCTACTCTTCTGAAAGATTCTCTGCTTCAGCCTCGCTTTTTATTATCACAGAAGACCCTAGTTACAGAACACATTGCAGGGCTTAAGGAAGGGGGGAAACATTCTGCAATGTGACCTTGGACATAATAAACTAGCAGTTCAGTTAGGCAGAGCAACCTTAACAGTAAATCATTCAGTTCTCAGGAAAAGAAGTAATCACAGATGGCTAGGTGCAGTTCGTTACGGTTACGGATAATGCATGCAAAAACAAACATTCATTGTAAGTCTGTCTCTTGCCCTGTAACATAGGAGAGAGAGATATCAGTCATTAGAAAAACACATTAAAATCTGAATAAGCTCAAACCTTAAACCCTTTTTAATAGTAATGAGTAAATACGTGATAAATGCAATGAACATAGTAAATAAAATAAAACATATAGAGAATAGTAAAAATAATTATAACAGTCTGCTTTGTCTTGACCCAACATCTGGGCAGAACTTTTCTCAAGTGGTGTACTGTGATTGTACAGGATTTAGATGGGCGTATTTAGATTGGAGAAGCGGAAATGTCTCATGCATCTGTCCGACTGCAGTCGCACGGTTCAACTCTGGTGCTTTAAGCGGCCGAACATAATTCTGCCCAGTTGCAGAATTTACTCTAAATTATCTAGTGGGGCAGTCCCAATCCCCTTCCCGCTCAATCTTCAGTGACGTGGGGCTGACTTCTGCAGCTGTGCGTCTAATGGAGTCAGGATAGACATAGCCAAAACAAACTTTTCATGTTCTTCCCATCCCTACTGCGAGACAAAAACTCTTTGTTCACATGGTGTGTAACAAGCTTAAACATTAAGGGTTACCTGCAGAGCAACGTTTTCTGCAGCAGTTCATCAGAAGACAAAAGACTGCAACAACAACTGCACCACCAACTCCACTGACTCCAATGAGGATCCAACCTTGAGTACTAATTCCTTTACCTGAAATATGGATTACAAGAGAATTAAATTACTTTCACAATGTATCGGTGCAGCAACCTCCAGCCCATCCCCCATGAATGGCACAATGTATATTATTAAAAATATAAATATAAAATATAATATAAATATAAAAATATAAGGTTATATGCAAATTCTAGTATTTTAAATACAAAAATGAAAAAATATAGAAAGAATAACATAATTGCTAAATAAATTCAAGCAGAAGAAACGCTTTTCTATGTCATCTTTTTCAACAGTAAACTTGAAAGCATTACGTACAGTGCAAAGTACTTCCAATGACAATATCTACTGTTTACTGTACGTTCATTTGACCTCCAAATGGCTGAATGAGCTCAGAAGATAACGTTAAAATAACAAAGCTTGTGTACAAACAAGAAGTCTCAATTTAACATAAACTCTAGGTTTTTGTCTCTCTGGTCCATTTTTGGTTGAAACAAGTCAGTTCAAGTCAGAAATTTTAATCAAGTAAGAGTACCAATACTTAAGTAATGATATAACTCAAGTAAAAGTAAAAAGTACAGTGCAGTAAAGCTACTACTAAAAGTATTTTTTTCCCAAAAAGATACTGAAGTAAATGTAACTGAGTAAATAGTTACTACCCACCTCTGGCTAATGTAGCCAAATGTAAGCCCATCTTTAAATTAGAAGCATCAGTATACAGGTATTATAGGACTAAACAGTAGGATACCATCACCAGTTGTGAACGACTGTGTGCATGTTTATCTCTGTTCAGTTGTTGGTGTTTTAAATACAAATGTGACATGTCTGAAGATGCATCTAATATTTTCACATGCTCAAGGAAAAAAAATATTTCCGTCTTCAAATGGTTTTCAATGTTATAATGCAGAGGCTCACAAGTAAAGAAACCTTCAGTGTTTGACTTTCTGGTTCCATACTCAACATCCAATCACAGAAAAAGCACAGTGTAATTTACTAACTGCTCCCACCTGACTTCAACAAACAGCAAAATGTGATACTCTTTACAAACTCATATTAGAAAATGTCTCCAACAACCTACAGTGTTAATGCAGTTACAAGTTTATACTGTTGTACTTTTATATGATTATTAATAATCATATTATCCTTCTGGAGATTCTTTACAATTCATTTGTGCTTGATGGTAACCTGAGACCTATCAGATACAATTTCTAATATCAAGTGTTGTCTTTATCTATTTTAAAGAGGACAACCTGGACTTCCGAGAAATCCTACCTTTGTGGGGCAGGGCCAAAATAACTCCTGAACCTTCTATCCCCCCCTATTTTTCTAATGTTACTTTCTTCAGCCGCTACACCCCCCCCCCCCCCCCCCCCACACACACACACACACACCTCTTGGTTGCAGTTTTTAATCATAGACTGGCAACTAAAATAGTGCCTCCCTCTAGTCTCCCCTTCCCACTCTCTCTGCCACTGCTAACCCATTAATGCCTTAATGATACTGATGAATTCAAGCTTACCTAAAGAAATGTTAACATCTATTTAATTATTAAGCAAAGATTCTTTGGCCAATTTGTCTGCAATATCATTTCCTAAACTACCAAAATGACCAGGAACCCAGGAAAATATAACATTACAACTAGCAAGCTCAATACTATGCAGACAACACAAGACATTTAACACAAGATCTGGACAAGCTCCTATTGAGAATCTCTGCTAACAATTGTAAAGCAGCAACAGAATCAGAATAAATACGCTGTTTTATTTATCATAAGATGGTTAATTCCCTTTTTTGTGTTTCATCTGGTTTAACAATGTGTAGGATGCTGTCTGTTTTAGTTTAAAAACCTTGTAAATAATTTTTTCCTTATTCCTTCCTTATTGGCAATGCACCTATCCAGCCCCAATGAGCCTAAATCCACTTCTTCTTCTGGCAAAAGCCATTAATTGCGATTTCCTTCCTGTTGCACTTGTTATAGTCTCATCCTCAGATTTTTGTTACATTTACTCATCCCTCAAGGTTCTGCTTTGATGTTCTCTTATCTTTCCTTGTCTGTCCATCAGACATCTGAAAAACAGACATTCTGATATTGTACTTAAACACCTAAATGAACTTCAAAAGTTGCAGCAAAAACCAGTATTAATGGTCAAACAATTTTTGAGTTTGGGTGAGGGTAGTTCTGCACCCTGATTAAAAAAATAAACAAACTACATATATATAAATATGGATTTTAAGGTTTTATTAACACAAACATTATGTTTTTCATATAAATAATATTTTGAAAAATTATTCCAACCTATAATTTAATGATCAAAGTCCCCCCCCCCACACACACACACTTTCTGATGGTCTCAATATCCTCTCTTTCTTGAGACTGCATTTGTACTCGGTCTTTGTACTATGCATAAAGCTGTGTAGCTGCATCAACCTTAGCTAATGTTAGATGCACACCTTTCCCGATATTAAAGCTTTGTAGGCTCCTTAGTTTGGGCGAGAGAGCTAATTTAGAGATCTAAGCAGATAGTGGAAACTGATAGCCTGGTAAGTCGTAGATTATGCCATCTCTGCCTTTTTGTGTGTGCCAGTTTCCCTTTTGTCAGACATACAAATACAGCCAACCTGAGCCTCAGAAAGCATTTTTGAATAAACATTGCTAAATCTTTTTTAAGCCATGCGTCAATTGAACATAAAACATTACACAACAATAGGTGGTGATTTTTCATCGCTGGTTTAGCCACTATGGCACTGTTGTTAAAACAGTAACATCTTTAGGTTTGACTTGGCTCACAACCCACACTGATGTTTTTCATTTTAACTAAATGTACATTAAACAATTAATGTACACTTAAAATCCAAATAGCACTTGACTGAACTCACCTGAGATATGTACAGATGTAGTTTTATTAGATCGATGATGAAGTTCCTCCTGTGTGGCTACGCAGGTATAGTTGTCTGTCTTGGTCACTATGGTATCCAGGATCACGTTATAGTGGTCACCTTTTTGATCGACCTGCGGTGCTCTATCAGAAATGTTGTTTCCATCACTGTCATACCAAACTACAGTGGTTTTAGAAGAAGCACCAAGAACTTCACATCTCAGGAGTGCCCAGTCATGATTATCACTGACTGTTGTGACTGATGGTTTTGCAATTGCACCTGTGGACAGAAATGTTTTTTAATGTTCATCACAATATATTTACACAGAGCACAAAAACAGTCCAATATTTGATCATCAATCATTAAAAGAATCATTACAAAACTATTTTAGTTCAGAACAGCTTACATTTATAATAAATAATTTTAAAATATATACACAAATTGGTTAATATTTGCACTTTAAATAGGTCCTAATACATAACTATGACTGGCAATTTAAGTAACTGGGATGAGCATTTTCTTGGTTTGTGAACCATTTAAAAAACAGATTTTGACAATTGTCAATCATGTATGGTAAACATAACTCAACAGTTCTATTTTCTCCTGTTCGGAACTTAAAAATGTACTCTACAGGGAAAAAGAAAGGAAATGTTAGGTTGTTTTGAACATCACCAGCTTTGAAGTCACATGAAACAGGATAAATCCAATGAATCCCATATTTAACAAGTTTCTGTAATTTCCTTTTTTCATCTACGGGATATTACCAAAATTAGAAATATCCTGTCCAAGAGTAAAAGTGAAAAACTATTTCATGCTTTTGTTACTTCCAGACTGGACTGTACTATTGTAATTTTGTATTATCAGGAAGTCATGTGAGATGCCATTAAAAGCCTCCAGCTTATTGTAAGGCTGCGACAAGTCTTAATCAAGTAAGTAACAAGGCAAAATTAAAAAGAGAGATCATATTTATCATATTTTATCTTCTCTTGCATCCCTTCATAGTTTCCCTAAAACCGATCAGAAAATATGCTTAAAACTTTTAGGGATGACAAATAGCATGGTGAAACAGTAGAACAGGAATTTGAAAGCTCGGAGGAAAAGAAAATCCTCTTATTTTACAGTTTTCAAGTATCACTCTCCTAACTAAATGAATTATTCTACCTTTGTGGTGAAACATGTTTCAGCAGAAAAAGTGGCAAACAGGGTTTGTTAGACTGACATTTTCCAGGCCAAAGAACTTAAAACCAGCCCAATAAAAAAACCTGAAAAAAACAGCCCAACTATCAACCTTTCTTGAATTCGTGTTAAAAATGTAGGACTATTAAACACATAACTAAGAACACACCATTAGCACACAACTACACTGAAGCAAATAAATCCTTGCACATACAGGCACCTTACAAAATGTTCAATCAGGTGTTATGCCATTATGACGTGACAAACTGCAACTCCCAGCATGCAACACAGTTGGAACAGCCCTGATGGAGATCTTATCTCGTCACCATGGAGATGAGATATAAAAGCGTGCCGGACCATTGTTCTTTCTTCTTTTGTGCAGCACTGCTGTGTTGAGAATACGTTCAGCTGAATTTCTGCGTGCCGCCTGCACATGGCCCGTGATCCTTGGCTGGCCCGACCTTCGCACATCATTTTCCCCAGTACTCAATCAGGGAGGTCTTGACTTTAAAATTAACCTTAATTCATTCCAACTGGAAGCTCCATTCCTGTTTCATGTTCCAGAGATCGACAAGATCCGCTCGTTTTCTTCTGGCCAAACAAATCGTTGGAGAAGTGCTCAGGGAACGTGGTGTTTCTGCCCCGCAGTGAACTTTGCTCATGAAATCAACGGACGCAGGGTCGTACAGCATCTCCTCTGCTGGAGCAACACAAGTAAAGAACTTTCCCTTTTATTTCCCTTTTTCCACCCATAAGGTGGTATTTTGTGCCTGGCCAGAACCTATTAGGAATTGTTTTAATGCTTAAGTACTCCAAAGGGAGTTTGTTTAACTGTGCTGAATATTTCCAATGTGTGCATGCATTATAAGTGATTTTTGCTGTGTTGGTTTTGTTAGATGATAAACTGGCCGCGCCAATTGGCTAAATTAGATTTCTTTTCTATATTTTTTTCCTTTTCTCTCTCCCCTTTTTGGCTTTCCATGTTTTGTTGCCTTTGTCTCAACTGGTTACCACCCTACGTTCAAAGCCGCCTTCAAGCTAGGCTAGTGAGTCAGCTGGGATCTCGGAGCCGGCATCTTATGCATGGCACGCAAGGTCGGAGGTCATATGTCATCATAGTCGCCATCTTGGGTGGGACACCGATTAGCTCAAGGCTGTTGTGAAGTCACACTAGCTGATTAGCAACCGTTAGCCGAGCGCCACCTTGAAGCTGGACTAGAACGAGTTAGAAGCTAACCGTGCATGAACATTGCTAGCGGCTAGTTTGCCAGAAGTGTTCCCCATCGTGGTTTCCACGGCCGCCGACAGGGGGGGACAAACGGGTCAGTTGTCCCGGGCCCAGGACAGAGGGGGGCCCCAAAATTGACACTGACTGTCCATTAAAATCAGTGTCAGTCCAGCAGTGTCTCAGAGCACGATGCTGCTCCCCCTCCCCTCTGGTACATGGCTCAGCAGCGCCAGCCAATCAGCACGCAGGCTCAGCCTGAGCTCTCACACAAACTCAACACACAAACAACCGCCCTGCTGCTGGGCAGTGGTCCGACTCGGAGAAAGAGAAACCACAGCAGCGGTAAAGCATGAAGAGGGAAAGAAGCGCCGTTTGGGTCTATTTTAGTACCGTAAATGAAATCAAGCTGTATGTTTTGTAAAAAGCCGGTTAAATTCAGCGGAAACACAACAAATTTATCTAAGCACGTGAAAAACCATGAGCAAGAAAACGTCGAGCGACAGAAACAGAAGAGAGGAGACGAAACTTCTCTCATTGCCCCGACAGACCAGACCCACAGACTGACGTCTCTGACTGAGGCGTTTCAGTCCTCCAGAAAACATCCAGGTAGATAAGAGGTCTTCTTCAGCAGCAGTTCATGTTAACTTTCAAAGTAGAGTTTATCTACCATATGTTACTAGAGTCCACAGAGAAAATGTAATTAAGACCTGGAAAGAACCCAGTACATATATCCTATTAAAAAGTGTTATTTAAGATAAGATAACATTAGCTAATCCTTTATTTATCCCACAACAGGGAAATTTATAGGATTAAAGCAACAGGCAGGTGCACACAACACAGACAAAATTACATAAGGATTGAAAGATATAAGAGGTGGATTAGGGAAAAAAACACTATGAACATAACATTATTATTATTATTATTTAATTGTAATAATAAAATAAAAATCAAAAAACCCGAAAGGTCAACAGTTTCATGATACATCAAGTTTAGGGACTGGCTAATATAGAGCAGGTCAAAAAAGGCCATGTTTTGGCTGCAGTGCTGCTGTTCTCTTATGAAGAAAAGATCAACTAGTGCACTAAATTCAATAGATGGGTTGAAAATATCCAGCATAAAATATAGAGATTTCCAGGGCATGAAGTATACAGTTAAGTTGACTTTGTTTTGGTGTGTGTGTGTGTGTGTGTGTGTGTGTGTGTGTGTGTGTGTGTGTGTGTGTGTGTGTGTGTGTGTGTGTGTGTGTGTGTGTGGTGGCGGCAGGTGTAGAGGGGGGGCCCAAAAAAACTGTGTTGTCCTGGGCCCTAGCAAAGCTGTCAGCTGGCCTGGTGGTTTCAGGTCTGTTTCAGTACACCAGCTTTGCTACCTCAGAGCTATTTAGCCAATGTTCTCTAAATGCTGTCATGTGGATTGTGATGGTTAATGTTGATGTCAATAAGATTCTTAATCAACTGTGAATTGATTAAGCATTGCTACCTCTCAACTAATCCATTTTGATTGACTTTATTTTCATTTGTTTTCTATTCATGTTCTATTGAGTAGTGAGTAGTGTTTTCTTGTATTTTATTAAGCAGAATAATTGCTGTAACAGGTAATTACCAGTTTATTAAATAACTAGTGAAATCATAGCTGTTTGTAATTATTTTGAGTCAGAAATTGAATGGTCTCTAAGAGTTACTAAATTATCTCCTTTTGAGTTAATAACTGAATAAACAGACACTTTCATTGGCTTGTGATGAAGGAGTAAGGATTAAAACTCGCAATTATAATTAAAATTTTCAACGTTTGCTGGACAAGTCTAACCAGTCAACAACTGGTTAGATAACCATTTTCTGGTATAAAGAAGTTCATAATTAATAAACCAAATGTTAGTGCTAATAATTACAGGCTCATAGCCCTAGATCACAACCATTTGAAAGAATTTTCGGTATAGCTATCCTTTGATTTTGAATGATGTATTATTAAATTATAATTGCCAATTGTAATTAATAATAATCTTCATAATTAAACAGATGTAATTGCATAACACAGGCAACCAAATAACTTACACACACATATCCTTTTCCCAATCATGTTATCATACCAACTGCAAAAAGTTATCAATAGCCTATCAATGTGTTGTAAATCTGGGCTCTTTGCCAGACTTTATCTGGCAAAAATGAACAGGCTTGCTGGACAGCGGCTTGTTCCCCCTTCCAAACACAATCAACGTACTATGGGGTTTTCTGATCGTTCCCACCAGTGTGCCTTTCAGCTAGCTACAGCCACTAACAATATGGCTTTACTGGCCTTTGATCTCTCCCAGTCTGCAGAAGAACTGGATCTGCCAGCCGAGATGAAGAGCCAGTTCTGCAGTTCCACTGATGCCAGCCTAAATCTATATGCGGCCTCAGCTGTGTGCTCTGCCTGCATTTATGCCTGGCAGACAATGATTCAGAGGAACGTCTGTCTCTGCCTTTTTGCATAGATCTAAAAAAGGAGATTCTGGGAAGCTCCATCAGCTCGGATGCCCTGTTTGGTCCTTGCTTTAAATCGGCGCTGGAGAAGATCCAAAAGACAGCCGAGGAGTCAGGAAACGCGTGTTATCCACGCTTCCTCTCAGCACAGCCCTGCTCGTCTGCAGAACCCTGAGGTGAGTCTGCAGGTCAAAGCCGTTGTGGGGGTTGACCCACAGCTCTTTTGGTTCGAGCCCCCCATGGGTTTCCCACAGAGAATCTCCGAGGACGGTAACGGTGACAGGGGCTATAGCCTGGCTCGTAGCCATGAGCACCATGGCGCAACAGATAAATGCACATCCGCTGGCAGCGCGTATGTTCCCTGGACAGGTGGATGGACAGACTGATCAGCAGAGGCTACACGCTGCAGTTCCTGTCTCATCCCCCATAGTTCAGAGGGATCGTTGAGACAGTTCTAGCGTCCCTGGAACAGAGCTCTGCTCACCACTCAGAACTGCAGGAACTCCTGGAAAAAGACGTAATTTCCAGGGTTCCTCATGGTGAGGAAAACACAGGGTTTTATTGCCATTATTTCCTGGTTCCGAAAAGAACGGGAGGAATGAGACCTATTGTCGATCTGTCCCTGTTCAACAAGACTATCATGGAGAGAAGATTCCACAAGCTGACAATCAGAAAGCTGCTGGAGAACATTTAACAGAACGACTGGTTCATCACCATAGATCTGAAGGACGCTTACTTCTATATTCCCATCATCCCGAAACACAGGAAGTATCTGCGGGTTTCCTTTGAAGGGAATCCGTATCAGTACAACCGCCTGCCATTCTGTTACTCTATAACCCCATTTACACTACCCTTTTTTAACCGATCCATGCCGAGTTCGGACCGAGCTTGGATCAGGTAACCGTGCCGAGCTAGGTTCTTATGACCATTTAAACATCACGCTGTCAGGGTTCTCTGTGTTGTCCTGCTCTAACTCTGCTCCTCAGGTGTGTCTAGTTGGCTGAGGGGGCGTGGTCCACACCTGCAGCTTGTTACAGGCGGCTTCCTCTGGCTTCTTAAGCAGAGCTCTGACAGATGGAAGACGCCGGAGCCTTAAACCAGTCGTGGTACGACGTGGCCTCTGACCAAGCTCTTGGAAACCTGCTCGTGAGTTTTTTCTACATTCAACTTTGACTAATTTGCGTCTCCTGTTTTTGTCATAGTTTTGGTGCTGGTAGCACTCACCCGTCTTGATGTCCCGTCCGAAGAATCTCCTCCAGAATCACAAGGCTCAGATTTTGCTCTGGCGCTCCCCCTCGGGCTTGAGGTCCCCTTCCCGGATTCTGGTGGTCCCGCTTCAACTCTGGTCAATCCATCTGTCACTCAACCCAGCGGAGGCTTGCTCCAGATCCCTCGTCAGCCGCTGCTGCCGCCTTCCAGCCTCTAGCCGCCTATTCCATCTCGAGCAGGCTCACAGGGTTCCCTCGGCACTCCTTTCCCCCAGGTTAGGTCCGCCCTGGCTAATGGTAAGCAGAGCACGTTCTGACCTATTTGAGGGTTCTAGCCATCAATCTAATTATCCCGTTCTCTTGCAGTCCCTCCCGCTTCGACGTTCAGACATCTCTCTGAAGATTCCTTGTTTCGCTCTTGTAATTTGCACATCTCTCAAATAAATTACTTAAAACCATCTTTGGTCGCCTGCATGTGGGCAAAACATCTGAAATTCATGACAGAAGAAGGCTCTGGCCAGACTAGCCCAGCAGATGCGTTCAGGCGACAGATGGCAGCCCAGCAGGAGCAGCTGCACTCACTGGGATTAGCTGTACATTCTACCCAGGAACAGCTCCAGGCGGTAGTAGCACAGCTTAACCAGCTAATTAACACCGTAACATCCGCGTTCATGCAGCCTGTCAATCAAGCGCCAGTCACCCTGCCTCCTACGGAGCCTGAGGTTAGTTCTCTGCCACCTATCCCCGAGAGCTCGTCACCGAGTCCGGAGAATTTCTCCGGTGAGAGCGGGAATTGTAGAGGGTTCTTGTTCCAATGTAAGCTCGTGTTTAATCGTTCCCCTCAGACCTTTCCTTCCGATCAGATTAAAATATTTTATATTCTCCGTCTCTTGTCCGGTAGAGCCCTCAGATGGGCGGAGTCCCGTCTTCCAGACTGTCAGTCTTTTGGCTGTTCTTTCCAGGATTTTGTCACCGAGTTTAAGACGTTTTTTTCTGCTGAGTTGGATCCTGTCCAGCAGTCTCGTAGTCTTTTGTCCCTAAGACAGCGCGGTCGCCACGTATCTGATTTTGCGGTGGAGTTCCGAACCCTAGCCGCGGCCGCGGCTTGGGATTCCAAGCCGTTAAAGGCAGTGTTTTTTCAGGCTTTAGACGAAACGCTAAAGGATGAATTTGCGCGGGTTGAGGAACCTAGTGATTTCGAGGAGTTTGTGGCCCTAGCTGTTCGTCTAGATACCCGCTTACGCAGTCGGAACCGGGCCCGTTCGGATAGAATACCGCGGACCGGTGGTTCAGCAGTGTCTAGCAGCGGTTCTATGCGACCGATTGAGACCCCGCCGTCACCTCCGGAACCCATGCAGATAGGCAGGGTTCAATTAACTAAAGAGGAACGACAACAGCGTTTCTCAGGGAATCTTTGTCTATATTTTGGAGGCGAGGGGCACTTCGTTAAAGATTGTGCTGTTCGGCCAAAAGAGCGAGTCCGCTGCCTGTAATGGAAGGCAGCGGATAAGACCAGTTTTTTACCCCATAGTTCAGATACTGGGTTTTCAGATTTGCGGGTTTGTCTACCCATCTCTTTACTTTTTGATCAAGATGGCCTGGAGGTTTCGGCCCTAGTAGATTCTGGCTCAGACTTTAACTTAATCGACCAGCGTTTAGTTAATCAGCTCCGGGTACCGATCGTGCAACTTCAAAAACCGTTACAGGTTTCGGCCTTAGATGGTCAGAGTTTGACCGAGATTACTCATCAGACAAGACCCCTAGAAGTAATTGTCTCAGGTAATCACCGAGAGCAATTATCCTTTTTTGTGTTTCCTTTAAGACGCTCCCCGGTCGTGTTAGGTGTGGCTTGGTTAACCGTTCACAACCCTCAGATTAATTGGGCCGAGTCCCTGATCGAGTTGTGGTCTCCAGCTTATCACTCACGGTGTTTTCAGTCCGCTCGTCCTGTTTCCCGATCCCCGGTGTCACCATCTTCCCCGGAAGAGGGTTTTTGATCTCTCCCGCGTTCCGCAGGAGTACCACGATCTCGAGCTGTTTTTAGTAAGGATCAGGCCAGTTCGCTTCCGCCTCATCGCCCCTACGACTGCGCCATTGGATAATTTTCACCTAAACTAGTGCACTCTAGGGCTGGGCGATAAACCGATTTTATTGATTAACTCGAGTGTGTAGTTCATGTCGACTTGTTTAAATGAAAATCGGTTTTCTCTTTAACATCCACTAACTCTTCCCTCTGGCCTCCCGTAGAATGAGCTCGGCCCTCCCTGCTATGGCAAACCGAATAGGCCAATTGTCGTCCGTACAATAACGCGCAGTTCCAACCCGTATTTTACGCAAGCGCGCGTTTTTTACATCACCGCGCGTTCTGCCTGGAAACGCGCAGTGATGTAAAAAACGCGCGCTCGCGTAAAATACGGGTTGGAACTGCGCGTTATTGTACGGACGATAATTGGCCAAATCAGCTTGCCATACCCTCCCCCCGCATAGAGAGTAGTGAGTGACAACATGGCAGCAAGCAGGGAAGAACTCGTTCCGAAGAAAGGCACTGTGTCATCCGTCATTTGGAATTGGTTCGCGTTCGCGAGGTCAGATTTAGACCAGGCAACACCCCGCTGCAAAGTATGTATGAAGTCTGTTGCTAGCAAAGGCAGCAGTACGACAAATTTACTGCAGCACCTCAAAAAGCATCCTGTCGAATGGGAGAAATGTTGCGCGCAGCGGAATGAAAAAGACAGCAGCACCCCAAGCACCACACGCACAGCCGCTAAAATACAGTCCACCGTACCACAAACGTTTTCAAACTGCATCCCATATGACAAGAATTCGGCCCGCTGGAAAGCCATAACAGATGCTATTGCTATGTATATAGCAAAGGATATGGTGCCAATATATACGGTGGAAAAGCCGGGGTTCATTAACATGCTTAAAGTTTTGGAGCCCAGGTATGTGCTACCTAGCCGAAAGTACTTTTCCGACGTTGCCTTGCCCAATCTATATAATAGCACAAGACAACGGGTCAAAAAAGAGTTGGACGATGTGTCCTCTTACTCTGCCACCACAGATTTATGGTCAAGTCGGACGATGCAACCGTACATGAGTCTCACTGTGCACTTCATTAACAATGACTGGACTTTGCGGAGCGTCTGCCTTCAAACGGCATACTTTCCAGAGGACCACACGGGTGAAATTGTAGCCCAGGGGCTAAGAGATGCCCTCAATTCATGGAACCTTGCCGAAGACCGACTCATTTGTATGACTACTGACAGCGGCAGCAACATGATCAAAGCTCTGAAGGACAATGCGTGGCCTAACCTGCAGTGCTTTGGACACAGATTGCACAATGCTATCGGTAAGTCTAATGGCTATCCATCAAGTGACATTTTTTACTTTAGCAAGACAATCTAAGTAATGCATCATGTAATTAATCCATCAAGCCAATAATATGACAAAATGTATGAATTCATGCATTTTGAAATTCCCCGGAATCTATCTATCTATCTATCTATCTAATCATAATGGTATACATGAAGTGTATGTGTGTGTGAATGAATGAGTGTGTGCCCTTTGTGCATGTGCATTCATATTGTACAGAAATTAAAGCAAGACAAGTTTGTGAATGTAGTGGTATGTTCCCTTAAAATGTGTTTTGATTAGGCCTATGTATTTTTCATTTACTACAGAGAATGGTGTGAAGGACCCACGGATCAATCGTGCTGTTGGGGTTTGTAAAAAGGCTGTGTCTGCGTTTTCTTACAGCTGGAAAAAAAGAAGAGACATGAGCGAAGTACAGGCAGAGCTTGGTCTACCCACTCATCAGCTGATAACAGAGTCCCCGACTAGATGGGGTTCACGCCAAAGAATGATTGAGAGATTCCTCGAACAGGAGAAGGCTCTAGTCCGCGTCCTGGGTTCGGACAAGAAAAGTCGCCATCTTGTGCCCACTTGGCAAGATTTGGATGTGTTGGAGTCGGTAAATAAAGCTGTGAAACCACTCCAAGAGTTCACTGATGCACTCTCTGGGGAATCCTATGTCAGTGTTTCATACATTAAACCAGTGCTCCATCTGTTCAAAACCAGTCTCCTAGAGCCAGGGGAGGAAGACACAGAGCTCACCAAAACAATAAAAGGGAATATAATGTGGTACCTTGACGACAAATACAGTGACCCTGTAAAAGATGAGCTCTTGGACATGGCCTCACTGGTTGACCCAAGGTTTCGCACAACCTACATTGACCCAGACAAGGTGGAAGAAGTCAAAAAAAGAGTTGTTGCTGAGCTGATGGCTCTACCTGCTCCTGCCAACAACAGCACACCACAGCATGCTGGCACAGCTGTGCAGGTGCGCCAAGAAGAAGAAGAAGCACAGCCTCCACCCAAGAAAAAGATGACTTTAGCTGCCTTCTTCAAACAGAATGTAGTGTCATCTTCCAACCAGTCAGAGGCAGAAAAGATAGAGACTGAGCTGAAATCTTACTTATTGACCCCTGAAGTAGACCCAGACACCAATCCTCTTGAGTGGTGGAAGCGCCACCAACCAAATTTTCCTAGGCTAAGTGTCCTGGCAAAAAGATACCTCTCAATCCCAGCAACAAGTGCACCCTCAGAGAGGGTTTTCAGTGTGGGGGGTGGCATTGTTACATGCCACCGGGCATGTCTAAAGCCAGAGGTGGTAGATAGGCTTGTCTTTCTGGCTAAGAATGTTTAGAAAAAAAGCACCCTATGTTGTCATGTACAGATAACTGATGCTGTTGAATGTTAGGTTACATGTCATATTACATTTTCACAGTTTACAATGGCAGGGCCTGCCATATTGCCTTTTTGGCTAGTTGTTGTTGATTGCACTTTAACTCCGAGGGAGAAATCAAAATAAACAAGTTTTTCTTAGGGGGGGGGGGGGGGGGGCATTGTTACATGGAGAAAGCCAGAGGTGGTAGATAGGATGCTAAGAATGTACCCTATGCTATGCTGTCATGTACAGATAACTGATGCTGTTGAATGTTATGTTACATAAGGTTACATGTCATGTTTTGTGTCATGTACATGTCATGTTTTCACAGTTTACAATGGCAGGGCTTGCCATATTGTCTTTTTGGCTAATTGTTATTGATTGCACTTTAACTCCAAGGGAGAAATCAAAATAAACAAGTATTTTTGGAACTATTTCTTTTGCATCTGAATTTGGGGGCTGTTGAGAAAATCTATTTAAATCGTAAATCGGATTTTTTGTGAAAAAAATCGGGGATTTTTTTTTTAGGCCATATCGCCCAGCCCTAGTGCACTCTCACAAACTCCCACAGGTGCAGGGTTCCAGGTATTAAGTGTTCACTTATATACAGAAAGCCCATAATTTATTTATTTTCTGTCACTTTCTTTTTTCAGATATCACTTTACACATGTCAGCTTAGATAATAATACATATGATTTAGTAATGGCATCAAGGTGTTACTCGATTGTATCTGTTGCTTTATGTCTGTTGGTTGTACTGTTCTTTTTGCATCCCCCTTTCCAGGTGATGGAGCAGACGGAGGACGTTTTATCATTCTCTCCCTTTTATCTCTTCTTTCTTTCACCTCTTCTCTTTTTTTCTCTTCTTGTTCTTCCTTTACTCTCCTACTTTCCCATTGTAATTCTCCCTTCAGGAATCACAATAAAGCTATTTACATGCATAAATCAAGCGGAGCACTATGGCGAAAGCTGTTTGATCCACTTGTGAAAGCAAAATCTGTTGAGCTCTATTTGGCATTAAGACATCAATTCTTATTGCCACATTGCTAGACAGGACACTGGGGGGGGAAAAAAAGAAAAAAAAAAAAAGAAAACCGTTTATTAGTGAAGGCCGAGAAGTGTGACTTTCATCAGTCGTCCGTTTCCTTCCTCGGGTTGGTTTTAGAAGGAGGACAGGTTAGGTCTGACCTAGAAAAGATAAGGGCAGTAGTGGAGTGGCCCATTCCTGAGTCCAGAAAGCAACTTCAGCGCTTTCTAGGTTTCGCCAATTTCTATCGTCGGTTCAACAGGAACTACAGCCAGATTGCATTCCCCCTACACGCTCTTACCTCCACTAAGATCCCGTTTGTTTGGGGACCTGAAGCGCAGGTCGCCTTTGATTTACTTAAGTCTCATTTTTCCCAGGCGCCCATCCTTATACACCCTATCCCCCAGAAACAGTTTACTTTAGAAATCGACGCTTCCAATACTGGGGTAGGCGCGGTTTTGTCTCAGCTCTCCGAAACTGATAAGAAGCTTCATCCCTGCGCCTTTTTCTCTCGACGCTTGTCCCCTGCCGAGCGTAACTATGACGTAGGAGATCGTGAGCTGCTAGCCATAAAGTTAGCTTTGGAGGAGTGGCGGCACTGGCTCGAGGGTTCTGAGCAACCCATTATAATATGGACAGATCAGAAGAACCTCTCCTATCTGCAGTCTGCTCGCCGTCTCAACTCCCGACAGGCCCGCTGGTCGTTGTTCTTCTCCCGTTTCAACCTCTCAATCACCTACAGACCCGGTTCCAGAAATATTAAACCTGATGCTCTTTCTCGCCAGTTTTCCCCTCCTGAACAGGAGGGGGAACCTGAACGGATTCTTCCCCCCTCATGTTCTGTTGGAGCCCTTCATTGGGACCTGGAGGACAAGATTAACCAGGCTCTACGACTCGACCCTGACCCAGGTAAAGGTCCTGCGGGTCTGAAATATGTGCCTCAGTCTGTTCGCCCTAATGTTTTGCAGTGGTGTTGTCATGTTTGGTTTAAGATGTCTGACCCACATGCAGAGAACACCGGCAAACAGGAAGCAGTTTTAACAGTTTTTATTGATCTTTACGCTAGGATTCAGGGAGGATCTCAGAACCGGGGAAACGCAGGGACCGACTCGTGCAGGTAACACGGGATCTGTGAGGTAAAGGGAAAAACGGTTAACAGAGAATAACGCTAAAGGAAAGTACAACTAAACACGTACGCTTACCACGGAGCTCTAGGAACTAAGCCGGGGGGAGTGAGATGGGCTCAGCTGATGATTGAGAAGCAGATGACAGAGTGACCGGTGAGCGGAGGTTGGGCAGGGTCCGAGCAGCGCCGGCGGGTCCAGGGATCCGGAATGAACAGCGGGAGGAACCAGGAGAGTCCGGGGTGACCAGGGTGAATCCGAGAAGGGGAAACTCGTGCCCAACTTGGTACCACCAAGCGAGTTTGAGGGGAAGGTCGCCAGAGCAGGTTGTGGATTCGGGAGCCTGGTCTTCACAGCGCAGAGTCACACGAGAGAAGGGTTCCAAAAACACGAGAGCACGTGAGAAGATAACACTCTGGCATCCTCCCGCTTTCCGTGCGCTGATCTTATAGTGCGCTGAGACGCCGCTGAACACGCTGCAGGTGTGACAGTCCCGCCCACCGGTCAACTGCTGTCACCTGTGAGTAAGGAGAGGAGGGGAGCGCGGAGCTGGCAAAGCTGCACGGCTCTGCCTGCTGAGCCCTGACAGGTGTCATGACTCCCAGTTTTCTGCCCATCCTGGAACTTTTAGGACTCAGTCCCAGGTATCTCGACATTTTTGGTGGCCATCTTGGTCCAAGGACGTACGGGAGTACGTGTTAGCTTGTCCTGTTTGCGCCCGGAATAAACCCTCGAATCAGGCCCCCTCTGGTCTGCTCAGCCCACTTCCTGTCCCTAGACGCCCATGGTCACACATAGCCATAGACTTTGTCACCGGTCTGCCTAAGTCCCAGGGCATGTCCACTATATTAACCGTCGTCGACCGATTCTCTAAGGCTTGTCATCTGATCCCTATTCGCAAGTTACCCAACGACTTGCAGACCGCCCAACTCCTCATAAGACATGTCTTCAGGTTACATGGAATTCCGGTCGACATACTCTCCGACCGGGGCCCCCAGTTTGTGTCCCAGGTCTGGCGACACTTTTGCTCTGCCCTTGGCGCCCGTTATACCCTCACCTCCGGTTATCACCCACAAACTAACGGTCAAACTGAACGCATGAACCAACAGTTGGAAACCACCCTTCGTTGCCTTACATCTACATCCCCCACGGACTGGAATAGGTTTTTTCCTTGGGTTGAGTACGCTTTGAACTCTCATGTCTCCACATCCACAGGTCATTCTCCGTTCGAGATGTCCCTTGGTTATCAACTACCCCCCACTCTTAACTACCGATGATCTCCGGATCCCCTTCACCTCTGTTAATGAATACATTGCTCGCTGTCAGGAGATCTGGAGGACCACTAACACCGCCCTTACCCGCACCGCAGGGCAGAGTAAGAGATTTGCCGACTGACACAGTAGACCAGCTCCCCGATACCACCCCGGTCAGAGGGTTTGGCTCTCCTGCAGGGATGTACTTACTAACCCCTCTGCAAAGAAGCTTGCCCCCCGTTTTTCTGGGCCCTACGAAATCGACACCGTCATCAGTCCTACCACCGTCCGTCTTCGTCTGCCGCCCCACTCTAGAGTGCACCCTACCTTCCATGTCTCTCAGATTAAACCCGTCATAGACAGTGATTTGAACCCGCCTTCCAGACCCCCTCCGCCCTCAGGGTAGTGGACGCCCGTCGACGGGGTAAGGGTCACCAGTACCTCGTTGATTGGGAGGGTCGCAGCCCTGTGGAACGCTCGTGGGTGTCTGCTGCAACCATCGGTAATGAGGACCTGCTCCGGGATTTTTGGTCCTCTCGGCCTGGTACGTCTTCATCTGGGCCGCCAGGAGGCGGCCGTTGAGGGGGGGGGGGGTAGTGTCAGGGTTCTCTGTGTTGTCCTGCTCTAACTCTGCTCCTCAGGTGTGTCTAGTTGGCTGAGGGGGCGTGGTCCACACCTGCAGCTTGTTACAGGCGGCTTCCTCTGGCTTCTTAAGCAGAGCTCTGACAGATGGAAGACGCCGGAGCCTTAAACCAGTCGTGGTACGACGTGGCCTCTGACCAAGCTCTTGGAAACCTGCTCGTGAGTTTTTTCTACATTCAAGTTTGACTAATTTGCGTCTCCTGTTTTTGTTATAGTTTTGGTGCTGGTAGCACTCACCCGTCTTGACGTCCCGTCCAAAGAATCTCCTCCAGAATCACAAGGCTCAGATTTTGCTCTGGCGCTCCCCCTCTTGCTCCCTGCAAGTTACCCAGCCGGGCTTGAGGTCCCCTTCCCGGATTCTGGTGGTCCCGCTTCAACTCTGGTCAATCCATCTGTTACTCAACCCAGCGGATTGATGGAGCTCCGGATCCCTCGTCAGCCGCTGCTGCCGCCCTCCAGCCTCTAGGCGCCTATTCCATCTCGAGCAGGCTCACAGGGTTCCCTTGGCACTCCTTTCACCTAGGTTAAGTCCCCCCTGGCTAATGGTAAGCAGAGCACGTTCTGACCTATTTGAGGGTTCTAGCCATCAATCTAATTATCCCGTTCTCTTGCAGTCCCTCCCGCTTCGACGTTCAGACCTCTCTGCGAAGATTCCTTGTTTCGCTCTTGTAATTTGCACATCTCTCAAATTACTTAAAACCATCTTTGGTCGCCTGTTCGTATCTGCATGTGGGCAAAACATCTGAAATCCATGACACATGCTAGCACGGTTCCTCGCCTCCTAGTGACGATCTACGGTACTACTGCACTCTAGGATCGAAGGAGGGAATCAAGCAAATAAAAATGGCGGCGCCCGTAACATTCAGGAAGTTATGTTTCGTTATAATTGTGATATTTCATTGTTTGGGGAAAGTCAGGCGAAGAAGGCTACCTTTGGTAAATTTACTTGACAGAGTCGGCTTTTGGAAAGTGGATGAGACAAAATATAGTCTAATCGGGGCTTACAGACGCAGGAAACAATGACAGACGTTGAGGTTCATCACACTGCTAAGCAGAATCATCACTGGAAAGCGTGTGGCACGGTAGGGAAGCTAGTGTTTTTATGAGTGTCTGAAATTTCTGACTGTAAGGAGATGACGCGGTCTGCTCATGTGCTCTTTGTTATCAGAGAACCGAGCCACTGAAAAACCGTGTCGAGCCCTACTATCGAACTGGACTAGATTTAGCCCGGTTCCATTTACACTCGATAGTTATCTCAGTCACCAAGCTCGGACCGTTCTCGGCACGGTTAAAAAAAGGGTAGTGTAAATGGGGCTGCAGCCATTTCCACGCATTTCCATCGCTGCCGAGCTGAGAATCCTCCATTATCTGGACAACCTGTTCTTGTTGGCTCGGTCCTGACAGACCAGAGCTTTGGCCACACCCGTAACAGAGCTGGGCTTTTCCATAAACTATGAAAAAAAAGTTCTGTTCTCCCGTCCCAGCTAATAGTTTATCTGGGGGTGGAATTAAACTCGGCCACAATGAGAGCACAACTCTCACAGCCGAGAGCAGACACCCTGTCAGCGCTTGTCTGCCGTGTCAGACCTCAAAACACAGTGACAGCTCTGTCTGTTATGCGGCTACTGGGGATGATGTCAGCAGCCCACGTGGTGGTTCCGCTAGGTCTGCTTTAAAGGAGAAGTCCGGTCAAAATCAGAATTCAAACTGCTGAAAGTACTTTAAATATAAAATTATTACATACTGTTCAATAAATCATAAGCTTTTTTAATTAAGAGTCATTTTCATTTGAAGGTCCTTTTATGGGGGCCGCCATCTTGGTGAAGAACAGTACTGGCACCTCCCAGTTTGTGACGTCAGGTCCAGTGTCCGAAATTTACTTCCTGATTCACCGGCCAAGTTGGCCGGTAGATGTAAAAATTAATAGGCCAGGCATATTTTTTACCGGCCAAAATATTAATCCTGACCAGACCTCAATTTTTAGCAAAAATCAAGAGTGAGATTATGTTAATTTTCGGGGGGCGTGGTTGGGGGCGTGGCTGTCTGGACCCTGGAAGAGAAATCTTTGTTTCCTGACTTTAATAAGAAAATATTGTAGTTGATTATAAAAGGCACAATAAGAATTATCACATTTACATTCAGGCAATAAAAAACACTACAGATTATCATTAGTCTATCCGTGTTGGTCTAATTTGTGAATGAGGCAGAGTTTCATCAAGCCTATACGGTCCAACATTTTTCCCCTCACCTGCAACACTTGAAGCACGCAGGGGTTCACGCTGCGTCTTTACGCTGATCCAGCTGCTGGATTTTAACCTCGTGCGCTGCGCGCGAGGGATAAACAGTGGGGAAAATGCATAAATAAAGACTGTAAAGAGCTCCTTTAGAGGGAAGAGAATGAATAATGGGTCTGAGCTGAAGCCCCTGATTTTACAAGTTCCTTAAAAAGTCCGCACCTATATTACATGTAACGTAATTTTGTGCACCTGAATTCAAGTGCAAGGCACCAGCCCACCGAAGCACCACTGACTCTGTGTCGTTAAATACAAAAGAGCATTAAACATAGCTACTGACTCTCCTATTGATTTTAATTGGGACATTTTGGTACGAGTGGAAGGACATTAAACATAGTGATTCACGTTTTGAAGGCTGGTCGCTGACAAAAGCACCTGGCTCCGAGGCTCCCTTCCCTCGGAGCGCACGTAGTTAAATGCAGAATTAATAAAAACGAAACTTATAAACAGACTAATGGCCGTTTTAGACTGTATCTGGTTAGCAGATCTGTTTTCTGATCCAGCGTGCAGCCATGACTGGTTTTGAATGAAGGCTTTGTCTGGGAGCCACTCTCCCCAGAAATAAGATGTGAAAGAAGCTGAACCAGCTCCGCAGAAGGCGGGTCTAGACTGAGCTCTGTGAACGGATCATGCGCAGCCCAGATGGGCTTTGTTATTTTTATTTTATTTTTAATTTATTTGGTACAAAGATTTACTCGCCATGTGGCAGCTAGCCCTCTGAAATTCACTCGCCAAACGGGAAATTTACTCGCATTTGGCGAGTGGCGAGTGTTAATTTCAGACCCTGGTCAGGTCGCGGTATCGACTGTAGACGGATATTTCGGCGTCACTTAGTTTAGACCCCAAACAATCGACTTCACTTTCAGAAACAAGCCCAAAAAAAACCTGCAACCCACAACTCATGAAAGTTACAAGTGACTTTAGAAAAAATAAGACCAAAGTTGCATAAAATAAGTGGGCTTCACAACAGTGAGCATACTTTCTAAGTGTGTTGTATCCCTCCGCCGCTCTGATCGGGTAAACAAATGTTCCAGCAAATTCTACATTATAAAAAAGAAAACCCTACCGAAAAGTCTCGCTCTCATGTCATCTTGAAGACATTCTTCTTCCAAATGTTGGCTACAGACGACGTGTTTTCTCTCTGGCCAGAAGCACGATGGCAAATCCTCCCTCTTCACATTGGTATTCCAGCAAAACAGCCCATGGTGTATGATGAATCGGAAAGGTGAAAAAACAAACAGAGACAGCCTCTCTCAGCAGGGTGCCCTGCTCTGAGCCAGGCTCCACCTCACAGATTTTTTCTTCTTCTTGCCTGGGGACTCTCAAGGAGAGGGTCCGCACCCTGGGGGACCAGCCAGCCATGCAGGCCTCAAAGACTCACAAGCTGGGTAAAATGTCCTGTTGCTTCAGTGGAACAACAAAGGGGGGAATTCTCGTTGTCCTCTGCGGAGCGGAGGACCTGACTGGCATCGGAGAACTCCCGACCGAATCAGAGTTAACTGTCGCAGGAAAGCAGACGCGAGACGGCGCGGGGCGGTCTTTCCTCACCAGTCCAAACTGAGACGAGGGGCTGAGTTTACCACGCCGGGGACTCGACTGCATGTAGGACCTCGTGGCGGCCTGAACCGACCGCATTTCGGCTAGTCGCTGAGCCGCATGCCCGCTGCTTTTCCTGGAGTACTGCTTTCCCTTGGATGCCCATAGTGAACCGAACTCACACAGAGGCGCCGACAGGTGTGGCAGAGAAATAACGGAAAGTTAAAAGGGTTATTTAGAAGGTTACTTTTTTTCAGTGTTTATGAAACACGTTGAGCTTATAGCATAGCTCCCGCTAGCATTCTTCGAACCATGCCGTGATGCAACCCCTAGCTTCCCGGAGGTATAATCACATTAATATAATCGAATGTTCCAGAAGTTTACTGATGTTTACTTAGAGAAAATCATTCTTTAAAATGTTATTTCATCAAATAATGTTTTGTTTAACTCAGGATTTGCATTGTGAATGGGCTGAAACACATACCAAATGTTGTTCTAAATTAGTTAAGCTAATTTAACTCCATTCCATGTTCTTTAAGATGAACTTTGGTTCTTTAATTTAGACCTGCAGTGAACCAAGATTAATTGAATTAATCTGATGATGCTGATCAACCGCTTTATTTTGTCTTTTGTTTCTTTTGTGTGTACATAGTTCCTGTGATGATTGAATGAATTATGTTTAGGTCCACTGGGTAGCGATCATGAGTTTATGTGAATGCATAATTGTAAAGAATAGGACAACAGAAAGAGAGAGTCTTTGTGACACACCTGTGAGAAACCTGGGTGGTGAGACCCATGAAAAGAGACTTTAATAAATGTGTCTGAGCAATTCAACACACCTGGTCATTATAAAACACGAATATAACATGGTGTTAAGAGTGAACTGAAAGGCAGACCATGGAGCTGAAACCACCGGAGAGCTTGAAGCTGACGGGAAACGCTTTCAACTATATGTCGCTGCAATGGGGTTGGAGACAAAGCCGGAGCCAGGAAAGCTAGCGATGTTGCTGACCATAGCGGGAACGCAGGCTTTGGAAGTCTACAACACATTTTTGTTTGATGAACCAGAAGACAAAGACAAGTTGGACGTTGTGCTAAGTAAATTTGATGCTCACTGTTCACCTAAGAAGAATGAACGTGTTTCGTTCCCGAATGCAGACTCAGCATGAACCCTTTGATACCTTTCTGACAGATCTGAAAGTGGAAGCTCAATCATGCAATTTTGGTCTGCTGAAGGACTCGATGATCAGCGATCAGATCGTCTTTGGTGTACGTGATGGGAAGAGAGAGACTGCTGAGAGAAGTGGAACTGACCCTGGAAACAGCTGTAAAGATGTGTTGGGCAAGCCAACTGTCTCTGCAGCAAGTGAGGACATTTTCTGAACTTTTAACAGGAACTACTTCACAGTTCAGTGACGGAAGAAACGGCATGCACAGACGAGGCAGCTGCAAGAGGAAGCCGTTATCAGCTGTAAGCGCTGTGGGTCACGGCATAAAGTGAGACAATGTCCTGGGTACGGTAAACAGTGTTTAAATTGCCGTGGAAAGAATCATTTTGCAAAGAAATGCTTTATGAAGAGGAAAGAAGTAAAGAAAAGGAATCGTGTAAACTTAGTAGATGAAACTGACCTAAGTGACACATTCTTTATTGGTGATGTGAACTGTGTGTGTTGACACAGATGATAAATGGACAATTCCTTTGTTAATACATGGAACCACAATTAAGTTCAGATTGGACACAGGTGCTAAGGCGATTCTCATAAGCATGTCAGATATAAATGACATGGGTTCATATTCTTAAGCAACTTCTGAATAAAGCTGCAGATAGTAATTCTGACCCGTATTTAGCTTTATTAAGCTACAGATCATTACCATTGCAATGTGAATTTTCACCTGCTGTACTATTGATGAACCGGAAGATTCGTACAACTCTGCCAAGTTATGACAGTAATGAACAAGGTGCAATTGGAAACCACTAGAGTGATACAGGAATGCTTTATGTTGCTTATTATCAGTAACGCTTATCTATTCATCTCTTTTAAGATGCTCTTCTGAAATATCAAAGACATGCATCTTCAAAATACCTGCAGACACCTCTACCTTTGACTCCAGCAAAAACCGGTCCTGTCCCCTCTAAATTTGCTGCCTCTGGTGATACTATAAAAACCAGACTGTCCCCTCTACCTCAGGACAGCACAGTGTGGTAAAAGCTGCACCATTAGATTGTGCTAACTGGCTGTCTGTTTTAACAAATAAGGAACAGAGTTTGTTCTTCAAAAAACCAATCCAAGTCCTAAAACAATTTCTACAATTTATAGGGCCCGATGTTTAATGTAGGAGATTGCTACATTATGCATATTACTGACTTCCTGACTTCCTGTTTGCGGTAAGGCGTATTGTGTCACTTCCTGTTGTTGCTGTGTGAACGACGGATTTTTGCTCCAGGCTCTCTCGCTTTTTATCTTTAAATCTCTTTGTTGTAACACCTGTTTCCAAACATAATCACTTTTAAAACATTTTCTGTGACTGCTCATCACGTTTGGGAACTCCTCGTGTTTCACACGGTTTGTTCTTTGGCGTGATAACAGGGCGCTAGCCTAGCTTTAGCCTAGCGCTAGCCTAGTGTTAGCCTAGCGCTAGCCAAGCCTTAGCCTCATAATGGCTTCTCCGTCTCTGACTAAGTCTCCTATCTGCTGCTCTCTGTGTCAGATGTTCAGTTATTCCTCTGCCTCCTTTAGTGATAATGGTACATGTAATATATGTAGTATCTTTGTAGCTTTGGAGGCGAGGGTGTCAGAACTGGAGACCCGGCTCCGTGCTGTTGAAAAACCAGCTGATAGCCGCTCCTTTGCTAGCGCGGAGCCACAAAGAGTAACTTCACAAAGAGTAACTTCACGTAGCGAACAAACAGCCGCACTCGAACAGCCGGTTAAGCAGGCCGGCTGGGTGACGGTTCGTAGTAAGCATAGCTCTAGATTTCAGCCCCCAGATCACCACCAACCCATCTGCGTTTCTAATAAATTTTCCCCTCTGAGCGACAGTCTCGCCGAGGAGCCGACCTTAATTATTGGCAGCTCTGTAATAAGAAACGTGGCACTAAAGAAACCAGGGACTATAGTTAAATGCCTACCAGGGGCCAGAACGGGCGACATAGAATCCTACCTAAAACTGCTGGCTAAGGATAAGCATAAATACAGTAAGATTGTTATTCACGCTGGCGGTAATGACACCCGGTCACGCCGATCAGAGGTCACTAAAGTTGGTGTTGCTTCGGTGTGTGAGTTTGCTAAAACAATATCGGACTCTGTAATTTTCTCTGGTCCCCTGCCTGATCTGACCAGTGATGACAAGTTTAGCCGCATGTCATCATTCAACCGCTGGTTGTCTAGGTGGTGTCCAGAAAACGACGTGGGCTACATTGATAACTGGCAAACTTTCTGGGGAAAACCTGGTCTGATCAGGAGAGACGGCATTCATCCCACTTTGGATGGTGCAGCTCTTCTTTCTAGGAATCTGGCCGGATTTATTAGTTCTCCTAAATGCTGACAACCCAGGGTCCAGACCAGGAAGCAGAGCCGTAGTTTAACACACCTCTCTGCAGCTTCTGTACTGTTACCCACCCATTACCCTATTGAGACGGTGTCTTTCCCACGGCCAAAACTTAACAGATCAAAAACTGATCTAAAGGGAACAAATCATAAAAATCTAATAAAAATCCATACGGATCACTTTGAACCAAAAAATAAAAGAATTAAATGTGGTCTATTAAATATAAGGTCTCTCCCTCCAAAGACTTTGTTAGTTAATGAATTGATTTCTGATAATCAGATTGATTTGTTTTGTCTCACAGAAACCTGGCTACAAGAGGACTACGTTAGTATAAATGAGTCAACTCCCTCCAGTTATTCAAATTTTCACATTCCCAGATCTGTGGGAAGAGGAGGAGGAGTGGCAACCATCTTTCAGTCTGATTTATTAATTAGTCCCAGGCCAATTAATAATTACAGTTCTTTTGAACATTTAACCCTCAGTTTCCCTCATCCAAACTGCAAAGCAATAAAACCTCTTCTGTTTATTGTTTTGTATCGTCCACCAGGCCCTTACACTCAGTTTTTGGATCAACTGTCAGACTTGTTATCTGATTTGGTGTTAAATACTGACAAGGTTATTATAGTGGGTGATTTTAACATCCATGTTGACACTGAATGTGATAACCTTAGTGTAGCCTTTAAAACTATCCTAGATTCAATTGGTTTTGCTCAAAATGTGCATAAGCCAACGCACTCTCGGTTCCATACTTTGGACCTTGTGCTGACATATGGCATTGATTGTGAAGAACTAACAGTATTCTCTCACAACCCTGTCCTATCTGATCATTTTTTAATAACATTTGAGTTTAATCTAACCGATTTCTCCACCCCCAAAAGAGGGTTCCATTATAGTAGATCTTTATCGGATAATGCTGTATCAAAACTTAAAGAGTCTGTCCCCCTCTTAATATCCTCAGTATTGCAGAAATGCCCTGTAGATGGCAGCAATGCTGTTTCTTCTCATTCACAAATAGATACATTTGCTAACAGTGTGACTTCCTCATTGCGTTCTGCATTAGATAATGTAGCTCCCTTGAAAAAGAAGGTGATAATTCACAGGAAGCTGGCTCCCTGGTTTAATTCAGAGCTGCGTTCCTTGAAGCACAATGTTAGGAAATTGGAGAGAAAATGGCGCTCTACACACAAAGAGGAATCCTACTTAATCTGGAGGGACAGTCTATTGTTGTATAACAAGACCCTTCGCAGAGTTAGAGCAGCATATTTTTCATCATTAATTGAAGAGAATAAAAATAATCCTAGATTTCTCTTTAGTACAGTTGCCAAACTTACTCAGAGCTGCAGCTCTGTTGATCCATCCATTCCCTTAGCTCTTAGTAGTAATGATTTTATGGGATTCTTCATAAATAAAATTGATGCCATTAAAAATAAAATAATTGGCATCCTCCCAAACATGATTACCTCATCCCCAGTAAGTAAGGCAGCATTGGAGGAATCTTTAGAACCTGCGCTGTGTCTGAACTGTTTAGAAGCAGTAGAGCTTTCTGAGCTATCTAAAATCTTAGCTTCATCTAAACCTTCTACCTGTATGTTAGACCCAATCCCAACCAAGTTGTTTAAGGAGGTATTCCCTTTGATCAGTGGTCCTATTTTAGACATGTTTAATCTATCCTTAGTAAATGGATATATATGGATATGAAAGTAGTTGCTAATCAACTTTGTGAACATTTACAAAGCAATGACCTACTTGAGGAGTTTCAGTCAGGCTTCAGAGCTCATCATAGCACTGAAACGGCTCTGGTGAAGGTCACTAATGATATTCTCATGGCCTCAGATAATGGACTTGTGTCTGTACTTGTCCTGTTAGATCTTAGTGCTGCATTTGATACAGTTGATCACAATATTCTCCTACAAAGACTTGAACATACTGTAGGGATTAAGGGGAAAGCATTAGGCTGGTTTAAATCTTATCTGTCGGACAGATTCCAGTTTGTTCATGTTAATAATAAATCTTCCTCAAACTCTAGGGTCACCTGTGGAGTACCACAGGGTTCAGTCCTTGGACCAATTCTCTTTACTATATATGCTTCCGATCGGCAAAATTATCAGACAGCATGGGATTAATTTCCACTGTTATGCTGATGACACTCAGCTATATCTATCCATAAATCCTGATGAATCCAATCAATTACTTCGACTGCAGTCATGTCTTGATGACATCAAAAGCTGGATGACTTTAAATTTCCTGCATCTAAATTCTGACAAGACCGAAGTTGTAATCTTTGGGCCAGAGTCCTCAAAAAATAAACTTCTTAACCAATCACTTAATCTGGATGACATTAACTTGGCCTCTGGTAATAAAGTAAAAAACCTTGGTGTTATTTTTGACCAAGACATGTCATTTCAATCCCATATTAAACAGGTTTCCAGAGTTTCCTTTTTTCACCTCCGGAATATCGCCAAAATTAGAAAGATTCTGTCCAGGAGTGATGCTGAAAAACTAGTCCATGCATTTGTTACTTCAAGGCTGGACTATTGTAATTCTTTACTATCAGGAAGTCCACAAAATGCAATTCAAAGTCTTCAGCTGATCCAAAATGCTGCAGCAAGAGTTCTGATGAAAATCAACAAGAGGGATCATATTTCTCCAATTTTAGCTTCCCTTCATTGGCTTCCTGTTAAATCAAGAATAGAATTTAAAATTCTTCTAACGTATAAAGCCCTTAATAATCAAGCTCCATCATATATCAGAGCTCTGATTACTCCGTATGTTCCTAACAGAGCACTTCGCTCTCAGACTGCAGGTCTGCTGGTGGTTCCTAGAGTCTCTAAAAGTAGAATGGGAGGCAGATCCTTTAGCTATCAGGCTCCTCTCCTGTGGAACCAACTCCCAGTTTTGGTCCGTGAAGCAGACACCCTATCTATTTTTAAGACTAATCTTAAAACCTTCCTTTTTGACAAAGCTTATAACTAGAGTGGCTCATGTTACTCTGAGCTACCTTTATAGTTTTGCTGCTATAGGCTTAGGCTACTGGAGGACATCAGGGCCTATTTTTCTCACTCTACTGATTTCTACGGTTCTCCAGTCTACTGTTCTCCAGATTTGCATTGCATTACATTGAAATGACTGTTGTCATTTCAGCTTTTAACTTTTTGTTCTCTCTCTTTTTTCTTCATAGTAGGTACACCTGGTCTGACGTTCTGTTGACTGTGAAATCATCCAGGGAGGACAGATCACCGACTATTACCATCTAATGTAGAACAGATTACTAGATCAATGTGTGCTTCTGTGCTTTTTTGTCTCTCTTGTTGTGTCTCTGCTCTGTCTTCTGTAACCCCAGTCGGTCGAGGCAGATGACCGTTCATACTGAGCCCGGTTCTGCCGGAGGTTTTTTTTCCCCGTTAATGGGTGGTTTTTCTTCCCACTGTCGCTTCATGCTTGCTCAGTATGAGGGATTGCAGCAAAGCCATGTACAATGCAGACGACTCTCCCTGTGGCTCTACTGTTCCCCAGGAGTGAATGCTGCTTATCGGGACTTTGATGCAATCAACTGGTTTCCTTATATAGGACATTTTGACCAATCTGTATAATCTGACCCAATCTGTATAATATGATTGAACTTGATTTTGTAAAGTGCCTTGAGATGACATGTTTCATGATTTGGCGCTATATAAATAAAATTGAATTGAAATTGAATTGAATTGTATAGTGTTATTGAGCAATCCTCTTTTTTGTAACTATATTTATATTGAGTTATGTCTACACTGGGTTCTGTTTTGTTTTATTTTGTGCAATATAATAATTTATATTGGGGTTTATGTTGTGTAAATTATGCATGTGTTTTGTGTTGTATTTATTGTTTATTGTTGCTGTCTTTATAATTTATTTGTTTGGCAGGTGGAATAAAGTGAAATCGGATTGAAATTGAATTTTGCCACTTTATCAATACTGTTTTTATGTTTTTTGTATTTGCATCTAAGATTGAGCCATATTCAGTGTGTGCTGTAGACCAATGCTACATGATATATAATATACTGAGGTTTCTCTGAAATGTTTAGTAGGGTGTGGGGGTGTTGGTGTGTTTGAGGGGGAGGGGGCACACCGTAATTTTGCCTAGGGTGTCTAAACAGCTAGGGCCAGCATATAACTGTTGCAAACTGCTAAAGCATTTCATCATTTTAAACAACCACAAATGTGTTAGATTGCAAAATGCAAAACTATTTTTTAATTCTCTCCTTAAAATAAGAAGTAAAGCAACATTACAATGTTTTGCACCTGTGAACATAAATGTTGGTCCATAAGTTTAAAATCCCTTGATGTTCTTATGTTCATCCTTCATCCACAATATATTTACACAAGCAGCAGAAAAACAGTCCTATGTTTGATCATCAAATATAACTCATTACAAAACAATTTGATATCAAAACAACTATTACATTAATAAACAATAAATTAAAACTATATACACAAACTTAAGTTATTTGTTTGTTGTTTTAACTTAAAGACGAGTGCATAACTATGATTGGTAATCGAAATTACTATCATAAGTTTGTGGACAATTATGAACGACAGACTTTGAAAATAGTCGATGACGTCATCAGAAACGTAACTCACCAGATGTCTCTTCTCCCGTTCTGTCCTTTAACCTTATGCAACGCGGAGGTTGTATGCGACCCAATATTTACTTGTTAACAATAATAAAAATACGCATGCTTCAGTGTATTTGTAAACGTTTACATAGGCGTCTTACTTTGTTTGAAAGTTTGTAAAATGTTTTTTTCAATCCAGTTACGAAGCGCATCTAAACATTTTCATCTTATTTCACACCAGTTAAAAAGTATGAACCTGTGTTCCAACATATCTCTCTTTAGTTAATAAATCTGTCAACAACACGAACATAAAACGTAACTCGTTCCTACTGAGTAAACTAAACTAAGAAAGTTGCTCCTGACTTTTATATCCAAGCGGAAGTCTATTAACCTGAGAAATAAAACTTCAGCAAAATTCGTTGAGATAATGAGAACTGACTCAAACGTCCGAACCAGCAAACACCCGTTAGCATTAAATGTTTTGCTAAAAGACTTGACCAATGAGGTTCAGCTTCTCTGTCATCATAACGACCAGGTGGAACTAACGAATCAGCATCTCCGTTTAATCCAGCTTCAAAACTTTTTCAACCCTTTTGCTAAATCACCCAATCGGGGGGAGTATCTCTTATTAGTGACGTTTCTGCGTCCGCTTTCTTTTCTGTTTCCTCTAGAGCTCCTATCTTAATCCTTCATCAAACTCGGGCCCTCTAAATTATCCAGAGACTGTTGCCAATAAACTACATTGTCTTCACAGCCAATAAGTCAGGGTTTTAAATCTTTCTGATGTTAAAGTTGGTGGACAGTAACAACGAGTCATATCTGCAATAATCCAAACACTTTAAAGACTATGAAAGCAGTGGTCTTTAAATAACATATTAGAAATATTATTATAGGTTAAATGTAACATTAATGGCTACTCTGAAATACGGAAGACCCGTTTAACCCAGATTTATTGTCTATTTTGTAGTCATGGTTGATTAACTCTGTGTCCATCTACTGGAGATGGTCTGTGTTACACTTTATTAAATGTAATCCACAGTATCACACTTTTACATTTTTTGTGCATTTATTGGAGAGAAAATTGCTGAGCTAATCTATGAATTTCAACCTGATTTTTTCTTTTTGGAGGCAATTTAATGTATTTTAAATATTTGAAAATCAATCAGTTTTAATCACATTTTTTATTAATCTGTCTTTGCAGAGGTAAATGGTAAGTCTGATGTGTTTCATGAAAGCCCCCTCTAGTTTATAACAATAACACATATGTTATGATTTAAAAGGATTCAGGTTTTTCAAAAATGACCATGATGACTGATCTAAAGTTGTCTACAGCTATATGGCTGTGACCAACCCTAAGAGGTTAAGATGTATTCTAGTAGAAAAGAAAGGATATGTTACATAGTTGTTAATGTCACCATCTTGGAAGTAATACGAAACAGAATAAATCCCATATTAAGTACATTTCTATGATTTCCTTTTCGTCTCTGGAATATTAGAAACTAAAATGATAAATATTCTGTTCAGGAGAGATGCATCCGTAACTTGTTGCAAGAGGGATTCAAAAAAATGTTCCCCTACCATAATATTCCTTTATAGGCTAAATCCAGTTTAGAGACAAATCTAGCTTCTCTCAGGGAGGAGCTGACAAAGTCAGCATTTCCAGATTTTATGATGATCCTTTTAATGTAATTATTTTATCTTTTTATTTTTTTCTTACCTTTGAAGCATGTTGAGATACTTAAAATGTACAATGAATAATATTCATCATTATCATCAATATTATTATTTTTTTAATATAATTTTCATTATTACCTCGAATTCCATTGCTTACAACTTCATTTTTCTTCTACAGCCACTCTCAAACTGCCAGAAGCACAACTAACTTATTCATTAAAATGGGGCAGACCCAATTGGTTTTGCACATCTGATCCATCGCAGATGCAACTTTGCAGATCACCTGCAACGTGACCACTTACTGCACACACAATTTATTTATTTATTTCTCTGTTTCTCTATTTTTTTTATGCGGAAGCTGTCTCTTCCCAAACCCCTAGTTGGTCACAGCAGTTGGCCATTCACACTGAACTTGGTTCTGCTAGAGGTTTTTTCCTGTTCAAGAAAGTTTTCCTATCTGCTGTCGCTACACATGCTCAGTTTGAGGGATTGCTGCAAAGTAAAAAGCAGTCCACTGTCCATGAGAAGGGAATGCCGCATGTCTGTGACTTGATGAAATCCTTAGAGGTTTCCTGAGAGAGAAAACATTTAAACCAACTTGAATAAACTGAACTGAAATAGAGAATCTGAATGCCACAGAAATAACTAGGATCGAATGACTTGGAATCTGTTTGTATGATTGAATCAAGTTTACTTTTTTGTCAAGTGCTTTGAGGCAACATGTGTGGTGAGTTGCTACTATATAAATAAGTTTAACTGAACTGATATTGATGAGGAAACTAAAAGTTTTTCCTCAACACACTTAAAAAGGTCATCACTGCTGTAACAGAGAAGCTACAATCTCAAATATTATACACATTCCAGGTTTTTTACATACAAACTGGCCTTATCATCCTGGATTGGGTATTTACATCTCCTCAGAGAACAGGTAGCATTATTAAATAGCAACAATAACTAAATGTAAGCTTAAGGTATTTGGGCCAGATAAATAAAGGCAAACCAGTTGAAATTGGTAAATGACATGACAACCAAACGCCACCTAAAATCTCAGAAGCAAAATAGAAAATAGACAAAAATACATCAAGGTCACGATACACAACTACATTTTCCAGCTGAAAATAAATGACTAATAGTTTTCAGATATTGCTTACTTTACAGCTGTAGATATCTCCTTAGGCTTTAGTTCTTGACATCAATGCCTTGTAAGTCGTTTTTCAGCATGGATTTTAGCTGGACTCCTTTTATTTGTACTTCTTGATACTTGTTTTATTTTACATTTCTTGTATATTATTGAACACTACAGAAAAGGCTTCTTATAAAATGGCTTTTTTGCAGAACCTGTTCTGAGGTTTGTCACTAATCCACACTGGGATGTTAGTTTCATATAAAAGTAATTTGACTTGAGTTCTGTGGTTATTTTAATACTTTTGCAGACAAATAAGTACTAATCGGGATATAAATAAATAAACTAATTAGTCTAAGTGTTCCATAAAATACTCACCAACAGTAAGCACAACTTGGTTAAGATTCTCTGCAGGACGTTGGTTAATATCAATGCAGGTGTATTGTCCACTATCGGTCACCTTTGTTTTTATTATTTTTATTGAAGCATTTTCAGACTTTTCCCCATTTCGAAAATCAGAGACCCGACCTCTAAACTGATCATGTTGTTTGGAAGGGTTAACTGTGCCACTCTCATATAATAATTAAGGCTGGGACATTAACGCGTTAATTTCGATTAATTAATCACACAAATATTAACGCGTTAAAAAAAGAAACGCATTTTAATCACACACCACAGTCTCCTGGAAGTCGTTTGGGATTTCACCCAAGTAATTATTTCACCTGTGGGGGCAGCATTAGAACTATGGCCAGAATACCGTCGGACGGAAACTGAAGAAGAAGAACAGAGAAGAAAGTTGCTTTTAACTAGAAGGAGAGACAACCATGGAAGAATTAGACGAAGCAGATGAAATCATTTTAGTTGGTCCTTTGCAGGGGAAATTTTGTTTTAAAATACAGGAGGGAAGAGTCGATAAGAGCGCGGTCATATGTAAATTAACAACAAGGAATTCGCCTATCACCGCAGCGTATCAAGCCTCAAATATCACCTGAACGCAAAGCATGTAGCAGCTAGCTTGGCAGATACTAGCGTGGAAGCTAGCCCAACTGGGAGGAAGACGAAACAACCCACACTACACCAGCTGACTGGCTTCAAGGGCAGGGTAAGCAAGACCAAGTGGCTACAGCACTCGACCTTCGCTTTAAGGTGTGTAATGGTCTTCTTTATTTTTCTCTTTTATTGCTTATGACTCTTTTATTTCCTCGGCCCCCTCCCCTCCCCTCTCTTATGGAATAACAACATCAACATGACTTGTATAGCACATTATCATACATAATTGTCATTCAATGTGCTAAAGAGTAAAAAAAATGAAAACAGAAAAAAATAATCCATGTTGTTTTATGGATTGAAGATAATTAACCAACTATTACCAAAGGCAGATGAGAATAATGCTATTTTTAATTTCTTTTTAAAACAAGATGCTGTTGGGGCAGTTCTAATTTGGACAGTTTAGACTTGACCATAGGCACAACCAGTAGAGGAGATTCTGGATGATGGAAACCATGTATACTAATGAATTTCATCCAGCTTGTACTCTGTAAATCTCTGATTAATGTGACCACAAACCTGATTCTGATTCTTTTTCTGATCTTTAGGACCTAAAGTGTCTACCAAGAGGAGAGCGAGGAGAGGTGTGGACCAGCATTGAGGCACTGGTGCAACAACAACCAGGCAGAGCCACTCCGGAACGCACAGAGGAGCCAGCAAGGAAGAGGAGCCTCCTGCTGTATAATTCCGACTCTGACTCAGAGGATGAAGATGGGCCCAAAGGAGCCTTGGCCCGCTACAAGGCAGAGCCTACCATCAGTGAGAGAGACTGCCCACTGCAGTGGTGGTCCACTCATGAGAGAGCCCATCCACAGCTCTCTATCCTGGCCCGCAAGTATCTAGGCAGCCCTGCCACTTCGGTACCCTGCGAAAGATTATTCTCCCTGGCAGGTAATATAGTTCAAAAGAAGAGGGCAGCCCTGAGCTCCGAAAATGTGAACAGGCTAGTATGTCTCAGCAACTGGCTGAAAGAGAGGAAGTAATCAGTTAAATGTGTATCCTGAGGCCAGTTGTGTTTCAAATGGGAAAAATTGGAGGTCAATCACTGTCACTTTATGTTGAACTGAACTGTCTGAATGGCCAATGTTATAAAGAGTTGGACTGAATTTCATTGAATTTCTGACTTACTTTTTGTAAACAGTTGAACTGTTGATAAATCCACGAATTGTGTTAAAGCCTCAGAGGCTTTTTGTTCTGAATGTACTTGAGAGTATTGCATTTTTGCGTTTAAAAAGCAGTATTAAGCTCTACCTATACCTATAGAGCTACCTGAATTTCTGAGTTTAGCGTTCCTAAATATGTTGAACTTTAAAATTTGCACTGGCCTGTTGATATTTCTTTAAAAAAATAAACAAACAATATTTTGTTTATTAAGCTTATGTGTTGTCATTCAAAATCCATGTGGAAAAAGTTACTTCCTGCTGTTTCCAAGTATGCGATTAAAATGCGATTAATTCGATTAATTAATTTCACAGCCATGCGATTAATCGCGATTAAAAATTTTAATCGCGTCCCACCCCTAATAATAATACATCCTTGTCATCCTTTTTCCAGTCAAAATTAGTTTCGTCATCTTTCTGAATTGTTTTGAGAGAGCAAGGTAGGATGACATCCTCATCTTCCTTGATGATAATCTTGACATGACCTGAAAAATAGAAACATGCATCATTAAAAGTGTTCACACATTCTCAAAAGTTAGTCAGTTTGATAGCATTTAACAGAAAGAAAGTGCTATTGAATGTATTTATTCCATATTAAGTGCAGGTTATATGTATGTTTGGTTTCCTCTTACAAAAGAAAAGAAACCCACACAAAAAAATTCTGTTGAGTTTTATGAAGTTTGTAAAGGCAGATACCTTTACTGCCCTCATGTGTCCACAGAGTAACATTACTGCATGTTTAACAGAACCTAAAAAACTCGATGCATTTATCTTTTCAGGTTCTTGTAGATAACCTGACTCCGCCAGATGTATTTCGCTCCGCCTAGGCGAAATACATCTGGCGGAGTCAGGTTATCTTGTAGCAGCTTGTCTGACAAATATTATTTATGACACAATCTCTGCCTGCTGTCCACATCAACCATACAAACTGGTATTACAGCTTTGTTGGAACAAAATAAATGAACGTTGCCAAGAAAAGAACATCTTTGAACTGAATTAATTAAAAGCTTATTTTTCATACATATTTGCTTCTTCAATTGTATTTATTTAAATTTACTATGTTTTAACAGCATAATGATATAGTTTATTCACACTTTAACAATAGATGGTAAGAGATTCAAGCTGTTCATTTCTGTTTTCTTCAATTAAACAGACAAAAGCTTTCTTTCCACTTTGAGAGTTAACGAGAAGCGAGGTGTACTTGGAGTTAACTGAAGCCAAACCAACTCAGATGATTCAAAGTTTTAGTTCTGTAAAAACACCGGAAGTCAGAGCTGCTTTTTGGGCACAGAGATGCAGAACCAGTAAGCAGCGTTAGGTAAACAGCACATGAACTGTATAGATTATAGGAAACGGATGTATTTTTTTAAAGACGCGGCGCACATCCTCCCCTCAGATTATCTGCTGCGACACAAATGATGCAACATTTAAACTCAATAAAAGGCAATCTCTACTTTACAAGCATGATAGAAAAACACGAGCATGAGGCCAGATAGACGCAATCATTTCCTTGTGTGCCTGAGCAAATTCTTATCGGGGTGATCGCACAGCAAGGCTGAAGTGCGATCATTCATTCATTGACAAAGACTTCTTAAACTGTCGATACGTTTTCTGAAAAACTGAACGAATGTGCGGCTGCCTCCGATTTCAGCCTGTTTGCTGTTCTTTCCTAGCATCACGTCCACAGCGGACGTGATGAGGATGATGCAGCGTTCTCATTATCCTGAACCATCGCTAGAACAAGGTGTGCCGACCGACTTATTTCTGCAGCAAACAGCCAAGGTCCAGACTTTTACATTTCAAGCAGATGATTTAAAATTGACATAAATGCTTTAGTAAAAAAAATACCCAACATTATTAACAAATATCCAAAACATATCTGAAAACACTAATGAATAAAATTATACTATAAGCATTTTTGTTTTTCTTACCGGTTTCATTACCAAACGTTTTCCCACTAAACATCAGAAGGCAGATGGTCAGCAGTAAAAGAAGCTCCATCTTCATAGCTGCTCTAATCTGCCTGCTAACAATCCTAGCGTTCTGTAAAACACAGTGGAGCCTCTCCTCTCCTCTCCTCTCAGTCTGACTGAATCTTTAACTTTCAGTTTCCCATGAGCAATAAAAACTCAGCCTTCCGGTGCAGAGCCTACACATCTCAGAGTGTATATAGTGTTTTAAAAATCATTGCAGTCTTTAGCTGTGTTGCATCATTCCATTCTGGCGAAAGAACAGTTCAAATAAATCATTAAAAATCACAAACAAATATGAGTGGATTCTCTCTGGGATGTTTATTTACATTTAAGAATTGCTGATAGCTTCTAGACTTAATCAAAAACACTTTCTAAAGGAGAAACTACAAATGAGGCATGATTTTTACTTCCACTGCTGCTGACCGGTGATGAGAACAAGCATCAGAGGTCAACATATACTTTAAAATCATTTTAAAGTATATGTTTTGGGTTAAAGCTTTTTCCCATGTTTCCCTGGAGTGTTTTGTGTTTCTGAGTCTGGTTATGGAGCAGATTTTGATGGATGTGTCTGAATCAGTGCTCAAGGTGATTCTGGAGCAAGTCACAAAAAATGAAAGTTGGTCCGGTTCAGAATAAAATGCGTTTCATTGAGTTATCACATTAAATGCCATCTCTGCTCATGGAGGATATGGAATTTTCTTATTAAGGGTACATCAAAGGTCCACAATTTTCATAGAGGGGCCAAGTATTTGTCCAACATCTTTGCACACAATTCCTTTTTGGTAATTTTGGTAAGGTGTTTACATTTCATTAGTCACACCATATTCAAGCACTTGACTGTAATTTTAATGTAAAATCTCCTTACCAGTTTTACAGGCATTTTTCCTGTACATAGACCAAATATTCACAAACAGCATGTGAGAAAATCCAGCATTTTATTCGGGCAGACGATCAATCACCTGCCATTGGTTGCCTGAAATTGTGGCTCCATCCGAATACCCTTAATAGTAGCTCCTAGCTCCTGTTCCTTGACCTTTCATGAGGTCAACAGTAAGAACTCGTCAGGAGGAAAGAAGCTTCGTACTTCTGTGCTGATTTCGGACAGCCTGTAACTCCAACATCTTTACGTGACGGAAACACACATGGGCGATACGAGTCAAATTCGGGCCTACTGCCTTCCAAAAATAAACTACAAAATGCACGCTCTCTTTTCTCTGGACATTTTAGTTGATTTCCGTGAGGTGGCTGTGCTTATACGTCATGTCATGCAAAGGATTGTGGGATACCTTAAGGGACATTGCGAGGCTAAACTAGTCGTGAGAGGAAGCAAACAGGCTCCTTTTCCTACCTCCTTCCTTACTGACTGCAATATTCAGTAAGGAAACTCAAGATATTGTTTTTTTTTTAATTGCAAGGAATGTATGAATTTCTTCATCTATAGTCAATAATATCATCAAACTATTCAGACAATCTGGAGAAATCTCAGGATGTCAGTGGCAAGGTAGAAAACCAACACTGACCGCCGGTGACCTTTGATCCCTCAGGCAACACTGACATTCTGTAAAGGATATTATCACATGCAAGTTCAAACTTTACAGTGCAAAGTGAAAACCACATATAAACTACACCCGAAACGCCACTTCTCTAGGCTGGAGCTCATATGAGATGGACTGACACAAAGTGAAAAACCACTTATCAAATTGTTTTTGGAAATCATGGGTGATGTGAAAAAGAGGAAGATGACTATTGGGATTGTTATCAGTGCAAAAGCCTGCATCTGTGATGGTAGAGGGGGGTGTTAGTGCTCATGGGATGGCGAACTTGCACATCTGTGAAGGTACCATTAACACTGAAAGGTAAATGCAGTTTATGGAGCAAAACATCCTTCCATCCCAGCAATGTCTTTTTCATGGACGTCCCTGCTTATTTGAGCCAGACAAGGCTAAACCACGTTCTGCACGTGTTACAGCAGCGTGGCTTCTGTAGTAAAAGGGTGTAGGCAGTAGACTTGCCTGCCTGCAGCCCAGACTTGTCTCACATTGAAAACGTGAAAGATTATCAAACACGACATACTACACCGGAAACCTTGGACTGTTGAGCAACTGAAGTTGTACATTGAGAAAGAATGGGAAAGAATTGCACCTATAATTAGTGTCCTCAGTTCCCAAATGCTTATTAAGTGTTATTAAAAGGAAAGGTTATGTAACACAGTGGCAAACATGCCCTTGCGCCTGTTTATGGGAATGTGCTGCAGACATCAAATAAAAAAATAAATAAAAAGAAGTTGTATTTGCCAAAAAATAGAGTTTATCAGTTTGAAAATTAAATATCTTGTCTTTGTTGTGTATTCAATTGAATAAAGGTTGAAAAGAATTAGCAAATGATTGTATTCTGTTTTCATTTACATTACACAACGTCCTGACTTCATTGGAGTTGGGGTTGTAATACAGGTTTGATAATTACCTTCTCATCAGAAAAAAGGAGAGTGCATGTATCTTTTTTTTTGCATCTGACAACTTTCAACTGTCTTCTCCTAACCAGTCCCATCATGTAACCGTTAATACTGGAAATGCTGCATGCTGAGAGAAATCACATAGTTTATTCACACTTAAACAATAGCTTCAAGCTGTTGATTTCTGTTTTCTTCAATAAAACAGACAAAAGCTTTCCACTATGAGAGTTAACTGAAGCCAAACCACCTCAGATGATTGAAAGTTTTAGTTCTGTAAAAACACCGGAAGTCAGAACTCCTTTTTTTATGGGCACAGAGATGAAGAACCAGTAAACAGCGTTAGGCAAACAGCACATGAACTCTTTAGATTATAGGAAACGGATCTGGTGATGATTTTAAAGACGCAGCGCACATCCTCCTCTCAGATTCTCTGCTGCGACACAAATGATGCAACATTTAAACTCAATAAAAGGCAATCTCTACTTTACAAGCATGATAGAAAAACACGACCATGAGGCCAGATAGACGCAATCATTTCCTTGTGTGCCTGAGGAAATTCTTATCGGGGTGATCGCACAGCAAGGCTGAAGTGCGATCCATCAGAATTGACAGACTTCTTAATATAGGTGTCGATAAGTTTTCTGAAAAACTGAACGAAAGTGCGACTGCCTCCGATTTCAGCCTGTTTGCTGTTCTTTCCTAGCATCACGTCCGTTGTGAAGGATGATGCAGCTTTCTCGTTATCCTGAACCATCGCTAGACCAAGGTGTGCTGACTGCCTTATTTCTGCAGCAAACAGCCAAGGTCTAGACTTTTACATTTCAAGCAGATGATTTACTTAAATCTGCTGTTGGGTATTCTTTGCTTTAGCAAATATCCAAAAATATGATAAATAAGAAAATGATAAAATATATTTTTTTTGTTTTTGTTACTAGTTTCAGTACCAAACATTTTCCCACTAAAGATCAGTGGAAAAACACTGACGTTTAGTGGACGGTGGAGCAGACGTGTCTCACACTGAAAACGTGAAAGATTATCAAACACGACATACTACACCGGAAACCTTGGACTGCTGAGCAACTGAAGTTGTACATTGAGAAGGAATGGGAAAGAATTGCACCTATAATTAGTGTCCTCAGTTCCCAAATGCTTAAGTTTTATTAAAATTATGGGTTATGTAACACACTGGCAAACATGCCCCTGTCCCTTTTTATGGAAATGTGCTGCTGACATCAAATAAAAACAATTTTTGACTATTTGCCAAAAAATAGTTTATCAGTTTGAAAATTAAATATCTTGTCTTTGTTGTGTATTCGACTGAATAATGGTTGAAAAGAATTAGCAAATGATTGTATTCTGTTTTCATTTGCATTACACAACGTCCTGACTTCATTGGAGTTGGGGTTGTAATACAGGTTTGATAATTACCTTCTCAGCAGAAAAAAAAGAGTGCATGTATCTTTTTGTGCATCGGACAACTTTCACTGTCTTCACCTAACCACTCCCATCATGTAACCGTTAAAACTGGAAATACTGATAGTAAGAAAACACATCAGTGGGAATAGGGCCGGAGGGGAAGAGTTAAACCGTAGGGCTTGGAAGCAGATTACCTCTTGCATTTATAGAAATCATTGAAGTAGAAAATACACGTCAAATAAAAAGCAGCAAGCAGTGCATTATTGTTTTGTTTATATACATGCATCAATGAGGAAAATTAACTTGAAATGGCTTTAACCGGAACTCAACATCCAACGATTTCATTAAGACAGTTTTGCAAACTGAACTAATAGAAAAGGCTGGAAAGGATTGTGAAATACTACTACTATAACCACAGTTAAGGGTAGATTTTTTATAAATCAAACATGCTGATGGAAATACATAGCAAATGCTATCTGCTTCATTTTATACAAGGAAGGGAAAATTCATGTGAATTGTTTGTCTTTATTTTTGAGGTGATTGCTTTATGGCTGTTCCATTTGTAATCAGAAATTTTCTAGCTCTGAGTCAGAAATTTCAATTGGAACGGCCCCTAAAGTTGGATTTACGGGTCAGAAAGTCGACTTTCACATTCATGATGACTGCTACTTGCAGCAACATTGAGTAAAACTTCATACTTTGACTGTTTTAGCAGTCAAAGTAAGGTTGAAATGATGGTTAATTCTGATAGATGTCCTCTAAGCAGGGCTAGAGGTTTATGTCGAGGAGGTTGAGCGGAGTAGTTATATTGCAGACCATGTATCGGTGGTGCAAGCACAAATCCGGATACACAAAACGCATATTCCATTTCTTCAAGCAGCAGTGGATTGATTTCTGTATCATCTTCATAAATTATTAGCCTTCTCCTGCTGCTACTGGATCCATAGAAAATGTTCGGCTGCGCTCCAAAATGGACTGTCTGCCTGGTTCAGGTTCTGGCTAATTTCTTCTGTCAGGTTAAGTGAGGCTGTCTCTGGATCAGAGTGCAGATAGGACTTAGGAAGCCGCATGATGAAATTAAGGTTTTTAATGGATATGTTTTGGTTTATTGTGGATACTGAACTTTGGACAAGAAACAGTCTCATTCTCAGCCTCTTCATCATTATCATATACCTGTTCCTCACTGTCTACCATCCAGCTTTCTGCCTTTCTCTTCATCTCTGCTCTCCTCACTTTTGATCATTCCCTAAGTTAAACCATAGTTAAACCTTTTTAATATTGAATAAGACATTTTATGTAGGCCCACATTCACACCTGTCTGCTTTCAACTTCATTTATAGGTTCTATCTTTAAAATATAATCAATCTTATCGTCCATATTTTCCTTTTCTCTTTGCTACGGATGCTGTTATGTGAAAAGACGGCAGTAAATCTAACAGCAACATGGATTTGACTGACAGAACTGTGAGAAGGATGAGGTGTACATATGTTAACGTCCACAAAAACAACTTTTAGGCCTTACAAAAACCCTGTAAGGTGAATTTATCTTGCTCTTCCTGCCAGACGCAGAATAAAGTTGTGGGCAACAGTGGCGCAGAGGTTAGGGAGTTTATCCTGCAATTGGCGGGTTGATCTCAGTCATTGTGTCCTTGGCCAAGACACTTCACCTGCATTGCCTGCTGGCGGTGGTCAGAGGGCCCGGTGGTGCCGATGTATGGCAGCCTAGCCTCTGTCAGCTGTAGCTACTTACATAGCTCACCACCATCAGGGTGTGAATGTGTGTGAATGACTAACAGTGGTGTGAAGCGCTTTGTGGTCATCAGACTAGTTAAAGCGCCATACAAGTACAAGCCATTTACCATTACCATTTAAAGCTCCATGTTCTCCCTATCAGAACTCTCCTCCAACTCTTTAGTTTCCGCAGCAGGTCACATCTGACCAGCTTCAGAGTCCTTCAGAGCACAAATAACATGACTCATCTGTAGTGTTAACTACAGTGATACTTTCTTCTGATAAAATGAGGAGAGTAGGATTATGACTCTTAACTTGTAAAAAGGATACATTAAAAAATGTTTTTGCTATTCATTTTGATTTGTAACTAAAATGAAGAAATCTTAACTCTTATTCTGAAATCAGTTAATAAACTACAGACAGTGAGAGTTGTGATGGGAAAAACCAGTGAATGATTGAACCTAGATTCAGTAATAATTAAGGTGTAATATGCAGGTAATGGTGGAATTATGACTCATCAATCATTAACTATTAAGGATGACAAGATTACTCACCTATGAGTAGATACTAAGGACCATTACAGTATGCGCAATCTTGGAGTACAGTTAATTATTTGCAAATATACTTTTTATCACAGATTGTTGTGCTCAAACAATTGAACGGACAATTTGCTGAATTTACGTTGTATTCCAGCCTATTGTTTACAGCTATTTATTATTATTTATTCAGCAAACAAACATATATAATTATTTTTTATAAAGACATAGTGAGAGCAAAAACTTTCACCACTCTGAACCACACAAATGTCTTAGGTTAGACCTTTCACCTATTTTAACAAATGTTTTTCTCAAGGTTACTAGGAATTCGTTTCCCTTCAGGTGACAATTCCTCTTTACTCATTAATCCGGTGAGCAAGTTGTGACTGGTTCCAAGATTTAATGAAACATATCCTGAAACTTTCTTCCCCCTTTCTCTTCTATATAAACACAGATTAGTTAATTGTTTAGCGGCTTATGGTGTACTGGTGGATGAGGAAAATGGTTTAAGAACTCCTGGAGATAGGCACCAGCACCTCTCGCGACCCCATGAGGGATAAATGAGTAAGAAAATGGATGGATGGAATTTTCATATTTACAGCCATATCCGTTTTTGGCTGTTTGGTTTCCCATTCCTTTTGCAGTGAAACAGGGAGATTTAAGTATTTTGTTATGTGCAGATTATATTGTTTTGGTCGCAGAAACTGAGATTAGGTTACAGAAAATGTTAGCTTTATTAAGTTCATGGTAAAGGAAATGGAAATTTACAGTCAATAGAGATAACTATTATTAGATAGGTATGTCTGGTCAATAGCTTAATAACACAAACACTGACTCAGTTAATCACATGGCAACTTGAGTGTCCAGAAAGGCACCTTTTAAATAAAATGTATTATTATTAATGTAAACTGAGAGTCAGAGGGGGAATTAACTGACTTTTGGGCGTGGTTGTTGTTGCCAGGTGGGCTGATCTCTCTCCCTGCTGATCTCAACTGACATTTTTATTCATAAGGGTTCGACCAGGGACTCCTGTGGCCTTGATATCCCTATTGTTCAGAACTAGAGAAACCTTTTGGATCAAAGGTCAATGTCATCCAGAAAAAGGAGATCCAGTTGCTGTCTGTTACACATTACCATTCATGAGTGTTATCAAAACTATTCAAACTACAATGAAGATAGAAGCAAATAAATAAAACCTATCAGCTCTGAAACCGGTGTGAGCTTGTATATGGTTTCCTGCATGTAGTAAAGATAAGAGATGCTTTTATTACAGTAATTACGCATAAAGAGTAGGTGAGTAGCTCTTTATAGTAAATAGAAACTAGATCAAGCCTTGACTTGTAGAAAACACACCTGGACATAGTAATTATGTTTCAGCTGTAAGGTGATAAAATACTGTTTCATTTCTAACAAAACATTTAAAGTTTGTCATTGAAAGAGTGTACTTAAACTGAAAAGCCTTTATTTACAAGGTAATCAATTGTTTGTAAAAAATAAAAGATTTTAGATTAAATACATTCTTAACAGCTGTACGCTTAGAGAGTGTTGTGTTAATTATTGTGTCACAAAGATGATTTATTATCAGCTGAGCCAGTTTTTATTTCACACGGAAAAAATTTTAGAAGAATTTTATTGACACATTTATTTTAAGACTTTGGCTCTCAGGCCTCGGCAGGAAACATTTGTGCCGAATTTTACTTTAATATGAATAAGCAGGTGTATGAGATACAGGACCCCCCAGGCCTGAAACTGGTGGTGGAGTGGAGATAGACAAAATCTGGTCAGTCCATAGACGCTGGTTGGCGAGACAATCCGCTTGAGCTGTATTGGTGAGATCCAGTAGACTGCGAGAGCTGATACTTGTGCTTCACTCAGGGACCCAGAAAGATTGATGTCCAGCTTGGATACAGGTTTGCATGAATCTGTCCATGATGAGCAAGCATGAAGCAACGGTGGAGGGGAAAAACTACCCTTTGGGGAGAAATCTCTGGCAGAACCAGGCTCAACATGGCGGTCTTCTGCTGGACCGAATGGGATGTGACAGGGAATGCAGTAAGAGTCCGGGAGGAATTACACTCTGATAGGGACGAGGTTGAAGGAGCACCATGGAAAAGCCAGATGGAGCTAGGCTACGATGGTGGAGAAGGGGATGGAGGTGGGTTGAATCTGGGTCATCAGAGTCCAAATCAGACATTGTGCAACCACTGCTTGCGCTTGGCTGGGTAGCAGGCTGAGATGTGGATTTGAAGTTCTTTTAAGATGAACCCAGGATGCTGATTGGGCTTCGTGGAGGTGTTGTTCAAAGCTGATTGGCTTGCGTCGGAGGCGGATGAGCCTCTGATTGGATGAATGTAAGTAATTCAGTTTCATCAGTGGAATTTCCGCCTAGGCTTCATTTTAGTTATATTTGACATGGTGCCCTGTGGTAAACAGGGATATGAAGAAAATACACTAATATTAAGTCTGGTGATATTTTTTTTTAGTCCAAGAAGGACAACACTGAGCGTTAAAAAGAGAGCAGGTGAGGGAGAATTTCCCTCTTTTCTCTTTTTTATCTGCCGAATAAAGGACAATACATGAGTGCTTCCTGAAAAAGCACCTAAACTATGAGGAGAGATTTTATTGTTTTTTTGTAGATGAAGAAGGGAAAGAAAAAAACACGTGATCCATTCTGCTTGTAAATCACTCAACACTGTCTCTGAATGCAGGAAGTAGATAGGTATTCAGAGCGTTTCTGACAAAAAGCCAGAAAAGCGGGGAAAAAAGTATAAAAAATATAAACTACCTTGTGTGAACCAAAGGAAGATAGAAGCAGCCAAATATGGTGTTGAGTATCATAACCAAACATTTCTATTTTGGTCAATTCTGTTCGAAAGTTTTTTTTTACAGAGGTATTTGCAATCTTAAGTCCTACTGTCATCTCCAGGTGAAAGAAACCAGGTGTAACAGGCCATAGTTGTTCTGTCTCAGTTTGATTGTAAGGTCATAATGCTTAACAGTTAACGTGCTGCACAGATGATGTAGATTCTGAGAAGGAGCTCCTGGGTCTTGGCAACTGCACAGTACAATCATCTTTCCAAAAAAAAAGTAAAAAATAAAGCAACTGGACTTGTTTTCCGTAGTTTGAAGACGTTTCGCTTCCTATCCAGGAAGCTTTCTCAATTCAAAAAGTCTGGAGTAATGTGGAGTATTTTTTTGGAATGACCATGACCTGGATGACTGAGAATCTTCACCAGCATACAATTCATCTTTGTTCCTCGTGTCACGATCCTTCAAATTGGATCGTGACACTTAAATTACTCTTATTTTAACCATTTTGTGCGTTCAAGTAATTGTTATCTGAAGAGGCTTGCACATAGCTCTCAACTCTCACGCATTGACCGTGTGACACACGCATTTCACTAACTTCACACGCTCACACGCAACACATGCCATTTCACACGCAAACATGGCATTTCTCACGCATAAAAATCACAAAGCCCATCTGGGCTGCGGACGACAAAACTCCGCCTTCTGCTGAGCTGTTTCGGCTTCTTTCACAACTTGTGGCCATCAGTAATTCCTGCTGCAGTTTGTGTTAACAGAGCAGCAGGAAGAGTGATCAGAGTTATGAATAATTTTAGTCTTAACAGTGGTGAAAGTGAGCCGGTGTTATGCTCAAAAGTGCATGCCTGCCGAGATATGCATCCCCTGTCGCGGGAGCGCGCCTCGCTCTGTACAAGTGAATATCGACGGAAAACGAATTAAAATACGACCAACGGAGCGACTTGTTCTTATATTAATTATATAAAAACGTTTAAATGTACTTCTAGTGTGAAAAAACTGTGTGTATTTGGCAGATTCGTTTACAAAAGTACCGGTGTTAAGAACAACATTAAATCCAAAGTTTTTATCCGAGGTACGGCTGATTTATTTGTTGTGGTCTCTTGTCATTCACACACAACAATAAACCGTGAGAGCCGACGTGAGTTTTGAAACTGAAAAGCTTTTTCTTAAGCGGAAGATCAAACGTGCAGAAACAGCACAGCGTTCATAGACCAGTGGGATGCATTCGTGAGCGTCAGAAAGCTATGGTGCATTCAGGATTATGGGACATTTCAAACTTACAAGGAAAGAGGCATAAAACGGAATAGAACTTAACTCATACAATAATGTATTTATCCAGAAACAGTGTGGGCTTTCTTACAATACTGAATGCTCTATAATTGTATTTCTGTTATGTTTTGATTCTGCACATCTGCTAGCTTTTTATTCTGAAAAATCTATAATATTACAGCAGCAAATTATCAAAGTTTTTCAAAAGCCTGTTTAAAAGCTCCAAATGGGGCTTCAGATCATAGAGCGACAATTGTGCTGTCATTGTTTTACAGGGCAGAATTTGCATTTGCTGACTCTTGTCCTTTAATTACAGATGGATATACAGGAATACAGTCATACAAGTGTCAACTCCTCTGAGATAGCAGGGGATGCGTTTTTTGGCAATGGGGCTGCCAAAAAACACATCCCCCTATGTTTTTAATTTAAAAATTGTCCCACACACCTGAAATTCAGACTAGTAGTTCAGAACACATGTGTAAACACGTAGAAAATGTTACATCAACTACAAGTGTATATTTCTATGAAACAGCAGGGGATGCATTTTTTTGGCAACAGGCTGGTTATAAACTGTAACAGTCTAGAAGTGCATTGAGCTGAAAAGAGGGAGACATCACCAGCTGGATCGTGCATAAAGACGCAGCGTGAACCTCTGTGTGCTTTAGTGTTGCTGCTGAGGGGAAAATGTTGACCATAAAGACTTGATGAAACTCAGCCTGATCCACCAATCAGGTTATAGATCTACAATGATAAACAAACCCATAGATTAATGTGTAACAGTGTAATAATTCGGTGGATAACTTAAAACTATTTAATTTTATTCAGTATTATTTGAACAATTGTGTGTTTTTTATGTTTTAATCCATTAACTGAACAATAAGGTATTAATACGTCTCTTTCTCTTTTTAACAAAAGTAATACATGTCTACTTCAATGTCTGGTGGGATAAAAATGAGATGGAGTTGAGACTCCACCGGCTCTTCCAGGGTCCAGTTAGCTCCACCTGCAAACAAGCCCCGCCCCCACAATTAGCATAATCTCACTCTTAACTTTTGATAAAAGTTGAGAGGTCTGGGCTTGCAGCTCAGAAACCTGAAGCTAAATCTTTAGCATGGTGTCTTTCTCCCTCTAGCGTCAAACTGCAAGAACTGCAGGAAGTAAGAGCCCTGAGGGCACAATAAATAGAATTTAATTTTATTGTCATTGCTCATGTCACAATTAAAAGCAACATAATGCAGTTTGCATCTGTGGCATTTAAGTGTTTGGACTATACACTCTCGAGTGTTGCCAACAACGCCACCTGGGATTTTCACCCAGGAATTGATAAAGGGGCGCAGGTCCGGTTTTGCAATAAGCGAGAGACAAGTTTCAAGACAATAATAATTTATTACAAAGAATCAAAGTACCTGTATCTGAACAAAAGAAACTTCACAAAATAAATCCAACCAGGCTTACCGGCGGGTACGGTCGGGTCCTGGATAGTAGGCTCCAAGACAAAAAAAAATCAAAACAAACACCCGTGAAGTCACTCACTCTCTATTATTCCCTCCACCTATTGATGCGCATCACTTCAATCACACCAAAAAGGGACGCCGCGTCCAGACCCGAGCGCACCACCGGCAGTCTAAAGAAAATAAAAAGGAAAAAGTCAATCATTAAAATACAGGCAAATAAAGATAAAATTATGTAAATAAAACCATAAAAAGTCCTTGTGCTTGATAAGCACAACAAGATGAGCAATCTGGTCCAATTCGATCCGAAATCAGTGCGATCAACCTCTCCTTGTCCTAAATTCAGAAGAGGGGTAGGGGCGTGTCCCACACGCCGATCTTGGCCGCTAAATAAGCGGTAATTCAGTCCAAGCAAAGCAGCAGCATTAAGTGGGATGATCCGTGGAGATTCCTAAACAACCATAATAGTTTAAAACAAAGGAATAAATCACAAAATTTGTCACCGAGTCCACATACCGATCAGGACGAACTCTCCTCACTTGTACCCCAAATGGGAACGCTCAGATGTCGGCTCTTATTGTAGGAACCACCTCACCCACGATGAAACGTGGAGGTACATATGCCCGTACGTTTCTGCTGATAAAAGGCTCTATAACTACAATGTACAAGCAGTTATAAATACGCAGCCAGCCAACCTCACCTGTACTCTACGCACAGACGGCTCAACACGGAAGCGCGGTGCGCGACGTGTCCACAGCAAACAACGAGTCTCAGACTGGAGCTCACCTCTGTTTTTATACTGAGCGCCCTCTGGCGCTATTGGCCCGCTTACAATCACCCCGCCAGCAGGTGCAGCCTATACCTCTTCCTGCCACATTCTACCCCCCTTTTTGTGTCGTCGTCTCGACGACTCAATTCCATGGTCTAAATAGGACAAAAATAGAGTTGGCTGTAGGATCAGGAGAGTTTACCGCCTGTGGAGCTTCACCTGCTGGTCTGGGAAGACGGTTAATATTAGAATGCTGGCCTGCAGTTGTCCTTACTGACCGCCGCAAAACTGGTTCACTTTCAGCCCTAAAAGGACCAGGTGACTGACCAGAAGATGCTACTCCCCCATGAGTAACAATGCCTGATGGACCTGGCAACTGAGATAGTAGATCCCCTGACTGAAAAGGTTGGTTAGCCTGCACCACTGTTGGAGCAGGCGGATTGCTACTCACCAAAACATACATATCCTCATCACCTGACCTTTCATCTTCAAAGCGATGATCACCAAATGGTGAGCTGGGGCCAATGGCACCTTCTCCAGACTCTTCTACCACCGCCTTTAACAGTATGCGATTAACATTTCTGGTTTTAGCTAAATCAGATGCAGGTGCTATAGTATACACTGAACCTCCTTCACTGGGCTCTCTGAGGACTTTATACTTTACTGGGCCATATAGGTCATGGATCTTATGACGTCCCCGTGGGGTAAAGTCCCTTAGCCACACTAATTGACCAACCTTCAGGGGAGCATGTTGAACTCGTTGGTCATGGTAACTCTTGCGGCGCTCCGCTGCAACCCTCAACCTTTCACGAGCACCCTCAAAAGCTACCTGAAGGCGGGCCTGATGCTCCTGAATCCAATCATGGACATTTCCAGCCACAGGTTCCTGAACTCTTCCTAAAAGGAAGTCAACCGGCAGCCGAGGTTCCTGTCCAAACATCAAGAAAAAGGGTGATTCCCCGGTTGCCTGGTGGGGTGTGGTGTTGTAAGCATACAGAACATGTGGCAAACATGAGCTCCAGTCTCTTTTACGAGAGGGAGGCAATGTTCGCAGCAGGTCATGAAGGGTACGGTTAAACCGTTCACACTGACCATTACCAGCTGGATGATATGGTGTGGTGCGTGATTTTTCAATGCCATACAAATGGCACAACTGTTGAATGAGCAGACTTTCAAAACTACGACCCTGATCCGAATGTATTCGGACAGGTATACCAAACTTAAAAAACCACTCCCTCACCAAGACCTGGGCGGCAGTTGAAGCACGCTGGTCTCGGGTGGGAACAGCAAGGGTGTATTTACTAAACACGTCAGTCATGACCAGCACATTCTCAAGTCCCTTGCTTGTAGGTTCCAACATTGTGAAATCAATAGCTAAAACTTAATTAGGTCGTGACGCTAACAAATGTCCCATAAATGTACGAGCCTGTGGCTGAGACTGTTTTGCTACCTGGCATCTTTCACAGTTCTGACACCAATGTGCCACTTCTGCGGCCATACCTGGCCAGTAACAGCGTTGGCATAGGAGTTCTAGTGTTCGCTCCACCCCTTGGTGGCCATGCTCCTGGTGAACTTGTTTTAATGTTTCCTCCCTCAAACATGTTGGCAACACCAACTGTACAATTAACTCACCACCAGCAGGTTTGAACACTTGCCGGTACAAAACGCCATCCTCCTCCACTAGCTTGTCCCATTGTCTGAGTAACACCAGAACCTGCGGGGATACCTGCTGCCGTTCGTCTGCAGTTGGACACCGCTTCCGCCTCCAGAAAACCAAGAATTCCCGGATGGTTTGGTCAGCTTGCTGGAAAACACTGATTTCAGAGATGGTATGGTTAGGCAAGGCCATAACAACCTCTTGAGTAACCTCCCTTTTCTGCCCCTGAAAAACCTCTCTCAAGGGCTCAGGGAGAACTGTACCTGGAACCATAATTTCCAAATCTTGTACACCAACAGGATGCTGTCTTGATAAAGCATCAGCATTCTTGTTGGTTCTGCCAGAACGATATTTGATTTCAAAGTCAAATAAAGCCAGCTGAGCAGCCCAACGCTGCTCCGTTGCTCCCAGATTGGCCGAAGCCAAATGACTCAATGGATTATTGTCGGTAAAGACAACACATTTATGGCCCAAAAGGTAATCCCGAAATTTTTCAGTCATAGCCCATTTAAGTGCTAAAAACTCCAGCTTCATGGAGCTATAATTCAGCATGTTGCGCTCCGTAGGTCTTAAACCACGGCTTGCATAAGCTATGGGTCTCACCTTGCCTTCTTGTTCCTGTGAGAGCACTGCTCCCAAACCACCATAACTTGCATCTACCTCCAAAATGAAGGGAAGTGAAAAATCTGCGTAACCCAATACTGGTGCAGTTGTTAATCTGGTTTTCAGTTCGTCAAAATTACATTGACAGTCCCCTGTCCAACCAGGTATGATGCTCGGGTCACTCTGCTTCCTTGACCTGGTGCCCCCTAGTTCTGCAACCAACCTGTGAAGAGGGGCAGCTAGCTTTGCAAAGCCCTCCACAAAGCGGCGATAATAGCTAGCAAACCCTAAAAATGATCGCAGCCCAGAGACTGTGGTGGGGGGCTGCCAATTGGCAACCACTTCTGTCTTACTAGGGTCAGTTGCAACACCCTCCGCAGAGATGACATGTCCCAGATAGCGCACCTCTGGCTTAAAAAACGCACATTTATTTAACTTTACTTTAAGACCTTCTCCTTGAAGCCGACTCAAAACCACCTCCAGCCTCTCCAGGTGTTGTTGGACTGTGGAGGAAAAAACAACAATGTCGTCCAAGTACAACAGAAGACTTTTACACTGCTGGTCACCAAATAGCCGCTGCATCAGCCTTTGGAAGGTGCTGGGTGCATTGCAGAGGCCAAAGGGCATACGGGTCCATTCAAAGAGGCCAAATGGAGTGCAAAATGCGGTTTTAGGCCGATCTGCCTCCGATACTGGCACCTGATTATATCCACTCACCAAATCCAATGTGGAAAACCAGCGTGCCCCACCTAATGCATCCAAGGACTCCTCTATACGAGGAAGGGGAAAGGCATCTTTTCTGGTTTTAGCATTCAATTGCCTATAATCAACACACATGCGCAAAGTCCCATCCTTCTTTTTAACCAGCACAATAGGACTAGCATATGGGCTGCTGCTTTCCTTAATTATTTGTGCCTCTAGCAATTTGTGAATATGTTCTTTAGCTGCCTCATACTCAGAAGGAGGTATGCGTCTGTAACGCTGTTTAACTGGTGTGTCATCCAAAAGAGGGATATCATGGGTGACTAAATTAGTACACCCCAAATCACCATCATGTGCAGAAAAGACTGAGCTATAATCCTTAAGTAAAGCTCTTACCCGACCCTGTTCCTCAGCTGACAGTCCAGTCACATCCAATGCATCTATTTGCTCATAGACTGAAGGAGCAACAATTTTCTCTCCCATAGAGGCAATTTCTGACGATACTGCTTGGACACCTGCAGGTAAGCTGACAACATGAACAGAACTCAATGTACCAATACAGGTACGAGGGTGTAAAACCACATCTGTAATTCCCACATTCACAATGGGGATATAAGCAGTTCCCCTTGTGACCTGGACCAAAGAAGGTGAAATAAGGAGCCCAGCAGGAAGGCTGGAATCCAAAGACTCAAACAAAACAGCTTTACCTGAATAGCTCTCTGAACAAGTGGCTGGTATAGTTTTCAGTGTGCCCCCAGGAATATGGTGAGCCTTCTTACCACACACTTTTACTTTACCGTCATCTGGAGATTGAGTGGTGGCATGATGGCATCTATGGAGAGCCTGTTTAATGAACTCTGGAGCTCTGGAAACAGCAGGTGAGTTAAACAAAGTTGAACCATGATGCTTAAAAAGCTCACCATAACAGCGACTAATCACATTCATCCCCAAAACACCGGGAGCCTGTGATGATACGCCCCAAGGAGGATCTTTGAACACCAATACCCCACACTGAGGAACCATCTTACCACAAAGTTCAATATCCAGCTCTAAATAGCCTATGTAGGGAATAGCAAGGCCATTGGCAGCTCTAAGCTGAAGCCAATGACAAGACTGCAATTTCTCCCGACCCCACAACTCAAAATATTGAGTAAAAAAACTCTCGGTAACTGTAGACACCATAGAGCCAGTGTCTACCAAACAAGGAACTTTGACTCCACCCATGCTCACAGCCATGTGTGGACACGATGACACCACATTAGAACCTTCCTGAAAAACCCCACCCCTAGAGCCGATAACTACCCCACCCGAATCGTGGCTCAGCGACTCGGTGGGAAAGAGTTTTCCGCCACCTGAGGTGATTTCTCGGAGGCCCGTACCGGAACCCGAACCCCATCACAATCCCTAGCAAAATGGCCAGCCTTCTGGCAGCGCCTACAGATAATAGAGTCTCGAGAACGGCCCTGCTGGCTGGGTTTTTGCAAGCGAGCTATACTCTGGGAAAGTTGATCAAGCTGTGACTGCTGCTGCTGCAACATGCTCCTCAGATCACTCAGTTCAGAGGTGTTGTGTGAACTAATCGCCCCTTGAGGGCAGCTCTGCACGCCATACTGCGAACCAAATGCTAAAGGTACAGAAGATTTTAAACTGAGTACACTACTTGGTCGCACCTCACGCTCCCAGCGAAGTGCCTCTGCCCTGACCTCAAGCAAGGTGGCTGTTGGCTTCCTGCGCACAAACTGCTTTAACTCGCGACGAAGAGCCCCATCACTCACATGCTCGACAAATTGATCACGCAGCAATGACTCTGCATTTTGAAAATCTCTAGGAGCACGGGATTTTACAGCCTCCATAAGACTCATTAGAGCCAGCGAAAACTCCTGTAGCGTTTCACCATCCCGCTGCCGGCGAGAGAAAAATGCCTCCTGCAGTGCCACATAGGATTCGTAACACCCATACAATTCTTTTAAAATATCCATAATTTTAGCGGGATCTTCACGTTCTGCGGTAGGTCGAAACTTTATTTCATCGCGTGCCTCTCCCTCCAAGTGATCAAATAAAAAGAAGGCCTGATCAGCTGGGGACAAATGACGTACCCTCATGCAGGCCTGTACTTCCTCAAGCCACTCGGTTAACCCAATGCCTCCCTTCCCTCTGAACAGGGGACATTTTCTATCACGTGGCACAAAAACAAACCTCTCCGTTATAGAAGGGCTTCCCTCCAAATGTGACCCAGCTACAGATTGTGCAGTACTAGGTCCAGGCCTGGCTGCCTCCTGTTCCTGGCGCAACTTCTCATTTTCAGCTCTCAACTGAACAATTAAGCTTTTCAGGTCCTGCATTTCTGCCTCCATAACTGAATCCTGGCACGTAGAGGGGTGATACAATGATGCCAACCTCCAAAACACAGGAGAGAGAAAAAAAACAAGTTAAAAGTTAAGTTAAAACACCACCACTTAACCAGCTGCTGCTTTGCCAAACAATCAATAAAACAGATACTAAAAAAAAAATTAAATAAAACACTCGAAACAGTCTCCGCTTAAATTTGCAAAAAGATCCTGTCAACAACGCCAAAATGTGGCATTTAAGTGTTTGGGACTATACACTCTCGAGTGTTGCCAACAACGCCACCTGGGATTTTCACCCAGGAATTGATAAAGGGGCGCAGGTCCGGTTTTGCAATAAGCGAGAGACAAGTTTCAAGACAATAATAATTTATTACAAAGAATCAAAGTACCTGTATCTGAACAAAAGAAACTTCACAAAATAAATCCAACCAGGCTTACCGGCGGGTACGGTCGGGTCCTGGATAGTAGGCTCCAAGACAAAAAAAAATCAAAACAAACACCCGTGAAGTCACTCACTCTCTATTATTCCCTCCACCTATTGATGCGCATCACTTCAATCACACCAAAAAGGGACGCCGCGTCCAGACCCGAGCGCACCACCGGCAGTCTAAAGAAAATAAAAAGGAAAAAGTCAATCATTAAAATACAGGCAAATAAAGATAAAATTATGTAAATAAAACCATAAAAAGTCCTTGTGCTTGATAAGCACAACAAGATGAGCAATCTGGTCCAATTCGATCCGAAATCAGTGCGATCAACCTCTCCTTGTCCTAAATTCAGAAGAGGGGTAGGGGCGTGTCCCACACGCCGATCTTGGCCGCTAAATAAGCGGTAATTCAGTCCAAGCAAAGCAGCAGCATTAAGTGGGATGATCCGTGGAGATTCCTAAACAACCATAATAGTTTAAAACAAAGGAATAAATCACAAAATTTGTCACCGAGTCCACATACCGATCAGGACGAACTCTCCTCACTTGTACCCCAAATGGGAACGCTCAGATGTCGGCTCTTATTGTAGGAACCACCTCACCCACGATGAAACGTGGAGGTACATATGCCCGTACGTTTCTGCTGATAAAAGGCTCTATAACTACAATGTACAAGCAGTTATAAATACGCAGCCAGCCAACCTCACCTGTACTCTACGCACAGACGGCTTATGGTTTTTTCTGGCGGTTGGCACGCAACGAAACGGTGCATTACCGCCACCAACTGGTTTGGAGTGTGGATCAGAATGACTTATACTACCTAAAATAAATTAAACCAACCTACCAAAATAAAACAAACACCCCAAAAAAAAAAAAAAAAAAAAAAAAAAAAATTAAATCCTATCAATTAAATTACTAAGTCTAAGATAATGAAACATAATCCCATAACACTCATCTCTTGAATTACTTCTAAGCATTTCTATTAAATCAAATTTTATTCTTTTCCTTTTCAAATTTTTAACCATTTCCCTTCTTTCTTCTTCATATTTCTTACAGTATATCATAATATGCTCAACTGTTTCTTGTTCCCCACAATACTCACATCTTCCAGTGTTATGCTTCCCTATTTTGAATAATGTTCCATTTAATCCAGTGTGCCCAAATCTAAGTCTTGATATGATTGTTTCTTCCCTTCTGCTCCTCCCTGCACAACTCATTTCTCCCACTCTCCTCTGAATCATGTACAGCCACCGTCCTTTCCTCTCTTCCTCCCATTGCTTTTGCCACATTTCCTTCATCTTCTGTTTAATAATGCTCTTTACTTCCATCTTACTAACTTTAATTGAGATATCAATGTTTTCTCTAATTGTAGCCTCCTTTGCAACCTTATCTGCCTTTTCATTTCCTTTTATTCCCATATGTGCTGGTACCCACAAAAATATAACTGTAATTCCCATCATTTGAATTCTGAACAATGTTTGCTGGATTTCTATTAAAATATCTGGTCTACTATCTGAATGACTTCTCTGTAAACTGATTAATGATGAAGATGAATCTGAACAAATTATTACTCTCAGTGGTCTTATTTCCTCTACCCATTGTACTGCCAACAGAATTGCTACCATTTCTCCTGTGTATACTGATAAGTTATCACTGATCCTCTTTCCTATTGTAATTTTAAACTCTGGAACAATAACTGATACTCCTATCTTATTAACTAAACTTTTAGATGCATCTGTGTATATCTGAATGAAACTATAATAACTGTTAATATATTTCTGTATTGTATCTGAATTCAAAATAAACTCCCTATCTTTGTTTTTCTTTTTTAATAATTTCAAATCTACTTTTGCTTCAGGTACTATCCAAGGTGGAACTGCTGGCATTGGTACTGTCGGACTGAAAATTAAATCAACTAATTCTAACTCTGTTGCTTTTTGTTTAACTGTCCATCCAAAGCTATTTTTCTCCCTTTTCTCCATTTCCCAACAAGACTTTAAAGTGCTTTGTGCTGGATGATTATCACTATGACCTTTTAAATTAGCCCAATAATTTAAAGACAACTGAGTTCTTCTCAGCTCTAATGGCATTTCTCCCATTTCCACCTGGAGTGCTGCTGTTGGAGTTGTTTTAAATGCCCCTGTACATAATCTCAAAGCCTGAAACTGGATGTTGTCTAACTTTTTTAAAGATGAACTCGATGCAGATCCATACACCACACAACCATAATCCAATACTGACCTAATTAATCCACAGTAAATGGCCTTCAATGCTTTTCTATCAGCCCCCCAATCACTTCCCACCAAACATCTCATAACATTTAACACCTTCCTACATTTGTCCTGTATTTTCTGTATATGTACACTCCATGTTATCCCCTCGTCAAACCATAACCCCAAAAACTTAAAGTGTTTTACTCTTTCTAATTCTTGATTATACATTTTTAGTTTTATCTCTGTACTAATTCTTTTCTTTGTAAAAAACATTGTCTTTGTCTTATCTACTGAGAATTTGAAACCCCATTTATATGACCACTGTTCTATTTCTGTTATTGCATCCTGTAACTTTTTAATAATAAATTTCAAATTTTTCCCCCTCTTCCAAATTGCCCCATCATCCGCAAAAAGAGAAAACCCCATCCCATTCCCTATTTCCTTGAAAACATCATTAATTAATATAGAGAATAATAAAGGACTCACTATGCTCCCTTGAGGTGTTCCGTTCTCTACCCTATATTTCCTCGAATAATTCTTCCCTATTCTAACTTGTATTAATCTCCCTTGTAAAAAATCCTTAATCCATCTAAATATTCGTCCTTTAATTCCTAATTGACACAGTCTAATTAACAATCCTTCTCTCCACATCATATCATACGCCTTCTCTATGTCAAAGAAGACAGCCACCACACTTTCTTTGTTAACCTGTGCTTTTCTAATTTCATGTTCTAAACATACAGCTGGATCCATTGTATTTCTCCCTTTCCTAAAACCACTTTGGTATTTAGCTATATATCCTTTCTTTTCCATATAATATGTTAGCCTTTCATTTATCATTTTCTCCATTATCTTACATATGTTAGATGTTAAAGCAATTGGTCTATAATTTCCTGGATTAGAACAATCTTTTCCTGGTTTGCGTATTGGCACCACCACAGCCTCCTTCCAGCTCTGTGGCAGTTTCCCATCCTCCCATACTTTATTATATAATTCTAGTAATACTTCCTTTGATTTTTCATTGAGTTGATTTATCATTACATAACAAATCTGATCCTTTCCTGGTGCTGACGTCTTAGATTTCTGGATAGCACGTTTTAGTTCTGTCATTGTAAAAGGTTTGTTTAATAAATCATTATAATTTTCTTCTTGTTGTGAGTCTCAGACTGGAGCTCACCTCTGTTTTTATACTGAGCGCCCTCTGGCGCTATTGGCCCGCTTACAATCACCCCGCCAGGAGGTGCAGCCTATACCTCTTCCTGCCACACATCCATGCAGAAGTTCTTCAGTAGTGCACAATAACATTGTTATGATTGTTATTGAGTGAGTGGATTATACTGTAAGTATAAATACATACCGGCTATGAATGTACAGACTTTGAATGTGAAAGGTTATAAATACAAAGTAGATTATCTCTGTACTATCACTATAAGCACAAGTATGTGTGTATACAGGCTATAAACGCCCTATAACTGTACTATAAATGTAAGTATAAATATATACAGGTTATGAGTGTTGAAACTATGAACAGGTTATGAATATGAAAGGTTATAAACAGACTATAGAGAATAAAAAGTATATGAAGAGTATTACAAACAGGGGTAGATTACCAAGGTGCACAGTATTTACAGTAATAGTGAGCTAATAGTACAGGTAGGTAGTTGTAGGTGGTGGTTCAATCCATGTTGTGCATTCAAAGATGCAATCCATGTGTTATTGTTGTCTGGTTGTCTTGGTCCGGAGGCTCCTGTAGGGCCTCCCAGAGGGCAGGAGAGTGAATAGTCCGTGTGCTGGGTGAATGGAGTCTTTGATGATTTCCCCAGCCCTTTTCAGACACCGCTTCCTGTAGATGTCGACTATGGCAGGAAGTGCTGCTCTGGTGATGTGCTGACCGGCTTTCACCACCCTCTGCAACGCCTTCCAGTCCGAAGCAGAGTGGCACCGTACCAGGCTGTGATGCAGTTGGTCAGGATGCTCTTGATGGTGCAGCGGTAGAGGTTCACCAGGATGTCTGAGGACAGATGGTTTATCCTCAGAGTCCTCAGAAAAAAGAGCTGCTGGTGAGCCTTCTTGACCAGCTTGGAACAGCCGGTCGTCTAGGTGAGATACTCAGAGATGTGGACTCCCAGGACCTTGAAGCTGTTCACACGTTCCACTGCCGTCCATTTGGTGTAGATGGGTTGTGTTGGTCGGCATTCCTCCTGAAGTCCAAAATGAGCTCCTTGGTGTTCTCTGTCCTGAGCAGCAGGTTGTTGGTGTCGCACAATGACAGTCCTTTTTGAAGTTTTCTCTGTAAGGATGTAAAAACCTAATATGATGATTATGAGCTTGTTTTTGTTTGCAAAGTTTCCCAACAAAAAGCAAATGCAATGTAGTAGCAGATGTAGCATGGCATGATTTAATCTGTTCTTCTCTACTTCTTTATGATTTTATATAAATTATCAAAAATAAGTAACCATCAAATAACTTATTTTTGTGAAACTGCAGTAACTCTCTCCTTACATAGACTTTTTTAAATGTTTTTGTTTAGACGTTTCGGATGTCCTCTTCTGGTAATATGTCCTACTTTCCTTTACTGGGATATTGTTCTACTTTTGTTTTATTCTTTTTTTTGGTGCCTGTTTCTGGCACTGAGGCATGGCACCTATCTCCCTCCTGGCATCCGTCCTCATCACAATAACAACCATGACACAAAGCAGCCTCCTCCCAAAGAAGAGGATTCTCAACAGGGCATGGCTCCCTGAGGATGTCATGCAACGTTTAAGACAGCTATAAGGTTCACTTTTTAACAAGATCTTTTAATGTGTTTGACATATCAGACATAACTGAACAAAATGGCTCAATTTTGCTCTAGTTTCTTTCAAACTATCACTTGTTTATCTCTGTTCTCCCTCAGACAGCATTCCTAAGGCTACATCCTACAGTGGCACAATGCACTTGGGGGCACTTGTGCTTGGGACAGCCGGAAGGTCACCAGGGGTCACCAACCTTTTTGAAACTGAGAGCTACTTCACAGGTGTTGTGTCATACGAAGGGCCACCTGTACTGACCTTTGAACTAGAAGAGTCAGAGTTCACCTTAACTTTATGTAAAATAAATACATTTTTCATGCTTTGTTATAGATATTGTCAGTTTTAAATCTATATAAATGCAAGTGTGATTAAACAAGAAGAGTAATGGAGAATAAAATAAACTTGTAGATGCAGCTCGCTGGTGAGTTGTGCTTTTTTTAAAACAGGCTGGTGAGCACCACATATGGTCCTGGGGGGCTACTGGGTGCCTGCAGGCACCAAGCACCTGCTCTGTGTCCATTGCTCCTCACTTGGGCCCTCCTCGTCCCCCGGCCGACTCAAGAGGACCTGAGGACGCAAAGACAATATGTTAGCCCACAGTGCTTTTAACACCGATTTACACATTAAATACAAATTAAACAGTGCTTTACCTGGCTCGTCTGTGGTCTTCATTTCTGAGGTTGCCATTGTTAACTATGAAATAACAATGATCAGCTGGCTCATTTAAATACACATTACCATTCATGAGGTGCTTTGCATTGACCATTTATGGTTGAATGTGGGCATGTAGGGGGCAGAGGTGGAACCTTGTACACAAACATTGAGATCTAGCTTTGATTTATAAAGAGAAAATTGGTTGCTGGTGTATGGAGGACTGACTCACCATTAAATCGTTGAAGAAACATGTATGTGATGTTAAAGGTTATAGTAAAGTTTTACTCACCGCAAAGTTTGGTTGCCTCCGATTTAAGCCTGTTTCCTGTTGTGATAACATGGATAACTGAGAATTTGCATAGGCATATTATAATAAATTAAAATCTGGCAGGGGTTTAATTATTTTTGGTCTTCGCTCTTATTTTAATTTAATCATATGGTCACATCCAAGTTTTTCATTTAATAATAAAGGTAATTTAAATACTTCCATATGTTGGTGAAAATTCTCAGTCATCCATGTCATGATGACTGAGAACACAATACAAATTGTAAACTGCTAAAATATTGATGTTTAATACTAGTATGTATAGCGAGTGCAAATATGTTGCAATAAAAGCAAAAAACAATGCAAATCACCTGTACAATAGGTGCAACCTCTTCTCCAACTTGTAAAAAGCGGCTGATAAAAATAGCCTTATAAGCCACCTGTAATGTCTGTCTTACTGAAATTTAAAGGCCACCTTTATCACTGTTATTGTCATTTCTGTTCATCTTTAAAACATTGAAATTGTTTCATAGCCTAACCCTAGAATATAACTGTTATACCTTCATTTCCTAAAATAGGTTCACAGCTCTCAAATTACAAATACCTTTAGAGAGCCTCAGTGAAAACGTGTTTATACATTAACTCTTTGGTGCAGAAAATCGATCTGTTAACTGCGTTCATGTCTGTTTTGGTAAGGTTGAGATGGGGCTGTGCAAGAAAATGTCCCTTTATTAGCTAGACTACCAACACAAAAGACACAAAACTGTCAGATGACTTCATTACCCAGTGAAAATAACTCAAAAATAGTCCAAATACCTTGAATGTATTTTTTCTTTCTTCACTTATTAAGGAAAGTTTATGTTTCTCTTAGAAAGGATGGAAACAGATGGAAAGGCCATGTTTAACCCATATTGCTTTTGCATTTTGCGCATAAGTTTGTTGTGCATAAATGTGCATTTGCATCCTAAAGAAATTATAGAAACCTTCAGATATTTCACTAACTGCATAACATACATGGACGAAACTTATAAAATAGATTGTAACAGAAAGACTTTCAGTATTCAATATCCCGCATGAACTGTCTACTAGGTTATTAAGAGAGAACGCAAAACATTTTGTGAGGGAACTCAAAAGAATTGCGAGGGAATGCAATATCTTTGCGAGGGAACGTAAAATAAAATAAAAATTCCCATGTCCTCTAGGGGGCTCCGCAGATTACACCTCAGAGAGGATTTTATTCTTCCTTTGCAAATATGATTGACAGCAATAATGTTCATTTTAGAGGGCCAAAAATCCTAAAAGGAGGTCACATTTAGCAGGATGACTGCAAATGTAATTTAAGATGTTTTTTGCTTAAATTTTTACCTGTTTGTCAGATTTTTACCTTGTATTGCTTTATTTTGGCAGGGCAGCCAAACTAATAATGTGAAAATTAATGCTTCTTTTTTATTTGGTCTGTACAGTAGACCTTAGCCTTAACCATGTATAAAGTGTTCTGAACTGAAAATAACAACTTTGAAGCTAAATAAAAGCAGCTTAAAGTATCTTCTCTTCCCTTAAAAGCAGTCTGACGGCTGGGTTCATTGTGTGTTTGGGTTGCGGACTGTAATTTATATCTGGCAGGTATCATTTAATACAGAATATATTCTGCGTGTAACGAAGGGAGATTCAATAATGAAATTTTTTGGTAATAATATAATAATAATATAAATGTTTATACTGAAAATAAACTGATACCCTTGATGAGTTTACAATTAGTAATGCAGGGCTTTTAAATTAAATTGCTTAGAACGCCACAGTTACTGAAGATTAACAGCTCAGGGGCCGGACATCCAGCAACTCAAATCATTATGTAAATAAAGTATTACAATGATCTGTTTCCTTTTTAAATTGTTTTATTTTACTAGATCAAATCATACATTTAATTATTAAAACCCAAATGTGTAAATCAAACAAAGACGTCAACTATTGAAAATGTTTTCTTCTTTTATGTAAAACTGAAACATAAACATGAGAAAATATGTATCAATTTTTGTTCATTTTACATGCTGTCATTCAAAATATACAGGACTGTCTCAGAAAATTAGAATATCGTGAAAAAGTACTGTATACTAGTAGGCTATTCAACTAATCACTTGAATCGTCTAATTAACTCGAAACACCTGCAAGGGTTTCCTGAGCCTTGAAAAACACTCAGCTTGGTTCAGTAAACTAAATCACAAGTATGGGGAAGACTGCTGATCTGACTGCTGTCCAGAAGACCATCATTGACACCCTCCATCAGGAGGGTAAGACACAAAAAGAAATTTCTCAAAGAGCAGGCTGTTCACAGAGTGCAGTTTCAAAGCACATTCACAAAAAGTGTGTTGGAAGGGGGAAATGTGGCAGGAAACGCTGCACAACCAAGATCTGGCACCTGCCCACAGTGCCAAAACCACCAGTAACTGGTGTACTGACCATGGCATTACTGTCCTTGATTGGCCTGCCAATTCCCCTGACCTGAACCCCATGGAGAATTTGTGGGGTATTGTGAAGAAGAAGCTGAAAGACACCAGACCCAACAATGCAAATGAGCTAAAGGCCGCTATTGAAGCATCCTGGGCATCCATAACACCTCAGCAATGCCACAGGCTGATTGCCTCCATGCCACGCCGCATTGATGCAGTAATCTGTGCAAAAGGATTCCCAACCAAGTACTGAGTGCATTAATGGACATTTTCAAATGTTTGATTTTGTTTTGCTGTTATAATTTTTGTTTTACTTGGTCTGAGGAAATATTCTAATATTTTGAGATAGGATTTTTGAGTTTTCTTCAGCTGTACGCCATAATCAGCGATATTAAAACAATAAAAGGCTTGCGATATTTCAGTTGATTTGTAATGAATCCAGAATGTATGAATGTAATTCATGTTTTTTAATTGCATTACAGAAAATAAAGAACTTTATCACAATATTCTAATTTTTTGAGACAGTCCTGTACACACAAATTAAAGTAAAATGCATCAACCTCATGTCCTTGGAGCCAAAACCTGGCACTTTTACTTTTTTCTGTTCACACAGACAATAACAGGAAAGTATAAGGCTTTTTCCATTTCAGTTAATAACCTTAGATTAAAAGCTACTAACCATGAGTTTACCATACTGTATCAGCTATAAGCTGATATGGTAAGTTCAAATATTTCTCTTCAAACAATGTTACACCATAACTGTGCAGCAACCCAAAGGACGCTCCTGACACTGTGGTGTTGTTAAACTCATCAGACTGTTCATTTGTTTGCTATTTTTCAGAATAACTTGCTGTTTCTATTCTATCTGTTTATTGGTGTTGGGGTGCTGGAGTGTTTTGCACCATGAGTTAACTGTCTGTTCTGTTTAGTGACAACCTCTTTTTGCCCTGATTTCAGGTCAGTACATTAGCCTTCTGACAGCTCCTATTTGAGGAAAAATTAAAGCACAAACAAATATAAAATGTGTCATAGTTTATGTAAACCCAGCACCATATAGAAATAATAATAATAATCTGTCCTCATAATGCTCTGGGTTTACTCACATGGCTTGTCACATGAGTAGTTTACTCCAAGGCTTAATAATGACAGTCTGTCTGCCTGCTAAAAGACTATTCTGATTGTGGACTGCCTTAAAGAGAAATGAAGCCTGACATACAACTGGCCACCAGAGGGTAGTAAATAGACAACACAAAAACAAAGGTTGTTCAACCATGCAGCTGGAATGGGGAGTTTTCCAAGGATTATTTCTGATTAATTGTTTTTTTCCCCCCCATTTTCTTTTTTACAAAGAAGTCATTCGCAGGTCTAATTGCCATCACCCATGAGCCGATAGTTGAATGACCCTGCAGTAATGTTTATAGAAAATTATCATATTGTTGACTATGAATATGAATGATTTACACTGTCTCTCAGATGCTTTGGTAAAGTTGCAAACGCCTTAGCTATTTTAAGAAGCTGCTGTACTATCATGCATTTTTCATACAATGACATATTGTTATGTAAATAGGCTGCTGTTTATCCACTGTTTAACTTGAATATTGGGGCGTGCTCTGATGGCGAAGGGGTTGTGAGCCCGACCCATGTACGGAGGCCTTAGTCCTCGACGCGGCTGACCCAGGTTAGATTCTGGCCTGAAGTCCTTTCCCCGCATGTCTTCCCCCCTCTCTCAAACCCCCTTTCCTGTCAACCTACTTTGTAAAAAAAAAAAAAAAAAAACAGGAAAACAATATAAAAAACTTTCTTTTTTTTACCTGAGTATGCCGTATTATCAATAATTATACAATATTAACTCTGGTATTTATTTTTATTTTTGGAGTTACTGATAAAGCTAATCCTCTATTGCTTTAGAACTAACTTTAGATCAGATTAGATTGTTTTTTTTTTCATTATTTTAATTTTGTGTGAATCTGTTTCTTTGCGCCTATCAGTCCCAAATGTCCCCATTGTGGGACAATAAAGGAATTTCCTACCTTATATCTATTAAATACCAATAATGTAGGGAACTAAAGATCTGGATGAGCTTTTCAAAAACACCAAACACCCAAAATGTGATAGTGAGGCAACAAAGGAGTACAACAGTAGAAAACACATTAAGGAAATGGACTGGTCCAGTCTTCAGATCTAAATCCAACAGAACATTTGTAGAGGGAGCTGAGGATCCTAGAAGCAAAGCAGCAGCCAAGACACCAAGGAAGGGAATTGGATCAAAATTGATGGGAATATGGAATTAAATACTAGGCCGTCCTGGAAAAAAATCTAGTAGAAACTGCAAATACTTGTTGGACTGTGGCGAAAGTTCATCCTCCAACAGAATAATGACCCTAAGCGTAGAGCCATGTAATAGTTCAGATCAGGATTATTTAAGTAAATTAAAGAGGTTAGGTGAGAGAAATTTTGCATAAGCAGAGGTCTGAAAGATTATAACAAATAACTTTTTAATTTGATAGATTCCAGAAGCCTATAGTAGCTGTATCAACATCTGCATATGATCAATACCTGACTGTAAAGTCAAATTAATTATTTTCAATTACAAAAATTGTTTCACAATATTTGTGACATGTCATGGAACAGGAACTGTCCATATGTGCAATGTCCTTTACTGGATGAAATTAGGGCTGCATTTGCAAAGCAACAATGCGTGCATCCCATCAATCAGCAGCGTCACCAAGGTTACTTCTACCACCTTGTGGCTGAACTGAGATTTGACTTTTGGGATACTTTTGGAAGTAAACTATGACACAGGATGTTGTTTTTCCATTTATTTCCTGCCAAACAGGGGCATATACGCATCTAAAATTAAAACATTAATCTATTTTATGCGTCGCGTCAATACGCACGTACAACGCTCATATTATGCATTTATTGACCGATTAAAATGAAAAACTAAGCTTTAAGTAGGACACGCGTATTTTGCTTTGCTGCGCTTACGCGGCGCATGACGTCTGGTGTTTCCTCCTTAATACTGGAAAGTAAAAATAACTTTCAAACTCTCTCTCAGAAATCAGAAGTGAGGATCTAGTTGTTTATTTGGGCTCTTCATCATCCTTGTACGCAAGTATGGAGCTTTATATCATGTGATTTAGAGTCTCTAATCAATTTCAAGGGCGCCATTAAAAACTTTAGCATTTACATTTCTGAAACCAAGGCTGCTCAATAACCTGTTAAATAAATGGAAACTTAGTAATGTTTATTGATCCATTAAATGTTTGTATGTTTGTGGTAGGAAATATCTGATTTTAAGTTTTAGGTCACACATGTGAGTGTGGCTGGAATTAAAACTCAGTATCCTAAAATCCTTACTTTAGCTTTCAGGACCCTACATGGTCAAGCTGCTTCCTTTATTACTGAACTGTTAAAACCACAAACTCCAACTTTAACCCTCAGACTCTCAAACCAAAATCTACTCGTAGTCGAAAGAGCAGGATATAAAACTCGAGGGGATCTCTCTTCAGACTGCAGCACCTCCACTGTGGAATAAACTTCCTTTGTTTCGTGTTGTCTTGAGATTCTGGACTCATTCAACAAGTAGCTAAAAACATTCCTTTTAAAACAGGGTTTTCCATCAGATGATTTAAAATGTTATTGTATGCATGTTTTTAATTAAGGTATATCAGTAATTTAAGGTTTTTATATATTAATAATGTTTTTTTATCCTCTGTCTTCTTTCTACAAGTAAATGTGGTCTGATCATGATTCTCACTGTGAGTATGCACCAGATTTTCTCTCACTGGGTTTGTTTGTAATTTATGCTTTTTTTTGTTTGTTTTGACAAACAAAAGATATGTTTAGGTTTGAGTCAGTGTTACACTGATGCCTTTATTTTTATCTCCTTCATGTCCACTTTGACGACAATAGAGAGTTTAGAAAATTCACAATATATCTGTGCAATGAGCACAAAAACAGTTCCAAATTAGATCAAGTAACTGATTCCTGTAGAAAGAACTTCTTTTCAGAACAGCTCATTTTATTATATAAAAATGAACTTATTTAAACTTTAATTAGGTTCCAATTTTTGTATTATTTTTATTTAAAGATGACTAAATAACTACGAGTAGAAATTTGAATAACTACGATGAGCAGTTTGTGGATTTATGAACAATTAAAAACAGACTTTGGAGATCTCTCCTTCATGTCCACTTAGCAGACGATAGATAATTTAGAAAAAAGAAACAATTACTGTACATTTAAAAAACAAAATAACACTTGGTTGAACTTACATCCGAAATGTACAAATGTAGCGTTAATCTAAATAAACATGATGCACAGTTTCTGGGTTTTTGAACAATTAAAAGACTTTGGAGATCGTCGATGATGTCATCAGAGACGTAACCAGTTGTATTTTCTCCTGTTGCAAAGCAGGGGTTGTATGCGATTCAATATTTACATGTTAACATTGATAAAAAATATACTGCATGCTTTAGTGTAATTGTAAATGTTCACATAGACGTGTTAGCTTATTTCAAAGCTTATAGTCAGTGTTGTTGTCTTTTTGATCCACAGTTACACATCTTAGCGAAGCACATCTAAACATTTTTCATCTTATTTCACACCAGTAAAAAAGTAAGAACCAGTGTGCCAACGTATCTCTCTTTTGTTAATAAATCTATGGTCAAAAAAAGCTTGAAATAAAGTGCTACGTTCAAAGGTACATAAATCAATCTCTTTGTCATGAACTGACACATCCATGTGAGGAGGAGGAAAATGCTGAGTTTGACCCCAAGAACGCCACCTCTACTGTCGAGCATGAAGATGGAAACATTATGATTTGGATCTGTTTTTCTTTTATATTTTCAGATTCCTGTAGCAGATTTTCGACCAAATATAATTTATTACACGATCTTTGTCTACCATTTACATGAACCATACAAACTGGTATTACAGCTTTGTTGGAACAAAATAAATAAATATTTCAGAGACAAGAACATCTATAAACTGAATTAAATAAGTGTTTTCTTATCGTTGATGTAAGTTTCCTCCTGTTTATTTCAATAATAATTTAATAACAAAATGATTATATAGTTTATGCACACTGTAAGCTTTAAAATAGCTGGCAAGAGATTCAAGCTGTTCATTTCTGTTTTCTTCAATTAAACAGACAAAAGCTTTCGAATATGAGAGTTATCTGAAACCAAACCAACTGAGATGCTTCAAAGTTTTAGTTCTGTAAAAAGAAGGAATCCAGAGCTCTTACTCTGTATATTGTTGGAAAACTACTGGAAAAACAAATCTCCTCTTTAGTATAAAGGCAGAGACAAAAATACATCATTAAAGGAAGCATAATCCCACAGTTTCTTGCACACACACAAAGTACGCAGCGGCTAAAACATTTTTTAAAGCAGCTGAACTACAACACTCTCTCACTCTTCCCTCATTGTGAAAAGGCTTCCATAGCAACAGACTGGTCTCAGCATCATTTTGCTTTACGACTGAAAGCAAAATGATGTGAAAGGGATCACACACTGAGCAGCGGCACTAGATGAAAGATCCCACATTACAGGATTTCACCAAACAACAGAAGCCAGCTGAATCAATCAAACTGTCACAGAAACTCATCAGACAGTGAATGCTTTTGAAATTACTATTATTAATCAGTGGAAGTACACTTCCAAATATGGCAAGCCTAAATGTGAGAAAAAGGGTAACAATGAGTTTCTAATAAAAGTCCATGGATCCTGTTTCCCGGCCTCTCTTTCATCAATGGGTATGGGTTAATACACTTCTCTACAGGCAATAATCACTCCACAATAACTAAATGTCTCCATATTTTAATCAAGGAATGCAAACATGTTTGTATGATTGCGATTAAGGTTTGGGTCAGGTCTTCTCATGTTTGCCAGATTTACTTTCATTGATTAATTTAAAGGAGCAAAATTTCACCCAGAGTACTGTCTGTAGACCAAAACAAGACGTATGACAAGCCACGCCTCTCTCTACCTCCACTCCAGCTGCAACCCGGTGCCCAATTTCCCCACCGGTCGCCTCATATGCGCAGATTTGCAAAGGATAAATACACAGTAAATCAGCATCACCATTCAGAGAAACATGTCTGTTGAAGAAGTAAGTAACTCATAACTTTATAATGCTTTTCGCAAGAAAGTTTTGATCCATGGATGTCCTACCCTGCTCTGCTCTGACGGTGGCATTTTATGTGGAGGGAGGGGCTAAGCCCTGAGTGGCAACTATTTACATGGATGAATATGAACGTACATGCATGTGCGGCCGGCTCGGCTATCTAAACAAGAGACTGGAGAACAACATAGAGAGATGGTGTGTGGCGTCATACCATAGTCCATCTAAAAAGATACTTTTAGTTCTTCTCATTAATATTTTTTTAGTTCTTTCTATCGAAAATAATGGAATGTATCTTATTGCTCCTTTTAAACATCTGTTGTTGGTAAAAAAGGATAAAAAGTTGAATCAGTTCTTTGGCTAAATTACATTAAAAGTAGATTAGACAGTGAAAACAGATTTCAAAAAGCAAATGTAATCGTAATAAAACAAAGAACTACATTGTCTTTTCAGTTATATACACGGCATACTTTAAATTGTTTACTTTTTAAAATTCATAAACATTTAATCTCAGGGGTATAAAACAGTGTCTTCCAGCTGAGAGTCTTCGTTGCTATGTCTTACATAATACATTCCTGAATCAAAAAGGAATAGTTTATCATAAAAATATGTTTCAGTCGGTAATGTACAGAAGAACAAGGACAGCACTGCACTAACACAAGGTGGCACATTTGTTTTTGATCGTTTGTATTAATAGGCTTAATCACTGAGGCAATGGATTTTAAAAACAATTTAAAATATGAAACTTGCTTCTGAAATTTGGTAAAGTCAGTGAAAGCTGTTTTTGGGGTTGGTGGATTAACTTGTTTTCAAAATTATTGTGTAAGATATTTTATTGGCTCTACTGAAAGAGCATAGAGCCACAGGGACAGTCGTCTGTACTGATTATATCTCTAATGTTATGACTGTTACTAAAACCTTAAGTAAGAAACAACTGGTAAACTAGGCCTGCTCAAGCTGGTTTCTTTCCAACAACTTCATGTGGTTCAGTGCAACAGTGTGACCAAACAAATGAATTAAATTGATATCTCTCACATCTAGTAGACAGTACTTCCCATGCTTCCAAGAGATATTAGCTGCCCCGTCATAAGTTTGACCTCGTAAATCTGATTTAATCTCAGAAGCACATCTACTCCAGCAAGACTTTTTCCTGTTGTTTCAGAAACAGAATACAAACCAATAAACTCTTCATGGGGCTGCAAGTGATGGTCAACATAACACAGGCAAATACCTTCTTGTTCTTGTCCAGATATGTCTTGTGTTCCATCCATAATAACTGCATCCTGAAGAGTAGGTAGACGTCTGATTGTATCAGGCCATTCCATTAACAATACTGTTATTGTTAGTGGAATAGCTGATACAGTGTTATTTTATTGTCATGACACACAGGATTTCATTCTGGATCTGTGGAATCAAACACTCTTTGTGGGACTTCTGCAACCATTTGGCTGAAATGACATCATCCTCTGCCTTGTCTTTCAAGAGTTGATACAAATTCCTGTTATCAATCTCATGCCCTCTCAAGGCTCGTCCCAGTTGAGCCAAATATGTGATTGAATTTACAATTTCCCCCAGACAGTGCCTGTTGTATGCTTGCTGATTTGCCAAAGCGCTGGACAATGTGCATGTACAGGGTGACTTTCTTGTGCAGCCGCAGAGACAGCATGACAGTGTGTTACTAGCTTCATGTGCTTTAAAAATTTCCTTTGCTTTTTCCTCCATTTTTAAATCCAGAAGATAAACGTGGGATCTGATTTTACAAATTGAGTGAGTTAGTGCTGGTAAACTTGTGATAAAATACACAAACCCCCTTCTGCACTGCATCATAATGTAGTCAGGGGAACTTAAAATTGTGTTGGACAGAACTTCAGTGTCTATGAATTTTGGGCGTGGCTGCTATGACTGTCCTCTGATGTCAGAGCCTTTCAGCTGTCTGTCCCGACTCTGAACACCCTAAAAAGAAAAATCACAATACCATAGGACTGCACAAGCAAGCAATCCTATCTTGTAAAATATTCACTGTTATGTGTTACTTTCTCTTTCTGATCCTGTCCCTCCCTCACCCCTGCCTCAAGCCCTTGATGTCCCTGCATGACATTAATGTATTTACAACAGACAACATTACATATAGTAATGTGCAGTATTATCTTTTGACTTTAAACAGCTATAAATATAATGACTGGAAAACGAGGACCCAGAATTCAGCCAGACAAGAGCAGATATTGTTAAGAACCAGTTTATTGAGACGAAAACTGCTGCAGATCTAGGGTGAATCGCCAGCATCTGAGACAGGAACCACTTCTCACAATCAGGAAACCAACAGGGAGAGTGAGTGTAGGTTCCTGTTGGTGGGAGATGTCGCAGGTGAAGCCTGATGTAATTCTGAGTTCGATCACAGCGACTTGAAGGTTCTTACTCCTTGAACTGGCAGGTAATCCGTGGTCGAGAAACAGGCACAGGGTCAGAACCGTGACAGCTGATTCAGGCAGGATGGTCGGGGGAAATAACCAGAGTCCGGAGTCCGAGAGCAGATCCGGGGTCAGAGCCAGGTGATCAGAAATCCAGCGAAAATCCAAAGCAGAATCCGGGGGCAGAGTCAGGGCACAGAAATAGGTCAGAGATCCAGACAGCACAATAATCTGGTCCGACAGACTTGGCAGGCTCAGAGGATCAGAAGGCAGAAACAGGTCCTGAATCCTGTATGCAAGCGGGCATACAGGATTCAGGACGCTGAATTAGGACGCCATCTTGATGGACGACGACCGCGCAGGACCCTTGACGGACAACGTCGACGACTGTACAGGCAAGCAGGCAGACAGGGTTAAGGATGCTGGATTATACTAACCGGTGGCTTGTAATAATCTGGCACTAGTGACTGGTCTGAGAGCTGGTTTTATAGTCAGTGTTGCAGGTGGATCAGGTGAAAGCTAATGGCAATGGTGCGGAGCTGCACAGGTGTGTCAGATGGAAAATCAGACCAGCACTAGTGCCAAGATCATGACAATAAAAAGTATTTAAGCCTCTATCATACAGAATGAAAACTGATTCAAAGTGATTTGCAAATATAAAACATCTTTATATACTGTCCATTCTGTTTACAGCATAGCCTAACCCTTACTGTAAACGTCACCAATTTGTTTTTAGACCTGACCTCAAGCCCTGTATCATTCATTTTGCATCCTTTTCTCTCTCCTTCATGGTGTATTTCTACTCCTAACCATAGAAAAATGGCTTCAGAGATCCACGTCTAAGGTACAACTCCTGAGCATAAAGATGGCCAACTTTAAAACTAAACATGGAAAATAATCCTCTTATTGGTCACTATGAAGCAACATGTCACTAAATGTGCAGAACACTAGTGGGGTGTTCTAGTGCAGATATCAACCTAATCATAATCTAACCCAAACCCTTATAGTAATTAAATTATTGAATATGTATCATATATATTTCACTAATCAATTTAAGACCTCACTTAAAATTCCCCAGTCTCTTCATCTTTCACTACTTTAACTGCCTCACTGTTCTATTTGCTATCATTCTCCCTTTAAGACATTATTGTACATAATGTCTAATATAATAATAATAATCATACATGTTAATGAATAGTCAAGTAGGATTAGGTGTTGCCCTTGTGTTGTGTAACCGTTACTCACACTGGTGTTACTCTTTTAAAACAAACAAAGCAAGTCCTGCTGCTGTCTCAGCTGTCTCAGTTGGTATTGTACTGAAACAAAACATTTTGGCAAGTGTTGACATGACTTGGGACAAAGTTAGCAGGTAAATAATGGACAAGTGACCATCCCAGGATTAAGAAGATTTAACTCAGTAGATATGGTTTCTAAATAGAAATGTAAACCAACTACAAGACATTATAAACAAGCCGTATTAATGGCTACGTTCCTTACAGTATGGAGACTGTTTTACATCATACAAAAGACTTTCTGTATCAGACCGTCTGCTCTGCTAATGACGCCTGCTATTGTCCCCCACAGACATATAATGCCTATACTGTCTCCCTTCGCCCATCCCAACACTCAGAGCTGCTGAGGGATGGAGTGAGCCAGTGACAAGACGATGTGTGCGCCTTCAAAATAAAAGCATGTGAGGTAAAGATTTCAAAATCATATATTGCTCTCAGCTTGGCATATTGTTTGGGTAGGACAAACATGTCTGACTCTAATATTACAGAAAGGCATATTGGGTCACTGTCCTGCTGAAACATGAACAGTTGCCCCAGTCTGAGGTCAAGAGTGCTCTGGATTGGTTCCTGCTGCTAAAAACATCTCCATAGCATGATGCTGCCACCACCATGCTTCAGTATAGGATGGTGTTGACCTGGTGATGAACGGTGCCTGGTTTCCTCCAAACATGACGCCTGACATTCACACCAAAGAGTTCAATCTTTGTCGCATCAGACCAGAGAATTTAGTCTCTTGTGATCTGAATCTTTCAGGTGCTTCTTGGTAAACTCCACATGGGCTGCCATGTGCCTTTTATTAAGGAGTGGCTTTCTTCTGGTCACTCTACCATACGGGCCTGACTGGTGGATTGCTGCAGAGATGGTTGTCCTTACAGAAGGTTTTCCTCTCTGTATAGACCATGGGGTTCTTGGTCATCTCCCTGACTGAGGCCCCTCTCCCCTCATCGTGCAGTTTAGACACCTGGCAGCTCTAGGAGGAGTCCTGGTGGTTCCAGACTTCTTCCATTTACCAATTATTGAGGCCTCTGTGCTCATTGGAACCTTCAAAGTAGCAGAAATGTTTCTGTACCCTTCCCCAGATTTGTGCCTCAAGACAATCCTGCCTCAGAAACAGACAATTCTTTTGACTTTGTGACTGTTTGCACTCTGACATGCTTTGTCAACTGCGGGACCTTATATAGACAGGTGTGTGTGCCTTTCCTAATCATGTCCAATCAACTCAATTTACCACAGGTGGACTGCATCTAGTCTTTAGAAACATCTCAAGGATGATCACTGGAAACAGCCTTCACCTCAGCTCAATTTGGAGCTTCATGGCAAAGGCTGAGAATATTTAGCTAAATGTTTTTTTTTCTATTTTAAGTAAATTTGCAACAATATAAAAAAAGTCTTAAAATTCATAATTGGGTATTGTGTGGAAAAGTTTGAGGTAAGAAATGTATTTAACACCATTTGGAATAGGGGTGAAACATAACTAAATTTGGAAAAATGCAGCACTGTGAAAACCTTCTGAACTGCAAATTACCTGAAAGATACAATAAACTCAACAAAAATAACAAGGGTGATCTAATATTTTTTCCATCTTTGCATTAACATGCACATAGCATTTGTGCTGGTCTTAAATAGCTCTGATCTATTTATTCTTTATGAAGATGTTAAATATCTATTAGTGGTACTGTTACAAACCACAGAGTGAAAATGTGTTCATTTGCGTTTCTTTAAACACAGAATAAATCTAAGTCTTAGTTTTTTTTTTAATTGCTGCTCCATTTTATTAAAAAGAACAGACAAGTATAGTTTTTAATTACTAAGCAATGACCCATGAGCAATTTTTGGAATTTCCTTCGATTTGGGACTGACTGCATTCAGCAACATCTGTTAAATACAATCCCTCAAAGGCAAAAGAGTAATTTAGGCACAACTGAATTTTATTGGTTAGGAAATTGGCCCTAATATTTTTTTGGCAGATAAAACTCAGCTTTTTGTCCATTCTGGACATCTTTTCAATGCAATATAGACATTCAGAGTTAAAGAGACACATATCAGGCTGAAACAGTTTTTCATTGGTGAGACGATAAGCCATATTTTTTTTTTTTTTTTTGGTAAAGTAAAACACAACATTAAGCAAAATCTATAAAATCTCATCGCTCTGAATGAAACATTTTCGGCAGGAAATGAATCTCATTCAATCACCTTTTGGCAGGGAAAAAAAAAATCACATTTCAATAGTCATGAAATAAGCCATAATCACTTTCTGGCAGGTGGAATACTCAAATAAATGTGAGTTATTAGTATATAGGCCATAGTTAAACTCTCTTGATTTTTGGCCATTTTTTCATGTGGGACTTAATGCATTCAGTGGGATCTGTAAAATATAATTGCTCTGAGAAAATACTACATTAGGCAATCTCGAGATTTGGCAGTTTGCACTTGGCCCGGTACTACCTCTTCTAACATTTTTCAAAATAGATAAATTAAAGAAAGAACACTCCCTGTATAAAAAGACAAAATGACAAAAAATAAAATTTTTTGGATCATTTATTGAGTCACATTGACCACAGAACAGCTACATGACAGAATGTTTCTAAATCTAAGGCAGCACAGGCAATGTGGACAACAGGAATGGATCTCAGCAGAGACGTTATTGTTGGTACGGTTCTCATCTAAACAATGTGGCTTAAAAGCTATCTTAAAACCTCAGAACATCTTGAAAAACTTGCTATTTTTGCCTTGATATTTGATGACACTGAGCACACAAATCAGGCTTCTCTTGCAACTGTTGTCATGATTTGGGCCTTTGTTAGGGTGTATTTTTTTGTCTGTGTTTTTTTTTTGTTGGACTAACTGGTTGTTTCATCTCCATTCCATACTCCTCAAACATATATTACGAACATATCTCCAACATAGAAAGCAGACTTGTCTGTACAACTTCTTCAGCGATCACAAACTGGGTGGAACACCTAACAAAGAAATGTTCCTACATTAAATAGTCATGAGTCATGAGGTTACCCCATACACAGATAACACATTCATTTGCGCTCCTACAATAATATTAAGCATTTGTTCAAGGAAGACAGTATTTCTTTTTGTGGATGTTCATCAGACCCATTTTACATGCATTCAAGGAATCCTGATGATAAAGCAACTTATGGTGTATATAGTTCCCCTCCTTCTGATGGCTTGCATTATTTTCATGTAAAAAAAGCTTTACCACCTGACATGATGCATCCTCTGGAGGAAGTAATTCCACTTGTTATGAAACTAATAATTTGCAAAGCTCAAACAGAAAATCAAATAATAAATGAAGCGCTGCAAATATCCATTAGTCAAAATGAAAAAGCTAACAACCCAGTGCTATCACCAAAGATACTACAAAAAGTTGGTGTCATTGGATCTGCCTCTCAGAAAAGGGGGCCTTTTTAGGTTACCTTCCTGAATGGTGCGCCTGAATTGTAAATATTGGACTGTTTTTCTGATAAGCCATGAGATTTTTGAGATTGTCATGGCACCAAGGGTGAGAAGAGATAATGTTTTAATGTTAGATTCATTAGTGTAAGACTTTCTCTCTGAAATGAAAAATGTTATTGGTGACCTTATTAATCCCAAGTGTCAATATTTGATAGATTGTGTGATATTGATGGAAATGTATGAGCCTCTGCATTCATTGAAGTGAATGAGATTTGAAGCCAAAAATCAATATTTGAAAACGGTTGCCCATAACTGTGAAAACTTTGAACATTGCTAAAACCCTGAGCAGCAGACATCAGTTTAGACAGTGCTGGGAGTTTTCCATGCAGAATTGTCTGGCTTGAATTTCAAAGTGTGCCTGGAAAAGGTGTAGCAACATCATTCTTAACTTTACCTGCTGAACTGCAGAAGGTCCTGAATGTGAATAACAATCTCTGTAATGTGGATTTTCCAACGTTTTCCAACGTGTGTCTGCAGTAACAGTGTTAATTACGTCATCAGCGATGCATTCATCATAGATGTCCTGTAAGCAGAGACAGTGCCACTATTTTGTCAAATAAAATAAATCAATATTGACCCTATATATAGGGGGAGTGGTGGCCTAGTGGTTAGAACATTGCGCTTGGGAGGTTCTGAGTTCACCTCCCCCAAACTGCCACTCTGGGTCCCTGCTCCCCGGGCACTGCACAGTGGCAGCCCACTGCTCCCCAAGGTGATGGGTTAAATGCAGAGAACAAATTTCGTTGGAATGTATGTTGCAATGACAATAAAGACGATTATTTTTATTATATTATATGGATTATTTGAGGCAAATTGCAGATTGTCATAAACAATTTACTCTTTTTCATTAATCTAAATAGTCTGTCGTTTTTAATGCATAAATAAAAATGCATATTTTGTTAAATCATCATACTCAGTTGCACATTCTTTAATCCAAGTATGAAATTTTATTAACTGTATTCTATTTTTCTCTTATGTTTTTTAATACATTTTTAACTTTGTGTGTATCGGTATGCTTCAATTTTCCTTTCACTTTACCGCTGGTACACATGAATTTCCCCACTGAGGGATAATAAAGATTATTTCTATTCTTCCTCTTTGACAACCCACATTTCATCCTATTTGCAAAAAAAATCAAATTTATTATAGCACAATCTTCAGTAATCGAAACATAAATGATGTTATTCAATATGCTTGAATTAATTTAGACTTGAGATTAATTTATTTAAACCTTTTATAGAAAGGAAATAAAACCTTTTGACAATGGTGATTTTTTTTCCACAATGTATAACAAGCCAATAAGAAAAGCCAACAGTCTTTAAATTACCTTGACTCTGTCAAGGCAAGGCAAGGCACATTTATTTATATAGCACATTTCAGTAAAGAGACAATGCAAAGTGCTTTACATGATTAAAATATAGGAAAATAAAACAGAATAAAAGCAAGCAGGAATAAAATGCAGAAACAAAATAGAACATGGGCGAATAGAAATTAAAAGCAAACAAGTAAAAACAGTTGGACTACAAAGTGAGCTAATGATGTTTCAGTAATACAGTTCAATTACTGTCACACAATTTGAGTTTATAAGTTGTTACACTATAGTTATCATTTTGTTGATAATTTTCTTTTTCAGCCATTTTTCAATGTGTGACTGACTACATTTAGCAAGGTCTGTTAAATACAATCCCTCAAAGAGAAAAAGGGTAATTTAGGCAGAACTAAATTTCAATGGGCAGGAAATCGGTCCTAATAATTTTCTTTTTCAGTCAAAAGTCTTGTTCAAGTTTGTTTTTATTCTGAAATGTGATGCACCAGATCAGAAGCTTATAATACAAATCCAAAAGGCAGAATTTAAAGCTTTGCTTAAAATTTTGTTTCGCTATATTGCTGTAACATTGTACGACTAAGGAGAAGATTCCTCTATGATTCCAAAGCTAAAAATGTACATGTTGCATTAACTCCTAGTGTTTGCTACTTAAGAAGAATTTATCTGTATGGTAAATAATAGAGGTTACTGGTATCTGTACTGAAAGGCAAAAACTTTATACATGTATAGATTGTGATAACTTTAGTTTTTTTTCTCATGTTAGTATTTTGTTTTATCCTAAAGAACAGCAATTTTTAGTGGGTTTATTTATAATCATGTTCATTTCAGGGAGCCTTTCATTATTTTGTGGTTTTTGATTAATAAAACATACAGATGCTGAATTACAGTGTTTTGTAGTCTGGTGCTCTTAGATATGTATGTGTTGACTGGAAGTGTGTGCATGTATTTCTGTTTTTATGTGGAAACAAACTAAATGTTATAAAAATTGATAATTAAGTCTTCTTAAAACTTTTCATTTTTGCACGTGAGGCTAATGCTTTCCTTGGCTAAACTTTATGACAGATTTGGACAATCCATTTGTAAACATTATTACTGCTACTTTAATTAAACACAAAACGTTTACATCACATTCTCTTGTCCAGTAAATTCACTTTAACGCTTCTGGACAAGTTTAGATGTAATTCAGCTTTTTAGCAGTCATTCCAGAATTTTAAAGCAGTTTTTCTTCATCTTGGTAAGAAATTAAACATCTACATCACAGCAGTTGTGGAACGTTAAGGCGGCATTGGGGGTTAGAGCAAAAAACAGGTTTTGGTTGATTTAGCAAAATCTATATAAAAAAGAATATTAACAAGCACAAATATAACTATATAAAAAGTGAAAAATTAAAGATAAAAACTTCATCTGAGTGACCTTCATATCAATATTCAAATAAATTACTTTCTAAATAACATTATGAACATCTTCTTGTTAATGTGACTTCTGAGCTGTTTGGCTTAAAAATACATTCAGTGCGCCACAAAGTGTTCATACTCCTTCAATTTCTCTTTAAACTCACAGGCACATTGGTTAATTTAAACCAATCCAAAAAACCATATTAGTTAAAAAACAAAAACTGGCTAAAATAATGCAGCAATGATGACAAAGGGCAGTGCATAAAATAGATTTAAATACATATATGGTTCATGGCTATAACATTTTCATAAGCTTCCTTTCAGTTTAAAATTATATTTTTTTAGACTTAGTTTTTAACAAGGCCACAAGTTTTAGAAACTAATTTCTTTTAAATCTTAACCTGATTTCCAGAGGTTCTAAAACATTTAATAAGAGCGCAATAAAATCAGTATTCAAAATAAAATACAAAAGCAGAGGAAAAGAATTAAAAGGTTTATGCATAAAATGGAAAAATCTGATTTTCAACAAAAATATATAGCTAATCATAATTTAGCGATGATTGGAAATTATCAAAATGAACACCAGCCACCAGAAACAAACATAAAGCTGTCCTCCTTGTCATTCACTAGACCTAACCCAAACTGTTAATGTCACATAAATTTGGTGAAAACATTCTGAATATTATTTTAAAGTCCTGCAGCAGTTACCTTAAAATAATAAATTACAGTGTTTTGTAGACACAGACAAAGGCAGTACTGGAGAAAATAACTTTGTTGAAACAGTAAATATAGATTTTACTAAATTGTGGACTGAGACACTGGGTTTAATTTAATAGAAGTCAACAATCTTTTCTGCCTCTTATGTTCAATTATTGTCCCACAGAAAAGAGTAGCTAATGTTGTATCAGAGAGATGAAGGCTTGAATCACAAAAAGGTTTTACTACTTTCAATAATACTTTTACCATATGTTCTTCAATAGGAAATATAAATTTGTGAAAAAATCTGTGAGAAACAAAATCACATGCAAGCATGATCTTGGTTTTTAAATCAAAACTTTTTTTTTCTTCCTTTTTTTTAAATAAATCAAAACTTTTAATACAAAGAGCAAATTAATTTGGGTTGAAGTAACTCCACTTTAATCTCATGTGTTTAAGTATTGATTATTTATAGTGTGTTAAGGAAATCTTGTTGTGATAGTAATGACTGAGACATTTTTTAAATGTCATTAAACACTTTAGGAGAATTTATCTTTGTTTATATTTCTTAGACATCAAATGATGAAAAATAGATATCAATTCTTTTTAATGAGAAAAAACATAAATTAATCCTCATCTCTTGCTTAGTTTAGAGGCTTTGTGACGTCACTGATTGGTTTCAGCTCCGCGTCATTTGGTTGTTGGGTTCAGTTGTCATTGGTCTTGTCATCTGTCTTACCTGCAAAAAGTACATTTCACTTAAAAGTCACGTTTTTTTTGTATTACTGGTATACATAATTTGACTCTCTATAAAATGATTCTGTTAAGTTTAGTGAAGCAATATTTTGTTTTGTTTCACAGTTACAATAATAAACAGCATCCATCCAACAGCAAACCTGAACTAAACAGGTTAAACATGTTTATCACAAGTTTCTCACTGAATTTAGACACAGGAACTCAGTTGAAGGAACTAAAATGGTCTATTTAATAAAGATTTATTCAACAATAAAACAATGAATTTACAAAATTAAAATGAAATAAAACCATAACAAATTAAGTAAGGTATTGCTCTTTCAATGTTCCTGCAACCATGAGTACTGAAGGACATTATTTTTGTTTAAAAGCTTAAATGATACATTAATAAAACCTTAAGGCTGAAATGAGGACTTGAATCACAAATAATACTCAATTATACTAATTTGAACAACAACCAGAAGTGTAGCATTACAGGTTGACGAAGCACTTATTTATTAGAAGAAGGACTGAGCTGAAAGTCAAACTTTGTTTTCAAGAAGCAGATTTGCTTATAATGTCACATCACTGAGGAGTAGAAAACAAATGCAGATTTATTATTATTTAGACCTATTGACCTTTTGAAAGTTATTTATACATAAATAGGCAGCCTGAAAATTGAAGCTTACCTGAAGAGTTATTTTTTTGTAGTACTTAAACTCCAGTAAGAACTCCAATGGTAATTCCAATGAGAACCAAACTGGGAGTAACTGAGATTCCTTTACCTGAAATATGGATTACAAGAGAATTACTTTCACAATGTATCAGTGTAGCAACCTCCAACCCAACCCCCAAAAATGGCAAAATTATAATATTCCTTCTAATATTTTCCTAACCTCAAAATAATAAAAAAATTACTTGTGTAAGAAAGCAATCAATGGTGACTGTATTATAATCACAGCCAGCATTAATCATCATACGTGATCCCTAAAAAATATAGACGAGCATCGTGTCATAGATATACAATTAACACAAAACCTCCGTTCTCAGGAACAGTTTTTTCTCACCATTTCAATCACTGAATGGTTTTCAACGTCATGACACAGAGGCAAACAACTAAATAAATCTCCACTCTTGTTTGACTTTATAGAGAACTCAACATCCAATTACAGGAAAAAAAAACAACGTAATGGAAAAACTGCTGCCTCTCCCCTCAGATCCACTTAGTTCTGATTTCAGCTTCAACAACCACCTATAGCATTATTACATACAGTCAATGTTTGTATTGTTAAAATATGCTTGTTTTAAAATTATGGTTCACAACACTGGCACTGCTAAACACCTCTTTAAAGATTGAGTGTTTAGCAGTGCCAGTGTCGTTCCATCCACCAACGCCACGTTGCACCACAGACTGTCCAGGAGGTGGTGAATGCGTTAGTCCAGGTCTGGGAGGAGATCCCTCAGAAGACCATCCATCACCTCGTCAGGAGCAGCCCAGATGTTGTAGGGAGGTCATACAGACCCATGGAGGCCACACAATGAGCCTCATTTTCACTTATTTTAAGGACTTTACAAAAAAGTTGGATCTGTCTGTAGTGTGTTTTTCCATTTTAACTTTGAGTGTGGCTCCAAATCCAGACCACAATGGGTTAATAAATTTGATTTCTACATGTTTGTTTTTTGTTTTTTTAAGGTGTAAAGAAGAAAAGGTTTTACTTAATCGCAGTTATGTTCTACTTTTCTCTTGGTCGAGCAAACAAAGGCTTGTGGTTGAAAAATTATAAAACTTAAAACAAAAATTCAAAACTTTTAAAACAAAGAAAGTTTGCCACTGATCAGCTAAATGACTGATTAGGTTTGGAAGACGTTTGACCCAGAGAACACCATCTACAGTCAATCACGGAGGTGGAAACCTTATGATTTAGGTCTGTTTTCTTTTCCTAAGAGTAAATGACAACTTTATCACATTGAGTGGCTGAGGATAAGGACCTTCATCCCTCACCCAGAGCAGATGGGCTTTTGATGAGTCTTCACGTATGAAAAGACCCAAAACACACCGCTGAAGCAACAAATGAGTACCAAAAATTTTAACTTGTAAAGGCATGGAGGAGCCCAGCCAGTCATGACTCCATGTTTTGCTGAGGTACAAACACTTATTTCATTTAATGACATGCAATTAAATTTGAACTATTATGTGAATTGTTCTGTCTGGGTTTTTAGTTTTCTGTTTCTCTCCATGAAAACGCAATCATTTGGTCCACACAAACTCTGCCATCTGCTGGTTCGATCGGAAAATATCAAGTCAACTGCAGAAATTTGTTATTCTGAGCAGGAACACACAGAGCAGGGGTCCGTTCTTTGTACGTTTCTTAAAACATCCAAGATCAAATGAGACATCCAAGATGATTTCATCCGGCTAATCATGATCCGGCTAATTGGGTTCTTCGAACACACCTGTTGTTTATGATTAGTATGGCTGGATTGAGTTATCTGAGATAACTACGCATTCATGCGTTTGTTTAAAGGCATACTATGCAACATTTTTCAGTTAATTAATGTGCGGCTTGGCGAGGCGGCGGCGGCGGCGGCAGCCGCGGCTTGGCGAGGCGGCGGCTTGGCGAGGCGGCCGCCGCGGCCGCCTCGCCAAGATAGCGCTGCGGGAAGCTTGATGTTCATACCTTCACTGTGTTAGTCATTGTTTGTACTGCCGTTTTTTCCACTTTTCGTTGCGTTCGCCTGTCTGCTAAGCTCAAAACAACCGCGCCTGTCTTGACGGAGAAACCAGAACAGCTGAGCATCTTTACGACAGTGCACTTTTACTTTCGCCCTCTGGGGGGAGCCTCGCTGGAAAATCAACCCCGGTTGCATAGTATACCTTTAAAAGGGGAAATGTGTCGATAGTAGAAACAATGATCAGCAACGCTGCTATTGGCTGTTCAGCATGGCCAAAGAACGCCCACAGTTTTTCTCCCAAGCAGAACAAGAGCTTTTAATGGAAGGTTATGCTGAATTTGAGTCATTAATTAAAAACAACAGGGAACACCTCAAAGTCTGCTAAAGCCAGGAGAGAGGGCTGGTAAAAAATAGCAGACAAATTACATGCATAAGTGCTGTCCATGGTAGATGTTTCTATCACTTTCTACAGTATGTATTTTTGCATTTTAATAATCTCATATTTACTTTGTTCTTTTATGTCAGAGCCTCCACCGGACCCACTAGAACATGGGGACAAGTAAAAGTGAAATACAAGAATATTCTACAAAATGGTAGCCTTTAATTATTATACTTTATTTTAAAAAGCAACTTGTTATGGCAACAGATCCAATTTCGGTGTCATTCCTTAGACACTGGAAGTAAAGGACACGTGCAAAACGTGAATTTTAACAAAAAATTCTTTATCTATAAAAAATTAAGTTTTTCCTTTTCCAAGTCATCCACAGTTTACACGGTAAAACTGTATTGCTCCGTGGCTAGATAATCCATCCAAAGTTTTTTCTAATACAATATACGGCTCGACAGGAAGCAAGCCTTTCAAAGTAAAACTAAACTTCACAATAAAATGGCCTGAACAAATCTTCTTACTGAATATGATAAAATAAAAAAGCAAACCATCATACAAATTTTCTATTTATGGCTCTAACACCACTTTTTCCTCTTTAAAAACGACTGTTAAATGATGTGTTTGTCTGTTTATAACAGCCACCAAGAAAATCTCTCTACAGTTACACAGTCGCGCTGCTAAAGGATTCTGCTCGCGAGCAGGCTTAAGTTTGCGCACATGTTGCTATGACAGCAAGTCCAAGATGACTTTCGAAGAACCAAACAATCCAAGATCATGCCAAATCGTCAACAATCAAATCCAGCTAACTGAGTTAGCGACGTACGAAGAACGGACCCCAGATTTTAGGATCTAGTTGTTTACCTGAGCTCTTTCTCATTCTTATAAACTAGTATGGAGATTATATCCTGTGATCTAGAGACTTTAATCAAGATCAAGGGCCCCATCTCCATTAACATACTTCTGATCCCCAAGACTGCTGAATAACCTGTTAAAAAAGAATTTGAACTTAATAATGTTAGATATAAAAGCATTTTATGGTTGAAAATATTTGATTTAGATTTTGTGGTCACACATTTGAAGTCGTGGTCAGAATTAAAACTAGAAAGTTCTGACTTGATTTTCGGGACCTTACATGGTCAAGCTCCTTCCTTTATTACTGAACTGTTAAAGCCACAAACTTCAACTTTAGCCCTCAGGTCCTCAAACCAAAATCTACTCGTAGTCCCAAGGACCAGATATAAAAATACAGGAGCTCGCTCTTCAGACTGCAGCACCTCCACTGTGGAATAAACTTCCTTTGTTTCATGTTGTCTTGAGACTCTGGACTCATTCAAAAAGTAGCTGAAGAAATTACTATTAAAACATGTTTTTCCATCAGAGATTTTATATATTATTGTATATTTGTTTTTCACTCATCTACATCATTAATATTTTTTGTATTTAAATCATGTTTTTATTTTATGCTTTGTCTTCTGTCTACAGATAATATTTCCTTAATTTCTTACTAATGTGGTCTGATCATGATTCTCACTGTGAATATGCACACGATTTTAGAAATCTATCACTGAGTGTGTGTGAGATTTGTTAAGGTTTTTGTTTTTTAACTACATTTTTTTAACTACACAAGTCAGTGACAGACATTAGTCTGTCACTGACTTGATCTTCATTAAACATGAATTACTCTATATAAAAAATAAATAAATCCCTCAACAGTATTGTTCCTGTATTTAGTTTGATTAAGGATTCATACCCATGAAGACATGTTAAACACCAACTCAGTTAAAATCAACAGTGATGTCTTTCTTTGTATCTTCTTTGTGTCCACTTAGCAAATAATAAATCATTTAGAAAAATAAACACTTACTATACATTTAAAAATCTAAATAGCACTTGGCTAAACTTACCTCTGGCATTCACAAATGTAGTTTCATTAAACGGATGGTCAATTTCCTCCTGTGTGGCTACACAGGTATAGTTGTCTGTCTTGGTCACTGTGGTCTCCAGGATCACATCATAGCGGTTGTTCCCTTTGTCAGTGATCTGTGGTGCTTTATTAGAAACGTTGTTTCCAGCGCTGTCAAACCAGACTAAGGTGAGTTTAGGAGTAGCACCAAGAACTTTACAGCGCAGCAGTGCCCCGTCATCAGTTTGATAGACTGTTCTGACTGATGGTATAGCTGTCAACAGAAATGTGATTACATACATTTAACATTCCTGGAATTTTTTTCATGTTAATCCATCTGAATATATTTTCACAAGGAGCAAAACAGTCCTAAATCTGATCAAGTATAACTGATACTTGAGGAAATAATTTCATTTCAGAAAAAGCTTACATTAATGATCAACAATTTTAATATATATATATATATATATATATATATATACACATACTGTATATATATAAAACTTATTTAGGTTTTAATTAGGTTCTAATTGTATTATCTATTTTTACTTAAAAATTATTAAACAACCACAAGTGATAATCTAAATAACTGTGATGAGCAGTTTCTGGGTTTGTAAAAACAGACTTTGGAGATCATCGATGACGTCATCAGAAATATAACTCACCCGCTTGGTTTAAGCTGTATCCTGTAGGAGAAAAAAAGGATGTGTTAGATAGTTGTTAATGTCACCAACCTGGGAGTAACATGAAACAGGATGAATCCCATATATTAAGTAGATTTCCAGCATTTAGGAGCCCAAAAACAATCCTAAATTTTATCAAATTTTATTATAACTGATTCCTCATGGAAGATTTTAATTTCAGAAGAATTTACATTAATAATTTTAAAATATATTTAAAAAAACATTTAGGCTTAGGCCCAAAATCAACTATATTTTGTTATCATTACAGTTAATTTTACCTATTTTCACAAAAACAGAAATGTTGAGTTCGCACTTTACATCCATTGTTTCAATTTCTCTTCATGCTGTAGGTATTCCACAAAGATGATGATGAAAAGTTTCCTTTTCTCAGGGATCCTGAGGACAATGGTAATGGAAGTGAAACTGTACAGCAATATATCTGGTGTGTTTAGCATTAACGATTTTACAAGAATTCAGGGTTTTACGCATATTTAATGTCTTCCTTGTATGTCTGGAGAGAAATTTATTATCAATAGGCAAGGCAAGGCAAGGCAAATTTATTTATATAGCACAATTCAGTACAGAGACAATGCAAAGTGCTTTCGTTTAGATTCTCAGCGCAGACAGTGAGTTGTCTTTACCTGACTATATATTTAAAAAAGTACTTAGTATTATTCTGACCAGTATTTGTCCAGTTAAGTATTTGCATGTTAGTTTGCTACTTTTCTTTACCCTCTTGTGTGTCAGCAGTGTTTTGATCAGCCACTATTTAAGTTTCCCTCATGTCTTGTTTGTTAAGTCTGTTTGTGCTTTGTCTTACTACCCGGATTGAAGTCTGTCACGTTGTCCTCTGTTTTGGGCCCAATTTACCATCCTTTTGGACAGACCCGGCTGCAGAAACAAATTACAGGGGGGGCATTCCATTTTTTTAGGGGGGCACACTTTAAAAAAAAAAAAAAAATACATTTTTATATATATATATATATATATATATATATATATATATACATACACTTCAGGCTGAACAGTGGCTCTGTGACTACTGTAACGAACAAACAAATAGCAATAGTGTCAGTGTTGCCAAATTAGGCAGGTTTCCAACCAATTAGGCTTTTGAACACATTGAGCTAAAAAAAAGCAGCTTATGGGCAGATAAAAAATTTCGGAAGCTTTCCATAACATTTGTTGGGCTTTTAGAAAGAATTACTAACAAAATATCAAAATAGTCATTATTTATTTTTTAAATATGTTGAATCTGTCGATCTGACATCGTCAATGAAAATTAGTTATAATGAATAATATTGATTGTTATAATAAAACAAGAAAAGAATAATGGTTAATCAAGTGTTTGGTCAGTGTAAACGCCCAAGAGGGGTTGAGTTCTACTTATCAACTTAAAAATATTTCATGACTGCGTGTAAGAGAAATGTTTAATTGAGCTATACTGAGAGAAATTCCGTTTATATTAAGGTAGATTTACAGCTCATGTTGGGAAGCTATTTCTAACTTATTTTTGTCCAGTTGATATATCCTGATTGTTATAGAGATCTTGTGTGTTATTTGGTTGTCTGATTGTACATTTAGTTTGGAGCCCATATGCTCAGTTTTTTTCTTTGCTTCGGCGCAGTTGTGTGCTAATGACATGTTCTTATGTGTTTAATAGTTCTGTGCTTTTAACATGAGAGAGTTTCAGATTTGGCCTTGTTTTTTATTTTAAGTTAGGCATGTTTTATGCTGGTTTGGGTTACTGGAAACTAACAGTGACATAGGGTAACCTGTAGCGCTGTGTCAACTTAAAAGTCCAGCATAAGCTACACGCTAATAAACATGAGCGCTGGTGTCAGGCTGAACACTGACTGAAGTACTAGAAAAGGTTCTGTAATTACAGCAGCTATGAGAACAAGGAGCTGAACAGCTTGTGCTCGTAGCTGTCTAGCTAACCCTGCTAGCTGTCCTAACTAACCCTCCTAGCGTTAGTGTTTACTCCAGTTTAGACTTCAGTGCTGGCATTTCAAACAGAAATTAATAACGCTCCTTCCAGCTCGCTCTCTGCTTCGTTGTCACTTCTTGTAATTGTTTGGTAATCAGACCAAAATTTTCATCCCGCTCTACCGACACCAACGGTGACCACAACCGAACTGCGGCGGCGGCGGCCGGCGGCGACTGAAGGCTATGACTCGGTGTCCCGCCCCACTCCAGCTGTAATTGGCTAGCATGCTGCTGTCAGTCGTTGATTTGATTGGTTAAATTGTATGATTGACACATCAAAGATAGTACTAAAAGGACGATGGCCACTCCGAGGTAAAAAAACAAACAAACAAAAAAAAAAGACAGCTTCCAGTCCAGGGCGGGCACAGCTGGCTCACAGGGCGGGCACGGCCCCCCAATGCCCGTCCATGCCGCCGGGTCTGCTTTTGGAATATTTTTTGACTTTTTTTGTAATAAATTAAGATTCTTTAAAACTATTCAGTGTCTCTGGCTGGTTTGTGCAAATCCCTGACAGGGTTCAAATTTCATTCTTGCCCAATTTGCATCCTTTTCTAGCTTAGGACCCATCTTGTCTACATGGATCAAATCGTCCATGTAGCCCCTAATTACTGGTTACCCCCAGAATCCCGTGTTAAATAAATTTCATGCCGCTGACAAATAGGATTGGAAACACTGTACATCCAGTAACTATTCCCCTTTTTAAGCGCTGTCATGATGTGATGTAATATTTAGCTTTAAACTATTTAGCTGTTCCAGGACCGGACTTCCTGTTTGCGGCAAGGCGTATTGTGTCACTTCCTGTTGTTGCTGTGTGAACAACGGAGTTTTGCTCCAGGCTCTCTCGCTTTTTATCTTTAAACCTCTTTGCTGTAACATCTGTCTCCAAACATAAGCACTTTTAAAACATTTTCTGTGGCTGCTCATCACGTTTGGGAACTCCTCGTGTTTCACACGGTTTGTTCTTTGGCGTGATAACAGGGCGCTAGCCTAGCTTTAGCCTAGCGCTAGCCAAGCCTTAGCCTCATAATGGCTTCTCCGTCTCTGACTAAGTCTCCTATCTACTGCTCTCTGTGTCAGATGTTCAGTTATTCCTCTGCCTCCTTTAGTGATAATGGTACATGTAATAATGTAGTATTTTTGTAGCTTTGGAGGCGAGGGTGTCAGAACTAGAGACCCGGCTCCGTGCTGTTGAAAAACCAGCTGATAGCCGCCCCTTTGCTAGCGCGGAGCCACAAAGAGTAACTTCACGTAGCGAACCAACAGCCGCACTCGAACAACCGGTTAAGCAGGCCGGCTGGGTGACGGTTCGTAGTAAGCATAGCTCTAGATTTCAGCCCCCAGATCACCACCAACCCATCTGCGTTTCTAAGAAATTTTCCCCTCTGAACGAGGGCTCCGTAATTATTGGCAGCTCCGTATTAAGAAACGTGGCACTAAAGAAACCAGGAACCATAGTTAAATGCCTGCCAGGGGCCAGAACGGGAGACATAGAATCCTACCTAAAACTGCTGGCTAAGGATAAGCGTAAATACCGCAAAATTGTTATTCACGCTGGCGGTAATGACACCCGGTCACGCTGATCAGAGGTCACCAAAGTTGGTGTTGCTTCGGTGTGTGAGTTTGCTAAAACAATATCGGACTCTGTAATTTTCTCTGGTCCCCTGCCTGATCTGACCAGTGATGACATGTTTAGCCGCATGTCGTCATTCAACCGCTGGTTGTCTAGGTGGTGTCCAGAAAACGACATGGGCTACATTGATAACTGGCAAACTTTCTGGGGAAAACCTGGTCTGATCAGGAGAGACGGCATTCATCCCACTTTGGATGGTGCAGCTCTTCTTTCTAGGAATCTGGCCAGATTAATTAGTTCTCCTAAATGCTGACAACCCAGGGTCCAGACCAGGAAGCAGAGCCGTAGTTTAACACACCTCTCTGCAGCTTCTGTACTGTTACCCACCCATTACCCTATTGAGACGGTGTCTTTCTCACGGCCAAAACTTAACAGATCAAAAACTGATCTAAAGGGAACAAATCATAAAAATCTAATAAAAATCCATACGGATCACTTTGAACCAAAAAATAAAAGAATTAAATGTGGTCTATTAAATGTAAGGTCTCTCCCTCCAAAGACTTTGTTAGTTAATGAATTGATTTCTGATAATCAGATTGATTTGTTTTGTCTCACAGAAACCTGGCTACAAGAGGACTACGTTAGTATAAATGAGTCAACTCCCTCCAGTTATTCAAATTTCCACATTCCCAGATCTGTGAGAAGAGGAGTGGCAACCATCTTTCAGTCTGATTTATTAATTAGTCCCAGGCCAATTAATAATTACAGTTCTTTTGAATATTTAACCCTCAGTTTCCCTCATCCAAACTGCAAAGCAATAAAACCTCTTCTGTTTTGTATCGTCCACCAGGCCCTTACACTCAGTTTTTGGATCAGCTGTCAGACTTCTTATCTGATTTGGTGTTAAATACTGACAAGGTTATTATAGTGGGTGATTTTAATATCCATGTTGACACTGAATGTGATAACCTTAGTGTAGCCTTTAAAACTATCCTAGATTCAATTGGTTTTGCTCAAAATGTGCATAAGCCAACGCACTCTCGGCTCCATACTTTGGACCTTGTGCTGACATATGGCATTGATTGTGAAGAATTAACAGTATTCTCTCACAACCCTGTCCTATCTGATCATTTTTTAATAAAATTTGAGTTTAATCTAACTGATTTCTCCACCCCCAAAAGAGGGTTCCATTATAGTAGATCTTTATCGGATAATGCTGTATCAAAACTTAAAGAGTCTGTCCCCCTTTTAATATCCTCAGTATTGCAGAAATGCCCTGTAGATGGCAGCAATGCTGTTTCTTCCCATTCACAAATAGATACATTTGCTAACAGTGTGACTTCCTCATTGCGTTCTGCATTAGATAATGTAGCTCCCTTGAAAAAGAAGGTGATAATTCACAGGAAGCTGGCTCCCTGGTTTAATTCAGAGCTGCGTTCCTTGAAACACAATGTTAGGAAATTGGAGAGAAAATGGCGCTCTACACACCAAGAGGAATCCTACTTAATCTGGAGGGACAGTCTATTGTTGTATAACAAGACCCTTCGCAGAGTTAGAGCAGCATATTTTTCATCATTAATTGAAGAGAATAAAAATAATCCTAGATTTCTCTTTAGTACAGTTGCCAAACTTACTCAGAGCCGCAGCTCTGTGGATCCATCCATTCCCTTAGCTCATAGTAGTAATGATTTTATGGGATTCTTCATAAATAAAATTGATGCCATTAAAAATAAAATAATTGGCATCCTCCCAAACATGATTACCTCATCCCCAGTAAGTAAGGCAGCATTGGAGGAATCTTTAGAACCTGCACAGTGTCTGAACTGTTTAGAAGCAGTAGAGCTTTCTGAGCTATCTAAAATATTAGCTTCATCTAAACCTTCTACCTGTATGTTAGACCCAATCCCAACCAAGTTGTTTAAGGAGGTATTCCCTTTGATCAGTGGTCCTATTTTAGACATGATTAATCTATCCTTAGTAAATGGATGTGTACCACAGGTTTTTAAAGTAGCTGTTATTAAACCTTTACTTAAGAAACCTTCTCTTGATCAAGATGAGCTAGTAAACTACAGACCTATATCTAATCTTCTTTTCTTATCTAAAATTCTTGAGAAAGTAGTTGCTAATCAACTTTGTGAACATTTACAAAGCAATGACCTACTTGAGGAGTTTCAGTCAGGCTTCAGAGCTCATCATAGCACTGAAACGGCTCTGGTGAAGGTCACTAATGATATTCTCATGGCCTCAGATAATGGACTTGTGTCTGTACTTGTCCTGTTAGATCTTAGTGCTGCATTTGATACAGTTGATCACAATATTCTCCTACAAAGACTTGAACATACTGTAGGGATTAAGGGGAAAGCATTAGGCTGGTTTAAATCTTATCTGTCGGACAGATTCCAGTTTGTTCATGTTAATAATAAATCTTCCTCAAACTCTAGGGTCACCTGTGGAGTACTACAGGGTTCAGTCCTTGGACCAATTCTCTTTACTATATATATGCTTCCGATCGGCAAAATTATCAGACAGCATGGGATTAATTTCCACTGTTATGCTGATGACACTCAGCTATATTTATCCATAAATCCTGATGAATCCAATCAATTACTTCGACTGCAGTCATGTCTTGATGACATCAAAAACTGGATGACTTTAAATTTTCTGCATCTAAATTCTGACAAGACCGAAGTTGTAATCTTTGGGCCAGAGTCCTCAAAAAATAAACTTCTTAACCAATCACTTAATCTGGATGGCATTATCTTGGCCTCTGGTAATAAAGTAAAAAACCTTGGTGTTATTTTTGACCAAGACATGTCATTTAAATCCCATATTAAACATGTTTCCAGAGTTTCCTTTTTTCACCTCCGGAATATTGCCAAAATTAGAAACATTCTGTCCAGGAGTGATGCTGAAAAACTAGTCCATGCATTTGTTACTTCAAGGCTGGACTATTGTAATTCTTTACTATCAGGAAGTCCACAAAATGCAGTTCAAAGTCTTCAGCTGATCCAAAATGCTGCAGCAAGAGTTCTGATGAAAATCAACAAGCGGGATCATATTTCTCCAATTTTAGCTTCCCTTCATTAGCTTCCTGTTAAATCAAGAATAGAATTTAAAATTCTTCTTCTAACGTATAAAGCCCTTAATAATCAAGCTCCATCATATATCAGAGCTCTGATTACCCCGTATGTTCCTCACAGAGCACTTCGCTCTCAGACTGCAGGTCTGCTGGTGGTTCCTAGAGTCTCTAAAAGTAGAATGGGAGGCAGATCCTTTAGCTATCAGGCTCCTCTCCTGTGGAACCAACTCCCAGTTTTGGTCCGTGAAGCAGACACCCTGTCTACTTTTAAGACTAATCTTAAAACCTTCCTTTTTGACAAAGCTTATAACTAGAGTGGCTCATGTTACTCTGAGCTACCTTTATAGTTTTGCTGCTATAGGCTTAGGCTACTGGAGGACATCAGGGCCTATTTTTCTCACTCTACTGATTTCTACTGTTCTCCAGTCTACTGTTCTCCAGATTTGCATTGCATTACATTGAAATGACTGTTGTCATTTCAGCTTTTAACTTTTTGTTCTCCCTCTTTTTTCTTCATAGTAGGTACACCTGGTCTGACGTTCTGTTGACTGTGAAATCATCCAGGGAGGACAGATCACCGACTATTACCATCTAATGTAGAACAGATTACTAGATCAATGTGTGCTTCTGTGCTTTTTGTCTGTCTTGTTGTGTCTCTGCTCTGTCTTCTGTAACCCCCAGTCGGTCGAGGCAGATCACCGTTCATACTGAGCCCGGTTCTGCTAGAGGTTTTTCCTTCCCGCTAACGGGTGTTTTTTCTTTCCACTGTCGCTTCATGCTTGCTCAGTATGAGGGATTGCAGCAAAGCCATGTACAATGCAGACGACTCTCCCTGTGGCTTTACGCTTCTCCAGGAGTGAATGCTGCTTGTCGGGACTTTGATGCAATCAACTGGTTTCCTTATATAGGAACATTTTTTGACCAATCTATATAATCTGACCCAATCTCTATAATATGATTGAACCTAACTTGTAAAGTGCCTTGAGATGACATGTTTCATGAATTGGCGCTATATAAATAAAATTGAATTGAATTGAATTGAAAGTGTCTCTGCTCTGTCTTCTGTAACCCCCAGTCGGTCGAGGCAGATGACCGTTCATACTGAACCCGGTTCTGCTAGAGGTTTTTCCTTCCCGCTAACGGGTGTTTTTTCTTTCCACTGTCGCTTCATGCTTGCTCAGTATGAGGGATTGCAGCAAAGCCATGTACAATGCAGACGACTCTCCCTGTGGCTCTACGCTTCTCCAGGAGTGAATGCTGCTTGTTGGGACTTTGATGCAATCAACTGGTTTTCTTATATAGGAACATTTTTGACCAATCTGTATAATCTGACCCAATCTGTATAATATGATTGAACTTAACTTTGTAAAGTGCCTTGAGATGACATGTTTCATGAATTGGCGCTATATAAATAAAATTGAATTGAATTGAACTAGGGCTGTCAGTTTTAACGTGTTAACTGTGTTAGACCATAACGCTGACAATTATTTGACGCACATTAATTGTGCGTCAAAACACACAAACCGTTCCCTAATGTTTTCCCCCGCAGCGCTCTCCGGACTGTGTTTCTTTTACCCTCGCCGCTTTCTGTAGTTCCAAGAATGTTAGAGACTGTAGCATTACAGACCCGCGCTCACTGTTGCCAAGTCTGCTTATTTCATGCAACTTTGGGCTTCCTTTTTCTAAAGTTGCTTGAAAATGTATGAGTCGAGGGTTGCGACTTTTGGGCTTGTTTCTGAAAGTGAAGTCGCTTATTTGGGCTCTAAAATAAGTGACCATAAACAGGAGTTATAAAGAGACCTGCTTGCCACTACAGACACCTTGAGAATAACCAGCTGAAATATATCCATCTGCCTCATCATGCGCTGGAGCGCATCCTCCTCTAGACTGACATAGGAGCCAATGGTAGTAAAGGCAGAGGGCGCAGCTCTGCCCGTATTTTCTGCAGTTTACGGTTGCAGTAACCGGTGATAACTGCTGAAAGTAGATTATGCAGTGCAGATCACCATTCTGATCAGAGATTGGTTCTGAAGATGAGTTTTTACACGCTGATAACATTGCAGAAACCCAACCCATAAACTGTACTTTAATGCTTATTAATTTGTTGTCTTTGTATTTGACAAACTAAGGCTCAATCATATTGCCAAACGAAGTACCCTGGAGTTATAGTGTCAGCACATGCAAGCTGTGCTAAAAAGTTCTCTTTCAAGGGTATTAAGCTCCTGCCCCAGTTGCATGCAAAGAGTAAGACTCTGGAATGACCTGAACATTTGAAACCTTTTTCCAGGCTTTAAAAAAAAAACCTTTGTGTATAAACGTGGATATAAACCGCATGCAAAAATATCCGAGGAAATTGTTGTTGGTGTGAAAGCTCAGGATTAGATGTGTGTGAAAGTGAAAACATTAACAATATTATTTAATATAATATGTAATATTATTTTAATATCATTTAAATGTAAAACATATTAATTTATATGTAAATGCGTAATACCATGTCTATCTTTGCTTAAGAGGCAAGAAATATTTCGGCATGGAAACAGGTATTTATTTACACATTTGTTTACACATTGTGTAAACATCAGGGCATTATGATTAGCGATTTAGCCATTATTGGCCAGAGTTTAACATTTTATGGCACCAGCATGTTTTCATTCCAATTCTGAAAAAGGCTTGAAAAATAAAAAAAATCTAAATATTTTTTAATCATTTGACCACCCTACTTTAAACAGAGCCTTTAACCTTGGTAGCTGCTTATAATTCCTTTGATGTGATCTGGGATATGACCGTGCTTCAGTGCTATCTAGATTAAATTGTTGAAAATTGAACCATAAGCATTAACAAAGTCCAGCCATAAAACAGTCAAGCCAATTGATCCAGAACAATTGGGGCAAAACTATTCTTGCACTGTAACTGTGGAGTTGTGTAATTTTAGATTTTTTTTCTAACTTTCACAATTACAAAAAGGTTTACACCTCTCCAGATTCTTAAGTACTAGAACACAATTAATATTATTTGAGTCACACATTTAAAACTTGTTACATTCTCATTTTGCTCCAAATGAGCCAAAACAAATGGAACAAAGCTTACTCACACATCTGTATCAACATTATCCCACAATAGTTTTTTTCCTTAACACAAATACAAATCCGTGAATGCAACAACACAAATTTGCTGCTGTGAGTCACAAATTCAGTTTGACAAGTCACAGGTTTGCTTTCATTTTTTTTTTTTTTATGGCACGAGTGGCTTGTTTTTTTGTAAAGTTGGAAAAGAGAAAAGAGGGTAAAGGAGAGGGGGAGAGACATGCAGCATAGGACCACAGGTTGGATTTGAATCTGTGTCAGCCACGTCGAGGGCTAAGGCCTCCTTACATGGGTTGTGTGCATTAACTACTGCCCCACTTAACCATGCCGCTTCGCTTTCACTTGTAGGTCATTTACATGGCTGCACAGCAGAGGGCGCCACATGCTCTAAACTCAGTCAGGCCATGTTACCTTCAAACTAAGACTCAGGTGGGGTGAGGACAGTGTTGGGCCGTCAGGGCCTGGAAGGCCTTCTCTGCTGGCCTAAAAATATCTGAATCACAGACTGATGTTAATTTTATTTTGTCCATGAACACGTATTAAATAATTCCAAATGGTCTGTCCGGTTCCTTTCATTGCTAGCCCCCTGGTTGCGCTGCTTCCAGATGTGTATTTTCATATTTAAGCATTTAACCAATCACATTTCAGCCACTATTTGTTCAAAGAAACAATCTGCCTGGAGGCCTTCACAATCAGTTCTGCGGGCCCTGTAGCATAAATGTCGATCAAACTGTTGCTTCAACCAATTAGATTTTGAGTTGGCGACACCAAGGCCCTCTAGCAGCCGTACGGAAACATCAGCGTATTCACAAACTTTGATTGGATAGCCAAAGAGTGTACTAGCCAGAGCTAGCAAACTGCATCTGTAGCGAGCTGCACAAGCAAAAATATTGTTGTGTTGATTTAATAGTTGTTTTGTCAACCCACAATGGGTGAAGGAGGAGAAGAAATGGATTTGGTTGGAGATTTACTGTCAGAGCCATTTTCAAGACGGACTTTTCAAGAAAAGCTGGACATTGTTAAGCAAGGTCGGGCAACTACGAAGCTAGCAAGCCTGTCACAACCGGGAAAAGGATTTGTCCGCCACTTTAAGTCTACCAACTACGAGCAGTACACCTGGCTCACAGGCTCCGAGAAACGCTGCAAATTGTATTGCTGGGAGTGCTTGTTATTTGTCACTGATCGACATGGTGTTTGGAGCCACACTGGATTTGTAAATTTGACTTGCCTAACCAAGGCAGCAATGAGGCATCAAAGCACTGCCGCACACTTATAAGCAACAGTGCTTTCCAAAACCTTTGGGGAAACCAGAGTGGATCCACAGCTGAGCGAGCAAGTGCGCAGGGAAACGGAGCTCCACAATGAAAAGGTGAAGAAAAATAGGGAAATCTTAAAAAGACTGATAGACTGTGTCATTTTTTTGGGCAAGCAGGAACTTTAATTTCAGGGGCACGATGAAAGCACTGGATCCAAAAACAGAGGAAACTATGTGGAGCTTCTTTCTCTCATTGCTGAAAGCAACACGAATTTACATTACCACCTGTCCACTAATAAAGTGTTTAGTGGGACGTCGGGCAAAATACAAAACGACCCGATCACTGCTATTGCTGAAGTGATGGGGGAAGAGATCAGAAGGGAAGTTAATAAAGCACCGTTTGTCTCTGTTATGGTGGATGAGACGACAGACGCGAGTAACGCAGCGCAGCTTGCACTGGTTCTGCGTTATGTAACGGACACAGGTGTCAAGGAGCGGTTTGTCAGATTTGAAGATGTTACCAGTGGGAAGCGACCCGATGACACTGCAGGTTTTATCATCCGATTTTTGGTGGAAAATGGATGTGTGGGTAAAGTTGTGGCATAGTGTTTTGACGGCGTAGCGGTCATGTCTTCTGGATTAAATGGGGTGAAGTTAATTAAAGTTAAGGAGAGAGCACCTTTGGCTTTATTCATACGCTATGCACATCGGCTCAATTTAGTATTGACTCAGGGGGCCTCAAAGCTTAAAGAATGCAAGATCTTTTTCGCCCACCTCAATGGTCTTGCTGCATTTTTTTCTAGATCGCTTCGGGGCATGCAACTACTGGACGAAATCTGCCAGCGACATCTCCCTCATGTCACTGATCAGGCCCGAAACCTGGGTGCAGACCTGAACCTCCAAAAGCATCTGAAGACAATTACAAGATCGGCTTTCTATCACCTGAAGAACATTTCTAGGATTAAAGGGCTAATGTCTCAGCAGGATCTGGAAAGACTAATCCATGCGTTTATTTTTAGTCGAATTGATCACTGTAACGGTGTTTTCACAGTTCTGCCTAAAAAGTGGATCAGACAGCTGCAGCTGATCCAGAACGCTGCTGCCCGCGTCCTCACTAAGACTAAGAAAGTAGAACACATCACCCCAGATCTAAAGTCCTTACACTGGTTGCCTGTATCTCAGAGAATAGACTTTAACATACTTCTGTTAGTCTGTAAATCCCTGAATGGCTTAGCACCTAAATACATCACAGACTTATAATCAGTGTATCAACCACCCAGACCACTCAGGTCTTCTGGCTCCAGCCTTCTCTGCGTACCTAGAACCAGAACTAAACACGGAGAAGCAGCATTTAGTTCCTATGCTCCACTTATCTGGAGCAAACTTACAGAAAACTGTAAAAGTGCGGAAAACCTGAGTTCTTTTAAATCAAGATTAAAAACACATTTGTTTAAAATTGCCTTTGACTGTTCTAGTTAAACTGTTCTACTGAAACAGCATTAGTTCAATTTTTTTTAGTCCAACTGTTTATTGATGTTCTTTTTTGTTTCTACATTTTATTCCTACTTGTTTATATTCTGTTTTCTTTTCCTGTATTTTAATCATGTAAAGCACTTTGCATTGTCTCTGTACTCAATTGTGCTAAACAAATAAATTTGCCTTTCCTTGCCTTGCCTTGCCTTGCCTCATGTGGCACCAAAACGGTGGCAGTACACATCCAGAGTGGTCAATACAGTCTTTAAGAAGAGAGATGCTCTAAAGCAGGGGTGTCAAACTCATTTTGGTTTAGGGGCCGCATTCAGCTTAATCTGATCTCAAGAGGGCCACACGAGTAAACTCATTGCAAGATTAAATAGAACTAATAAAAGTGCACTTGTTGTTGATTTTTATATTAAATTAATTTCACTTTTACACAATATATTATGAATAAGCTCAGCGTTTTTAAGAAAAGTATGTGCAATTTCAGCAATACTTTTACTCAGTTAAACATTTACTTAAGTGCATTATGCATAAGAACTGATCACAGTGATTGTGCAATGTTGAAAAACATTTATTCACATTTTTTGGAACTTAAAAACACTGTCCTGCATGACAAAATACATCAAAGAGATAAAAATTAAGAAATGATTTAAAATCAATTTTCCACATCTGAAGCTCAGTGCTACCATCTGCTGATTAAAACACAGCGCCCCTCGTGGACAATATAGGAACTGCAGATTTTCAATTAAACGAAGTACATGTTTTTTTCAATAATTGTTTTATCATTCTCTTCCTTTTATCTCCTCTTTCACTTTTTCTTTTTTTCTTCCTTTAATCTCCTACTTTCCCATTGTAGTGTCCATATCATTTGAGCTATTCCCCGCATGAATCATAATAAAACTATTCACATTCATAAATCAAGCGGAGCACTATGGCAAAAGCAGTACTGCTCCACTTGTGAAAGTCAAATCTGATGAGCTCTTTTTGGCATTGAGACAACAATTCTTATTGCCACATTGCCAGACAGGACACTAGGAAAAAAAAAAAAAAAAAAAAAAAAAAAAAAAAACTGTTCGGCGGGCCGGATCCGGCCCGCGGGCCGTATGTTTGACACCCCTGCTCTAAAAAAACTGTTTCATCACATTCTGGAGCATCCTGATGAGTATGATGAGGACTATGTGCGCTGTGCTGATGGATTTAAAGCACATCTGGATGATTTTGAGTTTTGTTTTTTGCTTCACACATTTAATGGCATTTTTGAGTACTCATATGTGCTCTTTTCAATACTACAGGACAAAAAACTGGATGTACAGTTTTGTCTGGCAAGGGTAAAGGAGTTTTACAGGAGTCCTTCGAGATGGAAGTTTGTTGATAAAGATGAAGTTCAACAAAATAAGGCACTAAATATTGAAAGCATCTGCAAGAAAGTAGTGTCTGAGAAAAGAGTTATTGATGAAAATAAAGGGTCTTATGGAGTTATTTATGCCATTCCTGTTGAGGAGTATCTGGAAAAACAAAGACAAAACCTTCCCAGTCAGAAGATTGTTGAGGACAGTAAATGGTGAGAGAGTTGACAGTTTGTGCTCTTAGAGTTTCAGGAGTTAGTTTTGCCAGAATGAATAAAAATTGGTTGCATGAGTTTTACTCCTCCACCTCTTCAGTGCTATAAATGTCAGAGGTATGGGCACATAGCTGCAGTCTGCAAAGGGAAACAAACAAAGATGTCCAAGATGTGGAGGAGAGCACAGGTTTAAAGAACGTAAAGGGGATGAACGGATGAAATGTTGTAATTGTGGAGGTCAGCACTCGGTGACATATGAAGGTTATGAAGTCAGGAAGAAGCTTTGAAAGTTCAGAAAGTGAAGGTGGATAATAACACAAGTTATGCTGAAGCAGTGAAAAGAGTGCAAGGACAAAACTCAGGGGTGGAAACAGGAAAAAATATTCAAAGCTTAAGATCAGAGAGCAGCAGTAGAGGACAAGTTAAGACAACCACAGCTATAACTGAAAAACTTATTCTGTTTGTAGCCTACGTAATTAACTGCACAGACCAAGTCAAACATAAAAAGGAAAAAAAAAACAATAATGAAAGTGAAAGTGAAGGAGCACCAAGGCTCTTAAACTGAAAGGTGGGAGAGATACAGGAATTATTATTAACAATGCATATTTTCAAAACTGCCAGATTTGATTAAAGTTGCATAATAAGCAAGTGTGGTACATAATGTTGCATGACGTCTACGTCCCCGGGTTTATACAGGCTGACTAGAAACATTTTCAGTCAAACCGACTATTTTTGCTTTAACTCCTGCCCCAGGTGTCAACATTATATACAGAGTAGTTTAAGAGCCCCCCTTATCCTGGTGGAGACTTAATATGAATCCAAATTTTGCTGAGTTACAAACACTGATTTCAACCAATGAATAACTTTTAACTTTTATGTAATGTGTTCTGTCTGTGTTTTTGGTATTCTGTTTCTCTCCATGCAAACCCAATCACTTGGTCCTCACAAACTCTGCCATCTGCTGGTTCGAAGGGAAAATATCAAGTCAACTTCAGAAAATTGTTATTCTGAGCAGCAAACCACAGAGCTGGTCAAGTTCCTTCCTTTATTACTGAACTGTTAAAGCCACAAACTTCAACTTCAGCCCTCAGGTCCTCAAACCAAAATCTACTCGTAGTCCCAAGGACCAGATATAAAAATACAGGAGCTCGCTCTTCAGACTGCAGCACCTCCACTGTGGAATAAACTTCCTTTGTTTAATGTTGTCTTGAGACTCTGGACTCATTCAAAAAGTAGCTGAAGAAATTACTATTAAAACATGTTTTTCCATCAGAGATTTTATATATTATTGTATATTTGTTTTTCACTCATCTACATCATTAATATTTTTTGTATTTTAATCATGTTTTTATTTTATGCTTTGTCTTCTGTCTACAGATAATATTTCCTTAATTTCTTACTAATGTGGTCTGATCATGATTCTCACTGTGAATATGCACACGATTTTAGAAATCTATCACTGAGTGTGTGTGAGATTTGTTAAGGTTTTTGTTTTTTAACTACATTTTTTTAACTACACTTTTTTAACTACACAGGTCAGTGACAGACATTAGTCTGTCACTGACTTGATCTTCATTAAACATGAATTACTCTATATAAAAAATAAATAAATCCCTCAACAGTATTGTTCCTGTATTTAGTTTGATTAAGGATTCATACCCATGAAGACATGTTAAACACCAACTCAGTTAAAATCCACAGTGATGTCTTTCTTTTTATCTTCTTTGTGTCCACTTAGCAAATAATAAATCATTTAGAAAAATAAACACTTACTATACATTTAAAAATCTAAATAGCACTTGGCTAAACTTACCTCTGGCATTCACAAATGTAGTTTCATTAAACCGATGGTGTAGTTTCTCCTGTGTGGCTACACAGGTATAGTTGTCTGTCTTGGTCACTGTGGTCTCCAGGATCACATCATAGCGGTCCGCTATTTGATTGACCAGTGGTGCTCTATTAGAAACGTTGTTTCCAGCGCTGTCATACCAGACTAAGGTGGGTTCAGGAGTAGCACCAAGAACTTTACAGCTCAGCAGTGCCCCATCATCAGTTTGATAGACTGTTCTGACTGATGGTATAGCTGTCAACAGAAATGTGATTACATAAATTTAACATTCCTGGATTTTTTTCTAAATAACTGTGATGAGCAGTTTCTGGGTTTGTAAAAACAGACTTTGGAGATCATCGATGACGTCATCAGAAATATAACTCACCCGCTGGGTTTAACCTTATGGAACATGGAGGTCGTATGCGACCCAATGTTTACATGTTAACAATAATAAAATACGCAACATGTTTAAGTATATTTGTACACGTTTACACAATCGTGTTACCTTGTTTTAAAGCTTGTAGCCAATATTGCTTTGTTTAAACGCAATCAGGTATCTTAGCGAAGCGCAACTGAACAGTTTCATCTTATTTTCGAACAGTAAAAAAGTAAGAACCTGTGCGCCAACATATCTTTAGCTAATAAATGTGTGGTCACATATGACGAGTAAAAACGAGCACATAAAAATTGTGACTCGATTCTACTCAGTAACCAGTAAAACAGTTTCTGCCCTTTTAAATCCAAACAGAAGTCAATTTACCTGAAAAAAAGTCAGCAAAACCCGTTTAGATGATCAGAACTGACTCAAAACCCCCTAAATCAACAAATGTTCGTAAGCATTAAACGTATCTGTAAACTAGTTGACCAATGAGGTTCAGCTTCTCTGACGTCTAACCAACCAGGTAGAAAAATAACCAATCAGCATCTCCGTTTTATCTCACCGTACAACTCTACCAACCCTTTTGCTCAGTAAGCCAATCATCGGAGAGTATCTCTCAATTGCGACGTTTCCGCTTTCTCCAAAGCTGCTTATTCAATAGAAACTTCGTTTTTCTAAATTATCCACCGATTGATGACTCTTTATAGTCAATATAATTCAGGTTTTAAACCTCTCTGATGTTAGAACTGATGGACGGTAAAAATGTGTCTCATCTGTAAAAATCAAAACACAAGACTTTGAATGCAGAGATGTTTAAACAACATGTTAAAAAGCGTATTTAGGTTAGGTGTAACATTAATGGCTGCTCTAAAATATGGAAAACATTTTTTAAACCGAATTTATTGTCTAGTTTTTAGTTATTGTTGATTAACTCTGTTTCCATCTACTGGAGTTGGGCTGTGTTGCAATTCATACATTTTTAATTCATAATATCACACTGTTTTCAAATTTTGAACAAGGATTAGTGAAAAAAAAAAAAAAACAGAACCTTGTCAGTCAACCTGATTTTGGACATAACCTATTGTATTTTAAATGTAAATGTAGAAAACGGGTCAATATCCGAAAATCAGTTTTCATTACATCTCTTACAAATTTGTTTTTGTTGACGTAACAACTAAATCTGCTGAGTTTCATGAAAGCTTATCTAGTTTAAAACATTGTTAGCTATGGCTGTGATCAACCCTATGAGGTCAAATATTTTGTAGGAGAAAAAAATTATGTTTGATAGTTGTTAATGTCACCAACCTGGGTACTAAGATCAAACAGGATAAATCCCATATGAAGCAGGTTTCCAGGCTTTAGGAGCACAAAAACAGTCCTAAATTTGATTAAGTAACTGAATCTTCATTAAATAATTTTATTTCAGAACTACATATATTAATTATCAATACTTTAAAAATATAAAAAAATAAACGTATTTATATTTAAATTAGGCTCTAATTGTATTTTATTTTTTTACTTAAAGATGACTAAACTACTATTAGTGATAATCATAATAACTGGGATAAGAAGTTTCTGAGTTTTTAAAAATTACAAACTTTAGAGATCATCAATGATGTCATTAGACATATAACTCACCCATTGGAATGTTGAATCCTGTAGGGGAAAAACAGGAAATGTTAGATAGCTGTTAATGTCACAACTTGGATAAATCCCATATTAAGCAGGTTTCCAGGATTTAGGAGCACAAAAACAGTCCTAAATTTGATCAAGTATCACTGATTCCTTATGAAAGAATTTAATTTCAGATCTGCATATACTAATAATCAATACTTTTAAAATATATAAACAATATCCATCCATCCATCCAATATATAAACAATAGTTAATCAGGCTCTAATTGTATTATTTATTTTTCACTTAAAGATGACTAAATAACTACGAGTGGTAATCTAATAACTGTACTGAGCAGTTTTAGGGTCTGATATAACCTTGTCTACAGCTATGGCTGTGATCAACCCTAAGAGGTTAAGCTGTATCCTGTAGGAGACAAAAAGGATGTGTTAGATAGTTGTTAATGTCACCAACCTGGGAGTAACATGAAACAGGATGAATCCCATATTAAGAAGATTTCCAGCATTTAGGAGCCCAAAAACAATCCTAAATTTTATCAAATTTTATTATAACTGATTCCTCATGGAAGATTTTAATTTCAGAAGAATTTACATTAATACTTTTAAAATATATTTAAAAAAACATTTAGGCTTAGGCTCTAATTGTATTATTTATTTTCACTTAAAGACGACTGAATAACTACAAGTTGTAATCTAAATAACTGTGATGATCAGTTTCTGGGACTGATAAAACCTTGTCTACAGCTATGGCTGTGACCAACCCTAAGAGGTTAAGTATCCTGTAGGGGAAAAGAAAGGATATGTTACAAAGCTGTTAATACTACCATTTTAGGAGTAACATGAAGCAGGATAAATCCCATATTAAGCAGGTTTCTAGGATTAACTTTTCACTTCCAGAATATAGCCAAAATTATAACTATTCTGTCCAGGCGTGAAGCTGGAAAACTAGTCCATGGATTTTTTACTTCAAGACTGAACTGTTGTAATTTTTTATAATCAGGTCCAGAAAATGCAGTTTAAAGCCTTTCAGCTGATGCTAAATGCTGCAGAAAGAGTTTAATTTAATTTACATATCACTTTGTGGATAGATCCCTAATCTTGTAGACCACATTTTAAGATAACTGTTTTCTGAGCTTCCAGGCAAGCAGCTTGGATGCTTTGGAGTCTACCTCATGGTATGTCTGTTTAGTGAGCCTGATATTTTACAGGTTCACTAAAGAGACAGATACTCTAAAGCCATTGTGTGAGTAGACCATCCAGCAGTACTTGTTTGTTTGCCTGTTCCTGACCCAGTTTCTGTGGATTCTGCCTGTTGGCCTTGCCATTGTTTGACTCTCCTGTTGGCCTCTGATTCTGGACACTGAATCTTACACCCACCTACTGACCAAGCTGGACGTCTTGCCGTCTGGATTCCTCTGCCTGCCTCTATTCATTGTGTATGACCCAAGCCTGGACTACGGACTTCCCTTTTCTTGCCCCGCCATCAGCCTGTCTCAAGCAGATCCATCACACAAACTTTCTGAGCAACCAAACTGAGCTCTTGGATCCACGTATCAGAACCAGTGCAAACTCATGTATTCTAAGAAGGTCTTCACATTCACTCACTGAGTTGATTCCAGCCACTAACTATTTCCCTCTTCTTGCAGTGGTTCCTGAGTGCATTCCTTACTCTTTCCTGCCTTGCTACACCTTTTATTCAATTAACCTTTTATACTGCTCGATGCCTGGTCGAATTATCAGGTCCCCAGTTTCTTATAAGATAATAATTAATTTATTGTCCTGCAATGGGGAAATTTGGGGTGACAGTGGCAAACACACAGACAGTTCTTGTGCAACCAATTTCTTTCAAAAGTCACAAAATTTGTGAAATGAAGTTCACCTGTGTGCTGGTGTGTTTATATTATCTGTCAATTTAAACACGGACACTGTAGCACTACTTTCTTAGTAGTACTACAGGGGGTAGCACTACTAAGCAAGATGTATTTCTGTCATCTACTGAAATACTCAGTGTCTCATCTTTCTCATCTCACTAACTATTTTCGTAATATCAGCTGTTTGGGCTGATATTCACAGGACAATACCTAGCAGACCAAGAGTTATTATTTAGACATTAAATAATTTAAAACATGCGTAATGGCACAACAACTGTTTGCAGCAAGATGCTGCATTTCTTCTGAGTCTATTATAGAGTGTGATCTCCTCTGCCATCATCTTTGGAGTAATGGCATCAGATCCAACAATTTAAATAGGTCAACAATCAAGAAAACAAGACTAGTTCTGTTCTGGGGACTCCTCTAGAACCTTTGGAGACTGTGAAAAGAAAATATCGAACATTACGGCGAACCCTAAGCACCCTCTTAATCAGAGTGTCTTCAGTCAGAAGCTTCCTCATATCTACTGTACAACAGACCGCTACAGAACATCCTAACTACTGCCACTACCATTTACAGCTCTTTGAAGAAACCTGCAAAATATGAGCTACAACATTTGGGATTAATAAAGTATTTTTGTATTGAAATTAATTAAATCCCACCATGAAGACTAAGGAGCTCTTCGAACTAGTCATAGACAAAGTTAAGAATCCAGGGTGGCGTTAAAAAAAAATTCAAATCTTTGATGTTACCCCAAAGCACCATCAAATCCATCATCTTCAAATGGAAAGCACATGTAACCATAGTAGATGTTATGCACACTGAAGTTTTCTGTTACTTTGTCCAATTTGTTGTTTGCTTTACAATAAAAGAAAAAGACTTAAACATGCAGACCTTAAATACTCTTTTCACACCTTGAAGTAAAAACAGCTTCTGTCTTTAAAGACAGAAAGAGTTCTGTATTATGCAGTACTTGTCCCTGTTTCAGTAATAAAATGACATGATTATCAAAGTCAGACTTTCTTCTTATCCACAGGTATTATACTATCTGATCTCAGCTCAAACTATTTTTAATCATCATAAACCTTGCACTTCAAAGGGACTTGAATTGGCTCGTGTAATTTTAAGATATATACAAACTTGTATTCTGTTCAAAACAATAAGGTTAGAATTTGTGGTAATTTTAACTTAAAGATGACTACCTCACTACGTAAGGAAGAGAAATATTTTGTCGGTCCATAGACACATGCTGTGTACCCAGAAATCCAGCCTTTTTCCACTCGGCCAGCTCCTGAATAAATTGTGATGAGCACTCTCATGGTTTGTGAATCATTAAAAATGAAAATGATTGCGGAGATTGTCAATGACCTCATTAGATACATAACTCACCAGATTTATGAACTTCTGATCTGTCCTTTAAGATCCATTCTAAAAAGGGGGAAAGGGATATTATACATAGTTATTAACGTCATCAGCTTGGGAGTAACATGAAACAGAAATAATACCATAAATTACATTTTAAAAAGGTTTCTAGGATTTCCTTCTTTCCCCTCAGTAGTGTAGTCAAAACTGGAAATATCCTGTCCAGGATTGACGTTAAAAAAGTAGTACATGCAATTGTTACTTCAAGCCTGAGCTGTTGTAATTCTTTATTATCAAGAATTCCAGAAAGCCTTCAACTGACCTAAAATGCTGCAGCAAGAGTTTAGATGAAAAAAATTAAAGGGATATCATGTTTCTCCTATCTATGTTAGCTTACCTTCACTGACTCCCTGTTAAAATCAAGAATATAATTTAAAATTCTTCTTCCCGCATATGAACCCGTAATAATCAACCTCCATATCATATATCAGAGCTCTGATTGCCCCATATGTTGCTAACAGAGCAAATTGCTCTCAAATTGCTGGTATACTGGTGGTTCCCAGAGTCTCTAAAAGTAGAATGGGAGGCAGATCTTTTAGTTATCAGGCTTTATCTGTGTAACCATCTTGGAGCGGGGCATCAGTTACACTCCTGTTGCCAACAACTTTCTGTTATAATTATATAATAACACACTTGGCCCTGTCTTTCAGTGTTTCCCTTTTTTGTGTCTCTGCTGTCTTCTCATAACCCCAGTCAGTCGTAGCAGATAGTCCCAGATGGTTCACACTGAACCAGGTTCTTCTGGAGGTTTCTTCCTGTCACTCCCTGTCGCTACATGCATGCTCAGGATGAGGGATTGCTGCCAAGTCAGCAACACAATGCAAGTGAGAGCCCACTTTCTGGGAGGAGTGAACGCTGAATGTTGTGACTTGATGCAACCTGCTGGGTTTCCTTAGAAAGAAAACTTTAACACCAATTTGAATGATAAACTGAACTTGACTGTATTGTTTGGTAACCAGGATCAAATTACTTGGAATCTGTCTGTATGATTGGATTAAGGTTACCTTTCTTCTGTAAAGTGCCTTGAGATGACATTTGTTGTGATTTTTTACTATACAAATAAACTGAATTTAAACTAAATTAAGTTGATTTTGACAAGGGAACTCTAAAAGTTTTTCCTCCTCACAATTTTTTAACTGTCCTGATTGCTGCAACAAAGAAGCTGCAATCTTTCCTAAAAAGTGTTTTACAGACAAGACTGACCATATCAGCCAGGATGGGGTATTTACATCTTCTTCGAGATCAGGAAGCAAGACTTGCTTATGCCATCAGGTTCAAATAAATAAAGGCAAAACAGTTAAAAATGGTAATTTACGTGAAAGCCAAACAATATAATCTAAGAAGCAAAAGAGAAAAAAAGTAGAAAGTGCACCAATGACATAATAACATATAATATTTTCTAACTAAAAATAAATGACTGATAGTTGTAGATATTGTTTCTTTTACATGTGTAGATTGCTCCATGTGCTTCAGATTTTGATTTCAATGCCTTGTAAGTTGTTTTTCAGCACATATTTTTGATTTCAGGTGGGTTCATTTACTTGTACTTTCCTATGCTATTTCTACTTATGTTAATGAAAAATTGCTCCAGAAAGGCTTCCTATAAAATATAGTTTGCTTTTTGTAGAACTTATTCTGGAGTTTGTCAGTATTACAATATAAATCCACACTTGAATGCTCTTTTCACGCAAAAGCAATTTGACTTGAGTACTGAGGTTATTTTAATCATTCGGCAGAAAATTGTTGGGAGTGAAATGAGATAAAGAAAAAAAGCACTAATCAATGAATAAATTAATGAATTAGCTGTGCATAAAACACTCACCAACAGTAAGATTAATCTGCTTAAGTCCTAATGGAAGACGTTCTCCTTGGTTACGATACTTGCAATCGTAAATTCCACTATCTGAACGTTTTGCTTCATTGATTTTTATTGAGGCATTTCCGAACTTTAGCTCATCTGCAAAATGAGAGACCCGTTGTCTAAACTGCTGATCTTGACTTGAATGGCCATTTTCCACACTATATATTTCCTTGTTATCTTTTATCCATTGAATGTGCTTATCTGTAAGTGGTATGCCAAAAGAACAAGGTAAAATGACATCCTTATCTTCTTTGGCGGTAATCTTGAAAGGACCTGAGAAACAAAGACATTCATCATTAAAAGTGTTCACACATTCACCAAAGTTAGTCATAAACAGAAGTTTGATAGTATCTAACAGAAAATAACATGCCCTTCAATATATTTATTCCATATTAAATGTGTGCTATGTCTATTTTTTTATTTTTTTACAGTTGTGGGGGAACTCTCACAAACACTAATCTGGCGAGGTTTCTCAAATTTGTAAAGGTGGGTGTCTTTACTGCCCTCAAGCGTCCACGGGTTTAACTACTGCAGGTTTAACACTAACTAGGAGGAAAAATATTGATGCATTTATATTTTCAGGTTCCTGTAGTAGTTTGATTGAGAAATATAATTTATTACACAATCTCTCTGCCACCAGCATAAACAATAAAAACTGGTTTTACAACTTTGTTGGAACAAAATAAATGTTGGGAATAAGAACATCTATAAACTGAATTAAGTAAAAGTTTATATTTTTGTTGACATTTGTTTCCTCATTTATTTCAATAATAATTTAATTAATAACAAAATGATTCTATACTTTATTCACACTTTAAGCTTTAAAGTAGCTGCAAAAAGATTCAACCTGTTCCTTTCTGCTTTCTTCAGTTAAGCAGACAAACACTTTCCACCATCAGGGTTAACTAAAACCAAACAGACTGAGATCCTCAAAGTTTTAGTTCTGTAAAAATAAGGAACCCAGAGCTCTTATTCTGGGCAAAGATGTAGAACGATAGACATTATGTATGTAGTCACCTCATTACTAGCACATGCTGAGTCGCCACCATATTGAATGGGTCTCTCCTGCTCTAGGCTGGCATAGGAGCCAACGGGAGTAAACCAAGAGGGAGCATTTTCTGCAGCTTACGGTTGCAATAACCGGGGATAACTATTGAAAGTAGATCACATGGTGCAGATCACCATTTCGGGCTGAGATTGGTTCTGAAGATGAGATTTATTTGGTGAGAACAATGCAGAAACCTAATAGATGGACCATAATTTTATGCATATTAATTTTTTATCTCTGTATTTCACAAACTAAGGCTGAATCATGTTGCCATATTAAGTACCCTGGAGTTAAAAGGTGCTAACACATGCGAGAATCTGTGCAAAACAGTTATTTTTCAAGGGTCTTAAAGGCATACTATGCAACATTTTTCAGTTAATTAATGTGTTCCATACCGTTTTGGATGATTAAATGAGTCATTTCAGGTTGAACAAAGGTTTTCTTGGCCGCCCTGGTGGTCTGTGGGGGAAATACCGCACTTGCAACTGCAGGAGCCCTCGGCCCGTGCCCACAGGCTCAGAATCTCGTGCAAGATCGCGAGAGTCGGTCTTGCTTTACGGCGAGAACATGTTTGTTGCTAGCGCAGTGGCGATATCTGTGCAGTTATCATGGCGGAACCGGCGATAAAACAGCGAAAGCCCATGTCGGAGCAGGCAAGAAAGAGGAAAAGGGCTCTGGACAGAAAGAGGAGTCGTACACGGGTGAACATCGGGAAAGCTTTTTCCGAATGGCGAGAGCTAAAAGAAAAAGAAGGCTGCAAGGCTGACGCGGACCTCGCGTTTCTGCTAATGCGATTGTAAGTAACATTGTAGGGTTTCCCTCACGCTACCGCCTCCCAACATTCCCAAAAAAAAAAAAATAAATAACTCGATATGCGCGCAAAGCTTGTCTGCCCCCGCTCCGCCGGTCGCGCAGAGCTTGTCTCCCCCCCCGCTCCGCAAAGCTTGTCTTCCCCCCCGCTCCGCTCCGCGGGTCATCGGCGTAAAGCCGGTCGTCCGGTAAGCAAATTCCTAGGGGAAACACTGCATTGGAATGGTTTCTCTCTCTCTGTGTGCATGTTCATACTTTCACTGTGTTTGTCATTGTTTGTACTGCCGTTTTTTCGACTTTTCGTTGCGTTCGCCTGTCTGCTAAGCTCAAAACAACCGCGCCTGGCTTGACGGAGAAACCAGTAGAACAGCTGAGCCTATTTACGACAGTGCACTTTTACTTTCGCCGTCTGGGGGGAGCCTCGCTGGAAAATCAATCCCGGTTGCATAGTATACCTTTAAGCACCAGTCCTGGTTGCAAGCAGGGTAGTGTGGAATGACCTGGACATTGTAAACGAACACTTTCCCAGGTCTGTAGAAAAACATTGTGTATGCATGTGTGCATGCACAGCACGCAGAAATATGAAGAATTTATTGTTGGTGTGTAGAGAAGGCTCAGGATTGTACGTGTGTGAGAGATTGAAATAAAAAATGAAATGGTTTCTTTATTCAAATATAAAATGTAATAATTTATACATTAATTAATTTGTAATACCACGTGTCCCTTTGTTTATGAGCATAAAGTAAAGTCTTTCAGTATGCCATACCACATGTCTGTCTTTTTTTCAATAGCCAAAGCCATATGTTATGATATATGTTGTTTAAACAACGTATTTCAGCATTAAAACATATTTTTCATGTGTGACAGCGTCATATGTCATAACCACATCTCTGCTGTTTGTAACAAACCAAACCGTGTGAAAATCTGGTAATAGTTGAGGGAGTTACGTTTTATTTTAGTTGAACAAACAGCTTCCTCAGTACAAATGAACGCACTTGGGGGCGTGAGAGACCTATCCAAGATGGTGGACGCGCTGATACGTCAGCTCCAGTATGTAGCGTTAGTCCATGGGGCGTCTACCAGTAACCGGCTCTACGTCACCAGCACATGCGCAGTAGATTATACAAAACTGCGCACATCCTCCCTTCAAATTCTCTGCTGCGACACTAATGAGCCAACATCCGAACTCCACAAAAGGCAACTTCTACACCACAAACATGTTAGAATATCACGAGTATGAGGGCAGATAGACGCAATTATTTCCTAGCATCTCTCAGCTGTGAAGGATGGTGCAGCGTTTGAATTATCTGGACCACGACTAGACGAAGGTGTGGCTACAGTTTCCGTTATTTCTACAGCAAATAAGAAGGTCCAGAATTTTACATTCAATTCTTTAACGAAGGATGTTCAAATTTTACAAATATATATCCGAATAGGCCAATATATAATATACATTTATATTATACGTTTATAAAATAAGCCTTTTTGTTTTTCTTACCGTTTCCATCAACAACAGTTGTTCCACTAAACATCAGAAAGCAGGTCAGCAGTAAAATAAACTCCATAGCTGCTCTAATCTGCCACTTATCGTTTCACCCACAGCCTGTTCTGTAAAACCCCGTGGAGCCTGTCCTCTCAGTCTAACTGAACGCAATCCTCAATTCTTCAACTTTCAGTTTCTGTTGAGATATAGAAACCCTCCCTTCCGGCCGGTGTTCTGCCTTAATGTTGAGCTTGCTCAGGGTAACTCGCAACATTTACATCATAAAATTCAGCCAGTCAAACAACAACTATAGGCGTAGGAATCGGGGGACCGTGTCCCCTCAATATTGGGGACAGGCGCATTTGTCCCCCTCAATAAGTTTACCGCGGCGCGGAGGAAAAAAATACTTGATTTTGAAATCTTCACTTTATATGCTTTTGTTTTGAAAGCGCACTGGCTCCCCCTCCTTTAGCTGAGTGTTTGGGAAGGGGGCAGATGTGGGAGGCTGCGCTGCCAGCAACAGTCTGACCAGAGACTGAAAGGCTCTGTAGGGAATGCTGCAGGGAGGATGGTTGGTTTAAATCATCTTGTGGTTAACATTTATATTTAGAAACCATATATTTTGAGTCATTTTAATCGTAGGATGGGCACCTGTCCATTATTAAACTGTCAGAGTTCCCAACATCAACACCAACCAATATAGTTTTATTTTATTTCTCAGCAAAATGCCACCACCAAAGAAAAGGCTTAAACAACAGCAGGACTTTGTTTTCTTAAAAGGTAACTTCACTGTGACGAGGACACCTAATCATACTTTAATTAACATGTCTGACATTATGTGCAATAATATCAGAATGATCGATACATAAGTAGTGAGTCAGTTGAAGCATTAAAAGGTGGAGAGACTGAGGAAGCTTGGGTGAAGTCTTAAATGATTAGTGATGAAAAAAAATAGAGCCAGGGGAGCTTCAGGGTGTGAGGTAAAGTTTAAAAATCACATTATTGATAGAATAAATCCAGAAAGGAGAACAGGTGAGGACTGATGTCAGGTTGATTTTTTAGTCGCTATTTCAGTATATCAGCTGCACTAGAACCCCACAAGTGTTCTGCATATTTATATGATGAAATGCTACTCCATATTAACTGAGAGGTGAATGTTTTTCCCCATTTATTTTTAAAATGTGCCGCCTTTATGCTCAGGAGCTGTACCTTAAACATGCATCTCTAAAGTTATTCTGTATGCAGAAAATGTAAATAATTTAATGGCAATACAATTTTAACTCTGAAAGGTTTGAAAGACTTGTGCTACACACTGGTAAAAACTAATAAAATGCAGAAATGCCCTTGCCAGCTCTATTAAGCAGAATTACAAAAAACTATGACCAATTAATAAAACATTAGAATAATAAAACTAACAAAAATAGATACAATAAGTTTCTCTTTTACAAGAGTATAAAGCATATCGTTGTGTTGGTTACTGGAACAACGATACACTTTGACAGAAGGATAATTTTTATATTCACGTATTTATTCAATGTTAGACCTGTAAACCTGCACTCGATAAAATTACTGCCCTATGAAATGTTACTGCAAATAACTGAACTGTGTTATGACACGAAGTTGCTTGAGCTAGCCCTACTTATTCTGCTTCTACTAATGCTGACATCAGCCTCATTATTGCTGGTTTCGGTGGTCAAACTGGCATCTTCTCTAAACCTGCCTCTGTGGTTCAAGGGCAGCTGGTTTATAAAATCATCCAAACTGTAGATTGTTCTCCATTTTCAGTCCATTGTCGTATGCAGCATTTGAAATCCTCTAGCTGCTGCTGCGTCTGAAGCCAAGTCCATGTAACCTCTCCCCGCCTACATCCCCTGGCCCCAGCCAATCATAAATGAGAAGTTGACTTAGAAACCAATCACAGAGCAGTGAGCTGCGAACTCAGCCAATAGCTGTAAGTCTCAGACGGAGCAGGAGGAAAGTGACGGAGCATCGGAGAAAAGCAGGGAAGAGTTTGCTGAGCGAAAGTCATAAACGCGCGTTGTATACAGAGGATTACAGACAGATAGTCCTGTATCATAGGAAAGTTACAAGCTTTTATAGTGAGTACAGGGTGTATATCATGTCATGTAGACCAGGGGTTCTTAACCTTTTCGACCTTGAGGCCCAATTTTTTTAGTACAAAGTGGCCCGGGGCCCATTAAATATTAACACTGTACAGTTTGATTTGTATTCAATAATAAACCAAATCCACTTATTGTTTAACAAGCAAAAAAATTGTCTAATAAAATGACATGATAAAAGGGGATCATCACAAAAACTTTTATTAAACGTTTACATAAACCTGCACACATACATCAAGACACCAAACAGGCTGATAATTCATGGACCAAATCAAGCTGTGATAAGAAAAAATTTCAAGGATCAATTCAGGCTTTTAAATCATAATAAAAAAAGACCAATAGTAGGATTTTTACTTTAAATTAATAAAATAAATGATTGATATATATATATATATAAATAAATCATGAAATCAATAAAAAGGGGGTGATAAAATAAATGCATTCAAATAATATAAATCTATAAATATAAATAAACTAAATGAAATTAAAGTGCAAATGAAACTATAGCCTTATAATCTGCAAAGCCATTGTAAAATTGCTTCAGCAGTCTCCATTTTTTCATGGCAGAACCAGAAGAATCTTTATATCTGTGACAAATGAACAATGACACAAATAATAACAATTAACAACAATAATACAACTCCCTTTTAGCTTCACCTCTTAATGAGACACTTGGGCCTGCCTCTGAGACATAATCAGATCCAGTCTGGGTGGAATGGGAGAAAGGCTCACTCTCAGAGTAGCCTCGAGAGTTGCTCTGAGTCTGTTTCGGGCTTTGGTCTTAGTTGTGGCCACAATGGAGAATCCTGATTCACACAGGTACGTAGTTGTGAATGGGAGAAGGAGTTTCACAGCCCTCAGTGCAAGACATGGGTACTCCTTTGAGACAGCAATCCAGAAGGAGCCCAGGTCCAGTTTGCCCCACTGCAGCTTTAAAGTGCTGTCAGTAGAAACTTCCAGAAGCTGGGATTCCAGGTGTGAGGGCAAAGCAACATCATTTACAGTGGAATCCACTGAAAATGGGTCCAAAATCCACATGTTTCCCTCTCTGGGATCCTCAGGAAAGTAGTCACCAAATTTCTCTGCCAGTTGGGAGAGGTGCTGGGAGACTGAGTCACTGATCTTCACCTGAGGGGAGTTTTCCAAAATGTCAGACAAAAGTGGAAACATGTCCATCCTCTTTTCCTGGGCCCTCTTGGTCCACAAAGCAAGTTTCTTCTTGAAAGCTTCAACTTTGTCTGCAACACAAAATATGTTGCTGTTTCTTCCTTGAAGTGAGGTGTTCAGTTGGTTCAGTAGTGAAAAAATGTCACAGAGGTAGGCAAGTTTTGCTGTGAACATTGTGTCAGCATAGTAATGTGCAAGATGAGATTTTTTCTCAGTGAGAAAAGAGAACACCTCATTCCTCAGTTCAAACAAACGATTGAGGACCAGTCCTCTTGAGAGCCATCTCACTTCACTGTGATATAGCAGCTGGACATGATCTGCTTCTATGTCCTCACAAAGCTTAGCAAAACATCTGGAGTTCACAGCATTGCTTTTAATAAAGTTTATGGTTTTCACACTTACATCCATCACCTGGTGGAGATCTGGTGACATCTGTTTTGCTGCAAGGCTTTCACGGTGGAGAAAACAGTGTGTCCATTTAGCTTCTGGTGCACGATCAAGTATCTGTGTAATGACACCATGATGCTTGCCAGTCATTGATGCTGCACCATCACTGCACACCCCGACACAGTTCTGCCAGTCCAGGCCGTTCTCAGTGAAGTAATTATCCATGCAGCGGAAACATTCCTGAGCTGTAGTTCGTGTTGGTAGCTCTCCACAAAACAGTATGTCTTCGTGCAAACTACTGTCCCAGCGATACCGAACAAAAACTAGCAGCAGTGCAGCATTCGTGACATCCGTGGACTCGTCTAATTGCAAAGAAAAAAAAGGGCTACTTTTTATTCTTTCTGTAAGTTGATGCTGTATGTCTGAGGCCATGTCCGCGATACGATGACTCACAGTGTCGTTAGAGAGTGGGATGGTCAGCAGCTTTTTTGCGGCGGCCTCTCCGATTAGCTCACGGCACATATCAACAGCGGCAGGCAGAACCAACTCCTCCGCTATGGTGAATGCTTTCTTACTCTGTGCCACACGTCTGGCTACGAGGTAGCTGGCTTTCAATGCACATTTAGAGTTGCTTGTCAGTGACACGACAGACCTTTTCTGCATTTGCAGCCCAATTTCCTTCCTCCTAAAATATTCCACCGGCTTTCCCACGAGCATCGGGTGCTTGGTCTCTAGATGCCGCTGTAGTTTTGAGGGCTTGAGAGCTTCGTTGGACAGCATTAGCCCACACTCCACACACTGGGCTTTTGGCACTGCCTCTGTTCCTCCATTTACGAAACCGTATTTAATGAAGTCGAGATTGTATTTCCGCAAAAACTTTGTCTTTTGGGTGGGGGTGTCGGCAGGACGTTCGTCTTCATTTTTTCTTTTTAAAAACGTATCCATTTTTGCAAGAAGGGTAATCCAATGTAAAAGTCCGCTAGCTATCACCTTTTACTACTGTGAGCTAACTTTTAGCTAACGGATGAAGTATTTTTAGAAGCCTCCGACCCTGCGGTGGCGCTGTCACAAAAACCTAGGGTCCTGAGAATGCTGCCTCCGACCCTGCAGGTTCATACTATTGATTTTTGCTGCGAAGTAGACAGTCTAATGGCGTACCGCGAGTGAGCTATTTTTAGAACGTGACGTCATATCACGTGGTACGAGGTAGGGCAAATATGCGTTTTCCTCCACTCTTTCGCTGTACGTTACCCTTGGTTTTACTCCGTAAAACTACCGCTTTTTCTAAGTCGGAGAAGTCTCCCAACCATTGTTTTTAAACATTGTTGTTATGGAACGTGCAGCAGCGACTCGGGGTACGCTGATAGGCCGCATATGAAGGATGTTAAAGCCGCAAGCGGCGTTGAGCGGCCCTCGCAGCCGAGCGCCGCTCCGGCCTATTGGCCACCGCTGCGGTGCCGGCCGGCTGGCGGGGTTCGCGCACCGCTGCGGTGCCGGCCGGCTGGCGGGGTTCGCGCACCGCTGCGGTGCCGGCCGGCCAGCTGGCCGGCGGGGTTCGCGCACCGCTGCGGTGCCGGCCGGCCAGCTGGCCGCCGGGGTTCGCGCACCGCTGCGGTGCCGGCCGGCCAGCTGGCCGCCGGGGTTCGCGCACGGCCGGCCGGCCAGCTGCTGGCCAGCCGGCCACCGCAGTTGCTGTCACACATTTTCCCGACCGGTCCACCGGGCGATTCACACGAACGCGTTCGGCAGCCCTCCCCCATGACTCACAACAAATCTGGTGCAGACCATGTCGATGCAGCGAGGAGATACAGCTGTTGGATAATGATAATGCATTTGGCCACCGGACCGGACTAAATTGTCCGGCGGGCCGGACAATTTATACCGATTCCTGGACGGTGACTACAAACAGAAAAAAAACTGCACCATGAACGCCGAGCAGGAGAAAAACATCGACTTACCGTACCGTCGGTCATATCGTTGTATGTGTAATGGCTGGTTGCTACGTGCGCTCTCACACTGTTTGCCCTACCTTAGCGGCAAGGGGCGTTGCTCATGAGATGGTGACGTCACGTCTTCTTCTGATTTTTACTGGCTGGTGACATCTAACGTTTAGATGTATTATCGCCATCTACTATGCTGGAGTGTAGGTACGCCATTCTCTGTGTATTGGCGCTTTTTAAACAACCGAGTGATGCATTACCGCCACCACATGGTCGAAAGCTGCACGCAGTCCCACGGCCCTTGCGGCCCACAGGTGCAAAACTGAAAGATTTTTGCGGCCCACAAGGGGGCGCTGGCGGCCCAACTTTGGGCCGCGGCCCTATGGTTAAGAATCACTGATGTAGACAACACCACTGCTTCAAATGCATTCTAATAAAAAAAGAAAAAAAATTAAAACGAGTTCCTGGAAACAACAGTACGTTAAAGGAAGAGAAACCCCTGAAGTCCATTACAGACAAATTTATGTTTTCTACTGATGATATTGTTTGGTTGAACTCTAACTGTAATTGTTAACTGTAAATGTTGTGAGTTACCCCCAGCAGTACAGCTTCACACGCCGTGCGCGCTTCCGCGGCAGGGGCCGTTTTTGGCAGACCGTCATTTTATGGCACACCTACTTCCTGAGACTTTCCCTCCTGCCTTCATTTGAATTCTATCAAGAACCGTTTGTTTGGGCTTCAGAAATTACGTGAGTCTCCCTTGTGTATTTACAACCATCTTTTAACCACTTTGTCATTGTCAAAGTTTACAAGATGTCAAAGCGCATGTGTATCTTTGACATCCATCCATCCATCCATCCATCCATCCATCCATCCATCCATCCATCCATCCATCCATCCATCCATCCATCCATCCACTTATCCCTATTGGGGTCGCGAGGGGTGCTGGTGCCTATCTCCAGCTGTCAATGGGCGAGAGGCGGGGTACACCCTGGACAGGTTGCCAGTCCATCGCAGTGTATCTTTGACAACGAACTACAAAATAAATTTCCTGGTCAGGACAAGGGGGGCGGAGAGCAGCAAGGGCAAACCTGGCCCATGGGTTTTTGGCTATGACACATGTGTCTTACACTATAAAACAAAATACCCCAGATCTACTCAATAAAATCAAGGCAACAGATTACAACCAACATTATTAATTATATTTAACCATTTGCATTTGAGTTAATTTAATTTATTTAGACATTCTACAGTTAACTTAAATATACAGAAAATATAGAAAAATAATCCATCCATCCATTATCTATGCACGCTTATCCCTATTGGGGTGGCGAGGGGTGCTGGTGCCTATGTATGTGTGTGTGTGTGTGTATATATATTTAGAAGGAACTCATTATAATTCAAGCAATAATATTAAGTTGACCTGAAATACAGAGCCCATTAAAATTTAAATAAATTACTACTAGAAATGTATTTAATGTGCATTTCAAAAATATGTAACTCAGTAATACTGATGCAACGTAATCAGTGAATTAGTTTAGTTTATAAATTGCAGACAATAAAATATAAATACTCCTATTTATCTGGAATAGCACACAGAAGCGTTAATTAAGAATTAGTCACTAATTTAAATGTCAAAATTATATAAAAAGTTGCATACAGCTAAAAGACTTTTAGGAAACAGACCATAATTCAATAATAAAGCCTGATATCTGAACACATCAAATATGACAAACACACCTTATTAATGTGAAATAATCTAAATTCTTAATACTGTATACTGAAATCATGTAAGACTAAGCAGTGACATACATGATACTATTCAACTAAAAAGCCAGCACAATGGCTCAAAGTAGAAGGTTAAAGGTCCCACAGGTACAGTCACTCAAGTCAAGTATAAACTTGTGCATGAAAAACTAAGAAGCAAGCAACGAGCAATCTGAACTGTGCATTATCACTAATGTAATGTCAAACAGGTAGTTCTAAAGTTGGAACTGATCCTAACACTTTTATACATTTCCTATCTGGGATAGCAAACTCAGTTCATTTGTCTAACCATAAATATTTACACATTAAAACATTGGCTTTAACATCTGTTAAAAAGCATCTACATATTTCTTTAACTGGGAATTTCACCAGATTAAAAGCAAACATAAAAAAAAGCTTTATAACACATCGCAGTAGATCATTGGTGGACAGGTGTGACAAAGTCAGATTTGGTAGCAACTTACAAACTTACCTCAAGCATTACCAAGCATTTAAAAACAAGAAAAACAAATCACAAACAGGTGATTCTACAGCTCTCTGTTCAAACACTGCACATAGTTCTACACTGACAATATAGGTCTACTTAAATGTAACGTGCATTGGCCCGAGTCTTATTTCAAGCCAGAAGTTTGCTCTTGAGGGCTTGGGTCTTATTTGACATCTTTGAAGCATCCAGTTCTAAGAAAATTTTAGAAAAACCTCAGAGGTATAGCTGAGCTGCCTGTGATAATTAAGATTCAGAGCGTAGGTCAAGCTGAGGAGGATGGAGCCTTTGTCCCAGCAATAGTTTTAAGCCCTCTGATGATTTCCACACCTCGATAATAATTCCAGTGTCTTTGGGTCCATCACATGTTGAAGCTCCAGCCTTTGTGATTCCAGTGATTACCTCTACAAGGTGCTGGAGTTCTGCCAGGTTATCAGAGTCCTGAAACATGAAACTTTATTCAGTGTCACAGCATATCTAGTCATAAAATACACTGTAGGCATATAACACCACAGGAACAGCTCAAACAATTGCAATATCAAGTAGAAGTTTAATATTTTTTCACTCATTTCACAAAGTGAAGCTAATTTATTTTATACAATGATTACACATTGAGTGAAATATCTAAAGCCTTTTTCTTGTAACAACTGGTATCTTATCTTCAACTTCTGCATGATATCTTAGCAAATGCAGAGGGTACAAAGTGTTTTAAGTCACTGAACGTGGGCAACAGAGGAGATAAACATTACTTGTTAGTGTAAATATGGCTTATTGCTTTTAAAATTAAAATTTCACATCTGGTTGTTGCTGTGCAACACCAACTTTAGAAAGTGGCAGTCAACATGTGCTGCTTGTATTTTATTTTGCTGCTCTGAAGTATAGAAAATAGAATGAATACAGCTTGGTAATTATCTTCTCAGCTGAAAAAAGGGAAATACATTTATCTGCATCTTGCAGCTTCTAATGTCGCCACCCAACCACTCCCATCATGTAACTGTTAAAACAGGAAACGCTGCACGCTGAAAGTAGACATCAGTGGGGACTGGGGCCAAAGAGGAAATGAGAAATTGAAGGATGTGAAAGCAGATTTCCTGTTGCATTCACAGAAATCAATAAAGTAAAAAATACCCGTCAAATAAAAAGCAGCAAGCCTTTACTCAGCTTTACACAGTGCATTACTATTTTGTTACAAACAAGTATAACTAGGAAAAATAAACAGAATTGGTTTGACCAGAACTCAAGACCCAAAGAGTTCACTAAGACAGTTTAGCAAGACAGATGAAAAAGGCTGCAACCTCAGTTAAGATGGGAGGATTTTCACAAATCAAATATTCAAATATGCTGATGGAAAAAAACATTGTAAATGTTAACTGCTCCATTTCATGCATATTAAGGGATGAATAATTAATATGATTTGTTTGTCTTTATTTTTGCTGTGATAACTTTGACTGGAGATGTTTTGATGAGCAAAATAAGTGGTACAAATCCTATTTCTGGCTGCCCTTCCATCCTGGGAGGATAGGATAGTCACTAAACTGTGTGGCCAGGATGTTGTTCTGCTCCTAGTTGAATATTTTAGAAAGCTCCAATATCACAGTGATGTTACAAACCTTCTCTGTGGTGACCCTCATCTTACACAGGAACTGAAACAGGGTTCTAAGAATGTTCTTCTAAACCTGGGCACCAGTCCTGCAATGGGCCTCATTAAAACACTGTTGGTAATAATAAGGCATCAGTGGAGAAGACAAAACTCTGTCCTTCAGCAGGTATCGGTAAAATCCTCATATAATTATAGTGGATAACTTCTTTACATCTGTAGTTTATCAGAGTTTGTACTTTGCGTTTCTGTGTTGCCCTGTGATGGACTGGTGAACTGTGTAGGGTTTCCCCACCTCTTGCCCAAAGACTTTCAGGAAACAATGCCAAATAAGGAAATAAAGACAACAGGAGTAAAATAACCACAAGTGTTGAAATTAAGATGATAATCTAACATCGTATCACATGAAGCTGCCAGCAAAGGACCATGCCAACGAAGCTTCTGACCTCCTTCAGAGTCCCTTACAGCAGAAATAACATGAATCATCTGTAGTGAGAGCTAAAAGCAGTGATGGTTTCTTCTGAGGAGACTGGGATTTTGAATCCTAGTTTTTAAGAAACAAAAGAAAATATTCAGAATTTGTTTTGCAGTTGTTTCTCTGTCAGTACATTTTTTGTGGTAGGTAAAGTTGCAACAGGGATAACAGCAGCATTGAGCAGATTGTCAAGCAAAATTAATTTAAGGATTTGGGGGAAGCTTCTCAAGGAGTGGACTGAAGCTAGAGTCAGCGCATCAAGAGCCTCTACGAATCCTACACCTGGGTTACAAACGTTGCCTGCCTGGTTTCAAGCCACTCCTAAAACAGAGACAACCTGGGAAACTTCTTTCCTCAGCAACTAAAAACTAGAAAAGGTTATTCTTGTTCCACTCAGATCATCTTCTAAATGAAACTAACACTTTGACGAGTTTCACTTCTCTGTGATCACTCGGCTTTCCTGTGACCTTTCTAAAACAAAAGTTGAGCGTTGTTCTGAGAAGATGAGAACAGAATAAAAGAAAAAACTCTGACTTCTGCCTCAGGTGGGCAGGGCCTGTTAAATAACGTGGTTAAGCAAAAAACGCAGCCAGTGAGCGGATGTGGGGGATGTGGGGCAACTGTGTGGTGAAGTTCTATCAGCTGTATCAGACATAAATGGTACTCCTAATATCTCTATGCAAGCTGTTATTACTTGGACATTTTTGGCACCACTGAGTTTGAAAGCTCAGAGTATATTTGAGAGAAGATTGTTTTACAATGAATTTTCCTGACCATTACATACACCTTAACATTTAGCTAATTTTATTTAGGCTCACATTTGTGTGCTTTCAACTTCATCTACATGTTTTATCTTTAGAACAGAATCAATCTTCTCATCGTTTTTCTTTTCTGTTTCTTACTCGTGCTGTCTGGTGAAAAGATGGGAGTAAATCTAACAGCAACGTGGGTCTGACTGACTGTTGAATTGTACTTACGTTAATACATCCACAAAAACAACTTATAGGCCTCACAAAAGCCCTTTAAGGTGAATATGTCTTGCTGGTCCTGCCTAGTGCCAGACCCAGAGTAAAGTTCTGTGTTCTACCTCTCAGAGAGAGGCTTATTGTTTTAAATGTCTATACACCCTGTGAATATCATCAGAATAAGGATGAGTACCTGAAGTCTTTAGCTTTTAAAATCTGGGCTCTATAACAAGAGGTTAAAGCAATGCTTAATAACCATGTTAGAGCCAACATGAATTGCATAGACAACTAGAAACTCAGACCATTGAAACAAAATAAGGACACAACACTGGCATATATATATATATATATATATATATATATATATATATATATATATATATATATATATATATATATATATATATATATATATATATATATATATAGCTTACAGTAAAATTAAATAACACAACGTTTTGTTTTTTGTGGTTATTTGCCAGTTTTTGTCTTTATTCTTAGAATTAGATCATGAAGCCCAAATAACACTTCTGATTTTAACCATTATGTGCATTTGAGTCATTGTTGTCTGACGAGGTTTGCAGCTCAGAAACCTGAAGACAAATTTTTTTGCATGGTGTCTTCCTCCCTCTAGCGTCAAACTGCAGGAACTGCATAATGACGATCCTCAATTCTCTGTAAGGATGTAAAGAACCTAATATGCTAATAATGAACATGGTATTTTGACGAGATTCCTAACAAAATGCTACGCAGAGGGAGATGCATTGTGAAATTATGTCATTTGTTCTGTTTTTTATAAATATATTGTTCCCATATTATATAACCTTTCAAACATAACCATCAAATTACATGTTTGTGTGTGAAACTACAGCAACTTTCTCCTCACATAGACTCTCTGCATGTCTTTTTAAATGTACTGAGTGTTTTGTTTAGAAGTTTCTTATGTCCTCATCTGTTGATTTCCCCTACTTTACTTCAATGGGATATTGTTGTCCTTTTATTTTGTTTTTTGTCTACTTCTCCATGCTCTGAATTTCACTTATTTTACCTTCTACCTTATTGTGAATAGTTTTTCTTCTTTGTACATTTCAGTGAGTTTGGGTTCCTGTCCAGTTTTGTTTAATGATTAATTACATCTGAATGTCACATTGACAAATCTGTGAACATTAAAGCATGAAGGGAATGAATGAATAAATGAGTGAAAGCCCTCTATAAGGTAAAATATAATCAAAATTACAGGACATGAAATACATAAAAACATATGTACATACCTGATAAACATATATAAAATGTGAACCCCTAGCTAGATGTCAGACTAAATAAACAGTATTTTTTTAAGCATCCAATGAATCAACTGGATATAACTGTGGAAGTAGTGTTTTTTTCCCCCAAAACCTGAAAGGTATAATCTCTTTTATCAGTCTATGAAATAACACATTTTGATTATGTGAATAGAGAGGAAAAGAAACTGAATATTTAGTGATCAGAGTAAACAGGCTGGTGTCCGACCATTCACTGCTCTATTGGTGAGGACTTGTTGAATTTGCCAATAACTTTGCTGCTGCATTCTGTATGCCTCGAAAACATTTAGGAAAAGCTTTATTTTGTCACATAAACAATATATTACAAACTTCTAATGACAAAAATCAAAACAAAAGCATTAATAAAATATTTCATGTTTAGGTTAAGGTTTTTTTTATTGCCCCTTAAGTGAAAGGAACATCAGAAGATGGCTCTTGTGTGAGTCCAGGGTTAAATCAGATTAAAACGCTATTTCCAAGTTATAAATACAGGACTTAGTGGATGTGCAGAAGGAAGTAATCACATGGTTGATGTTTCCGTGTAGTTCAGGTGGGGTTACAATCAATGTTTCCGCTTTAGCAGAATATAAAATAAGACAATTATTAGGCATGTGAGGCGGATACCCTGTCTACTTTTAAGACCAGGTTTAAAATGTTCCTTTTTGATAAAGCTTTTAGTTAGAGTGGCTTAGGTTATCCTGAGCTCTCTGTAGCTGCTATAGGTTTAAGCTGCTGGAGGGCATTAAAGCTATAGATGGTGATGTTGGAGTCGGAGAGCTAGCAAGATGGCACCTCTAAGCTCCACCACCACCTCCCCCTTCCATCGATGCTCCATTCAAAGCCACGACCTTTAACCGCCGGCAGGGATTGGTCAGTTTTTACAGTCCTGCGGCTCTCAGGTCTGATTTTCTTCATTCCTTTTTCTGAATACATAATATATTGACTACTCTCAGTATGGAGGGACCATTTCACCCAGTTTAACTAAATGTGTTTCTGAACAAAGTTGCCAACTATAGGTTTAAAGTTGGTGTGAGGCTGTACCCTCCACACAGGCACCTCCTGGCAGTCCTCTCTGACTCCTCCCACTCTGCTCACCTCCTCCTTCTCCATTAACCAAACCCACCTGTAGTTCAGGTCCTCCCCCTCTTTTCAGCACCAGACTCCTAGAGTACTTTTCTTCTTACGATAAGAAAGGTCTCATTGATGAGTCCCTTACCTCGTCTTGTTAATTCCCCCAGTCCTTCATCACTTCTCATTCAGTCAGCCTCATCTGGTGCTCATAAAGCTCACCTGGGGAGAGCAACTGACTTATATTACTCTGAACATTTGTTTTTCTTTTCATTTTATATGTTTATGGGAATGAAAATAAAAATTTCTAGACTTTGTCTTTTATTTTACATTTGAAACATGCTGTTAGCACACATGCTTATATCACTACTTTACAGATAGTTTGAACATTAAACCATTACATTCTTATTCAGAAATGATCAACCAGGACTTTTTTTTACGAATAGGTTAAGAGTAGTTTAAATCCTATTTTGTATAATTTGGAACAATGCTTTGTCATGAGAGGTAAAAAAAATAAAAAAAATAAAAAAATTAATACAGGTGTACCACCAGGCTTAGTCATTGACCTTGTTGTGCAATAAATGCTTTTAATTTATTTTATATTTCATCAAATAACTCTCAGTCTGTTAGGTATTGTCCTGTGAATATCAGTCCAATTCACTTTTGAGATTAGGAAAACAAGTATTAGGGGGATTTGAGCTCTAGCATTCTCTAACACTAAACTCTGCACACATTTGGAATAAATAAGTGATAGCTTCACTTCAAATATAAGCATTTATTAACAGAAATAGTTTAACTTCATGTCAAACTAATTTAATCAGTAATTCTTCTTCAATAGGCTAGTAAAACCTAACTAAAACTACCAAGCAAAATTAAGAAGAAAGAATTTTAGAATTCACGTCTTTCAAACCCTTACAGAAATAATGTTTGTCATACCCTAAAACACAACCCAAAACAGCAGCATCAGGCTAAAAAACACTAACAGGCAGCTTAGCTACAAAACATTTCATCCCAAACTAACTTTCCGTTTTCTCTGCCAAACCTCATCCTTTAAAGGTGCCATGACATCACTGTATAAACCATGTCATGCAGTTTATATTACTGCATATGTAAATTCTCCAAACAATTCCATTAAAAAACGTCAGCTTGCTTTATTTGTCAGGCCAAATGTCCCTCCTCAGTAAAAGGGTTGGGTGTGGTAATGATATCCAGCTCTACCAAGTTGATCTCACTCTGATTGGCTATAACAATATTTGGAAAACCAGTCAAATCCACCCCCCCCCCCCCCCCCCCCCCCCATAACCCTTTCCCCTACACAACAGATCATATTATAACCCCAAATCTTCAGAAAAATGAAATTTGCTGTCATGGCCCTTTTAATGTGTCCGATTCCGGTGACTAGGTGATATCCAATACTGCTGAGTTATTTCAGGGGTAGAACCGAGCGCTCTGGTTTGGGGGAAGGCTCTCCTGGGTCTCTGGTGGGGTTGCGCTCACTGCTGCCCACAGATCAGGCCTATAACGGCTGCTTTCGGTCATAACTGGGGAGGCTCCGCATGGCTTGCAAGGGGTGCGGTCCTCAGCTGCCTCCAGCCGAAGGAAGCCGCTTGAATCAGTCGTGAGTCAGCTTTTCCTGCAAGGCTGAGAGAAATATCACAAACAGCTTGTTTCTGTTCAACTGCCTGCTTTGGTGGCTGATTTCACAGAAAGTGGACAATACTTAGCTTTTGGTCTCAGATTGAGGAAATGTTTTTTCTGTTTTGGCCAGTAAACAGACAGTGAGGCTCCCTTGTGCTGCCTGTCACTGCAGACAGCTGGCAAAGAGGACAATTTGAATCGGGAGGACAGGTTTCGTAGGTTTTAGGAGGCATCCTGTTGTGAGGCTCTTCCTTTCCCATGGCTGCCTTAGAGAGGATTAGTCCTGGAGTTTGACACATGCATAACCGTAATGGTTTATCCATATTATATATCCATATAATATGTTTCATGGTTGTTTGGCGCAACCACTCACTTTTTTAATTGTTATTATGATGATATGCTTATTCATGTAGTTGATACAGACATTGCATCTGTAGAGTTTTTTGGAGCATGTTGAGAAAAGTCATGTCTCATGCTAATTATGCTAATTATTATTATTAACAAATCTGTGGTTTCCATCTAGGTGTGTTTACAGTATTGATTAAATATCCGTCCGTCCGTCTTCTTCCGCTTATCCGGGGTCGGGTCGCGGGGGCAGCAGCTTCAGTAGGGAGGCCCAGACGTCCCTCTCCCCAGCCACTTGGGCCAGCTCCTCCGGGGGAATCCCAAGGCGTTCCCAGGCCAGCCGGGAGACATAGTCCCTCCAGTGTGTCCTGGGCCTCCCTCTGGGTCTCCTCCCGGTGGGACGTGCCCAGAACACCTCACCAGGGAGGTGTTCTCCTCTCGACGTGGAGGAGCAGCGGCTCTACTCTGAGTCCTCCCCGGATGACTGAGCTCCTCACCCTATCTCTAAGGGAGAGCCCAGACACACTACGGAGAAAACTCATTTCAGCCGCTTGTATCCGGGATCTCGTTCTTTCGGTCACGACCCAAAGCTCGTGACCATAGATGAGGGTAGGAACGTAGATTGACCGGTAAATCGAGAGCTTCACCTTTTGGCTCAGCTCTCTCTTCACCACAACGGATCGGTACAGCGCCCGCTTCACAGCAGACGCTGCACCAATCTGCCTGTCGATTTCCTGCTCCATCTTCCCCTCATTCGTGAACAAGACCCCGAGATACTTGAACTCCTCCACTAGGGGCAGCACATCCTCCCCAACCCGGAGGAGGCACTCTACCCTTTTCCGGTTCAAGACCATGGTCTCGGATTTGGAGCCACTGATTCTCATCCCGGCCGCTTCACACTCGGCTGCGAACCGCTCCAGTGAGAGCTGTAGATCATGCCCCGATGAAGCCAGTAGAACCACGTCATCCGCGAATAGCAGAGACGCAATCCTAAGGCCACCAAAACGGATCCCCTCAACACCTTGGCTGCGCCTAGAAATTCTGTCCATAAAAGTTATGAACAGAATTGGTGACAAAGGGCAACCTTGGCGGAGTCCAACTCTCACCGGAAACGAGTCCGACTTACTGCCGGCTATGCGGACCAGACTCTGACACCGGTCGTACAGAGACCTGACAGCCCTTATTAAAGGGTCCGGTACTCCATACTCCCGGAGTACCCCCCACAGGATCCCTCGGGGGACACGGTCGAATGCCTTCTCCAGATCCACAAAACACATGTAGACTGGTTGGGCAAACTCCCATGCCCCCTCCAGAATCCTGCTGAGGGTGTAGAGCTGATCCAGTGTTCCACGGCCAGGACGAAAACCACACTGCTCTTCCTGAATCCGAGATTCAACTATCCGACGGACCCTCCTTTCCAGAATTAAATATAAAGATTAATATATATTTTTCCAAACCAGCCTCAGATGTAAAACATTTTGGTGTCATGTTCAATTCTCATTAAAGATTTAACAAGCATGTCAAGACTTTGACATAAGTTGCCAAAGCCATCTTGCTTGCATATCTTTTGATTAATCATGCTTCTGTTGTCCATCTCTGCTTTTCCTCAAAGGGTCACAGGGGGCAGCTGCTTATCTCCAGCAGTCACTGGGAGAGAGCAGCGTACACCCAGGACAGGAAACCAGTCCTTCACAGGTCAACACAGACACAGCACAAACAGCCATGCGCACATTCAAGGGGAATTAAGGGGAATTTACTGAGCCTGGTTCTGCTGGAGGTTTTTCCTTCTCGTTAATGGGGAGTTTTTCTTTCCACTGTCGCTTCATGCTTGCTCGGTATGAGGGATTGCTGCAAAGCCATGGACAATGCAGACGACTCTCCCTGTGGCTCTACGCTTCTTCAGGAGGAGTGAATGCTGCTTGTCAAGACTTTGATGCAATCAACTGAGTTCCCTTATAAAGGAAATTTCTTGACCAATCTGTATAATCTGATTGAATTTGACTTTGGAAAGTGCCTTGAGATGACATGTTTCGCTCTATATAAATACACTTGAATTGAACTGAATTTAGCATAACCAGCTAGCTTGAATGTCATGTTATTGGACTGTGAGAGGAAGCCAGAGTACCCAGAGAACCCAGATATGTGTAAACCCTACACAGTATTGCACATGCATGAGAAAAACATGCAAAATGACCCCAGGTCAGACTGCACACCAAGGACCTTCTTATTGCAAGTGCAGAGTGCTACCAATGGTGCCATCTTGCAGCCGTGACATTGTTTTTTAAAATCATTATAGAACGGGAAAAGAACACATTTTTTCTCTCTCTCTCTGCATCTGCTGTGTTTTTAGCTAAAGACAGGATAACTACCACCTGATCCAAAATGGGTGCCGGTCGTTTGTATCTTGTGGATTTAATGGGCATGTTTGCAGTGGTTATAGTTTGAGGTATTTAGCTTTTATGACGTAAATTTAACAATAAAAAATGAGAATCAATAAATGAATCTGCTCTTGGTTCTGACATTGTGGAAACAACTGAAAAATAAAAGTAAAAATGATGATGTAAGAAAAGCGTTTCAGAAAACACATCTTCCTTTGCTTCCCCCATTATTCCTACAGTCAGTAAATAGTTCAGTTTCTTTTTAGCTAGTGGCATTGTCTCAGATGATAAACTGGAGGACAGTAAAACATTATGGTCAAGTATGCTGGATGAATAATGAATAATAAGGAGTTTTTTTATGGGACAACATTTGAGCTTTAACACATTGATGCTCAGCTCCCTATAAGTTGAGGACTGACAGGGAAAGCACGAGGAGACAAAGGAATCATGTTTTACTGTTTGTTACTCTACATGTGACTGAGTCCACGTGTCTGTCCTAGACCTTCCTGTGGGGAAATGCTTCCTGTCAGGAACTGGGGTCACTTTCAGTGTCAACACAGCTCAGGGTTGGCCCAAGGTCACAGTATGTGGGGCCTTAAGCAGAATTTGATTTGGGACCCCTCTATCTGTTTAGAACATCACCACCACTAACACCTTTTCATATAAATCTGGTGGCATTTGGAAGAGGGAGCTATAAAGCAATTATAGAAAATTGTTTACTATTTGCTTAGAAGTATTTGTGGACAAACCAAGCTCATACACAAAGAAAATATTAAACTCATAGCATTAGATTGTAACCATGTTTACAATCAAAGTTGTTCGCAATTTTAGTGAAGTGCTTTATTTGTCATTATACATACAATGAAATTACATAGAGGGTTGGAGGGTTAGCCTGAGCTGCTGCCCCTAATGGCCGACCTGACCAGCATATCTTTTAGTGGTAGGGGAAACCGGAGCGTCCGGAGGAAGCTGGAGCGTCCGGAGGAAACCTACGCAGACACAGGGAGAACATGCAAACACAGAAAGGCCCCCTGCCAAGCCTGAGGTTCAACCCCAGAACCTTCTTGCTGTGAGGCAAGAGCACTACACACTGCGCTTATCAATGCTGAACCCATCAAATCAATGTTTATAGTAATCTCAATCTCAAGGAAAAAAAATCTATGGTTTGTGTTTAAAGTAAAGCATTTATGGGAGGCCTCTGATGACTGAGTGGATCTAAGCAGTGACTTAGTTACAAAGGAATCTTTCTTCTCTGAGATCATTAACAAAAACGTTAATAATGCTCGTGCCTTATTTGCCACGGTCCACAGGTTAAGAAATCCTCATGTGACCAGGGCATCTGAACTCCACTCCACCACGGCCTGTAATGAATTTGCCAACTTGTTTACAGAGAAAATCCAAAAGATTACAGGGGCAGTCTGTACATGCATGTCACGTTTCGTGCCAAAGCTTTCTCCAGCTAGAACTGATCTTGACAAAATGTCCGTAATATTACAGCTTCAAAGTCTAAATACTCAGTTGTTTTCCAGTTCCTGAGCAAACAGCATAAAATCAGAAGAACCTAGTTAGCAGAATAAAAGGTGTTGCTCATCTACATATTTCACTGACAAACTGCTATTACAAAAGATTGTCCTGCAATCTTTGTACAATTTGGACATTGTAAACAATTTTGCAAATTTTTAATTAGAACATGGAAATATTCAAAGCATCTTGTAAAGACACATATGCATGAGCACAAACACCTCAAACCAACTGTTAAGCCTGGTGGTGGTAAAATTATAATTTGTTTTTGTTTCGCAGCACAGGGCATCATGTAGTCTTTGACTCAAACATGAACACCTTACTATACCAATGTCTTTTAGAGTTAAATATGAGGCCATCTGTCAGACAGATTGATTAAGGAGTTGAAATTGCCCAGACAAAGTCTAGACCTCAATCTGAACCTGACTGACACGCTGTGGTGACCATGAGGGAGCTCCCCATGAATTAATAAACATCTAAACTTTGATAAACATGTTCCACAAGGGTTGCACAAAATTCTCCACAGTGATTTGAGAGACTGAATGTCACACAGAAAGTGAATAAATGTCACTAACTATTTTTTTCCCATAACTGTATTGACAGTCCTGGAAACTTTCCTTTACCTTCACTGCGCCTCAGCAGTGGGATTGTCTGTTGCTTTGCCTTGTTTATCTGAGTGAGAAAACTGAAATAATTTGTGTTTGAATTAAAGGTCACTCTTCTTTTTGAGATGACATCTTTTACTTTGTTGACATGCAGTACATTATTGCCTGTTTTTTAGATTTTTCCATAGAGTGGTTGTTTCGTTGTGTGTGTTCTCCCAGAAGTCCTGTTGGATTTAGTTCAGAGACTGACTGGAGGATGTAAAGGTCAGTAAGGTTCACAAAGGGTCAAAAGTCAGTAAAACACACACTTCCTCCACAGTATACTTACCACTGCAGACACTGGTAAGTATATTAGTGCAGTTTATATTCAATATCTTATTTGTTATGTTCAGTTGTGTAGCATTTATAACAAGAAATGAAAACCCCATTAACTGCAATGTTTATGCAAATGCCTTTGGCAAAACAAATTCTGATGTTAAGTCAAAATGTGACCTAAACTGCAACAAAACCTTTTAATTTAAATGTATTTCACCTTTCCAGTTTGCCAGCATCAGTTTAACAGTTTTAAGTTTAACAACCCAGATGTCATCAGCTTACTCATACGGATCATCAGTGTGATAGAAACACGTTCTTCTGAAACATCTGTGTCCCAGATGAAATTTCACAGACATTTCAATGAACCTGTGGTGTAAAGACCTCAAGCTGTGAGAATCTGAATGTTTAAACCTAAACAAAATATCATAATGGGATTCACAACAGAAAACGTGAGTTTAATGCATAGGATTCAAAGAAAAATTGTAGGAATTTAACTTAATTGCTGCACACTGACTTTCTTTGAACTCCTGAAAGGTCCAGGGAGCTGTTTCTGCTGCTCTGTTCTTAACTGCATCTCGGCATAAACCCAGTTGTTCAGCCTGCTGACCACGCTGTATGCTTTAGTAACATGTCCTGAAAATGATCAGAACATATGTTGGTTGAGACATGTTTGACTGTTGAATGATGAAGCCCAAAATTTACTGTGAGCTCGTAAAACATTTTTTCACACCATGATACAAGGTACTTCATGTCTGTGGAGGCTCGTAAATTCTTTGAGCTTGCAGCGTTGCTCTACACATGACCCTGGTCTGTCTGGGTATACAGGATGACTTCATTGATTTGCATGAAACACAGACACACAGCATGCACTGTACAAAGGTCCTGGACTGGCAGGTTAGGGTTAGTCAAACATACACTGAGTCAGGAGGACTTGATCTAATTCCTTAAAGGATCGTATAAATTCCACTTTTTTAGCCCTTAAGTACATTTTTTTGTGTACTTGAAGTCTTGAGGAATGCAGAAGATTTGAATGTAGTCTGTCCTGGTGCTGTGTAGATATCTTTATATTTTGTTTTATAATAATAATAATAAGAAGAAGAAGATTAATACTGGAGATAGGCACCAGAACCCCTCGCGACCCCATGAGGGATAAGCAAGTCAGAAAATGGATGGATGGATAATAATAATAATAATACATTTCATTTATAGCCGCCTTTTTTGGACAATCAAGGTCACCATACATTGAGAAATATGTATGGTGTTGTTTTTAACCAAACTGTTCAGTTTTCTCTGTTCTCTGTCACATTTTTTGAACAATTGTGTCACAGTATTTGCTGCAAAACCCGGCTGTTGGGTGTATGTGTTGCACATTTGCTACGCTATCCCTCAGTATACTGAACGGGGTGAAGTCGATTGCTCTGCGACCTGAAGGGGTGTGACGTTAAAGAGACAACACTAAAACGAGTTTCTCTCAGATGCAGCTCAGAACAGGGGCGAAAGAGGGGCTATGGGCCAACGATAGTTCCACTTTATATACACCACAACTGAATAATTTAAATGTGAAAAATAAAGGCATTACAAACATGATACATGTACTGGTTATATAATTAGAATATCATGAAAAAGCTGATCTGTTCACTAATTACATTCAAAAAGTGAAGCTTGTATAATATATTTATCTATTGCACACAGACTGAAATATTTCAAGTGTTTATTTCTTTTAATTTTGATTATTCTAACTGACAATTAATGAAAACCCCAAATTCAGCATCTCAGAAAATTTTAATATTACTTAAGACCAATACAAAAAATGGTCTTCCAGGAATGTTGGCCAACTGAAGAGTATGAACATGAAAAGTATGAGCATGTACAGCACTCAATACTTAGTTGGGGCCCCTATTCCCTGGATCACTGCAGCAATGCAGCGTGGCATGGAGTCCATCAGTCTGTGGTACTGCTAAGGTGTTATGAGAGCCCAGGTTGCTCTGATAGTGGCCTTCAGCTCTTCTGCATTGCTAGATCTGGCATATCACATCTTCCTCTTCACAATACCTCATCGATTTTCTATGAGGTTGAGGTCAGAGGAGTTTGCTGGCCAATTAATAACAAGGATACCATGGTCCCTAAACCAGGTACTGGTAGCTTAGGCACTGTGTGCATGTCCTGTTGGAAAATGAAACCTGCATCTACATAAAGTTGGTCAGCATCATGAAGTGCTCTAGAATTTGATGAATCCAGCTGCAGTCCACTGTGAATCTTCCCACATTTCTGAATGGGTTTTGTTTTACAATTCTCTCCAGGGCGCAGTAGTCCCCACTTTTTCGTTCCTTCCCTTCACCTCTCTATTAATGTGCTTGGACACAGAGCTCTGTGAACAGCCAGCCTCTATACCAATGACCTGTTGTGTCTTGCCCTCCCCGTGCAAGGTGGCAATGGTGGTCTTTTGGACAAAAGTCAAGTCAGCAGTCTTCCCCATTATTGTGCCACCTACAGAACTAGAGAGAGACCATTTAAAGGCTTTTGCAGGTATTCTGAGTTAATTAGCTGATTAGAGTGTGGCAGCAGGTCTCTTCAATAATGGACCGTTTCACAATATTCTAATTTTATGAATTTGGGCTTTTCATTAGTTGTCAGTTATAATGATTAAAGTTAAAAAATATAAACACTTGAAACATATCAGCCTGTGTGTAATTAATTAATATAATATACAAGTTTTTGAATGGAATTACTGAAAAAAAATCTACTTTTTCATGATATTATAATTATATGACTAGCACCTGTAAATCCCCTTTTAGACTCATGTGAACTGCTACATGTTTAATGTTGTATCCAACTCTACATCTCAACCTGAAACTATAATATTGCCATTATGGGAACATTTTAGAATCTTAAAAGGAAATCAAATCCAAATTAGGAGAGCAATTCTTTATCCTGTGTCAGCTGGGTGTCATCCTTTAGTGCAGCTAATCAACAAAAACACACAAAGTACAGCTAAGAGGAAATTCTGAAAACAACACCACCAACAACTTTATGATTTTTCTAAAACATACCCTTATGTGTCAGAGAACCAAAGGAATGTCCATCTGTTTGTCCTTGTCAGGAGGGGGCTGGTAGTTTGCATGTTGGATGACACTGATGAGATGAACATGTCTGGAAAACAGCTTGTTCACAGTCCATGTTAAGAGTCAAGGGGCTTCTAAAAAACACAAACAGCACACAAATGTTTTTTTCTCTTTAATTTAAAACATGTAAAAATTACAAATTTTACTCTGTCTCTCACTTGCTCTTAAAAGAACAATAAATCAAACTACTAACTAAGCTTGTAAGGAGAATCTCAGGCTTAAAATCAGGATATCAGCTTTGTTAAACCAACACTGTTGGATCAATTGGCAAACTGTTGCCCCTGCAGGAATAATAATAATAATAATAATAATAATAATAATAATAATAATAATAATAATAATAATAATAATAATAATAATAAATAAACCAGGCCCTGGTTAGTTAACTTTATTTTCTGCCTGAAATGTGGCAACCTGATGCTACGATGAAGAAGCTCTACTATGTTCTGCTGTTAGCTCGACCACACCGAATTGTTGGTTTTCCACGTGGCATTACACCAGGGTCGGCTTGGTCAGGACTTATTTAGTAGCTGCCTCAATGACCACCATCTGGCTTTCAAATAGTTCTGCGGTGCTGTCGGTAGATGGCGTCACCTGTCAGCTCATCGCACCCATTGCTGGGGTTCAAAAAGACTCAAAAAGGACTATCAAAACATTATCTGAACAGACATTAGGAGCATATAGCCTTATTTTATCATAATCAACTGGATTTTGGTATTTTTGGTATAGGCATATAAAGTTGCTATATACCTTTAATGTTTTAGTTTGAGTATTTTGATAACATAAATTTGCCCCTAAAGGGCTCTCTGCTGAGTTGCTGATTAATTGAACTAGTTAGATACTTGCTGGTTATGTATATGCCACACAACCCCACCACCTTTCCTGAATCCAGCTTTGTCTGAAAGCATGACTCACACTCCCACCTGGTATAATCTCTATTAACTATCAGCATTCCTCCCATGTTTCCCATGGTCTATTAGCTTGCAACAATTAGCATTCTGCTCATATTTCTCTGAATTGCCTGACAGGAGGACTCGTCGCAGACAGTTCCTGTCGGTACCTTGAGCTGAACAGCTGTGAGCAACAGGAGCACTGATGAGATCTGTCTTCTTTTCTGAAGAAGCATTTCTGCACTTTTATGATGTCAAACCTATCTATTGAGTAGTGTCTGATATCGACCATGTCTTTGTATTTTGTTGCTGTTATGAACCATTTTCCTCTTAAATATTTAAAGAATGTTTTTTCTGTCATAATTTTCTGTTTGTCATATTTTTCTGTTTTATTGTTTTATTATTTTGGCTCTTTGAATCAAAATGTTTTTTGTAATTGAATTTGTTTCCTTGTTTGCCCTTTTTGTCGTAGTCCTCTTTCTCTTGGTCTCTCTGTAGTTTTGACTGATTTCTCTTGCTTTTCATTCTGCTGGCTGTCTATCACAGTGATGCTGAGGTGATGACATGGAGGGAGAGGTCCGTGGCATAGCAGAGCAGTGCTGGACAGTAGGCTCCTTTCTTCCACTGTAATAAACAGAAGGAAATCTGATGGACAGGGGCCCCTCGGCCACACTGTGAAGGATATGAGTGCTGAAACTGGAGGGCCCCTCTATAATACTGCTCCTCTACCGTCTCACACAGACGTGCTCGTGTCCTTTCTATCGGGGTGCAAAATCATTCTGTAATCCCAAAGGTTTGTATCTTATACCTGAAACTAAACTTAACAACTTCACATTTCAGTCAGAACCCAACCACAGTTTCTCAGGATTTTTATATGTGCCCACATATGAAAAAAAGTATTAATGTTTTTCTTTAATGTGTATTTGTGCTTTTAAGATCATTTAAAATAGCAGCATTTCTGACAAACATTAAAGTCTAATGGCAGTTTTCATTACTTGACGCCGTACAGCCCCTCAAAGTGAATGGGATCAGCTTGGATTTAAAGCTCCACTAAGTCATTTTCGAGTGGCGCTCTCCCTACAGGATTTTTTAAAATAGCACCGTCGTAAACATTCGCTCCCTTCCACGTGCCCCCCACACCCCACAGCTACAGTGGACTGTCACCCCTAAATTCCACATCCTCCGTGACCGCTCTGTTCCGTTCATGTACGTGCACATCTGTCCGTCGGAGCAACTACGTCTTTATTTTACTTAATGAGAACCATTCGGACATTGGATGAATGAAACACTTATTTTGTCTCCTGCTTCTTTATATACCCTTTTTATGGCGTTGCTTTTCACGGACTCACAGGGACGGTCTGGAACGGAGCGGACAAGTACAGGAGCAGAGGATGTGGAATCTGGGGGTCACTCTCAAAGCAGCTAGAGAGATGTGTGTATGCGGACTGATAGAGACCTGCTCTGTGTGCCCAGCGTAATGCAATGCGGGTGAGTCTATATTTAGCTCTTGTTTATTTGGGAGAGGGAGGGGGACAAGGAGGAGGTGAGAGAGATAGAGAGATGTGTATGCAGACGGATAGTGGCCCGGAGTCCCGGGCCACTATCTAGCTGCCTGTAACGCAGTGGGAGCTGGTCTATTTATAGCTCTTGAACTAGTTGCTTAGTTTGTTTCCAAAATAAGAGACTTTGTGGTCAAAAACAAGCCCAATAAACTGCAACCTGTAACTTAAAAAAAACAAGCTAGACGTCACTTATAATAAGCAGACTTGTAACACTGCTATTGATGCCAATGGCCTTACCTTGGACTGCCGTAAAGCTGTTCGTCTTTCCACGACAACAATAACAGAGTCACAGGACCGCCTCTGGGTCGGATTACAGAAAGTAGCAAGTATGTTTTTTTTGGCCAGAGACACCAGGGGGAGATGGCGGACCCCTCAATCGTTTTATGACCACTTAGATTACCATCACAGGGACTTAGAAGAGGATATATTAAGGTAAAAAATCTTACTTGGTGTGGCTTTAAAAGTGCAGCTGTCAAAAACTCTCACGGCACAAGGAGACAAAACATAAAACCTCTTTGTCTGAAAATACCATGGAACTGTGAAAAAGTGCAGTTTGCTTTGAGCTCACAGATAAGTAAACATTGGTAAGGAAGGAGCTTCCCTTCCCAAGATTACTCTTGAATAGTGCAAAAGAGCATTAAAACTACATAGTGTTCTGCCAAATATGTCTAAAAATATCTGAAAGGGATGGCTGATTAGTGTAAAGGTGTCAGTTGTAAGTTTTTAGGGCATGAGAAAACTGTACCAATGTTTGCAGCAGTTCAGAAATGTTACAAACCAAAGAGGAGGCCTCATTTTGACCAGTTGGTGGTCTGCAATGTTCATCTCCATTTCTTAGTTTTTTTTTTTATTTTTTTACTTTGGATCAGGTTGAACTAGAGTAGTGATCATGTAGTGGACCGGGGACCTGAGCAGAGCATACCCCTCCACTCGTTTCATGAACTCTGGGGACGGGTAACAGAAGATTAAATAACAGAAAGAAAATCTGCCATTCACTGTCTAATTTCACTGAAAGCAATTACACGTTCGAATGCCTGTAGGTAGTTAAGAAAAGCTGCAATTAACCAAAAGGCTCTACACTATCAAACTATTTTCTTTATGTTATATAGTGAAGGAGGTTAGGAGTTTAAATAAAGAATGTGGGCGTGTTACAGTAGATGGGAACCTAAGAATGGCCTCTTTCATACAGCTTCTCATTGACCAGGATGAAGGAAAACCTTGTGGGCCTTCAGTGTTTTGGGCATGTGAATCTCTCAGATTGAAGTTTCTCCCACATGACAGAGATTAGAAGTTCAGAGACGCCCCGGTCTGGTGTTTGTACCAGTCTCCTTCCTCCTTTCTCCCACACATGTTTGTCTTGCTAATAATGAGGAAGAGGGGGAGGAGAAGAAGGGAGAACGCGTGCAGGAAGAAAGACACATGCCTCTCTGTTCCCCTCAGAGTTTCAACATGTGTGGTATGAAAGGAAGTTCAGGGTCCCTTTACTGCCTTGCTTGCCTGGTCGAGTAAAGGAAAAGTAATTCTGTCTTTCCTTTTTAGCTTTGTGTCATTTTTAGTAATTTCATAGTCCACCATTAAAGCAAACAAAGGCGGTTCAGATGAACATGTTGTGCTCCGTATTGTTACAATGATGCGCTGTCAAGATTAGCAGGTAACACATTGTTCCAGACAGGTTAATTATTGCCAAAGGTACATCATTTTTATCTGGATAAAATCAAAATAAGACTAACTGCAAACGAGAATCTGTTATGTAATAATACCCTGTGGAACGTAGCCTCTTACAATTTTTTTCAACCGTTCATCTTACACCAAACAGTTCTGCAATATGATCCCAACCACTATCTCCTCTTTAAACTCTCTGTATTCATTCATAAATCACCAATCAAACTCAATGTCAGCCTTCATAAATTATATCAGCATTGCAGAACTACAGGGGTCAAACCCAGACACGTTGACATGGAGCACAACACATTAAAATTAATGTTAGACTATCCCCTGACATAATGCTTTTTAAAACAACAACGAATAACTCATTGGAATGGAAAGTACACATCATCCTCATAATGTTAAAAAATGCATGAGATTGTCCTGAACAGCATGTTTCTCAAATAGTAAAGGGGAGTCTTAAAGGAAACGGGATCATTTATGTTTTCATCTACACCACAGCTTATCATCACTGCATCAACACCAAGCAGCAAAACCATTTTCTTTCTTTCACATGCTGATTGTTTTAACCCTAAGGAGTAACAGCCCGCATACTGACTCTGTCCTTTAATAAATCCTGTCAAGAAGGCAAGAAGATATCTCTGGTCTGAGGTAAAGTGTTTTGTGAAAAGGTGCCTAATGGCTCGTAGCTGTAGCGTGTGATTATATTAGGAGAACTACAGTCCATGGTGGATTGGACTTAATGCATGCAACTGTGCATCAGATCACAGGCAGTGTTTTGCTGGGAAACCAGTGTCGGGAAAATCAAGCAAAAAGAATCAGGGTGTAAATATTCTTAATCTAGAGTTCAGTCAAACTACTCAGAAAATGTTAAGTTTGATTTGTTTTACAAGGTAAAAGAAAGGCCATATCACAGTAAAGCAATTAGCATTTAGGGTTTAGAAGAGGGCAGCCAATGGATAGCTGTGTGGGAGGTCCTCATATGTTTTTTTTTGTTTCACTTGAAGGGAACAAAAGAGCTTTTTAGTTGCTATTTGACTACTGATTTGATCATTCCTTTCAATGATCATACAGAAATGTTAGGCTACAGCAACAACACCTGAGCAAAGTCAGCTTTGGTGGTGTTTGAGTTTTGCTGCAAACTGACACTTTGAATAACTGGATTAACAAAATGAGACTTGGAACCTACAGCGCCGGTGGGCTGACATTATAAAGAGGTGGCAACAAATGGGACGTGATCCAAAAGATATCTGTCGCTGCTTTATTCTGTTTCCAACATTTCTGTCTAATGTGCAGCACAGCAGAAGATCAGAGGCAATTCCAGACACAAAGCAAAATAATCCATTAGCTCATGAAAACACGGTTACCTTAATGTTTGATTTAGCTGTTCACAAAGTTTGCAAAGCAAGCTTTTAAGCGGATTTTGAACAGTCATGGGAAATTAATCAAAAGAGTGCTGTCTACAGTTTTAATAATCAGTTGGCTAATGTTGATGTGGCTCATTATTTCTTTGGAGTTTTCCTTATTAGGCTATTCTTTAGTTTCACACTTTTCCTGTGTTCATTCTTTATTTTGGGTTTTCTATCAGATATATGTTTTAATTTTTTTGTCAGTGTCATTCATGTTCATTAGTTTTCTCTACTGCTGTTTCCTGCTATCTGCCACCCAGTAATCCAGCCCATTCAGTTCACCTATTACAGCTCATTGTCTCTTATGCCACTTACTTGTTTTTCCTGCTACTTAAACTTGTGTACTCAGTTGAATTTTTGTTTTTTTTTTAATGCACCTTTTGAAGTATTGCATTAGAAATGGTTGAAGGTGACGGCAAAATCAAAATTTGAAGACTGAGGAAGAGACTCGAGCATATTGGGGTCTCAAAGAATAAAAATCAACAGATTAATTAAAGCCACGCTCCATTACTGATCTGTGGTCCGCGCTAGTTAGCAACATCTACTTCCTGTTTATTATAGCCAACGTCAACGTATGACGACATTATGCTTTGCGTCGCCTGGTTAATTCGCTACAAACCAGTAGATGGAAACGTCTTATTCGCATTGTCTTTTTTGTGACATTTTGAAAGTGGAAGCACAGACATCGTCTCGTTGTTGGATTGTTAGAATTACTGCCCATGGCCAATTTAGAGCAATTTAAATTGCTCTAAATTATGGGTCCAATCGTTTTCTACCTACTTTTTCAAACTTCTGATGTAACCACTTACTTTTAGAGGTAGTTTAAAACTAAACCACTTTAGTTTTAACATTACCACATAACCTCAAATTATTTCAGCTGTGTCACAAAGGGCCATAAAAGATCATAGAAGGTACACAGTGAAATTACACTCTTGACTCTATTCACAGAAATTGGAATCTGTTTCTGAATAGGCCAGATAGGAAGCAGTATACTCTCTCCACAGGCAGCCCTCAGATGGCGAGTCTGTCCTCTAGAAAAAACATCCTCTGGCACTGGAGTCGGCCACTCTACCTTTTCAAGCTTGTTTTTTCTACTTTTTTACTTTCTTCTCTGGACTATTTTATTACCTTCACAAAGACACAGACCACACTGTACATAACAAAATAAATTCCTTTCTGATGGCTTCAGAAACCAGTTAACAGATAAGTAAGTGTGTGCTCTCTGTCCACAAATTGTGCTGCACAGCACAAAAGCTTGAAACCAAATCTTGCTTATGAGCCATGTTAAAAAGTAAGTACTTGTTCTCTACCAAGAAAAAAAAGCAAAAACTTTATATATATATATTTATATAATTAGTGAAATAAAGTCCACATGTGTGCATGCAGTCTAAGTGTCACATTTTCTGTCAGCACAGACACCTTTTCTGAAAGGCAACTCCACAAGAGAGAGGCATCACAACATGAAGACCAAGGACTCTATAAAACAGTCAGGGACAAACTTATTGAGACGCACAAGTCAGAGTGAGGTTATATAAAAAAATATCCTAATCTTTGGTGTCCCGTCAGAGCACCATGAACTCGATCATCTTCAAATGACCTTGACTACTGAACTGACCAGCTCAACATTCAAGAAGTTTATTTGACTTGATTGTATGCTCTGATTACATTTTTAAAATATTTATTTTGAGCTGTGTTTATGAACATGACTGGAGAAAATATGGTTCTTACTATGACCTTGAAATGAAGCTGAGGCGCAAGTTCAATTGAAGAAACTCATCACCAGCCTCCATTCAATCAGAGTCCGATACGCCTCTGATGTGAGCCAATCAGCTACGAACCGCACCTCCATGAAGCCAACCAGCATCCCGCGCTCATCTTAAAAGCAACTTCAAATCCACGTCTCAGCCTGCTAACCAGCAAGCGCAAACGGTTTGCATGTTGGATTTCGAATCAGATGTCCGATTCAACCCACCCCCAACCCCTTCTCCACCATCATAGCTGAGTTCATCTAGCTTCCAAGACGTTCCTCCATCCTCAACCCATCAGAGTGTTTTCTCCCTTCAGTCTTCATCACTCCCTATCGCCAGTTATTGGTCCGGCAGAAGACCACCATGTTGGGCCCGGTTCTGCCAGAGGTTTCTTCCCAAAGGGGAGTTTTTCCTCTCCACAGTCGCTTCAAGCTTGCTCATCATGGACAGTTCATGCAAACCTGTGTTTATCAAGTTGGACATCTATCTTAAACAGATCACCATATGGACTGAACAAACTTCTTCTATCTCCACTCCACCACCAGTTTCAGACCTGGGGGGAACATCCCTGTTCTCATACATCTACTTATGCATATTAAAGTATAATTCAGCATTAATGTTCCTGCCGAGGTCTGAGCGCCAAAGACTTAAAATATTGTATCAATAAAATCCTTCTAATTGCCATTTCTTTCTCTGTGAGTTTTTCAGATTGAAATGGGATAATGCAACTTTAGAGGCGGAAAAGCACACAAGGCACCAGAAATATACATTTTTATTTTATAGAGACAAAGCCAAATTGCAAACACAGTAAATCCAAATCATGACGACCTAGAACTTGTCTGTCCAAGAGATTTTGTTCTTGTTTGTTGAAATGCAACTTTGCAAGTCTAGTCTCATTACAGTTCTTTAGTCTTGTTTATCCTGTCATGAGTTTTTATCCTTAATATGGATAAAACTGAAAACACTCATGAGAAGGTTCCCAAATGTGGAAAATGTCATACTGTACTCCAGAAAACTTTTTCTTAGAACATTATGGCGTTTTAAGTGTATACTTCCATGATTTAATTCACTGAAAGCTTTTTAAAATAAAAGAGGGGATTTTTTCAATGCACGTTGAATATTTACAGTATTTGAAATTGAACTGTTAAATGTTCAATTCAGTGAAAGCTCAAAAAGTACAAGATTTAATATGCTTCACCTTACTATTAGAGGTGCTTAGCCCTGCATATAACCATGAACATTTAAAAAAATAGGGATTGTATGATTGGTTCCAAGTATTGATTTAAGGGTCTCAATCGCAGCATTTTTAAATTACCTGTATTGGAGTTCATAACTAAAGTCCAGTCCATAAATCGGTTGTTGGTCTGTTGTTTAAGATTTAATAGTGGCTGCACTGCCAGCTATAAAATTGCATTTTGGATCATTAACCTTTAAGATGCCCAAAATGCCAAGTTTACAAAGCAGTAAAACGATGTTTTGTCCAAACATGGTTAACTAGTACCACATTTAAATGTATTACGAGCCAAAATGAAGATTTAGGTTTTAGATAAGAGGTTGTCAGGACATCACAGCAGATTCTTTATATTAGCTAATCATGGGTGAGTGCTGCAGTTTAAGTCCTACTGAAATTGTGGTTATGACAAAATATTTGTTCCCAGGAAAAATTATAGTACTAATACTGATGAAGTAATACTAATGAAATCTAGTCTTTTACTTTACATTTTAGAGATTTTTATAGCAAATATATTTATTTTAATTAATTAAAAGCCTCAATGGGGCATCATTGTTTGAAAGAACATGACTCCATGTAACTGGACCAGAATGCAAACCTTATTTCTTTGCTTCATGATATTAAACTGAACTGAACTAAAGTAAACATTCACCTGAGGACTAAATTACAGTAAACAAAGTGGTTAACTCTGCATGAATAGGTGAAAATTAGTTCTGGTGAACTCCTGATGAATTTTCTCTAACAGAATGTCCTCCTCGTCCTCCTGGCTTCCGTCTGCCCCTCCTTCTCTGCCTGCTGTTGCTCCTCGGGCAGATGGAGGCAGGTGGATCTCCGGGGAGTAGGTGAAACTGTAGGATGTACGATAAATGAGGCCATCAGATCTGACGAGGGACAAAGGAAGGGTGATGACGCGACGCAGACAGCGCCAGCTGTCACTATAAACCGAAACATCAGGAATGACGCAGAGCATTGATTTTGGAGACCTAAAGGGAGAAACGTGAAAGAAACAGAGAGGTGAGACTTGTGAGAATAAAAGGAAAAGATGCAAAACACAGAATCAACATAGACAAAGCTGAAAACCTGACATTTGTAATTTAACTTGGTGCCCCTTGTATATTTCCACACTGAAGAGTGGATAGGGATCCGTAAAGGTCAGGTTCTAACCAAGGTGGTTCTTCATACTTATGTTCAAAGTTGTGTTACAGTTCAAGTTTCAATGGCTTTACATAGAAAACGGCAAATAAAAAAAAGGAATCAGGGTGTTGTATTGTCATTTTGGACAATGTACTATATGTGAAGAGTTTAGTAAAAAGAAGAAGCAGCTAAATGCTTGTCATAATTTACAGTAAGTTATTTACTGGTAACTTTAAAGTTATTTCTATAATTTCCTCAAGCAAAAAGCAGAAATATGTAAATAAGAGAAGTCTGTAAAACATTTAAAATAAAGAAAAAAAAGAAATTTGTTATTTAAAGTACTGTAATTCACCGCAAGGTATCCTGTAGAGTTACTGCAATCTTTCTGAGCTGTGTGAAAGCGAAATTTCGTTCTGTATCCACTCTGTGTATACAAAATGACAATAAAGAAAGTCTAAGTCTAAGTCTAAGTCTAAAGTGAAATTACACAAACGTTTTTATTTTTATACAAACAGCACGATATGAAGGCCTAACTTATTCAAACAAGACTTTCCTAGATACGTCCAAGCTGCAGGGAGGATTATTTGCATAAACCTGTGGTGAGCTGTCCTCTGCCAGAAACCCTAAAGTACACCTCCCCAGCTCCTCAGGTGTGGGATCTGAGGCAAGTTCTTACGTCAGAGAAGCTGCCCTCATATTATTTCAGATTCAGTAAGAGGATGGATGGCTGTCCAGTTTTTGCAGCGCTATCCTGTAAATTAGAAGCTCCCACGCAACAGTGAAACAGAGGAGTGTCCTTGTACTGTAAGTCAGGATAAGCTGCTCCAAGCGATGCTTATTGCAATAAATATTTTTTTATATTTCTGGAGGAATAAAAAAAAAAGACTAGTTTTTATAGAGATGGGGCCAAATGAATGGCAATTTATCATAACTGCTGAGCATACATTTAGTCTGAACTGTTGGGGAAAGCTGACTGTCCTCTTCTGCAATATTCAACATCCAGACCTAAAGAAATGAGGAACAGACAACACGACAAACCACTATAAAAGGAAATAAAAAGGAGGAAAATAAATGTTATTTAAAGCTAATGATCCAAATGTATATCCATGATTGTTTAATAACTTACTTTGACTTTTGTCATCCTGGTAATCCAGCTAATATACAGCAACTCCAGATTGTGATGCAAAATAGCCTTTTTGCATTTTCAAAGATGAAACAAATGAGAATAGTGCCCTTTAGGCAGGTCTTTTTTAAACGTGTTTTGTTTTAGCTTTTTTTCAACATGCCATTTGTCTTAATTGATTTTACTTGAATTTAATTTGGATGATAGCTCTTATAGAAAATTATCCTGTAAGAATTCAAGTGGTACTCTTTTCACTGTGTTTCAATATAACCCTTTATTTTATTTTTTTACTGTCGAGCCCTAATTTCGAGCCCATGTCAAATTTTAGTATAGCTATTGTAAAATACATATATACACAGTAATATACACATTCATATGGATGAAGCGTTCCTGTAAAATTAAGATGCTTCATCCCTAAAAAAATATAAAGCATATTTGAACACAATAATTCTATATTTTATTTATCCTCAACAAGCAGTTAAATAGATGCTTTCAAATTGAGAACGTTTAAAGTATAATTACCAAATGACACGTTATCAGTTTTACGTGCAGTTCCCAATTGAAAATGTTCATTCTATTAAAAATTTTAAAATTTTTTAAAGGATCACAATCCAGCAGACATTTGTCTGATATGGGTGCACCGAGCAACATATTGTCTGATGTGTTATATATCTGCGTCTTGTTTTCACTACGACCTTTTGCAAATTCATTCAATTCAGACGCAACATATTTCTTTTTCCATTTGCGATTATTCATAAGTTTACAAGAATTCTTCACAGCTTCAAGACTTTTCTTATCCTTAATTTGGATTGCCTCTTGTTATTTGAACTCACTTGAACATCGTCTCAGCCTCGCTGTTGCCAAACAACATCTTGAGGTGAGGGCTGAAGTTTTCTCCATGGATCTCCAGCATGGCGACATGTCCTCCACCATTCACCTTCAGAAACATACAGTATTTATAAAAAAATACAGTTTCATCTACATGGGGATCTTTTTCTTTTATTAGGCAAAATAAAACAAGACACAGAGAAACTCATTCAAATGATGTTGACGCCTAAAGTAAAAACATGTAACTAGATCAGGTGGAAATGATTTAGGAAATTGTATGAAAAAGAACTCTATTAAGCAGTCATTCTTTGACAGACTCACCCCCAACCCCGTGATAACAGGGAATGGACTGATTGGAGTCTGAATGCTGGCCAAACCTCGATTAAAGGTGAATTCAACCACTTCCACACCTATGATGGTCCAGCAGGATCCATCATTTAGTACCACTTTACTGGAGTCCCTGATGCTGGACGGAGCCTCATAGGAAGGACAAAAGTGGAAGAGATGTTAGAAAGAGACAAAGAATGAGAATAAAGGTGTGGTTAACAAGCAAGAAGATACGTTGACATAAGGAGATGGAGAAAATGTAACAAACACAGTAGAGGCAACAATTATCACCTGGTACTGTATGATGGTGTCATTTGATAGGCACAGATAAGCATTGGGATTGTCTCTGAACTGAAAGGCACACTTGTGGAGCTGGGAAACCGGTTCGTCCACGTCTAAGATGGCGTGCTGCTTGTTCACCTTTCGAATCACCTGAAGGCATCGGAAATCTCAGGAATGTTTTCAGACCCACAAAGATGATTTCTGCTGAAAAATCAAGAATCTCATTCCTGTCAAAGCCAGTTTAGTGAATTTAAGGATCTACTACAATTGCTTTTTTAGCTGTTCAGCAAGGTTGACACATATACAGTGGTGTTTTAGAGCAAAATTCAAACAATTACATGCAGCAAAAACCCTTCACTATTTCTCAGGTAGGCAGAGGGGCATCCTATAAGTCAAGGTTGGCAGGATAGGGCCTGCCTACCCTTGGCCTCTTTAAAAAGTGATTTTCAACCTGAAAGCATGTTATTTTACTCTGGACATAATACAATAATATCAGTTTGAATCATGGAAACCCTAGACTTAAGCATGTCTTACTGGAAATAACTCAATGTTGGTTTCTTCTGACCAGCCATGCAGTGGACTCTGTGTGAATTGGACATAGTAATCAGTGTTTTTGCTACTGTCACAGTGTGGACAGGCACAACTGAGTGGTCTTTGTGCATCCTGTGTTATGCTAGTTTTTTGAGTAAGCACTAACTATAAAAGGACAATCAAAGTATACGTACAAAGATTAAGCTGCTTTTAGACACTGACTCACACTTAATACTACAGCTTAGTTAAAAGGTGGACCCATTGGCAAGATATTATTTTCTCAACTGTTTGGGAAAAAAATCCAGGAGGACAAGCATATAGACATTATTTTCAAACATTATTTTAAGAAAATCTCTCTATATATAATTCCATCTCACAAAAGGCAGAGATTGTTTCATGTTGTTTAATAATCTTGATCTGATAAAGAATTATTACACTGTCTCTCATATGCTAATGTATAATTGTGCACTTTTAGCTTCTCTGGGAGTATTTGTTTGGATATTCATGCAAATTGCTATTTTTTCACTTAAACAGTTTTACTACCTTTAACGTTTCAGTTTTTGCTAATGACTTTTTGCACACTTTGAAACTTTGTGTTTGTGTTTTGTCTGGGACTTTCACACAACCGGTCAGTATTTTTTATCATTCTGTAAAGTGACTATCTGTCTTTTCTGAGTTGAACATTTAAATTTGATCATGCTAATTACTGTTAGCATGTTTTTTAGCTTCTCATGAAGTGTTGTTTTATACATTCAGCTTGAACATTTTATTTTTATCTGAATATGCCTTATTTTCTATTAACAACTGCATAGTATTTTTTACCCTGTGTGTTTCTTTTCTCTTCGTGGAGGTGACAGTGGCGCAAGAGCCAGGAAGTTTGTAACCAGTGGATTGTTGGTTCAAAACCCAACTCTGACTGTCCCAGTCATTGTGTCCTTGGACAAGACACTTCACTGGCTTTGCCTGCTGGTGGCTTCTATTTTTCAGTCGTTCTGTTGTGATTCAGCAGAAATAATTTTTTTCTATAGAAAAACCTCCTCAAATCAGCATGTGTTATATCTATATTAAAGAAAAGCCTTAGTTCTGTCATTTTTAACCAATGTTATTAAGAGCCACTGTGGAAGAAACAAAGCGCTGCTTGCGGCTCCAGAGCCACAGGTTTGCAGACCCCTGGCCTAGAATTAAAACCCCTCAGACCCCACAGCTCACAGGATATTAAACATGTTGTTTTAATACTTAAGTTTGCTGATCCGGTTGAACTTTATGGTGCACACAGCCACCTTCCCCATCCTTTACTTTCTGGGTGTAAACCACAAATAGAATCAGAGCCAAGAATCTTGACACGCAAACGACTTAGCAGGCAAAATTTCTCTGACTTTAAACAAACTGTGCAGTAATTGGCCTTGACTACAATAACATATAGAGGTATACCGTTAGAGTACAACTTAAGCAACTTCCTCAAGACCCACAGCTGAGTGTGGTGTGTCAGCAGCTCACGAGGGATGAGGAAAAGGTTTGTTCAGCGAAAAATGAGAGACTGCTCAGACATTTGTTTAAGTATCACCTAAATTGAATGATGAGAGAAAATGGAGAAATATTTATGGAACCATTTTGTCACATAACCATCAAAGGGTCAGAGCTGATAGTATGTCAAGATGAAGGAATAACAGTCCATTTTAATGCTATTTGCAATTATAAAACAAGGATGACAAAGAGAAAGAGATTCTGCTCTTAAAAAGTTCAACACTGCTGATAAATCCTAGTATACTAATTGTTATTATGTAAGAAGAGGTTGTTTATATTTTGCTTGAAAGTTGGATGAGCAATTAAGCTAAGGGTGGTAAAAATATCAAATGAGCATATTTGTATTTAACAGAATTTTACGCCTGTAACTAGGAGCAACAATGTATAATAGAATTTGGCTGCTGGTTGAAAACTATTTTGTTTGTTTTTTTGACAAAATGTTCATGTATCACTTGTGTAGACAAAGCACAGTGGACTGAAAATGCATCATATATATAGGTTCTAAGATGTAATGGTACTTGGTAATTTTTACTAATCTCAGCAGGTCAGAGGTACAATGATTACAAGTTAGACTATCTTAACCTTGCTTGCAAGAGGAATTCTCTCAGTATTTGTGTCTTCACTAACACACGAGAATCCATCTTGTCCCACTCCGGCAGCAACTGTTTGTGTCCGAACCAAAAATGGTTTGGGACAATCACGTCACAGTATTGTGGTTTAAGACAGGGCATACAGGTGTGACGAAAGCAGGAGCTGCTGAGCCCATAGCCAAACCAACATAAACATGGCAGTGCAGGAGGACGCACTCATAGCTGCTGCTATCACATCTGTTTTTGTCAGAATCCACGATTTCATCTTTGAAAGAAGAACATCAAGAAGTGCCCTCGACTTCGCCTGGCCAGCCAGACTGAGTTACACGAAGCGTAAATCAGTCTGGTAAGGCTGCATTCCCTCCGGTCCAAAACAGACCGGACCAATCACAGCACAGGAGGCGGGACTTTATGATGCGTCACTCTCAGCGGCAGAATTACCCATAATGCAGCAGCGCATTTCTGCTACCATAACTGTAAAAATACATTTGGAGATTTTTGTTGCTTGGTACCTTGGAAGATTAGGAAAGTGCATGTGAGTACAACATGTATCCTCTGATGTTTTAGATAAAAGTGGCAAAAAATTGTTCACTGGAGAGTTTGCTCGATGGCATCACATGTTTTGCGACTACAAATAGTCGCTAGAGGTTTTTTGCATCACATCTGTAGTTATCCAATTGGTTCTAATTGGCTCTAACCTGTTGGTGCTGGCCCTGTTAGTCCCGCCTTTGAAACCGGACTCTACCAGCTCCTAACCAGACTGATACGTCGTGTATACCGCGCAAGTCATTCTGGCTGGTCGGGCTAGCCTTGACTAGCTTGTCTGGTTTTGTGTGACGGTGCTGCTTACATTTTAATTAGATTTGACCGTGATAGGCTAAAACCAACCGTTGGTAGGCAGGCACTAGTTGTTGCTTCGCATGGAGAGTTCTGCTCCTTTCCACAAACAGATTTAATAGGATAGTCCCAGATTGATAATGTGCAGAATGTAGAGTGCTACACATTATCAATCTGGCTTGCTAGGTTGTCACTACCTTGGCATGCTATGCAAAAGTCAGTGACAAAACAGTAGTCTCAAATGTTACCTTATTCATGTGTATTGCAGACACCTAAGATCTGAAGTTTTTACTTACTTTAGCTGTTTCATTCAGGTTTTTTATTTTTTCAAAATTTCCGTTTTTCTGGTCTAGCCAAAATTAGCTCTTATTCCTAAAAGGGTCATCTTGAACTCATCCTAATATGATTTTTTTTAAAATAACTTCAGCAGTTGTTATGTTTAAACTATTTGTGTGAGTGCCTGTTGGAATTTGTCAGTTGTTGTTGAACGAATGATGCTACTTTCCTAATTTTTTTAATTCAGGAAGCTTTTAATGTAGCTTATTGACACTGCAGTATTTAAAGTGACACTTGCATTTTAGGAGACAAGTAGAGCCAAAGCATAACAGCAAAACTGAGGTTAATGCCCTAAATGTCCGTGTGTGTGTGTGTGTGTGTGTGTGTGTGTGTGTGTGTGTGTGTGTGTGTGTGTGTATTACCATGGGTGGCAGGGCAACTCCTGACTCAGTGCAAACTAACTGGACCACAGAACCATAACAGATGAAGCCTTCACTCAGCACAAGCCCGCCCTGGTCAGAACGCTGGTCATCCACTACAAACACACACAAGAACTATGTGTGACTATTCATAGAAATTTTTCCACCCCTGTGAATAAATCTTTTCTTATTATACTGTTTTAATATTTTGATGCACTAGTGTATTTATTTGTACCCAGTAGATGAAGACAAACAAACAAAAAAAAGGTATGATTTTGAAACGTATGAGGAGCGCTGATTGATGATCACTTGAGGCTGAGGCTTTGGTGGTGGGAGGTCCGTGCACATGAAGCACTGTGCTACATAAATAACCTCGCTGACCTTTAGATGGGCTCCTCCAGACTCCTCCAGAAAGGTAAAAAGCTGATTCCTACAGTGTCTGCATTAATGCAGGGTGGCCGACTTATGAGGGGAGCTGTCTGATGACTGAAACGTAGGAGTTTGATGCTACTTTATTGCATAGATAAGTGTTCTTTCAACAGAAATGCAAATGTTGATGTAAAACCTCATGAGTCAACATCCTGGAAAGGGTGACAAGAAATTTGTGAATGTTTGATGTCAAACCAGATCTTTACTTTGAGTTTTGCAGTTTGTTTGTATGCAACTACTGGATGCACACATGCCCCTCCACACATATTGGCAGCCCTAATAAATATCACACAAAAAGCCTAGAAATTAATTAATCTTTTGACGAATCAGCATAACGTCACACTAAAATTTGGTTAAAATTCAGAAAAATCTAACAATCCCATGTTAAAATTGCAAAAAAGTCAAATAAAGTAATGTAGCTGAAAATTTATTTATACTTTACTTTATTTCGATGACGCCTAAGAACCTTTTTGCAAACAAGACTTTAGGCGTTACTTTATTAGGTCCCCGAAGGGCAATTTGTTTGCAGCAAGTAAAACTAGTAGCAACCATCACATAATCACACAAACCATACAGACAATAGACAAGACAGAAGGAGAAGAAGCAACTTATAAAAGGTAAAAGAGATCAATCTAAAACATACATTTGTAAAAGATATAAGACTGGAGCTAAGACTTGAAGTAAAGATTAACGATAAAAGCTGAAGTTGAAGTTAAATTTAAAGTTAAAGTGCAGCAATTAGAGAGCGACCATAAATCAAGACTAAAGAATCTCCAGTTTGTTTAAAAAGCCAGTGACTGTAGGGACAAAAGAGTTTTTCAGTCTGTTCGTTGGACACCTTGTTAGGGGGTATCTCCTACCTGAATGGAGGGGCTTAAACTCTTTGTACTTTGTAAATCTTTTTGGCTTTGGTCACTGATCTGGACTTGACTAGGCCCATAATGTCATTCAGTTGTGCTCCAATGATTTTTCCGCCTTCTTTAACGATGCTCTGCAAGTGGTTACAGTTTTTCAGATTCAGTAAACCAAACCAGCAAAGAAAGGAAAAGGTGAAAACAGATTCAATAAAACAACTATAAAACATTTTCATGAAAACATAATCAACATTAAAACTCCTCAATGTTCGGAGAAAGTACATCCTCTGGTGGGCTTTTCTGCACAGTGCATCAGCCTGGGACTCAAATGTCAGTTTATTGTCCATCACTCCACTGCCTGTCCATTTACGGAGACAGGAGAGAGAGGAGGAGGAACCATTTTGAAGTCTGTGCACATTTTTTTTGTTTTGGACACATTAAAGCTAGGGTCGGCGATTTTTATGAAGTTTCTCCAAGTCCCTTTTTGAATAACTGCGCATGCACAAGACCATCTTACCTTGCTCTTCCACTCTTAAGGGGGATCTCGTGAAAAAGAAAAATCTCCCAAATACACTCTGGTCTTTTTTCTTTCTACTGTGTCCTTCCTCTTCTTCTCATGAACATGATCGCAATTCGCTTCTTGTGACTCTCAGCCATGTTCAAAATATACAGTGACAGCAGCAGATCTACAATGAATGGCTAACCGCAAACCTAGCTGCTAAGCTAACCTGATACATCAACACTAGAAGTGTGCATGCACAGCCAGCAAGCGGAAACTCAGAAGGAACAACCACAGACACTGGTGTTATGAGAGCGTGTCAGAATGATTGGCATGTGGGACAACCAATAGATAAGGTGATACACCCGGAGCATGAGGGACAAAGGGGGCGAGTATATATAACGTCTAAGGGTGAGAGCAGGAACTAAACTCAGGCAAGTCAATGCCCTTTGAACTGAAGGGCAGAGATTGGTTAGAGTTTTTACAGGCCTGCAGCTCCCACAGAGAATACATTACTTATTCACAAAAAGGAGGTTAAAAATCATGAACTACTTTCAGGATGGAAGGACGATTTCACAGTATAACAAAAAGTGTTTCTGAACTGGATTACCAGCTATAGCTTTAATGTGCAAAAAGGAAGACTGGGCACCACCCGAGAAAATCCTGCAGGACAGGACCGTGGCCAGTAGGGGCATAGCCATTCAACAAGGAAACAATGACAGAATCTTCAGCGAATGTATTAATGTGATGATTCTTGTGCTCTACACACATGCTTGTGCATAGAGTGAACAACAGAGGTGATACGATGCAAACCCAGAGGCGCACCAGTAAAGGACGCCTCAGCATCAGACAGAGAGCCATTTACTTTGACTCGCTGCGTTGTACAAAGCCAGGAAAGTTTATCTGTATAGCACATTTCAGTAACAAGACAATTCAAGGTGAAGTACATGAACAGAACATAAGACAAGAAAGCAGACATTGCAGTGGCATAATATAAGCATGTGAAGAAGTTGGACTACAAACTTTATATATATATATATATATATATATATATATATATATATATATATATATATATATATATATATATATATATATATATATATATGAATAATATAAAGCACATGGCTGTGTGAATACGAAGCTTTTATACCACTTTCCATGTAACACACAGGGGTAACACACACATTTACCCATAGTGATGGTGAAGGCTGTCCACTGTCTGGCGCTGGCTATGAAAGCTCCACTGTCCACTGAGAGGTACCGAGTGCTGACCGTCTGTGAGCGTAAGCGGTTGAACAAAGCCACTTTGGAGCAGGAGGATATACACACTGGAAATATATAGTGGTACACTGTAAGACTCACTGCAGTTATTCATACCTCTGTCTTTCTGTAAAGCGCAAGAGGGTACATTTTGATATTTGGTTCATTCCCACATTTGAGATCTACAGTGGCTCCTCACAGTACTGTTTAGTAATTTCAATTAATATCACACTTGAAAGAGTCTGTATGATATTAATTTTATCATTTCATTGTCCATTAAAAATAGTAACCATGTGTTTATCTGTGTAATCACAATTTCAGTAAACTTTAAAGCAAAGGTTTTAATTCAGTCAATGTATTCCTGATGTCCTAAGTCCCAGCAGATACGGTCCCACCAACAACTCTACATACAATATAATAACAATGGAATGCCCAGTAACCAGAAAATATATTGGTGAGCTGAGCTACGTCAAACGAGTCAATTACACTTAAAACAAATGTCCGTACCTAGCCTTTTATTCCTAGTTGGAGGGTCATATCTAAAATCACATTTTAGATATGACCCTCCTCCTAAACACCTAATTCAAATTAAATAATTACCTCTCAAACATACCACCAGAATCAGAAAAAAACATGCTAACTAAAAACTTTTAATTAGCATTTTTACTGCAGGAAAACAACTAACACATGCTGAACAAGTCTGACGGAGATAGATAGAGCAACAAAAGTCAGTTGATGACTGGCACATGTATTGAGATTGAATCAAAGTCATTTACTAAATCTTTTTGATTCTTGGTTGGTTAATCAAAACAAAATTTTAACATACAATGGCCTGAAATGCCAAACTAAACATGTAATCTGTCTCCTAAGAAATGCTAACTGTCACAACCTTGAACTTCTAACATCTATTTTCTCTGTAGATATCTTTTGTTCTCTTTAATTTTAATTCTTCATTTCTTTCTGGTTTTGAACTTTGTTATTTATTGTACAACTTCTTGTGCATCATTTTATAAAAGAATGTACATTGCTTTGTCGTACAAGCAAATAAATAAAAACAGATGACTTTCCTGAATTGCAAACAGTGACTCACAGTCAGCATTCTTCATGGACTGCCTCTTCTGGGAGGGTTTGGAGATCACTTTGATCATCCTGCTTTGGAAAGAACCCACTTCCTGTTGGTTGCCTAAAAAAAGTCGCAGCAGCAGGCAGAAATGCTTCCTCTTGTCCTGATCAGAGATGAAGAGAGACTTTGCACAAGCAAACAGCTGCTGTAGGAACAAAGACAGAATGAAAAAGATGAGAAAATGAAATATAGCCTTTTGGCAGAATTCTGGTTGAATATTGGACATCCTTTAGACAATGCTTTTAATTATCTCTAAACTCAAGGTATAACTTTCAAAAAACAGAAATGCAACTTTAAAGTTTCTCAGGGAAATCTATAATTGTCTGTCTGCCTGCCCCTCCATCCATCCATCTATTGGGACACCCAGACTTCCCCTTTCCCCAGCGGCATTCCCCATCTCATTCTGGAGGATCCCAAGGAGTCCACAGAATTGAATTATAGTCCCTCTAGCAAATTCTAGACCTACCCCAAGAAACCTTTAAATGGAGATGTCCGAGCTCCTCACACTCCTTTACATGTAGAGGAACAGCAACCTTCATCTGGTTGTCCCAATATGACGGCGTTCCTCACCTTATCTTTAAGCCAGAATCCAGCCCCGCCATTGAGGAAGCTCAATTTAGATGCTTGAACCTGAATCTCTTGGTTTTTCTGCCATGATCCAAATCTCATGGCCATTAAACCAGTAAATTGAGAGCCTCACATTTTGACTGTTTCTTCACCATGACAGACTGAAGCAGTGAACTTCATTACTGCAGATGATGCTACAATCTATCTATCCATCACCCTCATCATCAGTGGTTCAGAAACCTGATTCAGATGATATCAGTACCTCCTCAACATGCTTAGTTAAAGTCAGCATAGTTAAAGTCAGGTTGCATGGTAGCTAAGAAACTCCTAAAACAAGGAGAACAGTTGGCCCTGAGGACCAGGGTTGAGAACCACTGCTCTACACCTTACCAGCAGTTGTAATCAACATAGCAATATACTTGAACTTATCCTCTTGAGGCAGAGATTTACACCCAACCTGGAGAAAGCATTCCACTTTTTATCTGCTTCAGATCTGTGACATCAGAGTTAGGGGTCTCTAAACAATTTCACACTCTACTGCAAATTGCTCCTGTAAACACTGAAGGTCATGACCCTAAGATGGTAGCAAAACCACTTCACCTGCAAAAAGCAAACAGGATCCCCCTTTTCAAAACTACGCCTTGGACTCCTCTCCATGAAGACCATAACAAGGAATAATTACAATCTGCAGCCGTGGCAGGGTTCAACCCACACTGGGAAAAAAACTGAACTCACTGCTTGAGCTTTATACAAATATAGTCTTTAAAAGCATGCCCGGTACCCGATATTCCAGCAGCACCCCTATAAAATACATTGTGTGGACTTCGTTGTATATGTTTAGTAGAGTTATCAAACATATTCAAATTCCCATGACCCTTCTCAGTAACTCTGCCAGGGTTACAGCCACAGGTCCCCTCCTGAAAACATGGGGACTGGACCTGAGCTTATGCCCAAGGTGACCCCGGTACTAAGTACACTAATGAACTGCTCGATGCTTGACAACAGTGCTTGTTATGTACATACACAGAAATCCAAAATTAAAACATCAATTAGATTTAGATTAGGGAAGCCGTTTTTCCCAGTTACACACCTCCAGGTACAATCATTACCCATATGGGCTCTTTTTCAAGCACAAGAGGATACGTTAATCCTTCCGGGAGAGGTTTTTTTATTTCTTTTTTATAAGAACCATAAATATACACTCTAAATCCAAGATATTAACTTTTAGCATATTATGTGTATGCCTGCATACATTTTTAGTAGCTGCATTCTGAAAACAAACTTGCTGTTTTGATTGTTTACATTTTAAATCCTTAAATGTAACTGTAATAAACACCTCTACCATTTTGAGCAAAGAAAATGCCAATATATTGACTTAGGAGACACTTTTACTGCCTATTTGGTCATTCTTTTTAATGAAGATTAAGTACAACACAGGACTGTACTTTACTTTTATGGACATTCTACACCTAAATAATGACTGACACTTTTGGTAAACAGGGGATTAAGAAGCAGTCAGAGCAGTTTACAAAGGAAACCGATTGGAAATATAAGTTGTGAAAAAATAGAAACAGACTCATAATGTAAACCCCACAGGACCCTTGCTAAACAATTGTCGTTGTGAGATTATAAGATTTTGATGGTTGAAGTCAGAGGAAACTGGTGTTATTGAATTAGGGCAGTTGTGCAAAACATAGTGTCATAGTTCTCTCACCCTTGAGTTTGGTTGTTCATCAAAGAGCAGTTTGAATGTGTCTGCCTGTGACTGACTGGAGCTGTCCAGACACATGTAGCCGCATATCTGATAAACTGAATCTCCATAACCTCCCGCTGCAGAACAGGGGGTTATGGGAAAGTTAGGAAGTGAAAATAAGATGGTAGGAAGTCAGACAGAAGAAGGAATAATTTAGATTAAGGGGTGTGTTTTTCATATCTTAATTGAAATATTTTTTTATACTTCACCTTTCAAATGATCCTGCATGACTCTCCATCCATGACCACTGATATAAACACAAGGAGGAGGGCAGAAAAACCTGATGGAAATGGGAAAGTGTACATTTATACAAATATACAAGAACAACTAAATATACAAGCACATGTTGGAATTTTCTTTTTAATTCTCCTACTCCATTGCATATTTTTAAAAACATGAATAGGCTATTTGTAATAACTGTACAGTATGTTTCTTATGTTGTACATTTTTCCTTACTTTACAGTCTCTTATTTATTATTTGCTTTTATGTATCAGCTTGTGTGAATCTGCAAACCTCCTTTTGCATGACACGTTTCTGCTGGTACACCTGAATTGCCCACAGAGGGACAATACAGGATGTTCCTATTTCTATTTAAAATGCGGAATTAAATACATTTTGTTCTTTTTTCCCCTCACGTTTGCTACTTCCTAAATTTAAAAAAATGATAAACAGATTAAAAGAGTTTTCCATTAATTAGCTCTTAAAAACAGGTTAATTTACAACAAGTCACTCAATGAGTCTTAAATGTGTCAACACTAAACATTAGGTAAAGGTACAATGGCTAAATAAAGGGAGGCTATTTCAAGTTTATGAGCCACATTTTGAAAATTTATTCATATTATTTTTTGTATTGCAGAATTATTATTCAGATGTTGAATAAGATTTTATCAGAGGCACGTCATTAGACCTTTTCTCGCTGCCATAAGATTTCTGGGCAACCTTGGCGTGCAGAATGGTGATGCTCTGGTCTGCATGAGCTTCCCGTCTCGACTCCCTCCCTGCTCCCAGAAACCGACAGCCTGGAAAGCCCGCGTCAGGTCTCCTAATTGGATGAGAAAGCTGTCAGTAAGATACAGCCACTGGATGTATTTAAATTCTATGTAGCTGTCTCTTTCTTTATTTCAGTTAAACTGCTAATGTAACCTGCAACACCAGACAATGCAAATATGCACCAAAGGTCAAGCAGCATGTCTTAATTTGTTTGTTTTGTTTTCTCACCAAGAATTTTCATTAACATGTTTAAAATGAACTCCAGTATACAGTTAGAATTGAATTTTAATAACATTAAGTTAACAAACCGAATCTTACTACACCTATGCCCCTTCAAATTCACTTACCACAGTTAAGTTTGAACTAAATGATGCACCATTCTTCTTTCAATAAAGAATGAGACAAACATTTTACATCAACATCCAACATCCCTCCTGGGTACAGGTCTGATGTATCTTATCTTTCTCTAAAACACTCAGCCTGAGCTGTCCCTCTGATGTGTTAGTTTCAATCCTGTCCATTTTGGTCACGCTGATATTCTTAACTGCAGCTCTGTGACCATCAGGTTTTCCTCTTTTGTTTTTGTCAGTGACACTGTCTCTAACCTTGGATAATAGCAGGTGCAAAATATCCAATCTCAAGCACATACTTCAAGTTCTCCTAGCTATCTCCCACTTTTTCCCTACTCTCACAACAGATCGCAATATCATATGCAAACATCATAATTCATGAGAACTACATCAACTTCTCCATCTTTATGGTAAACTAGAAGGGACTTAGAGCTGATCCCTGGTGTGCTCCACCCCTACCTCTAACCCATCTGCCACACCTACCACACCCCTCAATGTCCTTGTACATCTTTGGCACCGGTGACAATAAAAACCTTTTTGATCAAGAACCAAGAAGGTTTTTATTGTCACCGCTTGGTACCGTTGTGAAATTTTTTTAGGACATCCTCTGGCTTAGGACACACACAACAAACAATAATAGCACAACATAATAATAACATAGTGAACAATATGTACAGGTTTTTTATGTTGTGGCTCCTCAAAGTCTACATCTGTAGTTACTACAGCTCTTTACATCATCCAAGCGTGTTACAAAAATGTTTTAACTAATGTAAAATTTTCCACTTGTGCATGAATTTTCTGTTTACTTTTGGAGAAGATCAATTGAACATTAGGTAGCAAACTGAAATCAACTGCAGCTAGAGCCTTGTGTTGCTCTGTTATCGATGGCTGCTGTCACATTAACTGTGTTTTCTCTCTACTGTAACAAAGTAATGAGGAGGCAAAAGCTGAGTGAAATCCCTGAGGCCTGCACTCTGGAATGTTTCTCATGATGGAAACTGTCAACACAAAGAGAGGAGGAAGGCAGGATCATAAAGAAGGTTCAACAAGACAAATTTGAATCATGTGAGTGATGAAAACCCAAGAAGATTAAGACATAACTGAATATCTGTAGATGTATTTTCCCTCCTTCAGGACAAAGCCAGGGCAACCTTAACAACTAACAAAAAAGAAAAGAAATAGAAAAAAATAATTAACAATGGATATTTTTATTCCTGAATAAAATAGCAAATATTTGCTTAAACAAAAAGTCAAGGATTTGTGTTCTAAGATTGTTTTTACTGCCTTTATGTGTGACCATAATATGTAACAGAATATCAAACATGGCATTCTGAGATTCTAAACACAGAAAATCAAATGATCAAAGGAACAGGGCAAGACCGGGCAAATAACTGCTCTAAATAAGAAAACATTTACATGTTCAATATATTGTAAACTGGCACTAAGAGAGAAACAGACCTCTTCAAAGCACTAGGGATCAGACCAGAAGAAATCCATCTTTAAGGGACACCTTTTTTGTTCTTTAAAGTTAAATGTCGGCAAGTAAAACTTTTGAGGGTTCATCATAACATTTGCCTGTGGCATGAAACTAATAACCATGAATACACATTTACAAATAAACAGGCCAGAGAAAAATATCCTGCCAGATGATCAAACTATTTTAAGTCTATATACCAACAACTGTGACTCAATTAATCCCAAACTCTATCAAAAAAAAAAAAAAATCAGTCAGAAGGATGAATTTATTTCTCCTGTATATTGAACAACCTTTACCACTTGAAAAAGGACATTTGTGTGCAGTTCCACAGTTTGCTTAGAATCAACACTTACTACACACACACAGAAAAACATAACCTCCAATACTTTACCACTAAACCACTTTTTTAGTCTGAGAGAGGCTAAACATATCAACAAACTAACACTTTAGACATGGAAATAACAGTATCCTATCTCAGGCCGCAACTACCGGGGATTACAAAGACAGGTTTACATTCAAGGTGTACCATATTAACCAATACTTAAAGATAGAAGTAATCATGGATTTTAAAAAAAGACTATGAATTTATAAGTAAACAAAAAACGTAAAAACAAACCATAAAACTGTTTTCAGCATAAAAACTGTTTAGGTCATAAAAACATTCCTATGGTGGAGATTCCAGTGATAATGTGTTGAATGAGAGCTTATTTTGGCATGACCTAAAAGTCCAGTAAAAACATTTTGAAGTAGCCTGAAGAAAAGCAGGTAAAGTAGGTGAAAGGTCATATCTGAAGTACACTACAAATATGGGCTGCATCTTCTGTTATTAGCTGAATATTAGCACAGTCACTGGCACTGAAGGGGTTAAAAGACACAAAGCTGCAAGACAGAACATTGCATTGTACTGGGGGGCTGGGAAGAGATAGCCATTAAGCAGACTCATAAGGTATAACCTTTGCCTCCTTTTTTCCTTATATTTTATTGCTTTTATATTTTATATTAACAAGGGTGATAACTGCAATAGTAACCAAAGCCTGATGTAAAGAGAACTTTGTGAACCTTGTAAGGTCCTTTAAAAAACATCATCATGTTTAGCTGATCCAGAACGCTGCTGCCTGCATCCTCACTAAAACTAAGAAAGTAGAGCACATCACCCCAGTTCTAAAGTCCTTACACTGGCTCCCTGTATCTCAGAGAATAGACTTTAAAATACTTCTGCTTGTCTATAAATCACTGAATGGCTTAGCACCTAAATACATCACAGACTTGTTATCAGTCTATCAACCCTCCAGACCACTCAGGTCTTCTGGCTCCAGCCTTCTCTCCATACCCAGAACCAGAATCAAACATGGAGAAGCAGCATTTAGTTTTTATGCTCCACTTATCTGGAACAAACTCCCAGAAGACATTAAGTGCTGAAACCTTGAGTTCCTTTAAATCAAGGTTAAAACCCTATTTGTTTAGAGTTGCCTTTGAATGTTAATGTTGAAGTTTGTAGTCCAACTTATACTCTTATCTCATGGCACAATACATAAAAAGTGAAGATGTGTAGTTTAAATCCTACTACACGCATCCCAAATCATTACAATTAAAGCAATGCATATTGAGTGCTGCAGAGTGTTGTTTTGTTGATTTCTAAACTTCTACAGGTGAGCTTCATCATTGTAAAGTGAAGACAAAGTCATGGTTTATGAATACCTAAATAAGGCACAACAGCTCCTGTTTCTTTTTCCCTATTCCTGCACATGGGTATGTGTAGATCCTAGAAGTTTGCTTCAAACGTTTGCTTTCTGAGTTTTAAACCAACAGTTTTGCTCATGTTTGAGGGAGATCGCATTTTCCCTGTTTAAGTTTGAATGGCTGTAACTGCGTGTGTGTAAATATATTAGTGTGTGGTCAGTCACCAAGGTGACAACCTCGTCTTCTAAGGTCAAAGAACAGTAAGTTAGGAACTCAGACCTTCTGGTATGTCACAGGAAAAACACCGAAGGGACTGAGGACAAGACGGGTGGAGGAGGGGGAAAATGGCCTTCGACCTCCAAAAAAGTAAACCTCCTGCTGCACTTGTTGCCCTGACCTAGAGTTTTGGTGACTAAAATTAGTCTCACTGTTGCAAGTATGCGTGTCTCAACAGGTGTTAGGGCTATTAAAATGGACAGGTTGGCGATTGTAAAACCATATTCAGTCTGAGATGCAGAAAGGCCCTACTCCCAAAGTTTGCACCAGAACCTGAACAGTCTGACTAACCTGGGATGACAGGATTGTATTTTGTTGTCATAACAAGTGATAATCAAATTTAAAACAGTATCTACAAAACCATTAAATGTAAGAAAGTTTAAAAAAAAATGCAATTTGTGCTTTTACTTTGGGAAAGATTAAATATCAAACCTGTTCACCTCTGCTTCAAACTCTCCCCAGGTCTCACTGATGTTCAGGTTTCAGTAGCAGGGGGTGCGGTCTCCCCCTCCCCTAATACGTTTCCCCCTGGCATCCAAATACCTCCACACAACCCCTCAACTCCTTCATTCCATCGGTGCGTAAAAAGGAGGTTAGACGTCGCGCACATTTTCACGTCCAAGCGCTCATTCCTCACGGCACGGCAAGGGTTCCTCTGAGCAAAGTTTGGGATACGCTAAACCGCGACGTTACAGCCTCTAACCCGGGGAACCGCACTTGTAGTGTTCATTTTTTTTTGTCGGAGGTGAACAACTTCGCCGCCTCCAAGTTATTACCTGTCCCATCCGCCGGTCCGCAGTGCGTCGTGTCCGGGCAGCAGCGTCCCCAGGTGAGTCAGCGGGTTTGTCGGGTCAGGGGACAGAGGGAAGGAGGGTAGCAGGGCGACGTCTGTGTGGGAGAACCGTGTGTGTTGCATGTACGTTTCTGACAAGAGGAGACAGATTTGTGTTTAATACAAATTTATTGAGAAACGGTAAACATCTTAAGACGTAATTTACCAGCACAGACGCTTAGATGAGATGCAAAGCAAACCTTGGTGTGCAGCACAGGTATGAACCTATTCAAGGTCTGTAAATACTATTAGAATTTATTTATTTATTGCCAAGAACTCATATTTTAGTTTTTATTTTAGTTTTTTTTAACAGATGTTCCTGTTTCTATTTAGGAACCAATTGTACTTTTTTGGAAAAACAAAGTTAAATTTAGCTTGACTGATCTTTGCAAAGTGATGTTGCTGTTTGCCTCAGAGACGATTTATTGCAACCCAGCTAGCTCTATTAAAATACCGCTTAAATGTTGTGCTGTTTTACTCTAATGCAATAGTTTTCATCATTTAGAAATTGTAAAAAAAAAAAATGCCACTGTGGGGTTTGAAAGTTTTTCGTTTGGATGAATGAATGCCACTGACTGACTGATCTGGGTTCCCACTGGTTGCCTGGAGGTGACGCTTTGCACAGACAGTCTGAAGCTGGGGTCACAGCCTGATTAGTCAGCCTTCCTGAGCAGAAAGAAATCAGTTCAACTTCAAACTGAAACTGAGTCTACACCCACATGGAGAGATAACAGGAGGGGTCCCGTGGTGTACAGTTTTGTAGACTGCTCTGAACAATTGAGGCAGAATATATGTTTTACATCACCCAGGTGTAAGTTTGTTTTACAAGTGAGAATGGATAATGTGTAGAATCAGCTATTTTTCAATTTACTTCAAATGTGATGTCTAAAAGTTGTGTTTCCAAAGCTTAATGTACCTCTAACTAAACCACTCCAACTGTTTTGGTTATGTCTTCCAACTCAGATGCAATGTTAAGCTTTCAGAAACACATAAACCAAACAGGCCTTAGAATGGAAAATTTAATTGTAACAATCTTTTTGCTTTAGGATGTTGCAGCTTTTCGTAGGTTCAAACAAGGCTTTGGATGCTTTGAAGGTTTGCAAATCCACCAAAGGGGGAAAAAAGTTTCTTAGAAGTTGCCAACAATAACTCAAGATTAAGAACAGGAACCTCCTGCCTCAGAGCATTAACGGCACCATCTTTCCCAGCTCCTCCAAAGGGCAAAACCAAAAATAGCTGATTACTTGTGGTTGTACTGAGCCTTGTTTGCAACAATGTCAGCTGTTGATGAGGACCATAAAGCTGAAGTTTGATGTGTATATTTTGTTGAGATTATGCCATTAGAAGCTTTTGAATATGCTGAACATATTAGTCTTTATATGAAAGTCAATAATGAAATAGTTTTGCTCTGATTAATTCATTTTTTTCCAGAGGATTAGCCTAATCTGAACAACAGTTCATGCATGAATCCAGGCTCAGGTAGATTTACAATAACTCTGCAGGTATTTCAGGGAGATAAGTGTGCTGGTAGAGCTGCTGTTAAACAGTCAAGCAGTCAACGACGCCGGCAACGGTAGCAGAGGCAACATCTGCTTCCAATCTAAAGCCACTAACAAGACGCACTGTGTGTTCATCTCTGTATTTGCTCCAGCTGTCACTCAAATCCCAAATCACTTAAAGGATGACTCATGTGGTCTCTGCTCTCCATTTTTCTTTTTACCCACCATTCAGTCAGAGTATCTTTCACCATCAGTGAGTAGGGACACATTTACTGAATTTCTGTTTTCATCTCAGATTGAATCCAGACTGTCAATTTTACAGAGAAAACTTACATGTTAAATATATAACTCACATTTTACCTCCTCTTTTTCCACATCTCACCCTGCTTTAATTTCCGCTCCACTTAAGCGAGGATCGCCTTACATCACGCTCGTTGAGCAAACAAGCTGTGCTTCAGACATCAATTCACAAGACCACAAATCAGGATGAAGAATAATTTGCTCACCTATAAATACAACCAGTCTAACTTGATCCTACACTGAAAACAAATTTATAGCTTAACTGGTTATCTCAGCATGATTCGGTTTTAATTATTTTACATATGATCCCAGATAAAACTGAATGCTTCTAGTGGTTGAAGCAGTGGAAGTTGTGTCATTTAATTTAAGTGTAACCCTCGAATTGGCCCAGTAGGGGTCACTTTTGTCCTGCAGGGGAAGTTATAGGACATTTATTCAGGTGAAACGTGTTGGTTGCGGAAAGCACCAGTTTCTGAAAACTTTGACAAGTTTGGACTCATTAGATTTGGTTATTTTCTCAGTATGAAGAGTGTAACCATTCCTGAATGTAGGAGTGTCACTCTCATCCATTCAACACTTCAGTGGCCTCCGCTTTCTGCTTAGCCCCAATAATCCGAGAGTAATGCGGGAGACACACTGAAAAGAAATTGTTTTATAATTCAAGGGGAACTTCCTACCTCACAAGTTACAAACGGTTAAATGTACAGAAAGTTTTGCACATTCCACTGTTGTAACTACAACATTTTTAAAATTCCAGTGTGGAGGATTTTTTTTTACAACTTGCTAAATAAATAGAACATTGTGTCATTGTTTCATAGTCTTTTTTATTTCTGGGGTTTCCTTTTACATTTAGTAAGAGTTTAATTTAACTTACCACTTTCTGCAGTTGTTCTTTTAAAGTTCATGCATCATAAATGCCACTGGGTTAAGCAAAACTACAATAAATAATAGTTGGGATCAAAGTAAATATTTCACAATAATAGAAGTTATTTCTGTCCTCCTGCAACTGCTCACACAACTCCAGGGGCTTAGATATGAATAGTGTTTAAAATTAATATTTATGCAAAGTAGAAGTCAAGAACGGGTTGTAGATCACTGTGTTTATACTGCTTACAGGTGACAAAGTGTGCATGATTTGGATGGATAACATTAAAGACACAATTGGTTTGAGAATTTACTAAATTAAGCATGAGAAAACAAAATTAATTCCAGGCCTCTAAAGCTGCAAACATATCTGACACCATGCTTATTATTGCCTGCTTCACATTAATATGCATGTCTACATGTTGACGTAATACAACTTTAAGCACCAGTGTATTTTATGTGCTGGACAAAGACAAGGAATATGCTTAACTGCAAAGCAGAATGAAAATCACATAAGATTTGATTTTTTTTTTTTCTAAACAGAATCTAAAAAGTGTGGTCTGCATCTGAATTCAACTTCATTTAGCTTGATACTCTTAAATAAAATCGAGTGCAACCAGCCACCCTCATAAGTCACCTAATTCTAAAACAGTGTCCATCTGTGGGTAATTTATGCCTCTTTTCAACGGGCTCTACTTAGGCTGGCTCTACTTCAGTCAGCCTGGTTTGTGAGCATTTCCATTGCTGTTTTTTTTCTGTATTGGTAACTACTTTTTTCGTACTTGTTCAGGAGCAGGTATGGAAAACAAACAAGATCTGACGAATAAGTCCTTCTCTTTTCAGATTTTGCTTTAAAAAAATCAACCTACGTACAATTTTCTTTTCATTTCACATTTATGTACCAGTGCCGGCCTGTTACAAAATCTTAATGAAATACATTGGTAAATTGATTGAACTTATATAGCACTTTTCCAGTCATGCTGACCATTCAACTACGACTATTCAACCCATCAAGCTACAATCGCATTGAATTTGTTGTTGTTAGATTTGTGAAACATTTGAAAACGTTTTACAGGACTGAACACTTCAGCAAAGCTCTACTATTCTTATTAATTTTAAGCTTTTCCAATCACCCCTACCCTTGAACTTGTCCTTAACAAATCTGTAACAATTAACAAGTCTGAAAGCAGAACTCCATCCTTGGTCCTGGTTCTGTAGATACTTCTCATTTCTCATTTCTTCACCAGAGTATTCCAGTTTCAGCTACAGCAGGGAGAAGATTTACGAAGCACAAATATCAGCCAGCTATTAGCTGCAGAGAAAATGTCAATGCCAGTTCCTGGAAGTCATCCTTTAGGATAAATGAATGTCACTGCATTGCATGCGATTTACTACTTGTGAAAGATCACGAAATGCACCCATAGGGACAAAAATGAAATTTACTAGCCTGGCAGAACCTATCAGGATGTCAGCGTTTGGGGTTAATTTTCTGCGGTCTGTCAACAGTTCTTAACTTCAGGGCCAGGACCATGCAGCCTATTCTCAGACAGTTATCAAGGTCAAGTGATTGTTTTAATTTGTAAAGAAATATTTGGCCTTTGCCACTTCATGCCATCACATCCTACACAGTGGAACTTTAGACCATAACAACACTATGAACACACAATCTCCTATAGTAATTTTCTGGGACTTTCTCACAAAACTATCCCAAGTGTGTCTGACAGAGGGGCAAAATGAACATTTACTTACTTTTATTATCGGTAATGTCCACTTTATCCATGATAGCCTTTGCTTTCTTTAGGACTGGGCACACTTCAGGTTCATGGTTTCTCTGTCATGACAAAGGTGGTGTAGAAAAGCTTCACTTTCAACTGGATCTTGTTGTTTATGAGAGGGTCATAAATACCAATACTTAGTTGGACAGACAAATGTGCTCTCGTCCAAGTTTTAGTCAGGCAGTAAAAGAATGCCTTCGCTTTGCATCACCAGGTCCAACAGCTATGTCATTTGATTCAAGCAGCTGTTGACTTATTTGAACTTTAGGTTCCAGTTTGATAGTCTGTTACAATCAAATATTTAAGGTTAATATCTGTGTAAAAACATCTTCCCTGTAAGTATTAAAAAATAATGAAAAGCCCATCCAAAGATAATGCAATCAAGCTCAGAAATCAAACTTCATTGGCATTAGTTTGCAGACTAACTTAATCAGGCCATGGCTCTTACTGTCAGCTGAGCAGGAAAGATGTTCTTCAGCTTCTTGGTTCAGATGCTAAAAGGATGTTGTTCTTCTGTCGACCTAAAATAAAAAGGTTTCTTTTGCCGAAGTAACTTTTTCTCTCATTTCAGAAATCCCAAATGCTGCAGAGACATACCATCCTCACTGTGTGCAGAACTGCATTAGTTAAAGTGCAAAGTGTCCATGTATCCGTGAACTGATTGGTTCAACTGTAAAGTGTGATGTTGCTTTGGTTCAGTCTACAGTAAAAATACCTGTAATGGAAAACATGTCAGTTTATTTCTGTTTGCTCTGTATTATAGGTTTATTATCTGGTCGCTGTGTGTATGTGTGTAGTTCAGTGTGTATGCCTGAAAAGATAATCACCTGTTCCTGAACTGCTTCTTTCTCACACACACCTTTCTCTTCAACAAACACACAAGACCTTTGAAGTTTTTTTTTAAACATACAAAGTATTTTTATACAAGTCAGTCTAAAGTAAAATATATGTCTCTATTGGGCATTATGTTGCAAGCAATTTTTCATTTCATACTGAGAAAAAAGGTCATTAAAAGTGCTGCGTTTAATGGCCTTTAAACGAAAAAAAATAGCAAACAAACAAGGAAAGAAGTCTGTCTAAAAAAAGAGTTCTAAAACAGCTTATCTTATGTAAACAGTACCATAGACAGGCAAACAGGAATACGTCTATACTGAAGCTAATCATTTAGAGGAATTATCTAACTTCAAAATACCTAATACTCTGTACATTTGAAGTACTGTACAGAGAACCATTCAATAAATCAGAATAGTTATGGATAGTTTGTTTATTTAAGCAACTCAATTCACTAAGTAAAGCACATTATATAGATTAATTAAACATAGACATATGTTTTTAAGCCTTTGTCTGTGTTAATCATGATGATTTCCATGTACAGCTAATGAAAACACATTATTTAAGATTAGAATATGAGATCAGGCTAATGTGAAATCCATTTATATTCGTCTTAAAGAGTGACATGCTGCAATATCTCCAGCTGTTAAAAACATGACTGTGTAGAAAAAAGCAACAAAACAGTTTTCTGTTAGTAACCATATAAACCCACAATCCTTGATTCTAAAAGACATACCTTACAAAAACTGCTTCTTGCACTGTTTACTCCCATCTTCATCCAATTGTAAAGTGCTTTATTTTTATGTGAAATACCAGAGAAACAGTAGAATATCAGTCAATCTCAGTTGAACTAAAATTGACAAACTTTAAGTTCACATGAAGTTATTTTTCCAATACAAAAGGTATGGGATTTCACTTAGGTAACATGATCATCTCAATAACATAAAAACAAGTGAAATGCATCAATAAGAAAAAATAAAACAAAAATTAAAAAAGCCATCAAAAGAGTAAGTTACAATCCAGATCTCCAGTTATATCAGACATGAAGCAGCTTGAACATCTTGTTCAGTTCAATTTATTCTGCAGGAGCTTCAAAGTGAAGTTGGAGTCAGCTCAGATTTTCTTTTCTGTCCACTGGTTGTATAGTTTGAGTGGACATCCGGGAAATGTTTTTGGGAAATCTGGAGAATGCATCCACATGCTTTTCTCACAGATTTCTGTGTTTATGATTTCCTTTTCTTATACAACTAAAGTTTTGGGCTTTTGATAAGTTAAGATTAAACAAAGTAAATGACAGGTGGCAAAATGCAGTGGCAGCTATAAAGTATCGCCCATCAGCATAGAAAATAAATAAATGGTAAAATACTAAAACGTTTAGTTTTCAACAGACTACATGTTTTGAAATTACGAACATAAGATAATCAAATATAGTCCACACTTCTGAACAAATAAACAGCTGAAAAAAAAAACGAGCAAGTGCCCTTTAGTTTCAGAGGCCAAAAAATCCAACACCAGGTACAGAACATTCACCTAAATGCATGGACACATATCCTAACAGACCCTACACTTTGCACACCAGGGAAAGCTGTTAGGACCCCCCCATCCCCCATCATGGAAAGGGGATGGGGGGTATCCCCCTTCGTATGGAACCCCCCCCCCCCATACCTTGCCACTGTGGATGGTGAGCTATATCAGCACAATCAATATACACCTGTGGAAAAAGGTAGTACCCTATTTTTCGGACCATAAGGTGCACCGGATTATAAGGCGCATTAAATATTCTTCCCAAGTCCGCATACACACATACTACCTGAGAGGGAGAGCTATCTGTCTCTGTCGGGAGAACACAGTAGTTGGACTACGTTGCCCTGTTTCTAACATAAGGCCAAAATAAACTTAAATGTTATATTACTTTGTTTATTGTTGCGGGCTGCCTTACATGAATGCACTTCTAGTTTAGACATTACAGTCCGGCAGTCTTGTAGACAGCTCAGGGGGCCGATCAGGTAGTGTCACAGTGTACCGTAATGCTCCGAATATCCATTTAGAGGAGCGGCTTTGTTGCTTACCAAATTCATACTTACACATTGTGACAGATTTTGAGCGCATTGAACCACATAAAATTAGCCAGTAAGCACAACAAGTACTGCAATCATATTTAAGGCGCACCGGATTATAAGGGGCACCATCAATTTTTTTAGAAAATTTTGGATTTTAAGTGCGCCTTATAGTCCGAACAATATGGTATGTTAAGATTTAATGTCCATTTCAGATTAGTAAAGCATTTCACAATTTAATTAAATTACCTTTCAGTTTTAGATTTTAACTTTCAAGTAAGTCAATAAATGTCACAATTCAGGATTTGAATGAGGGATCATGATTGACTGACCAATATATTTTTTCACACAGACAAGGTCTATGCAATAATACAGTATTTGGAAAATGTTGATGTATAAATTTATCCTGTGTTAATTTTTATATGTCACTAGGGGCTTCTATTCCCAATAATCAAACTGGAAATGGGGCAGAGACAGAAGGAGGGGAAGTTCAGCAGCAAATGTCCTAAGGTCAGGAATCAAACCTCAGATGGCTGTGTTGAAGCCTATAGCCAGCGTTAACACTACATCTGGGTTAACACTTAAAGTCACGGCATTGTTTCCATTTTTATGTAACTAGTGTGAAGTCTTGTTCCAGCTCTTATTAATCACAGTCTCTAGCGATGCCTCCCAAAAATGTAGAGCCTGTTAAGTTTCAACATGTAATTATTAAAAGATGAATATAATGTTAGGTGCATAGATTGCAGGAATACTTGCATGTTTGGATATAGCATAAAGTGAGTGTTGGGTCTAACTGAACCCTATGGATAATATATGGTTAATACGACAACAGGTCAATTATGAAGTGGCTTTGGTCACTCAAGGTCACTTTACAGAGAATAAAAATGAAAATACAAAAATACAAATACAGGAACATAAAAACAGTTATGGGGAGGGACAAGAGCAATGTATTTACAAATAAGCGAGCTGGAACAGGTGGGTTTCGAGTCTGGTTTTGAATAAGGGGAGAGAGTCAATACTGCGGAGGTCAGGAGGGAGTGAGTTCCAGAGCATGGTGACAAGTTGAGCTGGGGGTACACTGTGGATGGTGGAGGAGGATCTAAGGGAGCGGGAGGAGGTGGCAATGTGAAGGAGGTCTGACAGATATGGAGAAGCAAGGTTATGGGTGGCTTTGAAAGTATATAGAAGGATTTTAAATTGTATTCTGAGTTGAACTGGGAGCCAATGGAGCTGCTGAAGGACAGGGGTAATATGATGAAAAGAGGGGGTTGTGGTGATGACACGAGCTGCTGAGTTCTGAAGAAGTTGGAATTTATGGAGGGATTCATGAGGGAGGCCGAAAAGAAGAGAATTACAATAATCAAGACGGGAGGTGATGAGGCTGTGGATAAGGACAGAGGCAGTGTGCGTGGTAAGGGAGGAACGGAGGTGGTTAATGTTGCGAAGGTGGGAGTATGCAGACTGGGTAATGTTATTTATGTGTGACTGAAACGATAGGGAGGAGTCGAGGATGACCCCCAGACTCTTGACTTGAGGGGAGGGGGAGACCAAGGAGTTGTCAATGGGTAGTGAGAAACTATTGATTTTGGATAGGGTGGATTTGGTGGCGACGAGGAGGAGTTCGATTTTATCACTGTTTAGTTTAAGGAAGTTTGAGGTGCACCAGTCTTTAATTTCAAGTAAGCAGTTAGTAAGGGACAAGGGGGGGAGTGAGGAAGTGGGTTTACTGGATAAATAAAGCTGGGTGTCATCCGCGTAACAGTGAAAATGAATGTTGAATTTGCGAAAAATACTGCCAAGGTGAAGGAGTTAGGTGATGAAGAGGAGGGGGCCAAGAACTGAGCCTTGAGGGACACCAGTAGTGACAGGGGAAGGGTGGGATGTGAAAGATTTGAGTTGAATAAACTGAGTGCGGTCGGACAGCTATGAGCGGAACCAGTCAAGAGGGGTGTGAGAGATGCCAAGAGAGGATAATCTTTTGAGGAGAATGGGGTGAGAAATGGTATCAAAGGCCGCACTAAGATCAAGGAGGATGAGGATGGAGAGGAGTCCAGAATCAGCAGCAATGAGGAGATCATTTGTGATTTTTATTATGGCGGTTTCAGTACTATGGGAGGGGCGAAAACCAGACTGGAAAGGCTTGTAAAGACTGTTGAGGGTAAGAAAGGCGTGGAGTTGAGCAGACACTATTTTTTCCAGTATTTTAGAAATAACGGGAAGATTTGAGATGGGACGAAGATTATTAAAGTTAGTGGGATCAGAACCAGGTTTTTTCAGAATCGGGGAGACAGATGCAGTTTTGAAAAGTGAGGGGACAATACCAGAGGAGATAGAGGAATGAATAATAGAAGTAATGAAGGGGAGGAGGGAGGTGAGACAGGTTTTGACCAGAGCTGTGGGGAGGGGGTCAAGAGAACAGGTAGAGGACTTGGATTTACGGATGAGATCAGAAATTTCAGAAGAAGTGGGCAGTAGGAAGCAGGAGAATGACTGGCTAAGGGGGAGGGGCAGAGGGGAAGGGGAAGGCAATGGGGTCATATGTAGCTGCTGATGAATGGAGCTGATTTTTTTTATTAAAAAATATTATTAATGAATTACAAGTCTGACTTGAATACATGTGAGAAGGCAGGGAATCGGGGGGGGGGGGGGGGGGGTCAAAAATCTTGTGCATTATTGAGAAGAGAGACTTGGAATTTCCGTTGTTGGAGCAGATAAGGTCAGAATAGTAGTTTAATTTAGTTATGGCTATTAAGTTTGAATAGTGAAGAAGATGAGTTTTATGCATTTCTTTGTGTATGGAGAGACCAGTTTTTTTATGGAGGCGTTCAAGTTGCCGGCCTTTGGCTTTCATGAGGCGGAGCTCAGGTGTAAACCAAGGGGCAGAGCGGGAAAAGGACACAGACCAGGTTTTGAGAGGGGCAAGGGAGTTGAGAATGTTGGAAAGTCCAGAGTTGTAGTGGGTGTCTGTGTTTATGTTCTTAATATTGCGGAAAGAAATCTGGCGGACTGGCTTGATTATAGAGATAGACAGGGAGACGTTGAAGGACAGAAGAAAGTGATCAGAAATGTGAACATCATCAGCAGAACAGTTGGAGGGGATTAAACCGGAGCAGCGAATCAAATCCAGCGAATGTCCTTTTATGTGGGTGGGGAAATCGATATACTGATGAAATCCAGAACTATCTAGGCAGGAGGTAAAGTCTCTGGTGAGTGAAAGGTTTATATTGTCCATATGAATATTGAAATCACCTAAGAGAATCACATTAGAAGAGAAAGTAGTCAGATGGGTGAGTAGTATGGATAATTCATTTAAAAAGTCACTGTGTGGTGTGTGGGGACGATAGACTATGGCAATAAATATCGGTGTGGGACCAACCGAATTTACTCAATAAATCTTATAAACATCTCTATCTGCAATGGAAAAATGACCACAAGAATAAACATTATATTTTGCCAACCTCACCAGTTCCCGCAACTCCAAAAAAAGTTTACTGAACAGCTTGTTCGAAGTTTTTGACCTAAAGCTGCCTGACAAACAATCTAAAACAGTTTATGCTCTGTACATGCACAGAAGTATGTTTGACACATTTAATTAAATGGCCCTGAAAAGCATAAAAGGGAACTTTTTAAAATGTAATCTGAACTTCTACCCCTTCCATTTATTTGGTAAAAGCAAATATACTGGTACAAAGACAGCGTTGTCTACTAACTGCCAAAATATAAAAATACAGCTTATGTTTCATCTGTAGGAGTAATCTCACTTGCATGTGAACGTGTGCCAATGCCAGCCTGGGCCCCAGCTATTCTTCAGAAGTAGCTCTATAAACTTAACGGCTGGTTGACGCTCCAGTATGTGGCATCAAACTGCCTCACAAACATTTTACTGCTGCAGTGCTTTTATTTTTACATTTAAAAAGCATTTATTTTCAGATTTATTTCAGATATCCAGTAACTGCTCTCGTAAATATAAAGTTTATAGATTAAGCATACAACAAAGCCAACCTTTATTCAAGAATAAATTGTATTTTTGTGAAGGAGCAGATAGTTGTCATTTGTTTAAAATGTTATTGAAAGGAAACACAATCTCCATTTCTAAATTTAGGGCTGATAACCGACTCTGTCAACACAATTTGCAGCTTTCACCACTGGCCGGTCAATGAAATGTTTTAATAGAAAATACTAGCTTGAAGGTGAATGATTCTCTTTGTGGATAAATATAGGACATGTGGTGGTCTGTGGGAGGCAGTGGAGATACGTATGTGTGCCTGAGTGGCGGTGGAGCTGAGCGGCAGCAGCAGGATCGTAGTGGGTCTTTGTTTGGTGACTGAACGGTGACTCAGGAGGGGGAGTGGGAGGTGGTGGTTACACTGAGAAGTCTTTGTTTGACACACACACACCCACACACACACACACACACACACACACAAAATTCATGGTCAAACAGCCTCAAGTTTTAAGCTGTCTCATTACTGACTTAATAAAAAGCCTCCTCTTGGGTTCTGTACATCATATATATATATATATATATATATATATATATATATATATATATATATATATATATATATATATATATATATATATATATGCTGTGGCATCTTTGCTTTTGGGGCCAGTGGGGCCTGGCCCCACCAGATGTCGCTGTGGAGCTCCATGTTCACAATAATCAGTGGGTCAGGATCGTTCTTTATAGAGTAATATTATTCCCTTACCAATAAAATTCTGTTATAAACATTTGTGTCTGCCAGAATACTTACTGTTGTCCGCCTTAATGCTTAATCATATATGTATTCATATATAGTTACATACTTTCTTAGTTCATGCTCAGTTCGTGCTTCTAGCCCAGTCCTTCTGCATGAGCAACCCTGATTCTCTTCATCATTGCATTCTGGCGCTCTACTTCTCCGTTAGCCTGGGCCCATTTTGGTGTCGTTTTCACATGTTTGATCCCATTCGTTTCACAATACTCTCTCAACAAATATGATTTGAACTGTGGGCTATTATCAGATTTGCAGGTACTTAGTAGTCCATGTCTACTGAACATTGTTTCAAGACAGTCAATGATTTTGTCCATAGTTGTTGATGTTAAAACGTCATACTCATAGTAGTGGCTGTAGTAGTCTATTACCACCAGAATGGAGTGGTTTGTAGGCAGTGGTCCCAGTAGATCTACCGCCAACTCTTGCCAGGGACGATCTGGTGGCATCCATGGCATGCCTTACAATATTTTTCAGCTACTTCTTCCATGCCTGGCCACCACACCATTGTTCTGAGATGTTGTTTTCTCCCAACTATTCCCAAATACTCTTTATGAGCTAATGTTAATGCCTGTGCTCTCAGTTTTTCTGGTAATATTATGCAATTTCCACGCAAAACAATGTATCCCATCACACAGAGTTCATTGTTAATGGGTGTTAATGGGTGCATACCATTTGCATTTTTCAAAATGTCCGCCTCAGATTGCTTTGCACACTTCAGTTAATTCTGGGTATGTAGCAGAAACGTCCTCTACCTGTCTGGTAGTGAGTGCTTTGGGTGTTGCATTCACTGCCACAAACCTTACATACTCCTCAGACTCGTGTCTGTGCTCCTCTTCTTCAATCAATCAATCAAATTTTATTGTCAATTACAATTTGCATTGCAATCAAAAAATCAGTTCCAGTACAACCGTCCATCACATAAACAAACAAACATTTTGGGGGGAACGATTGACTGAGGCCTTGCGTTGCCAAGGAACGCAGCCAGTCAGCCGCTGCTAAATAGTGCAGCCGTCAAGGCCGCATTCCTCCAAACAGCCCCGAACCCCGCCTGCACGGAGTTCACGAGGCGCTGCCCTTGAACTCTCGAAGGAAGAGCAACAACATGGGGGAAAGAGGGGGGGAGAAAAAAAGAGACAGATGTTTGCCTATTTTATGCTCACACCTATAAAGAGACAAACAACCGACACAAAAAAAACCCTCATAGCACGAAAAGCACAAATAACACAAGACAACATGTATGCAGAAGGTAAACATTTGAGACCTGTCGCATGTACGTAAGATTCATCAGTTTTATGAGCATCAGTTATGCGTGTGTGTATGGGCGAAAGTGTTTTTCTCCGTGAACACTCTCCAGAGGCCATTGTCCTTGATGTTATCAGCCGCCCCACAGTTCAGAGAAGCATCCACAGGTCTCAGCGGGGGAGGGGGGTAGCCGGGGGCTTTTCTGGGCACTCTCCGCCATAACAATCCAGGAGTAGATAGGGAGGGAATCCAAATATGTTATTTGTTATGACACAAGCTGAACTGCCTTTCCTGTCAGCTTTTAAGTCTTTTGCTGGCTCCACATAAATCCAATTTTCCAAATTATTGGGCTTTTTCACGCTTCACTCCCAGATTTTATCCCATCTCCCCTTGAGTTCAACCACCAAAGTCAGTCTGCGTTCCAACACAGGTAGCTTTTCGGCTTCGCTCCATTCACCTGCCAGGTTTGTCCGTTCACAGCCAGAGTGAGCGCGTCATGCAGCCGGCAGCCTGATCAAGGCCAAATGGCTCCGACATCCGCTGTATTTGCCAATACTTCAAAAATCCACAAAAACCAATAAGTAGAGATCCCAGTATCCTTAATCCAATGTGAAAATTTTAAACGTCCTTGTGTCTGCTCTGGCAGTAATCTTGATAGTAAGTTAGCATTTTTTCGTTTCCCTGAAATGTGCACAGTCGTACGGTTGTAGTCTGTGAACCCATCTTTCTATACGTGCACATGGTTGATCCAAGTTGATCAAACTTCCTGCCATACACATAGGGATGTAACCCTTTACATGCCCACGCCAGTGCTAAGGCTTCCTTTTCTGCTTGAGAATATCTCCTCTCACAGTCCGTCAGACTACGACTCACGTAGCACATTGGTACCTCCTCCCCCTTCTGTGTTTGCACCAGTACTGCACCCAAACCCACTGGGCTTGCGTCTGCTGACACTTTGGTTGGGGCTTCTTTGTCAAAATATGCAAAAGTTCCGGTTCTGGCTAACTCTTTCTTTAGAATTTAAAAGTTTAGCTTTTGTTCTGGCCCAAACTTAAATGTTGTTTCTTTTCGAGTCAGACATCTCAGTGACTCAGAGAATGATGTAAATTGTGGTATAAATCTGTCTCTGAAACCTACCAGTCCAAGAAAGCTGATCACTTCTTCAGCATTCTTTGGCTCTCTGGCTTCCTCCACTGCTCTCACTCTTTTTTATGTCGGGCTGATGCCTTTCTGTGTAGGCATTATTCCCATGAATACAAGCCTGTCCATGTTAAACTGGCATTTTTCAGCATTTAATGTCAGTCCACATTCACAGAGTCTTTTCATGACAGTCACGTGTTTCTTGGTCCAGTGAACGAATTATCACATGCTTTGAAATGTTCTTGACTCCTTCAATGACTGTCAATGCATTTGCTATCTCATGCTGGTATTGCTCGCAGGTTGAAGAGACACCAAATGTTAGTCTTTTATATCTGTATACTCCAATGTGAACTGCAAAATGGTGATTTCTCTGGATTCTGGGATCAGTTCCCATTGTTGATACCCTCACTTGAGATCCAGTTCACTGAAGACTGCAGAGCTGTTCATGCCTTCCATTGTGTCCATTGTGATCAGTATAACCACATCTGTAACATCTTTTCTCACTTTTATTTCCTTCTCTGCTTCCAGTTGTTACTGTTGGTTTCACAGCTTTTCCTCTGTGGTTATATGACTTACTGCTTCCTCTTCTTTCTTTCCAGCATCAAAGCTCATAACTGCAATCTGTTTCTCCACTCTTTCGCATTGCGATGTCAACTTTAGCGTGTGACCGAGTGTCAGCCCACTCCGCCCTCGAGCAACTTCCTCCGTTCATAATCCGATGTATATTTACTCAGGATGGATCTCTTATTTGATTATCCGTGTCCCCATGAAAATCGCAATCCTTGTCTTAGGCGTGTGCTAAACTGTTGGACTGTCTCACCTCGTTTTTGAGACATCTTGTGGAATGACTGGCAGGCTAACGCTGCATTCACCTAGGACACGAAAAGTATGTATTGAGCGCGTCCACTGCAGCCCTGTAGTTCGTCACTTATACTAACTAAATTACACTCTTGGGCATCCTTGTCACCATTGTTGTCCGCCATAATGCTTAGATGTGACGCTAGATTATTACGAGCCACCGGTGAGTCTAATCCAGCGTTTTCTGTCTGCCTGCCTGCCTGTGATCTGACCTGCTTCTGTCTCCTGATTCTCTGAGCCTGCCTTACTCCTGTCGGACATGATTGCCTGCCTGTTACCGGATCTGTATCTGTGCCCTGACTCTGCCCTCAGATTCTGATTTGGACTGTTTTTGGATTTCTGATCACCCGGCTCTGACTCTGGATCTGTTCTCGGATTATGGACTCTGGTTTATCCCATCAATCATCCTGCCAGCCTCTGTGATCACAGTTCTGAACCGTTGCCTACCTGTTGACCATCAATAAACAGGTTTTAAACTATATCTGCTTTGTCCGGCTGAATTCTGGGTCCTCTGATTCGGGTCGTTACAGTTGGTTGTCCTTGCTGGCTTATTGAAGGATTGCTGTGAATCTTTTCTGTTCAATGAATAATATCAGTGAGCCTTTATTTGTCATTTTATGTATAAAATGGCCTTTCTAGTGTGTTGGTTTATGCTAATTTATCTGTTTAAAGTCAGGTTGTATGCATCACAAAACAATTTGTTGGTGCAAATAGGCCTTGAGTTTTTGTGCCCCTTTTAACTTATCATGCCAGAGACACCACTGTATATATGTATATATACAAATATAACCCGCCTTTTTCATATCTGTGTTTGTTCATGACTATTTATTTTAGTACCAGAGCTGCTAGTGACCACAATGTTTATTAATTTCAAGTCAAAGCTGACCTTTCATTAATAAATGCAACTTTAATGGCCAGGGACAACGATAGTCTCCCTGCTATCTCTGCTTACATCTCCAAAATCTTAGCAAATATGTCTACTTAAATAAATTATAAACCTCTAATTGCTTTTTAAAACAAGCAGTCTCCAGATCCAAAAGTCAACAGATAAGCCAAAACAAAAACGCATAGTAGTATGCAGAAAAAAAACATGTAATGTTTTGTTCTGTTTATATTGGTTTCAATTTTCTTTCTCAACTTCTGACGTTAAAATTAGCTGTTCACAAACATACAGGACACCTGCTGCTGTACGCTGATTGTTTGTTAAGCTTTGCAAGGCTGCCACATGGTGGATGCTTTGGTAACTGCTGGTACGGTCCTTAGAAACTAACAAGATCAGCAGCTGAAAACATGGCCTGTTTTTCAAGAAAACAGTTGTAGACAGTATGAAACAAATGCTGTTTCATCATCTATATGTACAATTTCTTTCACTTTTACAAGGGTTGACACAGACTCTTTGTGTCAGTATTATAAAATTACTTGTCAGGGATGGAAAACAATGGGAAGGCTGATTGTGTTCTATCCGTGTTTCATTCTTTCAAACCTTGGGTTTTCTGACTCGCACCAAATTCTGATGTTTTGGGAAGATGCAGACTAAACCGATTTTGACTAGGCTCTGTTCAATCAAGACACATTTGGACCTGATTCAGAGAGAACAGACGCTGCAACATAAATGTAAATGCATGAATAATGTACTCCAGATGTTTGGCTGGCCTTTCATTAACTACAAAGATGCTCCTGTGAAAATGAAAAAAAAAATGACAAGACTGAAGGGGAAGAGAGGAAGTAGGCAGAGAGAGGAAGAACAGATGCTACAGAGAAAGATGAGACAAAAAGCAGAGACAAAAAGCAGAGAAAAGGCCTTTTGTGCTCTGCTACATCTGTGGACTCATGACTCTGACCTGAGCTCACGATGACTGGAGTTTCTGTCTGCTAGTCTGAAGGAGATTAACTCCTACAGGATGGTCTCTGTGGACCTAAAAACAGAGAGGTGTCTTTCATGCCGCCTGTTTGAGTTGACCGGGTTCCCTGAACATAAACACATTCCAGACATTATCATTACCCCTTTGCTGCTGAGCTGATAGCCTACAGGGTTACTGACAGACACACCAGCAGATCAGGCATTTGTGTGTGCTTCTCTACAGCCCTCTATTAGCAGGAACTGCAGCGCACCTTCACCAGGTGTTTGCAGCCAAGTAGTTTATGATAGGGCAGGACTGGAATGTCCCACTGCAACACAAACCTGCCACAGCCATCAGGAACACAAAGGGGGGAATTCTGCAGGAATCTTTGTTCCTCTCTAATCACCGTGTTCAGCACCAACAAATCAAATGAGGCAGAACAGAATAATATCTCCAAATAATGCCCTGCTGTAGGATAATCGGTAAAGGAAATAAAGTGCTTGATATATATGTGGCAGCCTATTGTAATGATAAAATTATACCGTTGTTAATTCAGGTTAAGTTTGATTTTCATGGAATTTAGCAAACGTATTTTTTCTAATTCAATCAATACAGAAGTTGCAAATTTAAGTTGCAGGTCGAACTTAACACAGGCCGTTTTCAGACAATTTCCTTTTAATAAACATGTTAGAAATTTTGCTGCGGCGACAAATAAAATACTCTGACTCTCTGATTCTGAGAAAATAGAGCAGCTGGTATCACCATCGACCCACAGAAAGAAAGCCCTGAATATGAACCCGATGTGCACCTTTTTGTGTGGAATTTTCTGGGTTTTCTGTAGGCGCTCTGGCCTTGTCCCGCAGCCCATGAACATGTGTGTTAGCCTGATTGGCCATTATAAATCAGGTTTAGGTGTGTGTGTCTGTGGTTGCTTCTTTGTACAGTCGTGTTGCCCTATGGTGGACTGGTGATAGCTCCAGGGTGTATCCTTCCTGTTGCCCAATGATTGTTGGTTAAGGTCAGAAGCCCTCGGTGACCATGCAAGACTGGAAAAAACAGATAAATGTGTTGTGTAAAAGCAATATTTAAAGCCCAAAAAGAATATAATTTTCTGCAATTTGCATCTTTCATCAGACCTATTTAAATAATAATTTAATCAGCACTCTCGTCTCAAACAGTAATGTCTATTGCAATCATCAGCCTTTACTTCTTTTGTTTGCAGACATGTTTTATGTGTTTCGATCATATATGAGAAAATATGGAAAAACATTACATCTGAATTAAACCACCATCATGAAAATGAGTCCATGGCTCCATTTATTAATTGGCCTCAGTGTCTAGTTATAAGGGAGTTTTCTATAATCTAATGTTTTCGGTTTACATAGTTCACAGTTTTTCTCTGAGTTCTCTGTGGTCATTGATTATCACTGATAATCTATTCAATGAGAATTAAGGACTTTAACAAAGTTGGGGGTGGGATCTTAGAAAATGAGTGCTACCCAGAAGATTTTTTCTTCTTGAGATGAAAGAGCTTGACTTTCCCCTAATGCTGGTAGCATCAGTCTTTGATGAGCTAAGAATGAAGCTGAAACTGCCTGCTTAAGACTTAATCAAACAATGAAGTTAAACAAAAGTAGTACAAGTATTAGGGATAGTATGACCTAAACAAATTTTTGCCTGTATTGTTAGTTAACTTGAATTCCTTGCTGTGCAGTCAAAGTGAGGGTTATTAAGAAAGCACTCCTCCATATGACAAGAGCAATCTATCTTCTGGCATCTCCTGATCCCACCATTGAAATTGGACTAAATCCAGATCTTTAATTCACGTCTTTTTGGCCTGAACCTTTTAAGGATTATTTTGACGCAATAAACACATTTCAGACTAGCCTCAAACTTGGTAAAAGGGCTAGGGTATCGTCTCTGCTTTACCTCTGGCTGACCCACCAACTCTCATCCTTACAGTTTGATCCTTCTCCAGTGGAGCCAAGTTCAGCTGTGGAGCAACTTGCTTCAAAATTGTGATCTTCGAAGTGAAGATGGGAAAACTCAGAGCGTTCAGTGGCTTCATTTTCTTGACCTTTGCAGTCTTCACCACCGCCAGACCAAAATCAGGTCAGTCTGCCTTTACCAGGAGAACATATTGAGTTGTCATCTTTCATATTTTTCGTTACTCCCAATGGAAACAGATCATTTTTCCACTACCAGGAGGATCATAAATTACCTTTAAAGTACCTTCATGGAATTTGCAAGTCATAAGTAATTCATATTCCATCTGCAATTCACTTCATGTTCATGGCCAGACAACAGACTCTAAGATGTGCTTAATCACCTGTTATTGCTCCTGTCTGCTTGAAACTAAAGGTGAAATCCCAGACAGTCCCACACACCGACCACGCCGTCTCTCTGGTTAATATTTCCAGTTTAAGCTCAGCCTGGGATGAAACTCTGGATGTGCATTAATCAAGCAGTACTTTCCCAGCTTATAAAACTGCAGCAAAAACACTGACCCACCAAATACCTCATTCATGGCTGCAGTGTATTTGAACCATGATGATGTTACAACATGAAAGTGAGTCAGAGAAGAAAGATGAAAACAGATGCCCAGCATTAGCTGAAACCATGGAAAAGTTAGGTTAAGTGTTGTAAGTGTTAAACATAAGACCCATGCAGGAGAGTGCCTGCCAATTACAATGAAATACCAGGGGGCTGAGCCACCAGAATAATCTGTCAGCTTTCAGTACCAGACTTTCAGTACTAGCAACAGGCTAACAAAAGACATCTTCTTTTATCTAACAGCAACAGTTTGTCAGGTCTATTTCTGGGACTTAGTTGGTTTCTTAAGAAATGTGGTTCTACATCCACCAATGACCTTTCAAAACAGACAGATGTTCTGCCTTCAGCATAGAGGGTTTCTCTTAAGTACCAGATTCATCTTGTGTCTGTAGACTTCATTTGGATTTAAAATCAGCTGACGAGCTTGGAAAAGTTACTAAAAGCTTAAAATGTTTCTGACAGGTGAATATATTAATAAAGTCTTGCAGGGTATTTCTAAAAAAAACAACCTTGCAGACAAATATTTAAACCAGTCCACAAAGTTTGAGCAGATCTTATATAGTCAAAAGGTTCTATAGGGTTTAGTTCTGTCATTGTCTCCAAATGCATCACAACCTCTCGGCATCAAATGTTCTGGAATAGGAGTCATTATGAGGGACTGGTCAACCAATCAGAACTGGACTTTGCTGTAACTACATCAATGAGTTGATAAGGGATGAGATATTATAACACCAACTTGACTGTTTTACACCAGATACGACCCAGAACTTGTGTATAAAGAGTATAAACACTGACCTTACATTACAATAGACTTTATTTATATATGCAAAAAGGCGCTACAGTTTTGAACATAAAAAAAATAAAATAAAATAAAACAATCATTAGGTTGAGAAAGCTGCTCCGACAGCTAAATGGCTCAAAATCCCCAGCTGGTCAACTGAAATAGGAAGGAGAGCAAGGGGCTCTGGAGATGAAGGGTCGAAAGTTGCAGGTGCTCACATACGATAACAGTGCTTACATATTTTTCATTTTCTTGGACGTATAATCTATTCTGCTCCAGGAAATGAGGATACAGTCAACGGTTTTACTAACTAGTTTTACAGACTGTCCTTGTAACCCACGTTTTAGGTCCTGATCAGAAATGTAAGTCTGGTCCGGTGGATCTGGTCTTCCTCATCGACAGCTCCCGCAGCGTAAGACCTCATGAGTTTGAGACCATGAGGAAATTCATGATCGACATCCTGAACACCCTGGACATTGGACTCGACACCACTAGAGTGGGAGTTGTTCAGTACTCCAGCAAGGTACAGTTTCAATGATCATCCAGAACCTTTTCAGTCATTCTTCTTTATAGTTATCAATAATTAGTTTCCTTGGTGTGTTGAATTTACAGATTTTTCCTTTAAGGAACAGTCGAAGGAATGAACAATTTAATAATGTCAGTATCAATGACCCCCTCTCTGCTTAGGTCCGCAGTGAGTTCTTCCTGAAGAGCCACAGCAAGCTGGAAAGCATGGTGAAAGCCATTAATGAGATTGTTCCACTGGCTCAAGGCACCATGACAGGCCTCGCCATCAGATATTTGATGAATGAAGCTTTCACTCCTGGACAGGGAGATAGGCCAAAGGTAAACATGACACAAACGACTGTCTTAAGTTTACCTTTTTTTACTGATTTGACAGGATGATTTGGTTGAATAGTTTCACAACAAACTTGGATACAAATATTGTATTTCTCAGACAACTTTCACATAACATACAATTTTGTTTGGCTGAACTTTGTAGAATTCACGAGAATCTTGTTATGAAAACATTTTTTTTTTTTAAATCTAGGCATATGACCCCCTAATTTCCCCATTGTGGGAAAATAAGGATATTTCTTATATATGAAAATGAAAAGAGAACCTTTTTTTTAGGAGAGGAGGTCTTATTAGTAGTTATTGCAACTATTCTTTAACACTTTATAAGCATGCTAATATTCTTTTCTATAAATTACATCTTATTACATCTTCTGATATTCCTCCTTAGGTCCCCAACGTAGCTGTGATTGTGACAGATGGACGTCCTCAGGACCGTGTGGCGGAGGTGGCGGCTGAGGCCAGAGAGAAAGGCATTGAGATCTATGCTGTGGGAGTGGCGAGAGCCGATATGACATCACTAAGAGCCATGGCGTCGCCGCCCTTCGAAGACCACGTCTTCCTGGTGGAGAGATTTGACCTTATCCACCAGTTTGGACTGCAGTTCCAAGACAAGCTCTGTGGTGAGACTACTAAACAGAAACCATCTCACAGCTGTTAAGATTCACTTTTAATATTGAAATATCTTAAACTGATTTCAACCACAACAGATGTTTTGTTTAAAAAAAAAATCTGGCTATAGTCATTAAACTGTCATTGACAGACTTGGTCTAAAATATTCCTTTCCTGTTATTTCAGTAAATAGCATAAAATACTTTGTGAATAACATTGTACAAAATATAAATATTTCTACAGGAATGTGCAACCATTTTAAGCACACTCTGGAGCTCATAAATCACATGAACTCCGGAAAGTCAAACTTTCTGGAGTTGAGATCATGTTTTTGTAAAGGTCCCATCTGAACCCGGCCTTCACATTTAATTCAGTAAATGGATTACTATTTTTTGAAGTGATTTTAACAGAGTGCATGCAAGCAGCCAAGTATTCTGAAATGTGATGCAGCTGGCTTTAACAGGGCCAAAAAAACTTTCATTATGAATTTTGAAAACAATAAATGCTTACCCTGAAGATAAAAACAAATCCCCATCTCACTGCTAAATCTTTTTCTATATTTCATACCAGACTTCACAAATCCCTCAAGTCTGAGACTTTTCCACATCCAGGAGCTATTCTGGACTAAACCGTTGCTCTAAAAATATAAACTAGTATTGCTAAATGGAAGAAAAGGGTAGAAAGTTACCTGTATGATTGAATAGAATAAATAATCGTTGAAACAATATGTGTTTAATTTTGTGGAAATGAAAGGGTGGTGTGAAGCTGATGGATTAGGTCTGCAATGTACCTGCAGAAATGTTATTACAACAGTGTTGTTCTGTCAGTGTTATTCAAGATTTATTAAACAATAGTGACTGCAACAGTTCAGCGAGAAAAGCATCACAATTATAATTAGATTATGGGTTATGTGCAGCATTATTGTCCCAACAATGTACTGGGTTGCACTGGAGAGTAAAAAGTTCAGTTTCTTCTCATCTGACCCGATTACCCTTCTTCGTGTGTTTGCTGTGTCCCTACAGGGCTTCTGGCAAACTAAAAACATAATTTCTATTGGCTGCTAGTTTAAGTGAACCATCCACGCCTTGGTAGGATAGCAGAAAAAAGATGCTCAAAGATTCCCAAGCCTCCATCCTGATAATGTTTTGGTGGTCGTTTTGTGGATAAAAATACCCCCAGTACTGGGCGTGATGACCAGATATAAGCAGATGTGGTGCCATCTACTGGCAGTATCGCAGAACTATCATAATCCGGGTTTCCTTAATTAATAAAACAATATTAAATACTGCTGGACCGAGCCTGATGATATTCCCAGCGACATTCCAGTCTTTTCCCTCTTGGAATCATATTTTTTTGCGTTTTCTTTTCATTGGATCTTGGACCATTCTTCATTGTTTCTCTGGGTGATGCTAATAGCCGTTAGCTGCTTCCTTGTTTTAACCCCCGTTGCGTATGCGCAGTGACGTACTTCCTCTGTTAAATAAACACAGAGAGTTTTATTTGCGAACAAATTCAGGTAAAACAAAGCGTAAAACACCAAAATAACAACTAATACGCCAGCAGGACATAATAATCTTTCATAAAAACTTTGCATGCAACCAGAGTGAGCTACAGACGTATAAATTAAAAAAGTCAAATAACAAGGCACCTTTAATGTTTCATAAGCTGTTCCCTCTTTAAACCTTTTCACTTTTCCCCTGAAGTGATCATTAATCTTCATGATCCTGTTTGTTCAATAATTTTTTTCATCTTATGTCTGAGGCCTTCCCAGAACAGCTGGATTTATACTGAGAACAAATTAATACACAGCTGGGCTGTATTCACTCATTAGGTAACTTATGAATACAGTCTAATGGACTGGGTTTTATTTGGTGTTGACCTAATGGTTAAAGAGCAAACCACTGGTGTCATGGAGAGGCTGCAAGGTTCCTGGTTCAACTCCCACACACTGGCACTCTGGGTCTCTGAGCAAAACCCATAGCCCCAGAATGTTCCCCAGGGGCAGCACAGTGGTGGCCTATTGCTCCTTAAGGGATGGTGTAAAATATACTGACAGTTGTACGAGTTCATGAACTGACTTTGCTCTAAACTGTGCTGCAGGTATTGATCTGTGTCTGGAGTCCGATCACGGCTGTGAGCATATCTGTGAGAGCTCCCCAGGATCCTACACCTGTGACTGCCTGCCTGGATACAGGCTGAATACTGATGGGAAAACATGCTCAGGTAAAAATACTAACAAGTAATATTCCAATTTTATTTACAGATAAAGAGGGGACATTTCATATCCAACTATCCTTTAACAGCTTTTGTAGAATAAATGCATAATAAGAATTACATGCAAGGACTTTAGAAAGGACACAAATGTACTTTGTTGCGGATGCATAGAGAATGTATTCCAGCAAAACATCTGATAAACGACAAACACTTAAATCTTATCAGAGGTGATTTAACATGTGATTTTATGCTTTTGTGTGTTTGCATGTGTTTCTTAGCCATCGATCTGTGCGCCGAGGGAAAGCATGACTGCCAGCAGATCTGCACCAGTTCACCTGGCTCCTTCACCTGTGACTGCAACCAAGGCTACCACCTCAATAATGACAAGAAGACATGCTCACGTTAGTCTCACACACTCATATAAACCGCACAGTCTTTTCCATGTTTCAGTGTGACGTGCAAAATAATCTGCTGCTACATTTCCATATATTAATCAATATTTAGTTTGCATGACTTCATGTCAAACTGATTTTAATTTAATGGGAAATTTGCAACATTTCTAAAGTTTTACTTAGAACAGTTTGGTTCAGCTTGATAGTTTTGCTTGCTTAATGCAGTAGATAATCGTAAATGTAAAAACAAAATCTAGCAGTCATAGTTGTGATAATCCTTTTAAGAATATTGGCACTATTACTTGACTGAAAGAGAGAATATTGCTGCTGGTGAACATTCATATGCATTTAAATACCTTTGAAATTTGCAATATTAGCCTCTTATTTGGCAATAACTAGAGTAGCGTTGGTAAACCAAACTTGGATTTTGTTTGTAACCATCTGTGGGTCATGCAGTTTGCAACTTCAAACTGCATGGCTTTTAAAAACGTTAAGTCAAATGCTGAAATATAAATTTTCTGGCTAACTTCCTGCAAATCATAAACAAAGCTTTGCTGAATTCCTCTTGCTTCTCGCTGTAACCTAATGCAAACTCAAAATTACGCCAGGCTGCAGCAATGCTTGATCCTATCGCTTTTTGAGCTGATGAGAGCTTAAACAATGGCAATTAACATATGATATTTGTCATTTCCAAAGGCATTTGTTTGTGTTCTTAATACATTTCTACTACTCCAGCAAGTGTGGGTACAGTAAAAAGTTAGCAAAAATCATCAAACCACTTCATGTCATGATGACGTTTACATCATTTTAATTATCTTCCTGGTGTAACACAACATATAAAATGTAGTTTTTTTTTAGTTGCTTATACTGTCATACTCATGTCAGTAACATCCTGCCACAAACTTCCTTGGGAAAATATTTACTTGCTCAAGCATACATGTAAGTCTGCAACTGATATTTGTAACTTGGAAAAAATGTTTGTATAGCAATGAGAACGTTTTAACAGCCATAACACCCAGGCATATCCACACAGTGGTTTGTTTGTGCATATTCACACCTTCTGCACATGAGCTCATGTACAGATGCAGTGAGGCAAGCAACACCTGGAGCTAAGATTGTGTAGAAAGAATTATGACACTTTAAGACCTTTTGGTAACCCAAGACTTACAACTCCGTTTTTAAGTCATAGGTATCTTCAGAGTGTACCCTGTGATTATTGTTAACAGAAAAAATATGTTTTTAATGAAAGATTGTCAGCTATTCTGATTTATAACAACACCTGGAGCACCGAGGCTACTTAGAGGTTACTGGTGATTGCATATGTGAAGTAGGTTATTATATTTCTTTTACTATGTTGGAGAACTGTGATCACAATGTGCTTTCAGAAGAAAAATGTTTTAATACACAATGAATTTAACTAAATGGATGTGTGTAATTTAGCCGTTGACCTGTGCGCTGAGGGAAAACATGACTGTGGACAAGTGTGTGTCTACATGGGCCCGGGCATCTTCACCTGCGACTGCAACGAGGGATACAGACTCAATGAGGACGAGAAGAGCTGCTCACGTTAGTCAAACGTTCTGAAAAAAACAACTTATATACAACGATATGTACATATACACACATGTGACATGGGAGCATTGAAGTTGTATGTGTATTTTTTTATTTCTAGTGTTATTCTATACAATCTAAATCAGTGGTCTATAACTTAAACCCAGGTCTATAACTTAAGCAGGTGTCCTGCTCCTCAAAGACTGGCATTTGAGACTACTGATCTAAAGGTAGACCAAACCAGGCAAATACACACAACACACTGTAGGACCATAACCTTTTTCCCCACAACAAATCAGACTAAATTTATCTGTTCTATGTCAGTAAAGATTACAGTATTCTTTTGAGAATTTATTTTAACTTTCTTCAATCTGAGGCATTTACATGAACTTCCTCAGGACTTGATAAATAGCCTTCAAAACAGTAGGACTGTGGTCAAACATTCAGAGTATCCTTTCACAAGCTCCTTGTTTGCTGGAATTTAGTCTCATTCCTTGAGGCAGAGCTGCTGTAACTGAGACAGGTTTGTTGCCTTGCTCTCATGTATCTTTTCACTTCTGAAAACTAATTATCTGTGTGACAGATTAGTTCTTTGTGATGGCCACTCCAAAACATTGACTTGGTTGTCCTTAAGCCATTTTGTACCCAATTTGGAGGCATGAGTATGGTCACTGTGTTCATTTGGAAGACCCATTTGTGCCTATGCTTTAACTTCCTAGCTTATGTATATCTTGAGATATTGCTTCTATATCTCATGATGATCTTTCCTCCATATTTCATCTATTTTGTAAAGTGCACCAGTCTTTCCTATAGCAAAACACCCCAAACATAAGATAATACAACCCACGTACTTCAGTGTTGATGGTGTTCCCAGGCTTGTAACGTTCCCTTCTTTTCCTCCAAATGTAATTATAGTTATTTTGGCCAAACAATCAAATTTTAGTTTCATCAGATCACAGGATATGTCTTCAAAATCAAAGTTTTTGTCCTTTGTGTATTTCTAATCTGCCTTTTACATTGATTTTGGAGTGATGGTTTCTTACACTTGGAACGGTCTTCTAACTGGTGTAACTACTAGACTCATTTTGACACATTGATGTTGACACATTCCTACCAGCTTCAGTAAGCACCTTCACAAGATCCTCTACTTTTCCTTCTAGGGTTGAGATGCACATTTAAGACAAAACTTAAACTTATTTGATTTAAATGTCATGAAAAAAACTATCAAATGTTTACAAAACCTTGGCAAAGTCATCCTGGCTTTTCCAAGTTGTTTAAGGCTATAGTATTCTTGTAGACTTCTGAAATTGAAGAAAGCAACAAAAACCTTTCTAAAAAATCTCTTATCATTCTGCCATTTAGGTTATTTTCAAAACAGTGAGTGTGAATACGTAGTCTCGACTGAATTGACTGCTAGATGTTTTAATATTTCATGAGTGCAACTGTTGTTCGCCATTGTTTTAAGACATCAAATTCACATCGAATGGTGTTAAAATATACTGAAGAATCCAAATAATTAATTGTTGATTACAGACACTTTTTAAAGCAACATAAAAACCTGAGGATTTAGATAAGCTCTTTATATACCCTCATCAAACCCGTAATGTGTGTTCGAGACTGTAAAAAATATTTGTATATTGTTGGAGAGTAGATTTCTTAGTCATTTCTAAATGCTTTAGGAATAAATGGTTAGCTATCATAACATCTAACTTCATAAATGTTTACAATTTAGCCATTGACCTGTGTGCTGAGGGAAAACATGGCTGTGAACAAGTTTGCGTCTACTCGGGCCCGGGCATCTTCACCTGTGACTGCAATGAGGGATACAGACTCAACGGGGACAAGAAGACCTGCTCACGTTAGTCTGACCTCACAAAAATACACACATACAGACATTTTACAGACTTTTCTAATGATAAAGGATTCAGCAACAGAATTTGATTTCAGTTTGGTCAATTTTTGCAAAGTAAATCCTGAACTATCTGCCACTGAACAGCGTCCATATGTCACTGTAATTTTTCAAATCTTGGTCAAGATAGTTTGAAGACATCACATATATTTTAACTAAATACGTGTCATGCAGTTGCCAAACAGTCATTTTCATGGAAAAATTCAGATCTATGATTTACATTAAGTTTAAGAGTAATCTTGGTGAGATTGTTTCAGTGGCATTTGTAAAATGTTAAATCTGAAATTGTTATCAACTCACTAAAATTTAGAAGCCATGATTCCACTATTTTTTTTAACTTTAGAGATTCTTGTCCTAACTTAATTAAGTAGATAAGACATGAAATGCTACCGTAATAATATAAATGTTTATTAATGTTATATATTTACATACCTTAATTCTACAAAAATCTACTGTTGCTACCATAACAGTTGCAGTAGCAAAAATATTGATTCAGTTCTCAACAAGAAGTCATTATTTAAGCAAATGTAGACACAACTCTCCAATATTTTAATGTCACATAATTTTCAGAAATGGTCCTAATAGGCAGGATTGGTAGAGATACTAGCCTCAGATTTTGACTTGTATCATTTAGATTATTAACTCCGCTATCTCCATCACCACCATGTACATTAGCCAACCCCCCAAAAAGTACAATCTTTTCAGTAAAAGAAAACAAGTTTAATTGACTGAATCTTTGTAATTTAGCCGTTGACCTGTGCGCTGAGGGAAAACATGATTGTCAACAAGTCTGTGTCTACTCGGGCCCGGGCATCTTCACCTGCGACTGCAACGAGGGATACAGACTCAATGAGGACGAGAAGACCTGCTCACGTTAGTTGGGCCACAGGTTTTGACTTATAAAATATGTTTTTTTAACCCAGCTAATGGCATAATGGTTACAATAAATGCAATAGATTTCATACGGTCGTTATTTGTGAAAAAAGTGTCAAATTTGAAAAGCTGTGTGTGAAATAGTCCATCTTCAGCATTTTCATAGGATTAAAGTGAGGAGTAGGAGCCAGGTGTTGCTGATGAAATACACTTGATTGGTTGATCTTAAGCAAGTGTGCCAACCTCAGTACTGACATGGCTTTATGCCATTTGCCACTCTGTGTTAACACTGTGGAAAACAGCTAGCACTCTTCCCATGAGTTTATGTTCCTGCAGGTTCATCCCAATGTGAGACCCTGCTATTTCAAGACTCCTGGAGCTACGTGTCAAACTCAGCGTAATATTAAACATAATGACGGTACAATAACATATTTAACCACTCCAAACCAGCCATAATTGTTCAAAGACAAGCAATCTTCAATCTAAAAAGGAATATGGCAGCAGTACTTAGGCATCTCAGGGAACTACAAGACTTTTAGGATAATTTTGGACAGATAACAGTAGGGATATCTGGCCATAATTCCTTGTGCCATGATTTCAGGAAACCTAACACAGCATATTTGAATGAAAACCCCATACCAAGCTTCAAACACGGTGATGGAGGGGGGATTATTTGAGCTCATTTTGCAGAAACAGAACCTGGGCACCTTGCAGTCATAGGGTCGACTATGAACTCATCTCATATGACCAAAGTCTTGTCAAGTCAACTATGAGGTCAAGCGTGACTCAAATTAGGTTAACAGAACTATGATGCCAAGCATAGCTGCAAATTTATTCCAAAACGGCTAAAAAAGAAGAGCCAGATTGTTGCAATAGTCCAATGTCCATTCAGCCACCCCATTTGATTTCTGTAGAACCTTAAGAGAGCTGTGCATAAATTGTTTGTGATAAAGGTCTGTCCAGGGGTCTACTTTGATTTCATACACAGCTTTTCTATTAGGCTTTTATCTCAGTTCAATACATAATGGCAGTGTGGAATTCATAGTCTTTTTTGTACACTTTTGGTTGGATTTATATAGATTAAGAAACTGGTAAAGACTAGGGGTCTCATTTATAAAACGTTGCGTAGGATCTATACTAAAGGTTTGCGTACACCCACAGGCCGACAATGACATACGCCAAAAATAAATCCATATTTATAAAACCTTGCGCACTCCTACCAGCACACACTTTCGCTTTATGAATCACAGCTGGGTCTGAAGGTTTGCGTACCTTTGTCATCAAAGACAACCACCGGCATTTTAGGATGCTGATGGCACGTGTCACAATTGAGTGTGAATGGGTGTGAGCCATATTAAGGCACACCTCCTCTCCGCTCTGGGGTTTTGGAGAGCGGGTTAGCAACCCGGACCTGAGGGGGCAACCACTGTCCCCTGTAGGTTTTAGTGTATAATTATGGATTACCAGTGCAAGAATGATTATCATTGTGGTTCGGAATGCTTATGATAAAGTCGATCTTTTAATAAAGTCTGGTATAGAGTGAAATTGAACGTCTGAGGGGACTCATAATGCAACGTGGTTGTAATTGACCACCTCCCCATCTGCGTCACCAGTTTCCCCTGTCTCTAAAACGGGTGTACGCATGGGTCAGGGTTTGCATGAGGGATCGCACATTTTGACGTCAAGTTTTCCTTTATAGATCATGGCCTTTGCGTGGAAAGGGATGTATGTAAAACTTAGTCCCCATTTTGTGCATACGCAAGCTTTATAAATGAGACCCCAGGTGATGTTAAGAATGGACTGATATCTAAAACCCTTAAATTTAAAACAAGGATTCTGTCTTTTCCTCTTGACAGTAAGTGCGGGAGTTTTTTGAAGGTTAAAGGGTGAAAGTACAAGACTCTGTTATATTTATTTCACTTTGGTAGAGAACAGTTGTTTGTTTTAATTAGATTTTTTTCAGTAGTAAAAAGGTTAAAAACCAAGAAGATTAACTCAATGAATGTGTGTAATTTAGCCATTGACCTGTGCGCTGAGGGAAAACATGACTGTCAACAAGTCTGTGTCTACTCGGGCCCGGGTAGCTTCACCTGCGACTGCAACGAGGGATACAGACTCAACGGGGACAAGAAGACCTGCTCACGTTAGTCCGATCCTCACAGAAACACACACATGTGCAGACATTTTTACAATTAAACAAATCTGACAATACAAACGATTATATTTGTTGTGTAAATCTGACAACAAGTTGAAGATGATATTCCTAATAATCTCTACTACTGCCCAGACCTTGTATTTTAATGTAAGAGCTGGAATGTTTTTTCAGGAAAGCTTTAAGTCATGGCACTAATAATATCTGACAACATGCTCATCCCAGGTCTTATTGACAACTATTGCACAAAAAATCAGGTCTACCAGTTTACCTCTCAGATTAGGTGTCATATTCTCCCTCATGTCCCCTGACAAGACAGGTTTATTAAGGAAAGAAATTCCCTAAACTATTAAAACCAATGCCGTTGCCAGCTCATCAAGAGTCTAACACTATGATTTTATGTCTTAATGAGGTAAAACAAATCTTCTCATAGAAGTGTTCTTGAACTATTTATTAAGTAAAGGCACTACACACTACTTAAATAATATTATTCAGTAATGCTAGAATAATTTTTTACATTCAATATAAAGTAATTCTTTATGTACACAATGCGTTACTTCTCCTTGAAGACAAAAATGTAATAATCTTTTCAAGTTCATGTCATGTCATTGGGTGGATTTGTAGAAATACTTTTCCTAAATTTCGGCCTATATGATTTGGCTTTTCAGCCCAATAACACTAATAACAGGACATAGTTTTGTAGAGCAAGCCTTAAGCAAGGACCTAAACCTTTTAGACCTTCTGTATTTAGCTACCATTTGAATACAGGGATTATTAAAAGGCCATATTAGAAACATTGTTTTTATTTCTTCGTGGTAAATTTCTTCGTGGAGTCATTCATAAATGTTTAAACAATGGTTAATAATCAACAAGTTTAACTCGCTTAATGTGTGTAATTTAGCCATTGACCTGTGCGCTGAGGGAAAACATGGCTGTGAACAAGTTTGCGTCTACTCGGGCCCGGGCAGCTTCACCTGCGACTGCAACGAGGGATACAGACTCAACGGGGACAAGAAGACCTGCTCACGTTAGTCGGGCCTTCACAAAAATACACACATGTACAGACATATGTATATATATGCACATCTAATAACATATAATTTCTTTTTTTGAATGTGTCTTACAACCAAGTTGAAATTTCTTTCCTCCTAAAATCATCAAAAATGTAATGTTATCTGTAATACAGGGAAAGACAAAGAATTTTTTTTTTAAAACTCTCTGTGTCTTCATGAAAAATAACTTAGTATTTAAATAGAAGTCTATATGAAACATCAGTAGCCTCAGTTACAGCGATTCAAATCACATTGCAGAACATCACCTCAAGTAAAGTTTGTGTAGCTGCTATGAGACAAGATGACAGTGTTTAGAGCTTTTCAAATGTTTACCAGTAAATACTAAGTCATACTCAAGCAGATGATGCGTTACTTATCCTTCAAGATGAAAACCAGACTCTCTCAAGAATTATTTCATATAATTTAGTATTTTTTATTTGTATAAGTTAATGTTTTAAAATTAGTGGGATTAGCAGGAAGACTAATCCTAAATTTTCACTATTTTTTTTTATAAACCCAGCTTTCTTCTTAAATAAAATCAGTGACCCCAAACCCTGTGTCTCAGAGCCGATTGTGCTGAATGCTTTAAATGTGCCATACCTTTCCACACCTGATTACAATAGCTGTTATATTCTTAATATGTCATCAAACAATGCAGAAATCTGTTAACAATCCATTATTTAAATAAGTAATTGGCAATAGGTAACAATTAAAACATACCAGACAATTTGCCCTGAGGATGAGGATTGTGGAGCACTGGCTTAAGTCACCAACAATATGTCAGTACGCAGAGTGTAATGTTAATGTTAATGTTATCAAAATAGCTTCAGCCTTTTCATCTGCTTCACACTAACTAACTCTACAGGCTTGTTTGTCCTTTTGTTATTTGCTCCAAACAAGCCAAACCACACTAACACAAAACACTCGGCAAGCCCTTTTTGATCGCTGTTCTTTGAAATTTTAATGTTCTTATTATTTTTACTGTTGTTCTCATTACTGGTTGGTCATTGGAATGGATTTTATATTCAGTTTATCAACCCCTGACCTACATAACCACGGAAGAGTAATTCTCTTGTTTTACTTTTTGATCTTGTCTTGTTACATAAGTTGATACTCGTTTAGAAAAAAATGGAGAAAGAAGAGAAATTTAACCCAATGAATGTGTGTAATTTAGCAATTGACCTGTGTGCTGAGGGAAAACATGGCTGTGAACAAGTTTGCGTCTACTCGGGCCCGGGCAGCTTCACCTGCGACTGCAATGAGGGATACAGACTCAACGGGGACAAGAAGACCTGCTCACGTTAGTCGGCATACAGATTCATATGTATATATTTACATAAATCCAATGATAAATGCTGTTTTATCTATCTGACAACAAAGTTGAACTTGTTTCTTTTTGTCTTAGTCAAACCAAATATCTGCTACTTTTGCAAGCTTCAATATTTCTGAGAAATGGTTGAATGGGTCAACATTAACTATCTCACTTGCAGTTTAATTTAATATTGCAGTCAAATTTGTTCAACCTAACCTTTATGAAAATGTAAAAATAAAGAAAATAGTATTTGAAATACCATATCAAACTAACAGTTAATGTGCTGAAAAAATCTTAAAATGTTAGTAATTTGCTAAATCCTTTTTTTTTCTCCACAAAACACTTATAAACCAGAATAAATAACTGAACAAATCAGTTTTTTTTTTTTTTTACATTTTACTGGGAAAAATAAACTCCCAGAACATAATTAGTTATGTGATTAAAGCGTGGCCAACATATCAGTAGTAGACCCATGTTTTGATGCAAATTCACTTATCAGCCAGTTTAACCTACATTAGTGGTTAAACTTGCAGACAACATACCAGACAAAATGCCTATAAAAAACTAAGCAAGCTTTATGTAAGAACAGAAACATTTCCATGTGTCCGTTTGTTAATCAAGCTAGTTTTCCAAATGTAAACATAATCATAATTCTGTTATCTTGGTAGGGAACTCTTCACATCACTAACTCCACAGTTATTTTCTGCCTTTTATATTTCTTTATTCATTATATTAAAAACATGAATAAAAACACTCCATCCTCCCTTTTCTTCTTCATCTCTTTTTTCTACTAAAACCCATCACTGTTATTGGTCTTTTTGCCTCTTGCTACATATTAATATTTCATTTTATAATGTTATTTATATCTCAATAGGCAGTTGTATGGCATATGTATTTCTTCAAGCAAACTTTTCCACTAAAAAACAGCATGAAACTGATTGTTGTGTCTAATTTTAGCCATTGACCTCTGTGCTGAGGGAAAACATGACTGTGAACAAGTCTGCGTGAACATGGGCCCGGGCATCTTCACCTGCGACTGCAACAAGGGATACCGACTCAACGAGGATGAGAAGAGCTGCTCAGGTTGTTAAGAACCTCATAAACATACACACACATATATAGACATTTCTACACATACAAGATTCTGATGTCAAATAATGTATCTAAGTCACAGACAATTGTCTTCATCTTTAACCATGCTTGCTTTATATTTTTCCCCTAAAGTATTTAGTATTTATCCCCATCAGCCTGAAATTTAATATATTACCAGTACTTGGAGGGAGTGTGACCACTACACAACCTTTAGAAAACAACTAAACAGTGGTAAAAAACAAATTAGTTATGTACACATAGATACATATTTTCTTCTCTCCCTTGGACCATAGACTCAAATTGCATTTTTACTCAGTCTACTGAGAAAGTAGGGATACCTAAATGTTTCTTTTTCATTAGTATATTTCTTTACAACAGCCAACCAGACAGTCAAAATGCTTCACAATAAAATCATTAAGATATCATAAAAAAAACATAAAACAGATAAAAGATCAACAGGGTAGAAGTTAGGAATCTTTTGTAAACCCTCACAGTGCAAGTGAGTATTAAATGTCTTCCTGAAAAAATAATTTGTGCTAAAGGAGCAATAAGTAAGAAAATTGGCTTCCCATGGGTGATGGTGGTGACAGCAGCAGCCTTTACACTCTAGTGGTTGGAGAAGGTCACCATCATGTCCTTGGTCTTACTGAAGTTCAGTTAAATCTCGTGCAGAGCATCTCCGTTGTAATGAACGAGGCCTGAAAGCACAGGAGAACTGGGTTGTCAGCGACTGCGTACTTCGCCAAATGATAATCGGGTGATTTGGAGCTAAAGTCATCCACTAAGAGAAATTACACCGGCTTGGGTGGAGCTGGTCAATGTATAGCAGAAATCTGAGAGAACGTTCCAGTGTCCACAGGATTAACTTCTGATCCGGCTGAAGGTGGGAGGAAGCTCAGTGGTCAGGATGTGAGGCTGCAGTGTTGGACGTTGAGGAGATTTCAGCCACCAGAAGTCTGTCTAAGGAGTCAGAATGCTCCAGATGTTTATGCATGGCATCTATGTTGAGTGTTTTTGCATAGTCAACACCTCCATCTGTGCAACATGAAAATTAAGCTTTCATCACTAGTTCAGTAGAAGCTACAGGCCAAAGATCATTCAGTGTTTTGGCTGTGCTTTTATGGATATAGTGTTTTTTATAAACAAAAAAAAAAATCTTATTACATTATCATGGTATCCCAGTTCACTCCAGCTGCAACATACAAAGAAACTGATATAATGTTGCACAAGAAACATTAAATCTGACTACAAAAAATAACTCTATATGTCTGTGTTCTTTTAGCCATTGACCTGTGTGCTGAGGGGAAGCATGACTGTGAGCAGATCTGTATCAGTGCACCAGGCGTGTTCACGTGCGACTGTAACAAAGGATTCAAACTCAACAAGGACAAGCGGACTTGCACAAGTCAGTGAATCCCTTTTTTATCGTCTTTTTTTCTTCATCGCATGACTGATTAACATTTATTTATACATCACTAATATTCCATACCATTGTTTTCTCTGTTCACCTACAGAGTAAATTGCCTCTTTTTAAGCATCACTGACTAAGCTGAGAAATCCTTTTAAAAGTGCTATAAATTCAGGAATTCAAAGCTTTAATATATTGTAACTTCTTTATTGGATCTCCTTGATGACCCGAATGTGATTAACGGAGACTGGACTGCCAAATGCAATAAAACTCTGAACATAAAACCCCAGTATTAACCTCTGAGTTTAAAATTACATTTACATTTGGTTGTCCTTATCGTGGTCGTTTAATGGCCAAAAGTGCCCTTATTTGCACAAATATTGGATGAATTGCACAAAGCCTATACAACCATTCAGTATTCCAGTTAGCAGGTAAACCTTTACATTATTGTAGGAAATTTTGATCTAATGATATATAGCAATAAAATATGTGAGTGAGTTTAGGGCGTCATCCAACACACCAGATCAACGGACGCCTTTATGCTTGACTTCTTCCAGCTAACGTTGTTGACATTTTTTGACCTGCCAGAGGTCTAGGCTTTAATTCAATCAAAAAATTGTAGTTGGTCAATATTTACAAAGAACTTATGCAAACATATAAAAAGGTCCAAACATCTGATCCATTGAGTTCTGAATGTGAAAAACATACTGATAGAGAAGTACGGTTCTCCTGTGAAATATGTTTAATTGAAAAACAACTGGAGAACAAAAGCAATGAGTTTGCGTGCAAGACTGAGATTTCCTTGAGAATCAAATACAACAATCAATATTTCATTTAATTTAATAAATTTGGTGATGCAATACTTATTTGTTTAAACCTTGTTTGCTAAAACATAGTTTTTTTCATAATTCATCTCAGCAGCATTTCCCTCATAAATATGTCTCGTGTTGTCTTGTGTTGCTTAAATGTTTCTGTATTTGTATTTCTTTAGACATGGATATGTGCAACACAGTGAAGCATGGCTGTGAGTACCAGTGTGTTAACACTCCTGGATCTTTCTACTGTGTTTGTCCTGAGGGACAACTGCTTCAGGAGGATGGCAAGACTTGTGGCAGTAAGTTTAATCTTTGCAGAAAGACATGGTTTATAGGCATGAAAAGCATTTTATAATTCAGCCCTGCACACACAGGGGACTTATAGGATACCCATAGATAGAGATTTATTATTAGAGGGCTTTTATGGGCTTGATTAGTTACAAACCTTATGAATTGAAAAGAGCATCGATGGATACAGATGTTTGATGAAAAAATATATTAAATGCAATTTAGTTTAAACTCAAATCACACACCATAGATTTCTTATATAATACTATAAATACCCTGTAAGTGAATATATATATATATATATATATATATATATATATATATATATATAGCTGTTCTGTAATGTGTTCTGTAATAGCTGTTCTGTAATGTATTGTAATGTTTCTCTATTGATATTACTAACTTGACTATAAAAGCGGGGGTGGTAATGCCTCAGAACTGAAATGAAGATAAATAAGAGGTTGACGAATAACCCACGCTGATGTGAAAAACTGTTTGGTTATGTTGAAAAAAAAATAGCTTGACTCTTGTGAGGATTATCTTTTAAAATGTATTTCCCTGGAATGAGAATGAGAGACAGGGCCTGACCAAATTTTAACTGTCTAACCAAAGCTTGCTCTAATCTGAAGAAAATATAGTATATCAATTAATAAATACTGGGGAAATAGAATTTCTTTATATCATAAAGTGCTCTAAATAAGTACTATGAATTATGATTTTAAAAATATTGAGGTAAAACGCGATCTTTATCTGGTATTTGTGTTCAAACTGCACAATGCGGGAAAAGAAATGTTAAAAAGTCAAATATCAGTTTCTGTGTGTGTAAATCATGCAAAAAGATTAAACTCATTTATTTACTCAATTATTTAGTGATTTGTGAATGAAAAAAAGTTTGGCAATTTGAGGTTAATAGTTTATAAAACATATATTTCTTAACTGATATAACCAACCTTTAGAAAAAAATCTAAAGATATAAAGGCTATTCATTCTTAAAATGTTATTTTTGATCATGCAGTTTACCTTTTTTTGTTTTTTTTACATAAGTAGCATTTGAAGAATACAGCTTTAATAATTTACTACTGTGTTGGATGTTGTTAAAAAGATTCTGTTCTGTTGATGCTAACTTTGCATTGGATTTTGTGGTGGTGATACTTTTTGTGTTCCGGTTTTGATATTTGATTACTGATGTCTTTTTCTTGGGATTTTGTCTTATCTTTCAAGAAATACTGTTACAAATGGAGCAATACAAAAGAATCAACATAGAGCAAACATGATCCATCTGTTATCCGTATTATTTCCGGCCTAACACTTGTTTCGTCTTCAGCTTGCAAGTCTGCAAACATCGACCTGGTGCTGCTGATCGATGGCTCCAAGAGCGTCCGCCCTCAAAACTTTGAGCTTGTCAAAAAGTTTGTTAATCAGGTGGAGCCTTTTTTAAGACATAATTGTATTGTATTACAGAATATTGTCACTGCACAGACAACAGAACTGTGACAAAAGCAAATGTGAACTTTTGATCTTGATTAAAGGAATGTATCTTGCACAGATTAATTTAAAATAAAGAAAAACATTTGTTTTTACTTAATACAATGTTAGTATCTGGATTTTCAATCATACTGTTAAAAGAATACTTTTTCAGTGGGGTTAGATTTTGTTTGTGTGTTTTGTTTTTGAACTGCACAAGTGAATGTAAACAGGTACAAGCATTTGACGTTATATGTCTGTTTCCTGACACCCTCCAGGTCGTGGACTCTCTGGACGTGTCTGCTCACGGCACCAGAGTCGGTCTGGTTCAGTACTCCAGCCGAGTCAGGACTGAGTTCCCACTCAATATGTACCACACTGCCGCAGACATCAAAAACGCAGTCATGAAGGTAGAGTAACAAACGTGAATTTGCCTTTATTTTAGGTTGTGGAAGTCAGGTAGCTATCATTGTTTTGAGTGCTAAAATTAGCTTTAACACAGAGACTAAAAAAACAGCAAAGTATGAGTACTGTTAAAGAGAATTGTGTTATGGCTTTACAAACTTTGTGCTTTTAGGTGGATTACATGGAAAAAGGAACAATGACTGGTCTGGCACTGAAGCACATGCTGGAAAACAGCTTCTCAGAAGCAGAAGGCGCCCGGCCAGCCAGTCGCAACATCCCTCGAGTCGGGCTGGTTTTCACAGACGGACGATCCCAGGATGACATTAGCGAGTACGCCAAAAAGGCGAAGGAAGCAGGTCAGTGTCAGGATTCGTTTTTTTTTTTGGACTTTTCATTCATTCCCCACTCTGTTCAGTCACCTCCCAGCCACCACTCAACACCATTATCAGATCCACTGATTACCCTCAAGTCATTTCACCTGATCCTCTGTCTTCATATACCTGCCTCTCTCATCCACTCCCCACCAGAACGTCTCGTCTTGTCCTGCTGTCTGCATGTGTTTTTTCTCCCTGTGTTTTTGGCCCTCTGCTTTCTGTTTTTTATGGACCTGTTCTCGCCCTGCCCTTGCTAGTTTACTTTACTAGTACTTGTGTGCTCCGCCTGAGTCAAGTGGTCCCTGTGAATTCTGCTACACCCAGTCAAGTCAATCTCCACCTTCATCATCCATCCAGCCTGCCATCTTCTGCCTGTCATCTACGCCACTTCCTTCAATAAACTTCTTAAAACGTACTTCTTGTCTGGCTTGAATATCGGGCTCCCAGATAAATTCATTACAGTCAGTACCAGTGAAATCCTAATGATATTTTGGCTTCTCCAAAATTAGCACCTTCAAGTTTTACTGCAATTTAAAGCTGCAAACATGGACAAGCTAAACGCATTCTGCTGAAAAGGGGAATGTTCAGATGAACGAAGGTAGAGCTGTTCAGCCAGAATAATGACTTTTAAATCCAGGGAATCTGTAGTCTGTCAAAGTATGATGGAGGTAGCATCGTTTTCTAGGACTGTTTGTGGTACCATAGCATTGTAAAAAGTGGATCGTACTACTTTAAGATTTTACATCTGCATCATAACTGCTAGACGGTTGAAACTCGGGACAGTTTGGTGTTTCCTCAGGGTAATAATCCCAAAAACACAGCACATCGTACAAGGATGAAGCAGGCCAACATTAATCTTCTGATGGGACCTTTCCGAAGTCTGTAACCTCAAGCTTGTTGATAACATGTGTGAACTATGCTAAACAGTCAGTGCTGCTTCAGAACATCTACCCATATATACAAATTGGTGTATGCATGTTGATGTTTGAGCCTGTATGTAAAATTTTGACACCTTTTATTTATATAGTAAATTTCAAAGTTATTTATATAGTAAATTTCATACTTGTGCACCCAGCTTACTGTTTAGAAATTTGTTAATAAATAAAAGCTAAAATAATCCTTAAATGCCTAAAGTTTATATGTAATTCACGTCCAAATGAGTGCATTTAAGCCTTTCTTTCGCATCATAAATATTATTGCATTAATAAACAATTAGTCTCAATGTTTTTTTTTCCTGTATGCATGCAGGAATCACCATGTATGCTGTTGGCGTGGGCAAAGCTGTGGAAGATGAGCTGCGTGAAATTGCATCTGACCCTGTGGACAAACATTTCTATTACACAACTGATTTCACTGCCATCAACACCATCGCTGAGAACCTCAAACTTAATATTTGTCCAGGTAAAAAACAAAAACAGGCAAAACCTCAGCGAGAACTCTGTAGTGTTGAATTAAAAACTTAAAAAGCAGATCTGATAAGGAATATGGAATCAAACAGCTTAGAATAACAAGGGTCGGTTATTTTTGTTTGCCTTTGATTACTGATTTTTTTATATTTCACTCTGATATTTTCTTTACATATCATCCTTGATCAATTAGGTTTAGACAACTAAACTCTGAAGACAAGTACATACAATGATAATTTAGTTAAACGTCAAGCTTTACAACACCTTGGAAAAATCACAGCAAACTGCATTAAAATGTAGGGCGACAGCAAATCATCACAAACTGTATGCTAACAGTTTTTTTGCTGATCCAAGTGGACGGAAAGGGTCAGATCTGACTTGTCAGAAACAAGACAGTTTAAATAGAACCAGACAGACTTGTTGACCTTTAATTAGAAGTCTTAAAATGTATATGAATCATTTATGGAAGGACTTTATGAGAACAAAATGTTGACTTTTTTGTCTGCAGCGGAGAGTCAGGGGGAGGTTGAGGTGAAGGATCCATGTGCCTGTGAGAACATGGTGGAGTTCCAGCAGGCCACCATCAGCAGTCTGGATCAGCTCACACAAAAATATATCCTTTAATGAAAATTCAAAAAATCTTTAGTATACAAGCAACACTCTTTATATATGATCATATATTTATGATTTGAAATAACTGCCCTAAGAGTTTGCATGCAGCTCTGTGTCTTTGTTGCTCAGTTTTGCCTTTTTTCTTTATCTTGTGTCAACATTCTTTCTTTCTCCCACACACCGTAGACACTTTAGGGCTTTGGGGTGGGGAGACTCTGCTCTCAGCAAGCACTCGGGCCTTGCACACCCCAGCCAAAATCCCAATTTTTATGTACTTTAGACATGCACATCGGCATTCATCGCAACAGTTCACAGTCCCACAGACAACATCCAAACTCCATAGAGGGGCATGGTCCTCTTTTTCTCCTACCCCAGAGCCTGTACATGGTCTGAGTGGAATAGTGGTGGGGCAATGACCTCGGGGTTTCTGCTGGCATCATGGGGGAGCTGGTATGATACTGTGGCGCCGGGTGTGTTATTGTTTATGTGGGTGTTCAGGACACGTCCTGGAGTAGTAGTGGGTTCCTCTCGGTGGCCTACTACTCCCAAGGAGGTTTTGGCCCTGGTGTTGGCCACAGGGACAACATTGGCTCTAGTAGACATCCCTCCACCTTTCTCCTTTTTGAAACTAGTTACCTAGTAGGATGGTAGTATGCGCCTACCTTGGTCCTTCCGAGTTGCCCTACTTCTCACCCTGTGCCTCTTTGGTTTGGGGGCTGCTGCTCCTGTCCGTCACTGACAAACTACCCCTGTGCTGTGCGTATGGCTGCCTTGGTGTAATGCCTAGGACTGCTGCGGTCCTCTTCTATTGTGCGCCTTCTGGTGACAAACTCTCTCACATAAACCAACTCAACACAAACACGTTTATTTTAACACACATGTCATCATAGTATGATGCTGTGGGAATGTTTTTCTTCAGCAGCAAAAGAGGCTCAGAGGCTGCAAAAGACCTGGTTAGGTTTCAACCTTCTAATCCAGCAGGTCAACAACCCAAACATATAGTCGGAGCTTGTCTGGCAGAAACACATCTGAAGACAAGAAGCTGCAATTGCAGTAAAATGTCCTTCCTCAAAGTACGGACTCAGGGGTGCTGAAAGCAAATGCATGCCACTTCTTAAAATATCTATTTGTAAAGACATTAAAAAAAACATGTATAATTCTCCTTTCACTTTGCAATTATGTGCTGTTTTGTGTTGGTCTATCACATTTGTGAAAAGGTTTAAGGTTTGTGAACAATTATGCGAAGCACCGTAACACAAACAGTTGAACATGACGTATATGTAAGCATGCAGGGAACTGCAGAAATCTTACTTATCCTTAATGCAATATCTACTCGCTTCAATGGCTTCCCGTTTAGAGCAACTGGAGAACCAGCTCCTCTCAAGGAAGTGACGTGATCAAACAGAGTGAGCAAGCAGGACAGCACACAGGCAGACTGATGGGAAAAAAGAAGAAAATGACTCATCCTGGAAAAATAATTGTGATCCATGGCATGAGCAACACGTGTTTGAGCAGCAGTCAGACACCCCTCATGTAAAAAAGGGGATTTTATAAAACCTATGAATACTGTGAGAAATACAGTATGTCAGAATTTGTGGTGTGGAATCAAATTTCTGTTGTAGCTCTAAATGGTATAAAGGAACCAACATCAGTGATGCCCAATGTACAATGTAGCTTATTTAAAATAAACCCTTAAAACATACCGTTTCCTACAATGTATTGTAAGAAACTATTTAATACATGTATTGAATTACACATTTGTTTCTGGTTTCTTTTAACAAGCACTCCCCTCTAACCAGGCGGACTGTTTTTGTAAACTAGATGCAATCAGTGGACTGTAGCGATAAACCTAAAGTGAACCTTCAGGTTTTGTCATTGTCACAATCATCTGCTTCCTTCAGTGCCCTATTTATACTGGATTCCATATATATTTGTATGTATTTATGGCAGATTGCAGTTTTTATTTAAATTTTTTTTTAACCAACAGCAGAAACACTAAAACCGCATAGAAGGACACGAGTTAGAGTAATTAAGTCCTGATACCACTTCCATTAACTCTCTGGCTTGTGTCACATAAAGCCTTTTCTTTTTTACCTCCTGAGCAAATGCTCAGACCAGACTAGCTTTCCAGAGTTGAGAAGCATTGAAAAGGTAACTGGCTTTAAAATTAAAAAGGGAATTTATGAAATGTTGAGTCTTAATTTTTACTGAAGCTGTGGTGTTAATTCAGTAGAGGAATCTGCAAATGTTATAGGACATACTGCTTCTATACGAATATTTATAATTTACAGCTCTTTTCATATATCCTGAAATATAATATATATTGAAAAAGCTTCTTCATTTGAATTTAGAAACTGGAGTCTAAATTTATTGAATTTTTTTCTGCTAATTTAGATGTTCATTCTTTCCATTTGTACTAAAAATACCACCATAGATTTATAGCCCTTAAGATTTGAACATCTGTTTGATTTCGTATATGTTCTAATAACTAACTTTTTGTATTTTTGTAATGAGTCTGTTAAACCAAAGAGGGAAATAAAGGACTAAATTTTTTGCCACCGAGTGTCGGACTGGTTATTTTTTTTTTAAATCCTCACAATTACCCCGTTTACACTACCCTTTCTTAACCGTGCTGAGACCGGTCCGAGCTCGGTAACTGAGATAACTATCTAGTTTAAATGGATCGCAAACTGAACTGAACCGTGCCAGACACAACCGAACCGTGCTAAATGCAGACCAGTTCCATGGGTGGGCTCGGCCCGGTTTTTCAGTGGCACAGTTCTCAGATAACAAAGAGCGCATGAGCAGGCTGCGTCATCTCCTCACAGTCAGCTGACTAATTTTGCGGTTTCAGACATTCATAAAAATACTAGCTTCCTTACCGTGCCACACGATTTCCAGTGATGATTCTGCTTAGCAGTGTGATGAACTTTGACATCTGTCGTTGTTTCCTGCATCTGTAAGCCTTGATTAGACGTTTGTTTGTCTTATCCGCTTCCCAAAAGCCGACTCCGTCAAGTAAATTCACCAAATGTTGCCTTCTTCGCCTGACTCTCCGCAAACAACGAAATATCACAATTATAACCAAGCATAACTTCCTGAATGTTACGGGCGCCGGCATTTTGATTTGCTTGAGTCCCTCCTTCAATCCTAGAGAGCAATAGTACTCTAAATCGTCACTAGGAAGCGAGGAACCGTGCTAGCGTGATGTGTAAACGGTCGTCAGAACCAAGCTCGGCATGGTTAACTTAACCAAGCTCGGTCCGAGCTCGGCATGGATCGGTTTAACAAGGGTAGTGTAAATGGGGCTATCACTTTTCTGTCATGGTTTAAGTTTTGTCTGGCTTCTTTCTTGTTATTTTGTAGTTCACTCAGCTCTCCCTCGCTCAGCTATTAGTCACACCTGTCTGGACACTAATTAGTCTTTATTCCCGTCACCTGTCAGGCTCCCTTTATAAACTCACATCAGTTGTGTTCTCGGCTCCGGTCCATAGTGTTCACTCCCGCTCAGTTTCTGCCATAATCCTGTGTCAGCTCAGTTTTTTGTTCCAGTCAGCCAGTAGACTTTACTTCAGCATTGTTTGTGTTCAAGACACTGCCAAAGACTCTGCTCAGCTCTGTTCCAACTAAGGTTCTCAACTCCTGTTCACGACTCCTGGGTTCCGTTCAGCTCTCAAGTTTCCAACTCCTGTTCTCAACTCCTGGTGAGCTGTCCTGGTCTCAAATCCTCGGCTCTGATGTTCTGGTCTCAAGTCCTCGGTTCTGATGTTCTGGTCTCAAGTCCTCGGCTCTCAGGTTCTGGTCTCAAGTCCTCGGCTCTGAGGTTCTGGTCTCAAGTCCTCGGCTCAGATGCTCCGTCCTGGTCTCAAGTCTTCGGCTCCAGAGTTCCTCCCGGTCAGTCTCTCAACACGCCTCCTGCCGGCCAGCTTCTGCACCCTACACCTCCGTCTGTTGTAAGACTCTGGGTTCCATCATCATCCATCTTCCACACTATTCAATAAACTCTCTCCTAAGAACTAGCTCTGTGTGTGCGTGCTGTGTCCGGGTTCATCCTAGAAAAATATCATAACATTTTCGATGTGCGTTTTTTCCCCCACATAGTTTAAAAAATGGTAAAAGTATTTGGTAAATAAACTTTATTTTAGTCTAGTATTCTTTAAGTATCCTTATGTATGCTTTTACCAAGAACTTCCCAAAGACGAAAAAAGTAATTATCTGTGGAGAAACTTTGTTTTGTTTTTGTTTTTGTCAGACACATGGACAGGTACAAGTTTCACCCAGAAGGATAAACGCTAAATCCCTGTGGGCTTTAATCTGCTGCATTCAAAGAGCAGCTCTACAGGGATCACTTACTGCTTTCAGACTGAGTATCATTACTGATGGTGACCTTTAATGCATTTTCTCAACAGACGCTTAAGCAACGCATGTTTGCTCCAGAAGTTTCTTTCTTTTAAACAAGTTAATACATTAAAAAGCGATGACGTCTTTTCCACTATTTATAAATTCAAATGTTATTATTGAAAATAAACTTTTAAGTACTAAGTCTTGCTGTTCAGGTTTTTTTCTGGGAATTTAAAGTACACACACCTCAAAAGTATAACCACAACTTATAATGAATGATAACAACTACTTTTTAATTCATCCCACAACAGATAATCTCTAGGTTGTTATTTTTTTTTAATAAAAATTAAAACAAGCCAGCGTTTATTCAGTCCAATCGAATCAGATTTAAATAATGTTAGATACATTCAGCTAGTTTGGGTCACAAACAGCATGTTTTATGATAATTCATTTCGCCACAGTTATTAAAGTGCATCACTCTTGAATTTGATTAATAACTTTGCACACGGTGTTCAGAAGAAAAACCGACTTAAGCAGAGCAAACTCAAGATGGACAGTGCTCTGTGTTGAGTTTTCAGGAATTTATAAGACAGGACAAAAACAGAATACACTGCCTTCAGTTCTGAGTAAAAGAAACAAGTCATGGGAGATATTATCATTGATAGTAAAAACATTAAGAAAAGAATATCTAGAGAAAATTATTATTGTCTCAGGTCACTAGACAGTAGACCTAAAGCAACTTAACTAAATAGATTGTTCTCTTAATGTATGCATTTTGTCCATACAGGAAGTTTTAAACCTAAGAAAGCAAAATAAACTTGCAAATTGTCTATTAAAACTCCTAATGTACAAACATCCAGAAACTTGCCAAAAAAGTGTACATTTTGTACAAACAGAGGCCAATTCCTATTATTTGTTGCTTAATTTATATGTCTAAGTTGTAAAATTATGTCCTTTATATTCTGTCAACAGAATTTTCTTTTCACTGTTTAAGTGCCATTTCTTTATTTAAAAAAAAAGTACCAACAAAACACCCCAGAGTTTTCAGAAAGTGCCAAAGAAAGGAGAAAAAGAGGATTCATGCAAATTCATTTAAACAAGTTTGAAGGGGATCATGATTGAGAAAGTAACATTTCAAAGTTAGTTTCTGGACAAAGTTAGATTATGGACTCCTTCGTGTCACGTTCCATCAAATTGATCAATGTATTCTTTAAAATGTACAGAAATTGATGTCTCACAAGTCACAACAGTAAGTTGGTCTCCATTCAGCGGCTGCATCCTTCTCAGAAACCTACTTAGCCTACTCTGCTTTCAGAGGCCTGATTCTCTGAAGGATGCATAGCCCGCGTCAAGTTCCTGTGAAATGACACTAGTCTACTCTATGATATGCCTAATTTTTTTATTTATAAATGTTTTTGAATATGGCTTTATTGAATTTTTGGTTATACCACAAACATAATGAACTAAAATACCAAACACCAACCAAAACACATTAATCTTTGTGGCACAGAACACATCCTTCCTGAACACATACAGGGATCTGGAAATCATACCCAAGGATGAACCAGACTTGAGAAGGTCCACAGTTCTCTTCCAATTATCTTGTCCAATTTTCATTTTTACATAAAGTCACATAAGGAGATAGTGTTTCTGAGGTCTTGCTTTAAAAATACATACAGGTGGGCCTTCTTACACTCCTTTTGCTGATTTTGTTTCAAATAACCTATAAAAATATTTTGGTTGATATTTCAATAAATGGCCATTTATATATAAAACTTACTAAGTTTTCATTTAGACTGTTTTCAACCTAATTCTCTCTTTTGAAAAAAGAATGGAAATCATTAACATTCTGATCCTGTTGTTGATTTACAGACGATTTAATGGGATATGTAGGGCTGCATCCTTCCTCTGCCATGAAAGGAGGAAACCCTTGAACATCAAAATTTCAAAAGGAACTGGGACAACTTTGTGTCACAGTGTTGTGATGTCATGGGCCTTCAAATGTTGAGCCGCTGAATTGAGAGCCGCTGTTGCCATCAAAGGCTTTTATTTACTTTTTTTTGGCAGAAATAAAGAAGATAATGTTTAAAAATGTAACTCAAAATTACAGGACTGTCTCAGAAAATTTGAATATTGTGATAAAGTTCTTTATTTTCTGTAATGCAATTAAAAAACCTGAAATGTCATACATTCTGGATTCATTACAAATCAACTGAAATATCGCAAGCCTTTTATTGTTTTAATATCGCTGATTATGGCGTACAGCTGAAGAAAACTCAAAAATCCTATCTCAAAATATTAGAATATTTCCTCAGACCAAGTAAAAAAAAATTATAACAGCAAAACAAAATCAAACATTTGAAAATGTCCATTAATGCACTCAGTACTTGGTTGGGAATCCTTTTGCACAGATTACTGCATCAATGCGACGTGGCATGGAGGCAATCAGACTGTGGCATTGCTGAGGTGTTATGGATGCCCAGGATGCTTCAATAGCGGCCTTTAGCTCATTTGCATTGTTGGGTCTGGTGTCTTTCAGCTTCTTCTTCACAATACCCCACAAATTCTCGATGGGGTTCAGGTCAGGGGAATTGGCAGGCCAATCAAGGACAGTAATGCCATGGTCAGTACACCAGTTACTGGTGGTTTTGGCACTGTGGGCAGGTGCCAGATCTTGGTTGTGCAGCGTTTCCTGCCACATTTCCCCCTTCCAACACACTTTTTGTGAATGTGCTTTGAAACTGCACTCTGTGAACAGCCTGCTCTTTGAGAAATTTCTTTTTGTGTCTTACCCTCCTGATGGAGGGTGTCAATGATGGTCTTCTGGACAGCAGTCAGATCAGCAGTCTTCCCCATACTTGTGATTTAGTTTACTGAACCAAGCTGAGTGTTTTTCAAGGCTCAGGAAACCCTTGCAGGTGTTTCAAGTTAATTAGACGATTCAAGTGATTAGTTGAATAGCCCACTAGTATACTTTTTCACGATATTCTATTTTTCTGAGACAGTCCTGTATATTTTTCCCTTGTGTTTATTATGTTTAAAATAATATTTTCCAAAATACAAAATCAAACACCAATGCATATTTCAGTAAAATTACTAACTTTTAAGTGAAAAAAATAAATACAAAATCTTGATCTGTTTCTTTAAAACTTGCCAACATGCCAGTCAAATGTGTGCAGAATCATATATTTCTGCAGCTTTGGAATCTGTGCATAAACAAAAGAAAGTGAAAACTAGTTAGCCAAGTGAGCGATAAAGCTGCTGTCCTGGTGGATTTGATAAGAGACTCTGTCTATGGAGAATATTTGTTTTAAAACAATCTTTCTAATATCATTAACCTTATTCATGTGCTCTCTAGCGAACATGCTCACTTTGTTTCTAATTAGAACGACCATTTCAAGTAAATAATGACACCTACATTTCCTTCCCTGATTGTTTTAATAGGATTAACAACTATCTCTCTCAAAAACTTGTCTAATAGATCCCCTTGGTGGTTCTGTGGTGCATAACACATTGCATGGCAGATAACAACCCATCCCTCTGTGTGTGACCTTTATTGTTAGAGTCTAAACAGGGTTAATGAGATGGTTTTCTGTTTGTCCTGGAGCATGACTCACCTTTTGAACTCTCTCAGGATTATTGAAAATGTCAGGATGTCCCAACAGTATTGCTAACAGAAGTAAGTGCAATAGCGTCGCAAGTTATCAAGAGAAGATGTCTTATTTATAATTCATATCACAAAAGAATGTAAAACCAATAAGGCACAAAATAAATCCTTCTTTAAAGTTCTTTCAAAGAGGGTTACTTTTTAGAAAACTGGATGCAAATATGATCCATGAGAGAATTGCTACTAAAATATTTGTTTCAAAACCCATACAACGCCATTTAGAACAAGTTTTTTTTTTGTATATGAAAATAATAATTACCGTTTTTGCACTGTTAATTATATTTACAAACAACATCAAATAGAATAATTGCAATAGAATAAGAAGGTATGAAACAAGCTTTTTAAAAGTTATAAAAGTAGAAAAGAGAGAAAGGTCTCAGATAAAATGACTGCTTTTGTTACATCAGAATTGACTTGTTAATAAACTGGATAATATGTAGAAGCTGTTTACAAAACCAAGAAAATCACGTTTGTCTTTTAAAGTGTGCCATAAAAGGCCTGTTGCTGCAATGTTTTGTGTAGTTGTACACTGAATTACTTTGGCACTGGATTACTTTCTATGCTTTTATGTTTCTGTTAAATGCATATTTGTTTTATTTCATTTTAAATAATTTTAAGTATGTTTTTAGGTTTGTTGTGGAAGCAGTACAGGCTTGGTGGTCCAGCCATGTTTACGCCTCAAGATGCACATTCAGCGAGAACAGCGGGGTGTCTTAAGTTCTAGCGAGAGCGGTGTATACGTATAGAACTTGGTCACGCACTAACAAACAAACAAATAAACAAACAACTATCCAGCTCATTGGATAAAAACAAGCCAATAAAACCTACTCAAACAACAAATGCAATTTAAAATATTAACAGTGTGTTCTTTCCCTCATCGACGGGAACCTAGACCAGGAAATCATTGCATTCTGCAGAGCAACCTTGAAAAGTCTTTTCAGAGAGTCATAAAACCACAGAAACCAGCAGCAACTCGGTGACAGCTGAGGTCTGGTGGACTGGGGGTCTGCCAGCATTGATGGGGCAAAATAAGATCTGGGGTAGGGAGTGGGTTAAGTGTTTTGAATGATATTCGTGGATTGTGGGAGTTTGAAAGCTGGGTGCACCTGTTGGGGCCTGCATTGGGCCTGCGCGGCATATGCAGCCTTGCTTGGGATGATGGACGTGGCAGGCATGATGGGAGCACCATAAAGTTCCCCATCCTCTGCAAGTTTTGGCCACATTCTGCACTTTAATTTTAATGCACTAGAGACACTTAGGGCTTTGAGACTGGGATAGGAGAGACTCTGCTGTCAATTAGCAGTAGGGTCTAGCATACCCCAGCTACAGCCCCAGATTTAATGCAGTTTAGACACACACTGCATTAATTTCAACTAAATGGAGCAGGGATGCCCATGTCCAGTCCTCAGGACCTGCTTTCCTGTATTTTTGAATGCACCCCTTCTCCAACAGACCTGAATAAATTGATTGAATTCCCCCTTTGGCATCCAAGGCAAGGCAAGGCAAGGCAAATTTATTTATATAGCACAATTCAGTACAGAGACAATGCAAAGTGCTTTACATGATTAAAATATAGGAATAAAAGCAAGTAGGGATAGAATGTAGTAAAAAAAAAAAGTAATTTTAAAACAGTTTAACTTGAACATTCAAAGGCAATTTTAAACAAATGTGTTTTTAATCTCGATTTAAAGGAACTCAGGCTTTCAGCACTTTTACAGTTTTCTGGAAGTTTGTTCCAGATCAGTGGAGCATAGGAACTAAATGCTGCTTCTCCGTGTTTGGTTCGTGTTCTAGGTATGCAGAGCAGGCTGGAGCTAGAAGACCTTAGTGCTCTGGAGGGTTGATACGCTGATAACAAGTCTGTGATGTATTTAGGTGCTAAACCATTCAGGGATTTATAGACTAACAGAAGTATTTTAAAGTCTATTCTCTGAGATACAGGGAGCCAGTGTAAGGACTTTAGAACTGGAGTGATGTGCTCTACTTTCTTAGTCTTAGAGAGGACGCGGGCAGCAGCGTTCTGGATCAGCTGCAACTGTCTGATCCACTTTTTAGGCAGACCTGTGAAAACACCGTTGCAGTAATCAATTCTACTAAAAATAAACGCATGGATTAGTTTTTCCAGATCCTGCTGAGACATTAGTCCTTTAATCCTGGAAATGTTCCTCAGGTGATAGAAAGCCGACCTTGTAATTGTCTTTAGATGCTTTTGAAGGTTCAGGTCTGAGTCCATCACTACACCCAGATTTTGGACCTGATCAGTGGTTCCTAGCTGAAGCAGCTGAAGCTGTGTGCTAACTTTTGATCTCTCCTCTATTGGTCCAAAAATTATTACTTCTGTTTTGATTTTATTCAACTGAAGAAAATTTTGGCACATCCACGTATTGATTTCTTCAAGGCATTTACTCAGTGCCTGAACTGGTTCATAGTCACCTGGTGACATGGTGATGTAAAGCTGTGTGTCGTCTGCATAGTTATGGTAGCTGATGTTGTTATTTTTTATTATCTGAGCTAGGGGGAGCATGTAGATATTGAAGAGGAGGGGACCCAGAATGGACCCTTGGGGAACCCCGCATGTGATTTTTGTCATCTCTGATGTAAAATTACCTACTGATACAAAAAAGTCCCTGTCCTTTAAGTAGGATTTAAACCATTGGAGAGCTGTACCAGAGAGGCCGACCCAGTTCTCCAGGTGCTCTAACAGAATGGAGTGATCAACAGTATCGAATGCTGCACTGAGGTCCAATAGAAGCAGCATGGTGGTTTTTCCACAGTCTGAATTTATATGGATGTCATTAAACACCTTGATAAGGGCCGTCTCTGTACTGTGGTGAGCACGGAAGCCAGACTGGAATACGTCAAAGCGACTGGTCGTTGTTAAGAAGGTGTTTAATTGTTGAAATACAACTTTTTCAATAATCTTACTGATAAAGGGGAGGTTTGAGATGGGCCTGTAGTTCTGGAGTAGTAGTTTGTCTAAATTGTTCTTTTTCAGCAGTGGTTTGATAATTGCTGTTTTTAGGGACTGGGGGGAAAACACCTGACAGAAGGGACGTGTTTATTATCTGGGTCAAATCAGATGCTATGCCAGGTAAAACTTTTTTAAAGAAAGCTGTGGGGAGAACATCAAGGCAGCATGAGGAGGAACTTAGCTGCTGAATGATCTGCTCTAAGCTTTTGTGGTTTATTTCGCTTAAATGGGACATTTTGTCAGAAATAGTTCCTGCTGAATACAGCTTTGGTTCTGGAGTTGATATGGTAGTACAAAATGATCCTCTAATTTTTAGGATTTTCTCAGTAAAGAAGTTAGCAAATTCATTGCAGGCCCTGGTGGAGTGGAGTTCGGAAGTCACGGACACAGGAGGATTTGTTAGCCTGTCGACTGTGGAAAATAAGACACGAGCATTATTACTGTTTTTCTTAATGATCTCAGAGAAGAAAGATTCTCTTGCATTTTTCAATTGTAAGTTATATCTGTAAAGTCTCTCTTTATAGATAACGTAGTGAACCTGCAGTCTGTTCTTTCTCCACCTGCGTTCAGCTTTCCTACATTCCCTTTTTTCACCTCTAACTGCTGGAGCATTTCTCCAAGGAGATTTTTTCTTCCCGGAAAGAACTTTCACTTTAACTGGAGCAATGCAGTCAATGATGTCTAAGACTTTGGACTGAAAGTTAGCTACTAGATCATCTACTGAGTTGCAGCCCAAGGTTGAAGTATCAGAGTAAGCTTGAATAAAAGTTTCTGTGGCATTGTCCTTAATGGTGCGCTTTCTTACGATGTCCCTTTGGCTAAATGAGTCACTGGAAATGATGCTTTCAAAGGTAACAGAAAAGTGATCAGATAGGGCAACATCAGTTACATTGACCTGTGAAATTTTTAGACCTTTAGTGATGATCAAGTCTAAAATATGTCCCTGTTTGTGTGTTGGCTGTTTAACATGTTGACTTAAACCAAAGTTTCTAAGTGTGTCACACAGTTCTTTTGCACTTCTGTCTTCAGGGTTGTCAACGTGAAAGTTGAAGTCTCCCACAATAATTAAACAGTCATAATCAACACATATCACAGACAAGAGGTCACTAAAATCATTAAAAAAGTTTGATGTGGACTTAAGAGACCTGTAAACATTCAGAAACATAGTTCGTACCGGGCTCTTTACCTGGAGAGCCAAATGTTCAAAAGAGTCAAATTTTCCCAAAAACACCTTTTTACATTTTAGTGAATCATTAAACAATGGTGCTACTCCTCCACCTTTCCTTTGCTGTCTGCTCTCACAAAGAAAATTGTAGTTTGGAGGAGTCGTCTCTAATAGAATAGCTGCTTCATTAGATTCATGTAACCATGTTTCTGTTAAAAACATAACATCAAGATTATTGTCAATAATGAAGTCATTAATTAAAAGGGATTTTCCTGACAGAGATCTAATATTTAATAAACCCAGTTTATATGACTTAGTGGTTGATGATGTCTCTGTGACAGGTTGCATCTGACAGTTTATGATTTTTAAGTATTTGTTCCTGTTTATCCTTTTGTTGTTCTTTTTTCTGCCACGTATTATCACAGATATTCCATAATCTCCGGCGAAAGGCCCCGGCTGATGCTGGGAACTGTCATGTCTGATAAACGTGTGGCCAGGGGCCAATCTGTATCACAGCGAAGTAATTTGGAGTTCCTCAGTACCAGAGAGTTCTGTGATACGTGGAGGAGGAGGATCTGAGGCTCTGAGGCCTTTGGAGAATCCTGGTTTATTCACAGCAGAATGGCTATGTGGAGAGGATGTCATCTGTAGGCCAATCTTAGATACTTTGTTCATGTTATGAGAAAATTCCAGAAAAGGAACTTCTGGGCTTTGTGGAGAAGAAGGGGAGGCGGGTGCAGTCTTGATCGGTGATCGTGACGATGGAGGTTTTTGGTCCTTTCTTTGTCCTGCTGAGATCTGGGATGAATCGTCCTGTAGCTCTGACGAAGCCTCTTTCTGTGTCATCTTTCTGGCCATCTTTATCTTGGCTTGTTCGGGCTGTACTGGGCTTATCTTTTGTTTTGGCATTGGATGTGCTTTGTTTTGGAACAAAGCTGATGACGCATGGTTCACAGAATAGAAGATGTTTGAAATCAGCCGTTTTGCACCTGACCTATTTAGAGAGAAACGATCTCTGTTGAACAGATGTCTTCTTTCCCAAAAGATGTTAAAGTTGTCGATGAAGGTTACAGTTGTTTCTTTGCATGTTTTTTCCAGCCATTTGTTTAGCATCAGAATTCTGGAAAAAATCTCATCTCCACAGTTAACCGGGGCAAGTGGGCCACTAAGAAACACCTTGACATTCAGTCATTCAGCTCTCGGAGGCCTGATAACGAGCCATTAAACTGGTTTGAGTGTGTTTGAGAGAGGATCTAGGAGTTGTAGTGTGGTAACTCAGGTGGACTGGAGATGGGAATCCATGAAATACAGCAACATTTATCCTTTCTGAACTGCTCTGTGCCATTGAATCCCATTGAAAATGCATTTTTTGAATAGGCTGTTATAATTGTTAATATCCCTTCTGAGTTAAAAAACAAATAAATACTTATTTATGTTGAGGGAATTGCCATATGTGATTGTCAGATAGTGGTCAGGTGACCACGGGGATCAGTCTTAAATAGAGATTTGACCTTCCTGTGCGTCGCTCAGACATCGTTCCTCTATGTCACAAGCTCTGTTTCTTCCTACGTGTCAGTCTTATTCCCTTCTCTCTGCCGTCCCCGTCTGGTCTCGGCTCCCTAAGTAACACTTCTCTTCTAGTTCATATTTATGTGTCTAGGGTTACTAGACACTTGTTACTTGATCAATCTGTGTGCCTCCAACTACCCACTGCTAGTTCCTGTCGTGGTTGGGTCTCATCGGCACACTACACCTGATCACTTAGATCTAAAATGCTCTTGTGTTTAGCCTCTTCGCTGACAGTGATAAGGAGTTCAGTGTATAGTGTGTATGTTGCACATCTGTGCGAGAGACCTATTGAAAGCACTCTTTTGGACAGAGGTGGCCCTGTGTGCTGCAGAGCGGAGGCTACAGAGTAGATGAGTGGCAGGTTCAGTGTATGGTAGAGACAGTAACCGGAGCAACTGTTGAGTTCTCTAACAATGAAAGTAAACAAGAACTTCCCGGAGTTGCTTAAGGAGAACTGCACATGGACCACAGGCAAAGTAATAGGCATTAATAGACAGAGAAACAGATAGTCAAACGGAGAATGAGGCAGTATCATGGAAGAACCAGCAATGAACAATGAGAATCGATGGGACTGAACTGCGAGAAATAATTCCAAATGTCCAAAGAACAGAACACAAGAATAAACTAAAAAAATTAAACACAAGGAATGAACTAATTAAGCAACGCCTAGAGAACATAATAAACTCCCGTAATGCACGACCAAAACAGAGAACCCGATATTCCTGCCAGACACGGTGTTGTGTTTAAAATATTTATTTATAGTCATGAGAACCTGAGACTAGGTGCAGAAAAAGAACAACTCTGCTGGGACTGGTGAGGAGCCTGGCGGAGATGAACCGGTTACCCCAGTAGCAGATGATAGGCAGGTAATGGGCAGAGTCTGGAAACAGTTACAGGCATGGGTCGGTAAGTGGCAAGCAGAGACTGACAGAGAAATGAGTGGGGGCTGGTTTGAGGTCAAAGTCATGAAAACAGTCCAAGTTGAAAACAGAAGACTCAACATTGACATCAGTTAAGGGTAAGGCAGAGAAAATCCACGGAAAATGTGATCGAGGTCAGGAACAAAGAATCAGCCAGGTAAAAAATGCTAAATGTCTACTAGCTCAAGGCTTTCAATAATCTTGCACTACTTGCCTACTGATGCAGATGAACGGGTGAAGGAGATGAGCTTGTTTGAGCTGCCAAGGGAAACAGCGCACAGGTGCTTTAGATTATCTTGGTTGCAGAGATGCAGGATGAGTGCAGCAGCAAGCAGACAGGCCAGAACATGACAACAATAATGATGAAAACAGACATAAAGAAGCCCAAAACCCAAACACCTAAGGCTCATGACAGGCACATAAGCCGTTTTAAACAGCAAGTCTTATATGTGCTATTACCATGTTTTAACTAGAATGTTGTTTTAATTATTTTTAAGTACTTTTCAGTGGAACCTGGCAAACAATTTAATGGTACACCAACAAAGACCTAAGAGAGGGATGCTCCATTAATCCCGTAAGAGTTGTATGGCAACTTCCAAACTACTTGAAGTCAATCGTTCTATTAAAAAAATGAGGGTAAACAAGTGAACACTTACGACCGATCTACTCCGTAGCAAACTTACCCTAAGGTCCGACCGGGAAAATCTACAGAGAAATTACAAATAATCCAGGAGTTTCATTGCTGACGCTAAAGGCCTTTAATAAATGTTAAGGTACATTATGGTATAATTAGAAAAACCGTACCAAACTAGATGAAATTCCCTTCCTTATCAAAAGAGGATGAGCAGGTTTGCAAAGTTGTGTCTGAATTAACCCCAAAAACTCAAGACAATAAGATGTTATGAAGTGATGCACGGTATCATGCATCACTTCATAACAGCATCATTATGCGCTGATATGCTGTGCTTGGCGAAAACCAAACCTTTAGGTATAGGTTAACACTGACTACTGGACTCCTTTGGTTTGTATTCTGTAATCAAATGGGAGGCTACCTGCCTATCAAGCCAAAACTGAGTTATAACTAGGACAATGATCCCAAACAAGCTGCTCATCTACCACAGAATTACTGAAGAATAAAAGAACAAATGTATTGTATTGGGCAAGTCAAAAACCAGATCGCCACATCATTGAAATTCTGTGTGGGGCCTTAGAAGAGCTGTACAGAAACAAATGTAAGCAAACCTCACTGCATCAATATGAGATCAAAGCTGGCAATATTTATTTTCCTCAGGGGACACATGTCTGAATTACATATTTTTGTAAAGTTAAAGTCTCTCAATGTCTGATCAGTTATCTATTTAGATTATCTTTGGAAAGTTTTGAGGTTTCATCTTGTAAAATAAGGATACTCAATCATCTGCACACATGTGGTAACCCAGAGGGTTGCTAGTTCCTACGTATGCACAGGCACACCCATGAATCCTTGGCCTGATGATATCTAAACTATTTAAAGTGTAGAGCATCAGTGTTGGTGTTGCTTTAATCTGTTAACGAAGACACTGTGCAGAGATTTTGCATTGAAACAAAGGACATAATTATCAAGGAGTTAAACTCTACTAGTCAGCCTTCATGAGTTGAATAAAATGCCTTTAATACATTTAAACCTTTGTGAATAAGGAATAAGTAAAAAAAGGATAAAAAAAACTGCTTTAAGCTGATGTGGTGATCCTGAACTTGAGGTTAGTGCTTTTATTTTAACTTTTGGAAATGTCCAGCTTTTACACCCTGATGTAAAATTGTGTTTTTTGTTTAAACAATTAACAAAATGACATGGTGATACTTTACTACAAAGACTGCCAGGATTTTGTTAAGATGTGTACATGGATTTATGCTGTTTGGCTCCTCTTTTTCCAAGTCACAATGTGTTATAATGTTAGACTTTTTAATAATTTGGAGCTTACAAGTTCAAACTTAAATGGATTTTTGTGCTTTTAATGGTATTAACAATACCACTGAAATGTTGAGTGAAAGATTTACTTTGGCATCTGTAAGGGCCTTGTGATATTTTTTATATCCAAATGGATCCAAATGTGAGTCATGTCAAGACCTGATGTACCTTATATGGCAAAAATCAAATGGTTAATAACTGCAGAAACACAGACCAGTATCTTTACTCATGCTGACCTCTGCCAAAGAAGAACTAATTGTGTAGCCACTGATAATTGGACTCATGCATTTAATTATATTGCACTGTCTTGTAGTGATTTTCTGTTATTTTGTTTTATGGCTTTTTTTTCTGTTTAAGTATGGTTATTTTCAGATGGAAATATCTTGCCGATATGTGTGTATTGTATTTATATTTATTGTATTTTATGATACTCAGATGAACTCTAGATGAAAACTAGCATTCATGGCTAGTAAAAAAAAACAAGTATGGGCTTGTAAGCATCACAACTACTTAAACATGCTTATACACCTTTATAGGTTTTATATTTTTATAAACCATAGCTCTTGTAGAACATAGAAATATAAAACTATTTTTGATGATGCAGCAGATCTCTGTAAATTATTTAACACCTTTTTTTCCCCCCTTTACAGGCTTAAAGAAATGAATGTGTCGGCTGCTAACGTGACAGTGGTTTTAGATTATAGGGATTCCTTCCTTAAGGCTGTGATCAAGAACATTATTGTTGTGGTTCTCAGCATTTCCATCAACTACATCAATGCAGGAATCATTTATACCTTCTCTAAGCAGCAGGTCAGACATCTTTTAATTATATGTATATATACTGCCTTAAACACATTTTATAAAACAACTTTCTAGAATAGGAATGTTCTGTTTTTTATCCTGTTTTGACAAGTTTTTACATTTCAAATAAAGCAGTGCAAGGCAATTAAATGCAGGACGTTGCAAAAGTATTCAGACTTGAATTTTATATTTTCCCATGTTACAACCTCAAACTTCAATGTATTTTGTTGCGATTTCATGTGACAGACCAACACAAGAGTGCAATTGCATTCGGCCCCCTGAGTAAATATTTCTAAAAATCCTTTTTTACCGCTAAGTCTTTTGATGTCTTGACCAGTCTTCAGAGTTTTGGCCCTTCTTCCTTTCAATCTAGCCCCAGTTCAGTCAGATTGGATGCTGAGTGTCTGTGAACATTGGTTTTCAAGTCTTGCCACAGATTCTCAGTTCGATTTAGGTCTGGACTTTGACTGGGTCATAATAACATATAGTTTTGTTTTGAACCAAATTACTTTGCATCTCTGGCTGTATGTTTGGGGTTGTTATCCTGCTGCTGGTGTAACCTACAACCCAGTCTGATGTATTTTGAAGCCTCCAACAGGTTTTCTTCCAAGATTTCCCTGTATTTAACACCATGCAACTGCTCTGACCAGCTACACTGTCTCTGTTGCAAAAAAGTCTCCCTACAGAAAGATTTTGCCACTATTATGCGTGATCATAGCGATGTTGATTGGATGCTTCAAGCTGATGTGAAACATTTGCTTTACACCCCTATTAGAGGTATACATGTAATTAAAACATCAATTTTAGTCTCATCCCACTCTTTCACTCATTTATAGTGTCCACCAAATGGTTTGTGAAAACCTTTGAAAAGGACTCCTAAAGGTTTGCTTAAGCTATATCTTCATGCCACTTTTCCATATAAAAGCCAGCATGTTAGAGTATAAAACATGTTTGTTAAACTTCAATAATATAATATAATACAGGTATAATATAGAAAATGTTTGGGTTTATGTGAGCTTGGGTCATTTTAATATTGTTTTTTTAAATATTGTCCTTACATTATGGTGTAAACCATAAACAACACAGAAAATGAGTTATTTAGACATGTGCCATAGCAGCTCAAACCCATAAAAATCAAACATTTGAGCCATTTCTTTCAAACCAATGTCATCCCTTATGCTAGTCATTAATTAACCATAACTTTAAAATAATTTCTGCTACTTGCATAAAACTTCATCTCTTACTTGGTTCATCATTCACCATACAACTTTATGACTTATAACCATCACTACCATGTGCTTTTTTTGTCTGATCTCTAGATCTTCTACACAAATCCTCGGTACATCCTGTTTGTTCACTTGGTGATCAATGACATGATTCAAGTGTCGCTGACTGTTGCCCTTTTCATCATTAGCTACATCCTCTACAAGATACAAGTGTTTGTCTGTTGCATCCTAATGCTGATTGCCCTCTTCACCACTGAAAACACCCCGCTGAACCTGGCCTGCATGGCGATGGAGTGCTACATCGCCATCTGCATCCCCCTCCGTCATGCTCAGATCTGCACAATCAAGAGAACACGGCTGCTGATTCTTCTAATCTGGACCACCAGCCTGTTGTCTGTTCTCCCTGATCTCTTCATTACTTTGGCCACAGAGCCACTGGACTATTTTAATATGCATGTGTTTTGCCTCAGGGAAACCGCTTTTCGAAATCCCAGAATCATAGAGAGGAGAAATATTACCTATATTGTATATCTGGTTTTAGTTTGGTGCATTATCTTTTATATTCATTTCCGGATAATATTCACAGCAAGAATAGCAAATAAAGACGCTAAAAAGGCGAGGAACACAATCCTCCTCCATGGGTTTCAGCTTCTGCTGTGTATGGCAGGGTATGCAGAACATCTGTTGAAACAGGCAGTGTTGCAATGGTTTCCTAAGTATTATTCAGACTCTCTATTTGCTTGTTATATAATTTTTCAAATACTGCCACGATCTATTAGTTCAATTATCTATGGCATAAGAGATAAAACTTTCAGGAAGCACCTAAAAGGGCATCTACTTTGTCAGTTGCGCTCACATTAATATTAATTGTGCATGTACTTTATTGTTATTCAATCTTGTATGACCTGTATTGAATCTTATACTATATAAATATTTGTTATGAAATGTTTTGTTGTGTGTTGTCAAATGGGTTAGGGTTAACCCTAACTAGGGATGGGAATTGAAAACTGGAACACGGTTCCTGTTGAGAACAGGTTCCGTGTGTTCCAATTCCATGGCACCGTTTGGCAGCTCGCTTAACGATTCTCTTATCGATTCCAGG